>CM077104.1:9383609-9456493 GCA_039619505.1 Cimex hemipterus
TAATAATTTAAAAATAAAACTATAATAATATTTTTTTAAAGAAAAAATCGAATAAAAATTTGAAAGAAAAATGTTTTATCTTTAAGCGAAACTAGAATTTAAGTGTTACCCCCCCCCCACAGGGCAGCATGCGTCTTTCCTTTTCTCACTTTTACTGCTCGTCAACATTCCAACTATTTGACCAGAGTACCGGCACTATGACCCAACGCCGTCGTCCACTGTAGCCGAATGGAAGGAAAGAAATATACAAAAATATTGGAAGTTCCATTTCTAAAGCCATCCTCGACCACGACTTAAGCTAGACATCATAGAGCGGATCACGTATGTCCCTAAGAGCCTGGTTCTCCTCAACAGCACTTATCAATTTTTCGCAAACCATTCAAATGAAAACGAAACGAAAAAGAAAACAAAAAGCAAAAAGGCGTTAAACAATGATGAGTGTTTGATACCACGTGATTGACAGCGTAATAACAATTCTGCCAAATAGAACTGGAAAATCCAATTTTATTTGGATCGGAAAGTACCTCGGCTGTGCATGGCCCAATTCGTATTGGGGAGCGAATCAGTTTTAATGAAGGCGTGCACATTCGTTTCTTCCCTTTTGTATCATCTGGACCTATTCGCCCGTGCAGCGGTTCCAGTCGACAGTCTACCTACCTCCGACCTACCAGCACAACTTAACACTATCACCCTCGCCTTAACCGATGATGCAGCAATCCTTTCTCCTTCTCCTGAAGAAGGTCTGTCAGCTTCGCGTAATCTCCAAGCTTCCCGGTAAGGCTATAAAACACTTACCTATCCTAGAATGCTGGGCTCAACAGTCAATATCAACAAAACCAAATCAACAAACATAATATTTACCCTAAAAAGAAAACATTCCCACCAGTGTGCCTCAACAATGTTCCCAACCCTATTGCGAACCATGTACGATACCGCAAGCCTACCTAAACGACTAGCGTGGACCCCCATACACGGCTTAAGCACACAGATTGTAACATACGATTTGTCATGATAAAACTTCTCGGCGGACGAAGTCTCATTGATAAACAAAGAAAAACTTAACATTACACCACTTGAATTACGGGACTGCAAAGCGTTCCGACTTCAATCGAATCCAATTCCTTCAATCTGAAATCCTCCGAACCATTGTCAATGCTCCTTTCTATGTATCCAATCATACCATCCACACCGACCTAAATTACTTAGGTTGTTACTCAATCAGCTCAATCCAGCTACAAAACATTCCTATCCAATTTACCCCATCATCCGAACCTTTTTGTAAAAGCCTGTCATCTACCACGTTACCAGAAGACTGAAGCGTCGATGACGCGACAACCCCAATGCTTGACATTGTTTCCTGGGATGAATTCGCTCATCGTATGGTGTACTAACGGCTGACATCCCTGGATGGTTGCTGTGCAAGCTTCCAAGCAATTGTTAATATTGTTTTGTAAGACAATTAAGGTTTTTAGTTGAGATAAAAAGTCAGTGTCACGGGCGGGATTCGAACCCGCTGCTCTACCACTTGAACTATCGTGACCTCGATCCACTCGGACACTAACTTCCCATCTCAACCCCACCTTTTCCTCCTTTTTGCCATTTTTCAAATGTCATGTACTTTTTTTAATTCTCGATGATGATTTGATTGAGTATTTGTACATTATTCAAAAATCGTGAGATGCGGTCTGGTGTGATGTAGGTTTCAGAAAACATTTTCTTTACGTGCCAACGTTACGATCTTTATTGAGATCATCTTCATCTTCAGAAATCGTGAAACGCGGTCTGGTGTGATGTAGGTTTCAGAAAACATTTTCTTTATCGTGCCAACGTTTCGATCTTTATTGAGATCATCTTCAGGGCCTGGGATTTAGAAACATTGTTTAAATTTAACAAATAACTATTGCATGTGGAAAAAAGTGAATTTATACAATGCAATTTTTTTTATTCATTCAAAGCATTTCTACTCACTCAAAGAGTTTGTTTTCTGAGTAATTGTGCTATTCTTGTCTGTCTTGTTGGGAGTGCCAGTGAGATATTGCTATTTATTATTTGTGCAAACAATCACATTTGTTATTCTCTTTTTTTTAGTAGGTGTGAGGTACAAACGGACTTTTCGAAGTGCAGCTTATTGGGATATCCAAATAATCGGCTACATTTCATTTGACCGTGAGAATGGGAGTTCTCCGGCTTGTTATTTGTCCGGGGTAGGAAAGTGATTTCTTCCTTCCACCAGCCCGGTGGCGGTTGACGCCTGCTGGCTAAAAATAAATCAAATCCGCATCCACCAGACCTTCATATTTTCGATGTGTTTTCCTACAGATGACAAGCGTCGCGTTTCAGCAAGGGCGACAGTTTATTTCGAAATGGGTCAAAATAAATTCGGCAGCGGCCAAATCCTTGCTTATCGAGTGCAATTAGTGGTAAGGGCAATTAAACACCGTTAGAGATGATAACCTGCCAAATCTAAGCCCGTCCAAACGAAATTATCTTACCCTGGTATGCCGAATCATCCTCTTAAAACAGAAATTTTCAACATATCTCACAGAACTTAACTAAGTGAATATGATTATAATACAAAGGTGGAAATAATTTACGTCCAAAATAATGATTTACCAGAAGAACCTACCTAAAATACATTCTGTTTTGCTCAGAAATGTACCCACCATTATAATATTTATTATTATTTTATTTAATCAATCCTTTTAATTAATTCCCTAGTTTTCGTGGTCCGTTTGACCAATTAATATCTTTCAATTAATGAAGTTTTTTAGTTGAGATAAAAAAGTCAGTGTCACGAGCGGGATTCGACCCTCGATCTTCGACTAGATACGCCGCTGCTCTACCACTTGAGCTCTCGTGACTTTTATCCCAACTAAAAACTTTAATTAATTGAAAGCCATTAATTGGTCAAGCGGGCCACCAAAACTAATGAATTTAATAAGTTAAAATGAACTATATCTCCACTTGAGCTCTCCGTAGCCATTTCATTAGCCCCAGAGAATCAAGTAGGTTACACGACATTTGAAAAATGGCAAAAAAGGAGGGAAAATTCAAAATGTGGGGGGTTGAGATCGAAGTCGCGATAGGTCAAGTGGTAGAGAGCAGCGGCATATTTCGCCGAAGATCCTGGGTTCGAATCCCGCTCGTGACACTGACTTTCTTATCTCATCTAAAAACCCTAATTAGTTGAAACCTATAATTAATTTTATTCATCCCATCTTTGTTACTTAATCTTTTTTGTCAGTTATTCACTTCTCAATGTATCTTTTTTTTGTTCCGTGGACTTTATACGGAGTGTGAAACAAAGTTGATTGACCCTCCGTTTGTTTACAAGAGTAAAGTTTACTTCGCCGGGTGCGCACGACCCGGCTTGAGTTAAAATTCGATTTTCCAGCACTTGAGACTTCACGAATGAGCTGTCTTCCGGCATATTCGCCTCTCCACGCCAACTAATTTTTATGCATGTTTTCAACTGGCTTTTGTAACATACATTTTTTTAATGAAGGCGTTGTCGTACATAAAGGTTTAAGAAGACAGCTGGAAAAACGTTTAGGTTAATGTGGTTTGAATATGTAATGGGGGAAAATAAAATGATTTTGTTATATAAGAATTATATCGTTGTCATTATTTATTATGAAAGAAACGTTGCATTATTGTGAATTTATTCATTAGAATTAAAAGAATCGATTTAAAATCGTTCTGAAACTTGTTTGAAATTAAATTCAGCATCTACAATCGAAACCGTTAGGTTTAACAACCATTCTTAATTATTAAAACATTATTGATCGTCAGGCTGATGTAGGTATCGTGAAGAAAAATTGAACTTTTGTTTCAGTTCATATTAAAAAATTTTGTATTTTTAAGTTAAATTCGGAGTGATATTTACGAAGTATTAAGTTCATGTGGTTTCCTCAGCATTTTGCGAGATGATCTGCAGTTTCAAATTCACAGTAAAATACAACAAAGAGCATCTAAATTTTATATATTGATAGCAAACTTTCAGTTTCCCAAATCGAAAATTTTTCTCCTAAGTCTAAATGTGATTTTCTGATTATGGAAATGGTTAGCGAAACATTAACTAAAGGGAAAACATAAATAAGTAGCATTTGGTTGGTTTTGTTATCACTTTGGTGTAGGGCGTAACAAGGTTGTTGAAACGTCGGCAAAGGAAGCTTCATGGGTGGATTTCCTGACGTCAAATTACGCAAATCTGATGTAGATGTAGATGAAATTTCAGGGTTTAGTATACTGCACTCTTTAAGAACTATTTTATCCCCCATGCTCTGCTTAAAGCACATCGGTGAGTCCTATTTCATCAAGAAACTTGATTAATAGGCCCGGTTTCAGTGGTTGAAGCTCTTCTTTGGTTAAATTGTACATCCCAAAACATCCTGCGGGCTAGTGTAGCTCCGCAATTTGTTAATAAATGTCTTGATGTCTCTTCTGCCTCCTTGAAGGTTCTGCATATTGGATTGTTCCAATTTTCTATTCCCATAGGGTTATCTCCCCTAGGGAATAGAAACTAGAGATAACCCTATGGGCCTAGGCAAGTACTACCATCTACTCCGGTGCCTAGGGGTAACCAAAAATGTAGGCATTATCCCGTACCTTCCCAATCCTTCCTTACCTTTCCTTTTTTCCTTTCCTTCCCCCTCTGCTTTGGCAGGGGTTCCTGGGTTACTCAACCCGCACCCCTCAGACAACGGATGCATCAGTAGGGATTTCGTAAGATATCCCGGATAGGCCATCAGTCCCACCTTAAAAATAAAACTGTACCAAGGGGGTAGAGCATCCAAGCGGCTCTGCTAAATGAGGTTGGATTCGTGGTGGTCGTGGTTTGTAAACAACTTGTACCTTAGCTGGAGGGCACCGGCCAGCCAGAGCCGGAGAGAGTGCCTTCTCGGGGGGTGGCGAAATGCATGGCCAACAGGCCAAGCTGGAAACCACAAAACCGCCTTTTTTAAGCACATGTATGGATGTGCCCTTTTAAGGGCACTTCTGAACTTGGTTAGTGTTGCACTACCTCGCTAGCCAAGGAATGTGACAAGTCCATGCGTGTAAAATCCTCCTGGTGGTCCTTCGGGGGCACCAGGCGTCTGAGAAGTCCCCTTGGGGATAAGTACGAACGAAAAAGATCCTCATGGGTCTCAACACTCATGAGTAAAGATGGGAACATCTGTTCCAATTTTCTTTAAGTGACCATTTAATTTGCAGTGTCCTGTTAGGATTGGCAGTCACCTGCTTCCTTTGACCAATTCTGTAATTTCTTTCCTACCAAAATTGGTTAGAAGATTCTTGGATTGTCTATGTCCAATGAGTGAATTCCATTGTTCTTTCATTTTCCTTTTGTCCTTCTTTCTGAGATATTCGTTAATAGTTCCTATCCCACAGAAAGGTGTAGCAGCCCCTTTCCTTCCAAGGGTGTCTGTTTTCTCGTTCCCTTCCACTCCCATGTGTCCTGGGACCCAGCAGAGGGTGACTTTATTCTGCATACCTAATATATTTTATTAGTTTGCTTTTGCAGTTCAGCACCATCCTGGAACGAATGATGTTTGAACTTAGTGCTTTGATGGCTGCTTGGCTGTCTGACATGATAGCTTTATTCTTGCTTTTGTACCCTTTGCTTAAGTTGAGTTGGGTACATCTTTCGATTGCGTGAATCTTAAAATTTATATGGAAGGTCAAAACGTGGGCCCAGGAATAGAAAAAGTGGTACAGAAATCATAAGGCGCGTTTTTTTTAAGTTTTTCATTTCCGAAATTCGTCACATTCCCTAGATTTTCGCAAAGAGAGGAACCATGGCGTCTTTTCGTAGGTGATTAGAATTAGGTTCGATTTCTGCAAATATGGGAGCCTTATCTGAATAGAATTCGTTTCTCTGCTCAAATTGTGAAACACGTGATGAACCCGGAACAGTGCGCCATATTATGCTTGATTGTCCGGAGTTCGAGAAGTCCATGAACTACTCTTCGGTTTCAAAAGATCGAGAAGTCCGTCAATTTAAGAGCCTTATGGGTTCGGGAAATGAAACGGTTTTTAGAATGCTGTAAGAATTTTAACATTTTTAAATGATACTACAAACTGAAAGCTTATGTCCCGAATAATAGTTATTAAGACAGGAGGAGCCTGGGTCAGTGAGGTGCTGTTAGGTGGCTTGCGTGGTCTCCGAGGCCCCACAATCGATGGCCAAATGGTCACCGGTGTAGGGCAAAATAAATTAAAAAAATACAACAACAATGTATGAACATTATAAAAACAGTAAAAACTAAAAATCCTTAGTTGCAATTATATTATTTAGGAGAAGAGTACTCGCCTGTATTAGCCGGACGACCTGTAATACAATGATTAAGACTGGATGGTTTATTAAAAACAATGAACCGTATTTTTCTTTAAGGATGAAAAAATAAATAACGCGACGCATGTGTACATGCCGAATTATTAGGGCGATTTTGCATAACGTTGGCGTTAACGGTAACGGTAAATTGATTGAAGCATGCGCCGATTTACCAGAACTGCGTTATTTGCCTTAGAATAGCGTGCTTGTTAACGGGAGGCGGTATATCTGCCAAGGATTTTTCGTGGCGTTGGAGACGCTGCCCAAATATTAAAAAATAATATTTTATACGTAGAAATATAATAATTTTTTTCTTTTAAAAGTAAGGTTTTTCAACTTATGTATGTTTCATGAATTGGTTATCTTTCCTTCAATAAAGCTAGATCCTTTAGCTTAACCGCGTAAATGCAATTTTATAATTAAAATTCTAGGAGACAGGAATAGAAAGAGGTGTAACGAATATGCATTTGGTTAACTGTACTGTATTTTTTTAGTTTTTCCTAAAATTGCTAAGCTAAAAGGTTTTTTTCTTAAGACTTTTTGAAAATTTTCGTCCTCAACTTAATCTAAACTGAGTTTACCCCGAATCGCCCGATAATTAATATTTACTTTGTACAACAGAGCTTCTTCAACTAACAGGTCCTCAGCAATTGCTAAACTTTCGTCAGCAATCAAGAGAAAATCGTAACACCCGAGAACTCCTTTCGTTTGCAAGCTTACAATATACAACTATAACCTGAACAACTAAAAACTTCCAGGAAACTTAGCGTTGTTAACGGCAAAATCCATTATGCAAAATGTCTTCAAGTAGTGTCAATATTATTTGAACGACGTTAAGTATAACGGTGACCTTGAAATAGCGCAAACGTTATGCCCAATCTCTCTATTATATTCCTAGCGTCCATTTAGACTCTCCATAGATGATTCGAGTTCAGGTCGATTCCGTTCATAGTTACATAACCGTGTGCATGTATCCATAGCTACTCAACATCAAAAATAATGTATTATCATAAAAAAAGCATTATTAACCCTCAGATCGAAAAGTTCAAACTGTTATGATAAAACTAGATACTAAGTACTGATAGGTAATAATAAATTAAGTCAGTTTTCATAAAAAATGAACCTTAACGCCGGGATCTCGCGCTGGGGAATATTGCAATGCAGAAATAAAACGTACAGTAAATAAATAAACAGCCTTGACAATACATAATAATCACGAAGCATTGATAAATCCTTCCTTGGGTTATATTTTGATTTCGCGTGACGTCCCTAATCGCGTGCGATCCTTTGTAAATAAAATTAAGTCTGCCGAGTCGAGGCCGAAAAAACATACAAAACGTCTGACGTTAGTTTTATGAAGGTGACACGGTACCTCTGTGGCAGACTGGAAAAAGCGAGGCCTGGAGGTTCCGCACATCAGCGGCGAGCGAGCACATGACTGACCTCCGAAGTGTTCCCGCTGTCAAAAAAAAAAGGATTCCCCTACAGCTACAACATTGTTTTGTCGATAATTGTTTCTATAGCGCTCAGTGTTGACGCGTGCCGCGCGCGTCGACTAACACGCACGATGAGGTCGCAGACGCCGATTGTCCGCCACCTCGGCCTGCTCGACGAACTCGATTATCACTGTGGAGAAAAGTACGGCGGTTCTGTGAACGACTCCACCCTTCCTCTATAAATAGTTTGATCAAACATGACCTTTTCGTGTTCGTATTGTCATTTACTTCTGAATAGTCAATGTACGTCATCTGCCATTTCGTTGAGTTATTGCAAGGGCGGCTAGTCTTTATAATTTTACCTGGAATCAATATTATTATATTACACTATAGAGCATGCATAAAAATTCAGTCTCGAGGGTGCTCGCCCTTTTAGAATTGGACAACGGTATCAACAAAAGCTTACGTCAAGTTCAAACAAATTATGGTACCGCCAACTGGGAAACGAAGGTGAAAAATGATTAATGATCGAATTGCAGAAGAAGCGACCAATTAAAATTGAAATATAAAAGCAATATCAAAATTGAATGAGAAAACGTAGACCTTAAACAAAGTCAAATATTGGATGAATCGTGAATAGTTATTAAATTATTCTTCCACTATGGTAATTATTAGATTATAGGTGATAAATTCCAATATTTCACTATCACCTAAATAGGAAGATTCATTAATAGGTAAATTTCCCCCATCTTGTATATGTACAATATTGCCAAGCCTTGTGCTTTTTCCGTTAATGTGCTTAGCCGCGCTCGGTGACAGAAAGCGAGATAAGTCGAGTTACTGGGCTTCCGCTCCTATCCTATCTCGCTTATGTTTTGAGTCAAGGTGAATTTTTGTATACAATTATATTGTATGTATTGTACTGTAATTGTACGTATTGGTGTATTGTGTTGTATACCAGTTGTCATAGAGATCGGTATTAAATAAAAATGAACTTTCTCGCACTACACGACGCTGTCGAAACCAAGGATGCAGTTCGTTTCCTTCAGCAAAAGGACCTTCTGCTACTAGATGTGCGATGTTCAGGACACGACGCGAGGCTGCATTTGACAGGATCTCATGGCACTTGGAGGTGCTAGAAACGTGGGTGCAAGCCGAAAATGGCGTTAATAAATAACTCATATCTAACTTGCTCAAGACTGCCATGTTCGACCATCGTGGTGTTCATATACGCTTGGGCATAGGAAATGATAGGCGTTAAATTCTGTGAAAGAGAGTTAAACATAATCATAACACGTTCGTTGATTAGTGCAACTAATTGCACTGAGGAAATTGATGAGAGTCGCTGTTTTCGTGCCGGAAAACCAAAGCCGTCAGAATCTTACCACAGCAGTGGGATTTTTGGTGGCATTTGACAAGAAACGAAAGTTTTCTATGCTGTTCATTGAAAGTGTACGGGGAAAAGCGAAGGCGAGGAAGAAATTGCAGTGGCCGAAGTTTATTGGCCTCCTATTTATGCGAATTTATATGCCAGAGTCATGTATGACAAGAAATGTGGACTTTTCTAAGACATCCTTATCGAAATAATTAAATTTTTGCCATCAGGGATTTAAATACCAATTTATACGCGTAATTATTATTACACAAATTATCTTAGATAAAATGTTCCAGTATTTCTTTTTTCCTTTAAAAGACCATTCCCTAAGTGATCGGAGAGAGATCTTAGGGGTCGACTGGGGCGGAGAAACATTAATGGAAAAGGTCCCAAATGGATCACAGGCATAAACGAGCAAGATAAATTCCAGGAACAATATGATACATCAAAAAACTAAATTAGCGCATAGGACTTGAACTTACGTTTCGTCCACGTGTTCTAACCTAAACCGGATACAAACTAGGGATGAGGTCAATGTTTAGAACACATCGATTTAGGCGACCGATGTTCGAGGTTTTCAAGTTAAGTAAACGCTCGAAGAAGACTTTTTTTTAAAGGAGAAACTTTACCTCTAAACAGTACAGTGTTTAATTTTAAACTGACTGAATGACCGGCATAAGGCTATCGTACGGGTAAAACAAGGATATTTGGGGATTAGGGTTTTTATACTATTTTAAATGCTGATAAGATGATGCGCGACCGTCTGCCAGACTTTGCTCACGTGTTAGTCTGAGGAGCGTTCGGTTACTCCATAACTTCGATGTTACTGCGTCGATGTTTTTGACAATCGATGGTGGGCTGTCGATGTTTTATAAACGTTTTTAGTTTTTTCTAATTTCCACTTTTGTGAATAGGGAATGACCTTCTTCTGATATGAAAACGACCTGTCAGAAGCTGTCAGGAGTCGTTCAATTTGTTGCCTTAGTGGCCTTTTCCAAACCTGGACAGATTATTCCAAAAAGCAGAACTCGCTTACTGGATAAATTGGTTTTAAAGCTATGTTTTTCAAATTGGGTTCCGGAGAAGATGTGGTAGTGCTTCATTGTAAAATTTGGATACATTAATTCTAATAAATTAAGGATAAAACTTGATAAACCTTTACCTCTTTTTAGCAAAGGACAGGAATTGGACTTGGGTGGAATATGGATGTTTTCCAGAGTATCGAAGAAAAACAGGGAGGCATTTTGAATAAATTTCACAGGCACAAAATACTTTAACTATAGATGTATTTTATTTAAAAAGGGCCGAGAGATCTGTGTATACCTACAAAGACACCAAAGAGAAAAATAATTCCTAATAAATGTTATTAAACAAACAATATATTAATGAAGTTCCTAACAGAGATTTAGAAACGGCGAAGTTTAAAAAATTTTAACTGTCCGTTTTTTTGTTTTGTTTTTTTGTTAGCAATTTTTTTAGACAAAGACGTCAAAAAACGTGAAATTTTGATTAATGTATAAACATATTATACAAATCAAGTTTTATTGCAAATGGATGGAATCTTTTGCCCGTCAGTATAGTTAATATTACTATATTGTCCCGGAAACAATCTTCACAACCTCCTATAAAATCTCAACAGACTATAAAGGAGAGGAAGAACACAGGAGAACATCGAATACAATGATATGGTATACGGATGGCTCCAAAACAACTGAAGGAACCGGATCAGGTGTTTTCTGTACAAGCCCAAAATATGAGCAATCAAACTCACTAGAGAAGTACACCTCGGTCTTTCAAGCAGAAATACATGATATCAATGCTTGTGCTCTGGAAAATCTTAAAAGAGGTTACACTGACAAAAAAATCCTCATAAGATCAGACAGCCAAGCAGCTATCAAAGCACTGGCATGTACAAGAATCACATCAAAATTAGTCAGTGAATGCATCCAAAACCTGGGAAAACACAACAAGGTAACGGTATCCTAGGTGCCAGGGCACAGGGGAATTTTGGGTAATGAAGAAGCAGACAGACTGGCCAGAGGAGGATCCGCAAGACCATACATAGGCCCCGAGCCTATCCTTGGGATATCCAAAAAAAACGTAGAACCTCCATCGGAAAATGGATCCAAATAAAACAAAGAGAAAAATGGATAAACACTAGCAGTGCTAGACACAGTAAACTCATGATAAAACAACCCTCATCAAAACTGGCAAAAACACTGCTACAACTGGAGAGGGCAAATCTCAGAGGAGTGGTAGGGCTACTAACCGGCCACTGGCATCTGAGAAAACATCTACAATACATGGGCATATATAATAGTGATCCAATTTGCAGACTATGTAATGAGGAGGAGGAAACAGCCACTCATATCATCTTCGAATGCGGAGCAATGGCTCAATGGAGATTCAATTTGACGCATAAAAATGACTCAGAGAACCACATTGAAGCAATAACAGTCAATGAATTGATACTCCTGAGAAAAAGGATCGAGTCTATTGACTAAACTAAAGAACTAGGAAGGTACAATAAGCCAGAACTGCAGTGCCTGGGGCACACAAACCCCACCTCCTAGTACCTTTTCTACCATTCCATTCCATTCCATAGTTAATATTGGTTACAATCCTTAAGATTGCCATCGTTGCATGGCAATCATTCATGCCTCTCACACCGATTTTGCATTGTTCATGCAATTCCCTTACCGTTCATCACATTTTTTAATTGTATTATTATTTTAAAGTGGCAAATACAAAACGAAGATAAAAATTATGGTAAGATGTTAAATTAGGCTGTTGGCTTTTAGCTCGATCTATTTGACTCGTTTCACAAAAGTTTTGTTAGTTCATACAATGCAGGTACATTTTAGAAAGCACCTGACGAATGAGCCATCTTCCGATGAATAGCGTTTCCGGAAACTAATAAATCCAACTCACGGCTTCCTCGTACGGAGCGACGTGGGATATCGATCGCGTGTCACTTTGATATGATTTCCTGACGTCCCTCGACCTTCCCGGCCGAATAAACGGTTAGTTTATTCATTTGAGTATTTAAATTGAGAGTAAAACGAAACCGTCCAGTCCACGGTTGCAAACTAGACGGAGGTTTACGTTGGACCTGGTCCAAACTGCAACAGATGGTCACTTTCAACTGCCAACTTCAACTACTCCCAGATGACTTAATAACCTTACGTACCCACCGAAATGAACGGTTCGGCATTCGTATAAACAAAAATACTAGTCGACACCTACGAAGGAAATGGTATTGATCGGCACTCAAAACTAACCCATTTTCCCCTTCGTACCTTATTTTAATTTTACCTCGAAAGATATAAACACAGATCAACAGAAATAGAATTTAATCTGAGCTCCTAGAAGAGTTTTTAAAATCAAGAAATTAAACCTCTGCAAAATATTTATATAATGTTAATTAATATATATAGATATAGATTAATATAATACCAGAAATTCTTCATGACCATAGACGCCCATGGACAATTACAATTTTACAAAATATAATGCATCGTAACTTATTCGTGGAACATAAATGGCCAGCTTATTTTATCGCTTAAATTTATTTAATTATTCAATAAAACGGGGGGTTCTATAAGGGAAATTGTCGGATGGTATAAGGTCATACTTACTAGGTTGCGCATAGGTCAGATCAACATCACACACGGACACCTTTGAATGAGGGTGAGACCACATAGGTGCGAGTTGTATGGAGAATATATCACGGTATAATCTCAATGTGTGGGCCCAGGCAAAATCCGACCATCAAGCCTAGTTCCTGGGGGTATCCAATGATGGAGGCAAATTTCCCCCTTACCTTCCTATACCTTTCTCCCTTACTTCTTCTTCATTAACCCCCCCTTGCTTTGGCAGAGGTTTCTTGGGTTATTGCACCACTCAGGTAACTGGTGAATCAGTAGGGGGTACGTATGAACTCCCGGGTAGGTGATTAGTCCCCACCTTAAAAATAATAATGAACCACGGGAGCAGAATATCCAAGCGGTTCTACTAATTGAGGTTGGTTTCGTGATGGTCGTGGTTTGTAAACAAATTGTACCTTAGCTAGAGAGTACCGGCCAACCGGAGCCGGAGATAGAGTGCCGGGGTTGGTGAAAGGCCATGTGTGGAGTGCTCTTTAAGGGCACTTCTGAACTTGGTTTGCATTGCACCAACTCGCTAGTCAAGGGATATGACAAGTCCATGAAAATTCTTCCTAGTGTTCTTTCGAGAGCACTGGGCTTCTGAGAAGTCCCCTCGAGGATAGGTCCGGATGTTAAAGATCCTCTGTGTCTCAACACCTCATCTGGTACAGTATATAATAAAAATCTGCGAAAAACTAAGTCGGCAAATTTCTCTACTGACCTATACACGGCCTTAAGCTAGGCAATAGGCACAGATCGCTGTTCCATATCTCAGGGCATGGAAATTTTTAATTGTACCTCATGTGTTTGATATGTGTTGGAATGTATGTATTTATTTGAGTGACTGGTGGGGCTTACCCTCAAATTATCCCGAGGAATGAAGAATACTTTGGGTTTGTAGACTCCCAGTTTGTATCTTGGAGAAGTCGAAATTTATGATTCTCTAATAACACTATAACGTCATTATTTTTAACCAAGTTAAATTCTCAGTCTATTTTAGCATTTCATAAATTAAAATTAATTTCCGAAAGATTCACTTTCATAACAGATATTTTTAACGTCGTAGCATTAAAAAGAAAGGCGTTGAATCATTCGGCGCGTTTAATTAACTATAGTAGTTTATAACTGTATTAACGTCATTAATCACGTACCTGTAGAATAACCGATCCACATTGACGCAAATGTATCACAGAATGGGTTTCCATTAGTTGTACCTATCAAAAACAGACATGGTAGTTTTTAATTGTTATTACCAGTAACAATACCGCATTGGTATGCCAAAAAATGGTATGGATCTATCAATTATTTTCCACCCTCTGTTGAAAGACAACGGCAATATCTATAAACACCCAGACCCAATTGGCTTTAATTCCACATTTAAAAAAAACGAAACATAATTTTAGTAGAAAATATTTACTTTTCATTTATTGAATTGTTCGAGAACTGACATAAAATTGGTAATTCTAATACCAAAACTGTGATTAATGAGTCGAAATAAAAATAAAAACTGAATATTTTTTAAACGAGAAAACATAGGTTTAGCACAATTAGACACTTTTTTTGCAAGGGGTCAAATCATAATGTTAGCCTAGACTTTTTTTAAAACTACAATTTTTCTGAGTCAAACACTTGGGCAGAATTTTCGCACCGATCCATTTATTTAGTGTAACATAAAAATCCAGTCGATTAGAGTTCGTGGTCCGAATGACCGGATAACTTTCTTGCGATTAATTAATCTTTCATGTAAGGTATTGGTTGGGATAAAAACAGACAATGGCTCGAGTATAAAATATGGCATAAA
Source organism: Cimex hemipterus (assembly GCA_039619505.1). Lineage (NCBI taxonomy): Eukaryota > Metazoa > Arthropoda > Insecta > Hemiptera > Cimicidae > Cimex > Cimex hemipterus. The sequence continues at coordinate 9,398,203 of CM077104.1, forward strand.
GGAAAATTCGAAAGGTTGAGTTGAGGTGGGAAGTTGTCCGAAATCTCGATAGCTCAAGTGGTAGAGCAGGGTTTTAGCCGAAGATTCGAATCCGGCTCGTGACATTGACTTTTCTGTCTCAACCTTATATAAAAGATTAATTAATTAAATTCAATATCGCTTCACACAAGAAGTCAGGATCGACCTAGATCTAAGGACGTGAGAGATGATAGTTGTGTGGTCATCGCACTACGAAACCGCAACATTTCGGAAAATAAGATTATAAATCTGATAAATCCGGTCCGAAATGTTTCGATTTCCTCCAGTACTGTAAGGAGAAGGAGGCAAAACTCGTAAGGTGAGGTTGAGATGTGGAGTTGATGTCCGAGAGGATCGAGGTCACGATAGCTCAGGTGGTAGAGCAGCGGCGTATCTAGCCGAAGGTCGTGGGTTCGAATCCCTCTCGTGCCATTAACTTTTTGTCATCTCAACTAAAAACCGTAATTAATTGTAAGGAGAAGGTTCAATAAAACTTCAGGGCTCGGGACCGGCTTGTGGACTTCTTACCACAGCTCAGAAAATGGCTTAGGCATGGGAACATCTAAATTGGATGTAAGGTGATGTAACGAAGGTAAACCCCATGATATTTTCCCATGTCTCATTCCAATAAGGATCGTGGAGTGCCATTTCCTTGGACGCCCAGACCAAATTGTGCGAGGAAGATCTCTAACTTCACATTAGTACGTACAAGACCATAATCGAAGAACAAGTATTGCCATTTGAGAGATTTTTCCTAATGCAGGATAATTCCAGGTCCCTTAAAGTGTTGTGGAAATGGCCAGGCTTGGAAGTTTGGGGACGAGTTCTCCGGTTGAGGTGAGACTGGTAAACAAATCAAATTCTAAATTGAAGAATTTAAGTTGTTTTCAGCAATCCGGATTTCCAGAGCTCTTCAACCTAATGATGAGCTATAAGCTCGAAATTCAGACGTTGAAAACAACTTGCTGTCGGTAGGAACTAAATTTTCGAAAAGACCAGCTCAGAAAATGGCCAAGCTACAATTTGCACAGGAACGAGCACTCACTCCTTTCGGATGAGGTGAATTGTCCCCAAATCTTCATATGGAGACGGTCAGGAGAATGGTACCCCCATGCTGTATAGTGGCATGTTCATGTTGGGTCATGTTGTTCTGGGGTGGCATTTCCTTGGACGTCTACCTAATTGGTTGTGCTACCAAGATCTCTATCTCAGTGGTACTTACAAAACATAATCGAAGAACCCCCACATCGGTAGAGATTCATGTCGATGCAGTATGCAGGACCTATAGAGAGGGTATCGTGAATGACTACCTGAATAAAGTCGGAATTGAGTTCTTGTGTGGCCAGGCTGGAAGCATTTGGGAGCAATTTAAGCAAAAAGTACGGCGGCGAAGCCCAAGTTCTAACACCCTAAAAGCTGTTTTTGATTAATGGGAAAGAATCCCTCAGGGTTTTATCAGAAATCGTTTCCAAGGAATGTAAGGCGTTTAAAGAATGTCATTCGCCCCAGAGGTAGAAATACACGGTATTAAGGAAGACAAAACAGTTGTTTATCAACAGTTTTGATTTTTTTGTTGGTTTTATTTTTACCAAAACTTTTTGTATGCAAAATATGAACATTAAAATTTAAGGATGTATAGATACATGATAAATTGAGATTTACCGACGGGACTCGTTACTATACTCATCCAAGAAATTCGAATTAAGAAGTTTTTCCTAGGCTTCGCTGAGCAATAGAAATTAAAAAAACGCGCAGATTGTGCAAAACCGCATATTGAGAATAATAAAACACAGGAGCTCCTTGGAATGTAAAAAACAGTACCACAGAGACAAATATCCCCGACGCCATAAATATTTGCTGAGAGAAAAATTTGACAACCCGCCACCCTCAATGATCTAAATGAATGGACTAAATGGAAAGATGACATGGATTTTTATGATTGATAAACCTAAACGTACTGATAACGTTACACAAATTTAGTGTAAGAAACACACATTTAGTGTAAGTAGTAAAAAAAGTTTAAACTATCAGTATATACCACTCGGTGTTCTCTATGCTTCATGTACCTAGTATGTAGGGTTTTAGTTAAAAAATAATCTAAATTGTTTGAGTAAAACGTTTGGTAAACATTTTTGAAATATTAAAATTTTATAAGATATTGTTCAATTTAATTGTTTTGTCCACATGCAGTTCGACCTAACTGAATGACCCGGAAAGCCGTTGGTATAGATAATAAAGAAGGCGTCAGTTCAATCCCTCTCCACCGATGAAGACTAAACCCCAAGACGGTTCTATAATTTGCCTAATTTGGGGTTTCACTACTGAATTTTTATGAATGTTATTCAAAATTGCCAAGACGGTGTACGTACCCGAACGCTCTTCCCATTCTTCCTCTTCAGTCTCTGAATCCGTCGAACGTGAATTTCCCCCAACCGAGAGTTTGTCACAAAACAAATTTACTTTCATTACCGAAAAGTTAAAAATATACAAAATAGAAATTTATTGTTAGTCCGACCAAGATTGTAAAAAAATCTATGTACGTACATATGATTTTAGTGAGGAGGATATTGAGCCGGTGCCTACCTATTCCCTTACCGAACATTTCTCTCTCTTCTGTATGAATCAAATATCCTTTATTATTTGCCTTAACGAAGTTCGGCGGCTTCATTTTTTGGATGTGTTATCCCGTGTCCTTTCCAGTTAAATATTTTATATCTCAGCTTTATTTTACAGGGATTTATCGTACGATCACGTTCTGCGTGCCCAGTGTGGCAGTAAAACATATGTTCGATAATAAAAATGGATGAAAACTTTTATCCTGTTATGTCAGACATATCAAAATAACTGGATTCTACGATTGTTGGGTCAATAAAAGGACACATTTTGTAGGCCGACTATTCGATTAAACATTTATAAAGAATGTAAGTGGGAATCTTAAAAATTATTTTGTTTTTATTGGTCAGTATCATCTAACGCTAGAAAACGCCATGACGTAAACTCATAACTAAGAGGACATGTTATGTGTTGGTATTTTTTGGGGAATGAAATATTTCTGTTGATCAGAGGGATGCATTTCTGGGGGGGGGGTGACGGGGAAATAGATCTGCCTGCCTGATTGATCCGAGTTTTCAGCGTTATATTGTAGCTCGGCTGAACAATCTATATCGGTTCTCATAGAAAACATTTCTAAGTATTTTCGTGTTTATCTGCTATCTATCATTATTAAATTAATTTTCCGTTGGGATCGATGAAATACACATTGGACTGACGCGGTTTCGACCTTCGAGCGGCTCGGCTAAAAAAAATCAGCTGAATGTTTCTGTCAATTCGATAGATTTTTGTCTCTTGTTGTGGGTTTCACTCAATAAACAATTTAAATATATCTTTTCTTGCAATTTAAAAATATTTCTATTGTCGTTTATCAAAATTTCAATAGTTAAAACACATGTAATTTTAAACAGTTTGTTGTTGTTTTTGTTAATAATTACCTCAGACTTGTGTTAATTTTTGTGTTGATTTGTGTGCTCTTCTGTGTTCGTAAAATAGATCGGAAAAAATTATAAAAAGATGTAAAAAAAGTTAATTATAAAAATTAGCCATGAGGAGCACAAGATGAAGGAGAAAAATCCGAAATAAATATGTTTTTCAAAAATTAAATATGAGTGTCCTGTCCTGATTCTTCTCGACGAAAACGGTGTAATTTTATGAGCAAAACCATGAAAACAAATATATGGAAAAATAAAAGCAGTATTGTTGCTAGCTAACACAAATCCCAAGATGAAGATAGTAGGATTGTTTAAAACTAGAACACCTTCGAAAACATGTAAATAATGAAAAAACGTGAAAATAATAACCTGAGTGATCAGGTGGTTTTGACATGGATATGTCCTACGGCTGGGGGTCAGTCCGAAAGTTTAACACGGAAATTGTTACCACGACCGTGTGTCGGTGCACTGTTTACCAAGGATATGCGAGAACGAACTGGTGGGCAGGTGTTTTTGAAGCCGCGATGCGATTGACGATTGTGACGCGATGCGATTAATGCTTATGAAGCGGCGTGACGCGATTGAGGTTTATGACGCCTGTGAAGCGACACTCATGACGCCTGTGACTTGACGCTTATGACGCGACGCGATTAACGCTTTTGACGCGTGTGATGCGACGCGATTAATGCTTTTGACGCCTGCAACTTGACGCTTATGACGCGACGCGATTGAGGTTTATGACGCCTGTGAAGCGACGCGATTAAGGTTTATGACGCCTGTGAAGTGACGCGATTGAGGTTTATGAAGCCTGTGAAGCGACGCTCATGACGCCTGTGATTTGACGCTTATAACGCGACGCGATTAATGCTTTCGACGCGTGTGACGCGACGCTTATGACGCGACGTGATTGACGCTTTGTGACGCGACGCGATTGTAATGAGCTTCCAAATAAAAACGATCCTCAAATTAATAATTAAGCGTTCTCTGATAATTTGCGAGTGTGTTTAAATAGTCATCATAAGACATACAGTACAGATGTATCATGCAGTGTAGATACTTGTTCCATTTTTGAGCCTAAAGTCGAGAACACCCGATGCAACGCTTTTCGATGCTACCCGACGCCTTGACACGTTATGCGTCGTCAAGCGCACGCCACGTACAGTCACACAGCGCGTATCACAATCGCAACGCTTCTTTTGTTCTTAATGCATCATTGTGAGCAAAACCATGTAATAAATTATTAGTTAAATTTAATTGTTTTAAATGAAGATCCCTGAGATTTTGGTAAATTTTCTGCCTAACCATCATAATTAAATAATTTTATATACAAAACTCACGAATTTTTTATCTCGTTTAATTTGGCTTATATTAAAATTAAAGAAAGTTCAAGTTAATATAAGTACAAAATTACAGATACATAGTTGGAAATAAACTATAAAAAATATTAGTGTCCTGTGTCTGATGCTTCTCGACCTAAACGGTGTATTTTTATGAGCAATAAATTGTTAGTTATGTTTTATGAGCAAAACCGAGTAATAAATGTTTAGTTAAATTTATGATATCAAAAAGATGGTATTCCTGTGTTTTGATCAATTTTACAAACATTAATTTTTTTTCATAAACACTAATGAATTTTTGATCTCTGTTAATTTGGTTTTTATTAAAATGACTTTGTTTTAATTAATATAACGACAATAATGCAAGTAGTATAAAATAAAAATATGCGTCCGGATTTTTTGTCTTCGACTCGATGCTACCGGACAGTGGGGATCGCATAACGTAGAGTAGGCAGATGTGCATGGGGTAATACAATCTTATGAAAAATTGAGCTTAGATGGCGTCGCATAGCGTTGTATCTGGTAAGTGTGTTTCCGGCTTAAGGCGCGTCTGGACAAGTAAAGGGCTGGCGATGACCAATTTAGTTGCCGGTCCTAAAACTTAAAAAAAATATTACCGCTATTTAATTTTTATCGCTAATTAAATATTGTAGCTATAATTAAATAATTGGTCTGCTCTATTTGTTCTAAAGTAAATAAATTTCTGAGAGGTAATTATTTATTTCCGTGTTTCTATTTTCCACGTTTCCTTAAAATGTTATCTAGCTTTGTGCTCAATTTAAAATCTGGCGTCAGCTGTAGGAAATGAATGCCAACTTATTGCACATCCCTTATTATTTCTGCCAGATTTACAACACAAATTCTATCTTTAATATTTCTTCTTGTTTATTTATTTTTTTCCGGTGGTGGGCGGTTATTAGTGAACATTGATTTCGACGATTTATCTATCATTGAAATATAATACCATTTACAACCTTGAGGCCTCGCCTGATGCTCCAATCGCTCCTTTTTGTTTATGTACGTGTGGTAATTCTTTTGACAGCAGACTGACGTGAACGCGACGCGCGTGTGAACCAACCATTCCTTTTAAGACATTTCCCATCTTTTTAGAGACCTAATACATCATTCTTAAAAAGTAATTTAAAGAAACTATACCGGCATAAATTACGGTTTAACCGAGAAACGTTTTAGCACTTAGTTCAATAATTTTGAAAGCGGGCGAATATGTTTTGAATTAGGGCCAGTTTCCAAACTTGTCAAGTTGCCCAATTTTAACGGCCTCGTGAAATTTCGGGAAATCGTGACAAGTTCAAAGTCGCTCGACGACGTCATCCGAGAGAAACATTGAATCTTTACGCTAAGCTGTAAATTACTTTGCCAAGGCTAAAAGGATCGCAACCCCGATGGCCGGGAAATATCGAGGCTGCATTGTTGACCGTTTGTCAATTTGAGACAGAAAGAGAGAGAGCAAGAATGACAAATAATCCAGCATGGCGGGAAGGCACCATTTGAAACGTGCATTGTACAAAGAAAAAAGGTGGTACTCGACTATGTACTGATTGATAACTACTTGATGTGACTAACAAGGAGAGGACTAGGTTGGTAGGTCACGGATTTGGACGAAACTTTTTTTGGTGATCCTACTACAAATACTTCTTGAGTATGGGAACTGGCTTGATAAAATTATCTTATCTCAAGTTGAAATTTTTCCTTCTTTTAATAATTTCATTTCGCCTTTCAATTTTCATTTTTTATGTAGATTGCAATAAAAATATAACAAAAATGTTAAAGTTTATCAATAACCAAAAAACGTCAAAAAACGAAATATTTTTCAAGTAAACTCGGTTCAACTTTTTTTACGTGAAACTAACTACTTGACTAACTCTAGGTAACTTCTAGAGACCAATAAATATATTTTTTTTAATTTATCAATATTTTGACCCCTTAAATTTGTCGATTTATGAGAAATCTTTAAACTAAAATTTTCTAAAATCTGTATTCCTTTCAAGTCAAGTAGATATCAACTTTTTTTCGAGAAACTAATATGAAATTTCGTTTGAGCTCTCCTACAGATATTTAAATATATTTTTTTAAATTTACCAATTTTTCTTCCCTAAAATTTTCCAGTTTGTGGGAATTCTTTAAACCTTTAAAACACATTAAAAAATTCAAAAAACCTAATACCTTTCGAGTAAACAAGGTCATAGTTGTTTTTTTCGTGAAATTAATTTGAAATTTCGTTTTAACACTTCTATAGGCCTCTAAATATTTGTTTAACTATAAATTTATTTATTTTGTACACCTAAAATCTGTCGATTTGTGAGAAATCTTTAAACAAGAAATTTCTAAAAACCGAATACTTTTCGAGTAAACAAGATCATAATTTTTTTGTGAAACTAATGAGAAATTTCGTTTTTTGGGACCTCTAAATATTTTTTAAATTTAAATTTATCAATTTTTCTACCCTAAAATTTTCCGATTTGTGGGAATACCTTATACTAAAAATTTTTAAAAGCCTAATCCCTTTCTTGTAAACAAGGTCATACATTTTTTCGTGAAATTTATTTGGAATTTCGTTTTAGCACTTCTAGAGGCCTCTAAATATATTTTTTTAATTTATCAATTTTTGTACCCTAAAATTTTCTGATTTGTTAGCAATCTTTAAACAAAAAATTTCTAAACCCTGAATACTTTTCGAGTAAACAAGATCATAATTTTTTTGTGAAACTAATGAGAAATTTCGTTTTTTGGGACCTCTAAATATTTTTTAAATTTAAATTTATCAATTTTTCTACCCTAAAATTTTCCGATTTGTGGGAATACCTTATACTAAAAATTTTTAAAGGCCTAATCCCTTTCTAGTAAACAAGGTCATACATTTTTTGTGAAATTAATTTGGAATTTCGTTTTAGCACTTATAGAGATCTCTAAATATTTTTTAAATTTAAATTCATCAATTTTTTGATCTCTAAAATTTTTTTATTTGTGAGAAATGTTTAAACAAAATAATTTTTAAAAACGAATAATTTCCAAGTAGAGAAATCATAATTTTTGGGGGGAGAAACTAATGTGAAATTTCGTTTTAGAACTTCTACGTATCTTTAAATATAATTTTTTATTTTATTTAAATTTATTAATCTTTTGACCTCTAAAATTTTCTGATTTGTGGGAAATCTTTAAACAAAAAATTTCTAAAAAACGAATACACTTCAAGTAAAGGTCATAAGTTTTTGGCGGAAACTAATATAAAATTTTGTTTTAGCACCTCTATAGAACCCTATAAGTATATATACACGCCTTTACACTTTGTTTCCGATTTTGGTGGTCGTTAACCGAATATATCTGATTGAAACGGCAACATTTCAAAACCTTTCATTAAATTTTCAACATAGTTTCAAGAAAAATATTAGTTTACTTGAAAAAAGTTAGGTTTTTAGAATTTTTTTTGGTTATTGATAAATTCAGTTGGTGATCAACGTACTCGTGTACGTACTTAGTCAAGTCCAGGTTAAACGGCGCCCAAGTCGTCTTACCTTTGATGGTGTCGAGCTTCGCCATGCCGGGGGTCGACTGGGGAAGGAAGAGTTGGAAAATCGGTAATATTTACATGTCGGCGGGCTTCGTGAAACGGAGGACGCGTGTACGACTTGACGAGACGCACTCCGCTCGCTTTCAGACCGGAAGAGGTCGATAGACGTGGGGGTTGACTGTCAATATCCGGGTCAGGGTGCCAGTCCCCCTTCTTCCTTTATTACCTTTATTATCGCAAAATGCTTTTTACCCGCCTTACAAATACAATACCATTCTTACCTCCTTCTCCGGGAGGGGTGCAGTTATTTGCTAATAAGACACGGAAAAATATTACAAGATAATCCATAGCGTTCTACAAAGCGAAAAGGATAATCCTGAGAGCTACCAGTAAATACGGAAGGGAATACAACCTCCTGAGTTTGCATTGAACCGTAGTTTTAAATGAACTTCATGATGAGAAATCATCGTGAAAAACTGATTTTTAGTATTTTCTATTCTATAAAATTACTACCCACGTGCATGATATAAATATCATAATTATTTAAGAACCTTGAGAAATCGTACGTACTTAAAAGTAGGACATTGAAAGTTGACTGGATATACATTTCGCATAAAGTAATTCTTATTAATTGTTAATCCCTCTGTTTTTGACATTCGAACAATTCTCCGTGTTCATAAACAAATGTGCAAAAGCTTTTCTCTCACGCTATAACCGACTGACGTGGAAAGAACGAGTCTTGACAAGTAACTGCCATTCTGCACGTACGTCAAAAGCGGAAATCGAAGGCGTTTCATGATGGGTGAAACGTTCAGACTTCCCCGAAGGCTAAGAAGAGCGAAAACTGACGGACGCATACATTCTGACTAGAGCCCACACTTCTCCCTAGTTTTCCATTTTCCCTTGGCAAATTCTACTTGAAAATCAATTCATGAATATTGTTAAGAGATGTATCGAACTCGTGTACATGTGATAATCAGTTTTTAGATCACAGAAACATAGAAGCTCCCAACTTCATGCCAAGGTTTCGTTTAATTTGTAAAAATCTTCTGGGCCTAATATAAACTATAAAAGATTAAAACCATAGTCGAATTTATAGTTCACAATATTGAATACAACAATATAGCGCTTTATTAATGAGGTTTCTTCGTTACATTTATTTAATTATGTTAAAAATTAAAAATAAAGTTCAATAGTATGAAGGGATTTCCCAGATTTGAATGTTTTCGAATATATAAGTATGGATTTAAATGGTGGTTTTGGTATTTTCCATTATATCGGGTGTGGCACGAAGGTTTGTTTTGGAAGCTAAAAGCCATACTTCAATTTAATTACTACCTTATACTCTAATCCTTCCTAAAACCGATACATCCATGTAACTCAAGGCGCCTCTTCCACTTATATTTTTCCCAGTTTACCCGTTGTCCAACAGGGAAGCAGACTTGGCCCCTTACTGTACTCCTTCTTAGAGCTGATCATCCATTGCATTCCGACCCGGTAAGCACCGATGGAACTTGCAGCTCAGCCAGCTTTACGAGAAATATGCTTTCAGCCCCAGAGTCTGCCGCCCATACAGATCGAAGGCCGAGGGTAAAGTTGGACGTTTTAATCACTACCTTAAGAATCGGTTTATCCTGCCACTGGCAGCGTCATTTCGTCAGCATGGCTTGGATGGATACAATGGATACCAGGAACTAGAGGAGTTCCCTCCTGAGCTGCACAGCTTATTGTACTTTATCCCTGGCTCGATATTTTAGGGGAGGGCTTGCAGCACAAATGTGAATTTGTATACAGCAGCCCCCGTTGTACCGGTGTTCTTCCATCTAAGAAACTCATTTTTGAAGGGACTAGGGTTCAGGGTGGCTGAGTGTCAATTTCTTTCAATTACGACCACTTGTCTCCTTAAGCGTTAGACAAAATCCAGAGGCGACGGTGGAGATCGAACCCACGACCGCGGGATCTACTAGCCGAGAATTTGACGCCTTAACCACTCGGCTACCGCTGCCCCCAGGCAGGGCTTATTCTGGATGTTCCGACACCAATGCAGGTATGGGCAAGGGAATGAATGGATCAGTTTTACTTTAACAAAGTGGGCCAGAACTCAGTTGGAATTGACAGCTGTTAACGTCACAAAGCTTACTTATAGTGACAACTAGTATAATGGCTTTCCTGGTCACTATGGAACATAGCCCCTTTGGTTGGCTCATTAGCTCCCAAGCGCGGTGAGTACTCCGACTGGTAAATGACCCTGAACTTCGGATTCTGTTTCAACCAGTGCTGTGTTTCTCGGTTTTTATGAATGATATAGCTATCGACTACCAGCGTGATCGTTTGCGTTAACACACTGATAAACAAGGACGAAGTTTTACTGCTTCCTACTACAGCTGACTTTCTTTCACTTAGCTTATGACACGGCAATCCTCTCCCCAAACGTCGATCCTGTTACGTCTATCCATATCTTAATATGTCCTGGCTTCGACAGTAGAGAAACAAGGTAAACAATAAATAAAAAATATTTAGTTTTAACTTTTAATGGTAAAGCTCTCCCATCTGTCTATTTATACGGCACTCCAATTCCTCCAGAAAATAATATATCTTGAAGTTTACTTGGGCAAAAGATTTACGTTGAATCTAATGATCTAAAATTGGCTGTATATATGTTGAAGAGATTATTTAACAAAAGTTCCAATAACTAATAGCTTAACAAAAAACTATTTTATACTACTCTAATCGTCCCAATTTATATCTACGGACTTGTAATATAAAGGGCAGCGAAGTGTTGTATTCTTAACAAAATTGAATATATACAAACCAAAATCCTTTGCACTGTTGATCCTCCATTCTTGGTCACCAATCACACTTTCCACTTTAAACCTGTCCTACGTCCTAAATCTAACCTACTCCCGTCAAAATAATATCTTCTCATAATAATCCATGGATTCGCAATCTGCCCAGCTCTACCCTCCTTTCCAACCCTCCTAGAAGACTGAAATGCAGGTCACCTTACGACCATCAGATTATGTAACTTCTGGACTTCTGTTCACTTCACGCCGTAACAGCACATAAGGCCACTTTCATTGGATAGTGGCAGTTCAAATCAATCAGGCAAAAATATGTAAATGTGCGTAATTACAATACCATTGTAAATAACATAATTAGGTACTTTAGGGCTAATATAATAAGATTTTTTAATTGTATGTAGCGTGTTATGTGTTAGTGGGACAGAGGAGATTATCCACCGCCCCGAGGAATATCGAGTTCTGGGGGGGGGGGGTTTGTCTGGAGTATGTAGGTATTTATTAGCGTGAATGGACGGCTTAAACCACTCCGACGAATTTTGAGCAGCATTGTTGTCTTGTTTTGGGAGGTGACAAGGCTCTCTTCGCCAGTGGTTTTTTGCGAGAAAATCATTGTTTTCATCTTGTTTTCGCAATAGCAATTTGACAACCCGAGGTACCTTCGAGAGGCTCGTAAGCCAAGAAAACTGCGGAAAAAATTTAAGAGAGCAAGTGAAAAAGATGTGCGAAAAAATCCAAGAATTTTCCTTTTAAAACGCAGAAGGCCGATGCTTGTCGGCCCATAAAAATACAAACATAAATATCTCCTGTATTTGGCCTTTATGAGGGAGGGTTAGCTTATATTATTTATATAAATGACGTATGATACATATGATAGATCTTTTTTTTCGCAACGTTTAGCAATTGTTCTCTATTTCAAGATCCTAGAAATAAGTACAATTGACACGAATTTAACTAAAGTAAAGTTACAAGCTTGGGAAAGAAATGTTTAAATTTCCAAATTTTGTTATGTATTTTCAGTTGTAAGGACTTGTTTTTAGGCATTGAAATAGTTTTATAAATCCACAACCTTGTCCGTTTTAATCGAAGATTTGCGGCATAAAAGAAACGAAAAATTGAAAGACGAATGTTGTTTACTTACTTGCGTAACAAGCAGATGATCCAAAGGCCGAAGGCGGAATGGGGATTTGGCAGGATGATTTTCCCCATTAAGAACCAGCAGACATGCGATATTGCATTCTCATTATCACGACACGGGATCTAACAACTATCAAGTCTCTGTTGGCCCACCCCCGCGAAAAGTCTACCCGGACTTCGGCTGACGTCCTTTTTCTTTTTCCCAGACGATGAAAAAGTTATACTTTGTCATTTGTCATTAACTAGTTATTTTAGTATTTGTAGAAAATAAGGTGGCACGAGGTCTGTTCTAGGATGATAAGAGGCAGAAAAAAGTTTATCTCCAAAGGCGAAATGAGACGTTCCTCTTTCCTTTTAACTCGAGAGAAACAATGAATATTTTTGATAGAGCTTTTCAAATTTCCCTCAAAAAGTGCGTCGATACAATAGATGAAATATATCAACGTGCCATTAGCTAAACAAAAACAATAATTTAAAAAATAAGGGGAAAGAGTAACTAAACTACAGTAATCGGTGTGCTTTTGTTAAATGAAGTTTTTTTCTTTTTTTAAGACCCTAGGCAATGCCTGTTAGACAGAGACTCAAAGAAAGGCCCCGGCAGACGGCAAGACACCCAGCAGCTACCGGCCGGGAAGCATCCAAAAGCTACTACACAATTAGTTGTCTTTTTTTCAAGAGTGCGCATGAAAACCAAGCTTATGGCAAGGACCAAACTCTCTAGGAAACTGCGGATAAACACGCCCAGGTAGCCCTTTTGCGTCTTCCAGGGAGCCCACGTCAAAAGCCCCACCGGAAACCCCAGAAAGGAAATGCAATAGATAATAATTAAAAATTAAATTCACTATTTTTCGTGGTCCACTTGACCAATTAATTAAGGTTTTAAGTTGAGATAGAAAAGTCACTGTCACGAGAGGGATTCGAACCCACGACCTTCGGCTTGGTACGCCGCTTCTCTGCCACTTCAGCTATGGTGACAAGTGCTCAAGTAGTAGACAGTAGGTAGCTAACCTATCAGACCACATAAGTCATAACTTTACAGGCATACAAATATTCGTAATTAACCAGTAAATGGCGCAGACTCCGGACATCAGCAATGTTTGAATGTTATAAGGACTTTTGTGTAGAGATTAGAGACCGTTAATCGATAATTATTGTGAGATGCGGTCTGATGAGAAGTAGGTTCGGAAAAAGCGCATCTCACGATACCTCAATATTTACAGAGGCTTATGATTTTTCCTTCTCGAAGGTGGAATAATAGGTCATCTCAAATAAACAACCAGTTTTTCTTTCAATTCAAAACGTTTCGAATTTATGTTAATCCTTCCTCAGGTGAATTAATGCAGTTTATTTTAAATAAGAGCCAGTTTGGTATCAGGTTCAAAATATTAAAACTTTTGTTTGGACTCTGAAAGACTTAAATACGTACCACACTGGCTTTTTTTTACAAAATATTAATGACTAACGACCACTGTTTACCCACAGCGTTGACTCACTCACCTGAGGAAGGATTAAAATAAATCCGAAACGGTGGATTGAAAGAAAAACTTTTTGGGGGTATGACATATTATCCTCCCTTTAAGAAAGAAATATCATAACTTAAAATATTGAGGTCGAAATATAAGAAAACACCGTTTATAGGGACAGTTATATCGAGGGGCTTGGTAGAGCGTAGAGCATAATCTCTCCATGGGCCTCAAATTTCTTGCAGCACTGCAAAATGTGGCCAGATTCCTTCGACGAACCATGGCCGGTTAAATTAAGTCAAAATGCTACATACAGGCGAAGGACGTGGGTTCGAATCCCGCCCGTGACACTAGCTTTTTCACTTCAACCAAAACCTTCCATAAAGATTAATTAATTGAAAAAAGTTATTTGGTCGAACGGACCACGAAATATAATACGGATACTACGTATTCTTGTACATTTTATTTAAAATGTTCCAAATATGTTATTTTAACTTTAATATATCAACTGTGCTTTTGTTCGAAAAAATGTGCCCTCCGGTTCATTTTGAATAGACTATTGACCGTAACGAATAGGTACTATTGTAAAATTTACTTCCAGGAATAAAGATTTGCTCTCGTACGGCGATTTTGGTTAACAATGCCAAAATTTAAACCATAAAGGCAATTAATGTTTGCTTGATCGAAGAAGCAAATTATTGGGATACAATCCGATTGAAACATTGTTTTCTGCTTAAAACATCCTTTAAAAGTATCCGTCAGGATTTGTAGGGTCGTATTTGAAATTTAGAAGTTGAACTGGGCCTGCCGTACCCTGCATAATTTTTCAATTTGAAATTTGACTAAAAAATTTTTGTGTTTTGAAATTCAGCCGGACCATCTCAAAAGGAAACCCTGTATATGTAAGACTTTTAATGCGTATAATTTTTTATATAAGGATTTATTTAAGTATTTCCTCACATAGTTGTATTCCGTTGGTTCCAGGCCATTGTTGCACTATTGCACTTTTTTAACGTAGTCTGCATTAAATGTAAGAATCATTTTAACTTAAAATATTCATTAAACATCAAATAGTTTAGAGCAAAACATATTAATATACAAAAGCGCAGGCATTAGAATTGAAACTTACATTTCAAGTATTTCAATTTTAAATTTCACTTAATACTAATTTGATATTCTTCTATTGGATTTTTCATTATTAAACCGATTTTTATATTTAAATGTAAACAATTGGGTTTTTAATTGTTCTTTTTTCGTACTTAGTAACGTAAGTTTATTTTTATTTTTTTGTTTTCCACCTGTATATAACATTACACCTTTTTCTCTCCTTTTATTATTATTATTATTATTATGACTAATTTATTTTCTAACTGACTGTTTTAACTGCGGGCACGTTTGAAAACAACAGAACTTTTCATCATTTGCTTGTCTGGTCGAAACAGTAGGTATTTTTCAACGTCATATACGTACCGATTCAGTTCAGCTTTCCCATCGTATGCCTTTATTGAAATAAAGCCAATAACACTAATGTCTTTTATTTGTTCTTTTCGAGAAAAGGGTGGTATCAAAAAACAAACGTATTCAAATTTTGATTTATTTAGAATAAAACCTTAAAGCAGAATTGAAACGAACACAAATCAGAGAGAAAAAAAGAGAGTGCAAAACCATAGGCATAAGTTGAAATAGATGAATGGTGTTACATATGTTAATTGTCGAGAAGTGTTACAAACAAACCGTAAGAAGAAAGCGTCTTTGTTAGATGAAGCGTCTACATCGTGAAAAGTGTACGCACTTTGATGCATAGTCAGAGCCGGCGGGTGTCAAGCCTACAGCAGACTCCGTTTCCAACTGAGCGGATCATTCAACCAAAATTAAATCGGAGGCAACACCGAGGAGGGGAACCGACTGGGCCGGCCCGTTCCCTCGGAGAAATAAATAATTCCCATTGTGCCTAAATTTGCCGGCCGAGCCCAATTCAAATTCAACCAGTTTTCCACACATTATATACGACAAAGGTGGAAAAATTTGATAATAATAGCGATAAAGCGTTTTATTTTATTTTTTTTTTCTAATTAACACAGAAGTAATAAACAAAATTAATATCCCCTCACACTACTCCCTCGTTCCCTAGGCAGATTATTCACCAACATTTCCAACTTTCAATTAATTAAGGTTTTTAGTTGAGATAAAAAAGTCAGTGTCACGAGCGGGATTCGAGCCCAAGACCTTCGGCTAGATACGCCGCTGTTCTACCACTTGAGCTGTCGTAAGCTCGATCCACTCCGGCACTAACTTCCCATTTCAACCCCATCTTTTGAATATTCCCTCCTTTTAGATGTTAATTGTTCAAACTGACAATGAAAACTATTTAAGTTAACATTCACAACATTGAACATTACTATAAATATTGGGTTGTCCGGAAAATAATGCAGGATTTTAAGTTTTCATTAAAAAAAAATCTATATAAAATATTCTGTTTACGTTTACAGGATTACTCATTTGTATGAATGTCAACACTTATTAATCCTCTTCCAAATGATATTGTTTGTTTACCTCTGTAGCATTCCGCTACTTGGAAATAATTCAGTCATCCTTATAATGTCAAAGCGAGAATTTCGTACGATTTTCTTTTACGAGTTTAAACTCGGCCGAAGCGGAGCCCAAACGGCTAGAAACATTAACCAAGTCTGGGGCGAGGGTTGTGTTAATGAGTGCACTGTGCAAAGGTGGTTTAAAAAATTTCGGGAGGGAGATTTCAGCCTTGAAGATGAAGAAGGTCGTGGAAGGCCTTCCTCTCTTAATGATGATGTTCTGCGATCAGTGGTGGAAGAAAACCCCAAAACAACTGTTCGAGAACTTGCAGAGCAACTCAAAGTCAGTAAAACGACCGTCGCTGACCACCTCTTTGGTCAATCGGAAAGGGCCCATTTTGTTGCATGACAACGCTCGACCACATGTGTCACGTGTAACGTCACAAAAATTATTGGAGCTTGGCTATGAAACTTTGCCTCACCCACCCTACTCTCCGGACCTCTCGCCTACTGACTACCATTTTTTTAGACACCTGGACCACTACTTACAACACATAATATTCAAAAATCAAACGGAACTGGAAAATGCATTTATTGACTTTATCAATTCTAAAAATTCTGAATTCTACTCAGACGGAATTAATAAGTTACCAACACGTTGGGAGAAATGTATTGAGAGTATGGGAAATTATTTTGATTAAAGAACATTGCTTTAAAGTAACTAGTTTCTTTTTTTTTTTTTGTTTAATACCAAAATCCTGCATTATTTTCCGGACAACCCAATAAATGGCCAGACATAACACCGTACACAAGACTATAAAAAAAAAACACGTTTATAACAATGATTCCACACTGCTGTATTAATTACAGCAGATGCTTTACATACTACAATCTTTTTTTTTTTTTTCAAATCTTCTTCTCAATCGCCTTCTGTAGTTCATAGTTCATAACAAGCTTTTAAACTTTTAAGTGAGTCTCAAGCAGGTTTCAGGAATGGCTACTCTACAACAGACATCTTCACCGTAAATGATATTATTAATCTCAATAAAAAAAGAAAGTTAATAGGTTTTTTATGGACGTCAAGGCGTCTTTTGAATGTGTCAATTGTCATTCGGGTCAGTGGCCGCAAGGTTCAGTCTTTGAAACGGCGCTCATCACTGTAAGGTAAAGGTCCCGGGTTCGAATCCAGCGGCAAAAAAAAATTGTCACTCCCTAATATTCAAGCTTAGTAACCTCTGCTTTTCAGTAAAAATCCTCACCAAACTAAAATCACTTTTCACGACAAATCGGCAGTCAGAGGCAGGGAGGAAAATTTCAGATTATTTTAGAGTAGGCTCGTGTGTTCGACAGGGTTGTAGCCTAAGTCCGTTACTATTTGCCCTCATCCTGAATGATCTGGATTGTTTGGAACTTGGAATTCACTGTGTAGAAACCGTAATAAAGATTATATTAATCCTGGCTGATTCAACAAGTACAATACAAAAAATATCAATGGTTTTCAGAAGAGGTGGCCAGCTTGCTGACTGTGAGAACTTCAAAGGTGTGCCAATCGAAATAGTAAATAAATATCGAAGCATAATTTTCACCCCCAAAATTTCCCTGAGCCTTTATTTCCAAACTAAAATCCATACAGCTAAATTTGTTGTGAATTATATGTGGCAGTACCTCATATCTCACAATTTCATACCTGTCAACAGTAAATCCAAATTATATTTAGCTGTGTGTTGTACTGGTCAGGCATGGGGCTACAGATGGTATGATATAATTGAAGCCCTTCAACGTTATTTTGTTCGAAAAGTCTACTGCCTACCACTGTACATTCTAGCAACATGATTTATCTGAAATCTTTATATATTATTTAAAGCTTCGCATTTCCAATGTGCACCTTACAGGATCCTGAATCTTCGCAATCACCAGCTACGTAAAATATTAGAAGTAGAAATTATTAGCCATCATGGTTTTCAACCTGGAGTGACATGATGCAGCAATTCCCCGGATATTAAATTTTCACGGGATAACATCGAAGATTGACTAGTTTTGCTGAGAAAACTCACGCAGTGTATCCTAAAATTGATATAAAGGGAATAATTGAAACACCCTATTCACCACATTTATATTTACATAATTTTGTTTCCTGATAATGGACAATAACATTTGATTTATTACATTTCAATAACGAGTTCAAAATTAAAAATGACATACAATTGACAATAATAAAGTTAATCGTTAGAATTTTTTTTTAAATACAACCACATAAAAATAAATGTAAGTTTTAACAATGGATAGATACATTTTAGGATGGCATAAATACCAAACGCATGGACTGAACAATACAAGAACAATTTAAAAGGGGAATCAGAAGTTTTCTAATAACAGTTTACATTTCCAAAATTAAAGCTCTCGACTCGCTTGTTCCCAATTTCTTTTATTGACTTTCAATTCATATATGCAGATGAGGTATTTATCCGCATATATGAGTGATCCGTTTAAAAAGTCTACATTCATAAGACATTTGGATAGATTTTTAATTTAATTTTAGGCAGTTTATTTGACAGTTTGGTCCACAACTAATCACGGAACCTTTTGGACTTGAGCCAAAATTGTTTGCTTTAAATTACACTTTCTTTTTTTTTTAATTAAAGATTTTTTTATAATAATACACTTGTATTTAAGATATTGTCATTTCATTTTTTTTCTCATTATTTTATCCAATCATTATAGAAATATATAACTTAATAACAAACATCCTATGAAAAATATATTATTTCCTATTATTGTTCTAAGGAAAGATGCCATTATCGAATATGTCTTAAATTCAGTAGAGATATTAAAACAGAATTTCCCACTGTGTACAATAAGATACAAAGTGTTTATATAGACAAATAATATATTTCAATAGAAAACATCAAATAATACTTGCATGGAAAAATACACAAGTGATTGATTACATACTTTGGAACATTTATTATGTGAAAACATTTTATGACTCTAACCAATTTTATGCATTTTTTTTTTTTTTTTTTTTTTGTCACCGATTCTAAATCTAATTCTAATGGAGGGTATTCTACACATTGCACGATTCAAAGGCGGGCTTAAGACAACTGGGGTCCGAATGGTTTTTCAACTCAGCCGCACCCTATACGGTACGAACACGCTAACGACAATTAATAGTTTCTTCGATTCGGCAGGTAAATCAAACATATCACATTTTTATTCAACTGTTATTCACAAGTCTGGAGTCACAAAGAAACTAGATGAGACTATCGCTATCGCAAAGAAGACGAACACACCAGCTATAAAATACCTAGCTTGAAGAGCATAATTTTCATACGGTTGGAGCCATTCTAAATAACCCATCAGCTTTAACATCCAAGGCGGAGCACAGAAAGAAGATCTGTAAAAATTACAAACATTACATATAGAAAAGAAATATTTTTAAAAAGTAGCTGTTATAAATTAATTGTCTAAGCAATTTAAATGTCATTAACTTCAAAGAGTGCAGGTAATGAATTAGATTTTCAAATAATGTTTCGCTCGAGCAGATAAGTTACCTAAGTTTTATTAGCAGCTAAATTGTTTTTATTCTATTATTTATTGTTTTTCTATTATTTCTGTCAGGTAGCAATAATTTTGTCTATATGTCTTAACATTTTGGTTGAAAACTTAATTACATTTATGATTAATGCTCTAATCTGAAAGAGACTAAAAATCAATTAACTTTTTTAAATTTATTTTAATTGTTAACATTATTTATTATTATAAATTTATGTATTTTAATGTTTGAAAAAAGGTGGCTTTGCCAATATAAATGTTCCTTAATAATAGAGCTTAATAAAAATAGAAAACGCGCTTTAAACAATCTACATTTTAATACAGTTTTCAACTTTAAAATACAGATTTGTATGCAAAAAAATAATAATATGAAATTCATTCATAAATAATTCAACATTCCACAATAATAAATTCATTACTTTGGAGAAAAAAAATTAACAGTGAAATTTAGAAGATGATTTTATATATTTTTAATTAATCTTTTCAATGAAAAATAATTTTTAATGAGTAATTGATTTATTGATGAAATGAGAAATAAATTGTCATTGATTGAAAAGTAGAAAATCAGAAATATTAGAGTTATTGTTTGGAAATTGAATACCAAGCACAATCTATCAAGCAGGAAGAAATTTTTTACAAAAATGTATAATGTTCTTTTGAAGAAAATATTTCCAAGCCAATAATCAAGCATTGTAATGTTACAGATTTATTTTACCTTTTTCTAAATTTATACTTCTGCGGCAACTTCTTTTGAACTTCGGCGTCCTGTCTCAATTCCGAACGCTCGTAGCCTAATTCATCGTCGGTATCGGTTTCACCTTCCGAACTGAAATTGAAAAAGAAAAGTGAACGATGACATTACAAAATAAGCGAAAGCTCTAATTGAAAACCATTTACGAGTTCAAATGAGAGTCGCCGCTGTATTGTTGTTCTTCGGCAGCAAGGAGATGGTTGTTGTTCGAACTACAACGACCTTGTTTACACAGCTTGTTCATCTGGCCATTGTCGCTTTAATTGAGAGACAAAAACACAATCAAAATGGCAAAACTGTACAGTCAAAGTGAGATGCAATTAAGAATGAGACATACTTTGTTTTACAATGGTCTCCTTGAGGCTCTGTTTTTGCAAAACCAGATCTTCTAATATGTGAGCCTCGCCTTGAAGAACTTCCTCGTCTGTCCTGAAATAATTTATGCTTTGAGTTAGTTATAAGCTACTATTATTACTACTACATGTCTTTATTGTTAAAAACAATATATTAATATGAGAAACAAAACTAGATCTACATCTGAGGATGACTGAGGTATCAACATTACAGCCTTTGAGTATATGGCTATTCGAATTGTTAAATCATTTTTTATGCAAGGTCTGAAATTTCTGAAGCTGGAGTATGCAATTTACAACAGCGTAAGACATATGTCCAGTCCTAGCGCATAAGTCATTCAGTGTTAATTTCCTTCCTCACTGATTAATAAATATTAATAATTTTACTTTTATTATTATTTTAATTTGTGTTATCATCATTTTGTTTGTGGCTAACATTTAAATCCAGAAAAAAATTCCCAAGTTTTTCAAAAGTTGAGTTTAAAATATTTTTGTCAAAACCCAATCGCTTGATTAATTAAAATTTCTATCTTAACTAAGTTTTTCTCTCTTTTTTTTAAACAAATTCCAATGAAGATTATAGAATGGAACTTGGACAAACCAAAAAGCATATAATTTATGATGGTGTATATTTCAAGGTAAATCTTTACCTCGTCTTCATCCTATCTCCGATACTACCGAAAATTTGGAATGGCGAAATACGAGGCAGGATTCGCCTTGAAATATATACAATTCTCACAAATTTAACAGTGAAATGGTCAAATATTTTGCGTAGCAACTTTTCCTAGCAAACAAAATATTATTATTAAAAATAGAGATATATTTATTTTTAAAAAGTTCATATTAGCATTGTTGAATACGGATGAAGGAGTGAGGAAGGTATAAAGAAAAGTATAACAGCAGAAAAAAAGAATAGCAACAAGATCATGTTGAGTTAGTTTGATGAAATCAAGGACTGTTTGCAAAAAAAATTGAAAGCTTCACGCCTGACAGCCTGAAGGGGGTGGGCCAACCTAATATGCCATGGAAAGGAATTCCACAGATGAGCCCTAGTAACTCTAAATGATTCACAGATTTGAATCCATGACGCAAGCTTTTTTTATATAATATTTAACCTTTTTCAAACTGAATAACCTATTTCAAATTGAATATAATGAATAAGTATCAAGGACAGAGCTTAATTTTTATTTTAAATAATTAATTAAAAGATGTGAGTTTAAAGTAATCAAATAAATTAATATTGGGTTGTCCGGAAAATAATGCAGGATTTTAAGTTTTCATTAAAAAAAATCTATATAAAATATTCTGTTTACGTTTACAAGATTACTCATTTGTATGAATGTCAACACTTATTAATCCTCTTCCAAATGATATTGTTTGTTTACCTCTGTAGCATTCCGCTACTTGGAAATAATTCAGTCATCCTTATAATGTCAAAGCGAGAATTTCGTACGATTTTCTTTTACGAGTTTAAACTCGGACGAAGCGGAGCCCAAACGGCTAGAAACATTAACCAAGTCTGGGGCGAGGGTTGTGTTAATGAGTGCACTGTGCAAAGGTGGTTTAAAAAATTTCGGGAGGGAGATTTCAGCCTTGAAGATGAAGAAGGTCGTGGAAGGCCTTCCTCTCTTAATGATGATGTTCTGCGATCAGTGGTGGAAGAAAACCCCAAAACAACTGTTCGAGAACTTGCAGAGCAACTCAAAATCAGTAAAACGACCGTCGCTGACCACCTCAAGGCGATTGGAAAAGTGAAAAAACTGGTAATGGTTACGGTATGGTGGGCTTCATTTGGTTTAATACACTACAGCTTCTTAAATCCTGGCGAAACCATCAATGCTGAATCATACTGTAACCAAATTAATACCATGCATCAGAAATTGGCAGTAATGAAGCCCTCTTTGGTCAATCGGAAAGGGCCCATTTTGTTGCATGACAACGCTCGACCACATGTGTCACGTGTAACGTCACAAAAATTATTGGAGCTTGGCTATGAAACTTTGCCTCACCCACCCTACTCTCCGGACCTCTCGCCTACTGACTACCATTTTTTTTAGACACCTGGACCACTACTTACAACACATAATATTCAAAAATCAAACGGAGCTGGAAAATGCATTTATTGACTTTATCAATTCTAAAAATTCTGAATTCTACTCAGACGGAATTAATAAGTTACCAACACGTTGGGAGAAATGTATTGAGAGTATGGGAAATTATTTTGATTAAAGAACATTGCTTTAAAGTAACTAGTTTCTTTTTTTTTGTTTAATACCAAAATCCTGCATTATTTTCCGGACAACCCAATACATAGAATGAACTTGTCATGTGTTGAGTTGTACTGTCTTCTTCATAAACTTAATACAAATATTGTTCAATTATTAAAAATTATTCTAATTTTTTTATTAGAAGTGTGATTAAGCGAAAAAGAGTTGATAATAGTGCAATAAGTAAAAAAAAAAAAAAGAAAGTAAAATAAGAAGTTTTGTCCAGTCTAAATTTTAGTGCTGGAGTGATAAATTATTGATTTTTGAAGTTGAAGTTATCGACCTAAGCAATTAATGTTACGAGTTGGATCTTCGGGAGGTCAAATCACAGATGAAATAAAAAGAAAAATAACAGCTTCGGGGTTCAAACGAGTTTTCAGCGACTTATATCGCCATCCTCAGGTCGTATAATCTATAAGTCGCTGAAAGCTCGGTTGAACCCGGAAACTGTTCTTTTTCTTTGTACTTCATCTGTCATTTGACATGACATGACAACATTACTACTTTTCCGAATTGAATTTAATGTCCCATTCACCCTTCTAGGAACAAAGCCTAAATAATCCCAAGATAATCTGGTATTAAAAGTCACACTAAGGGTTTTACACAATCAGTTGGCAGAAGAAATAACTATCGTTTGGGATTTGAGTGGGTTAACTTTGAGACTATTAATTTCACTAATTTCGTGGTCCACTTGACCATTTAATTATTACAATTAAGGTTTTAGTTTGTTACGTTCGTAACGTAACATGATATAATGCCACCTATATTAATAAGTGATGGGTGAATCAAAATTAAGAGAGCCGAGGATAGGCTTAGGAGAGAACAGGAGAGGGAGTCGGAGAGTGTGCGGCGAGATCACTACGGCCTGGCCGGATCATAGAATCAGAAAAAAAAGAAGAAATCAATGAAGGCATTTGTGGACCCTCTCATCAGAGAAGGTGCTCCACACTCCCAGAAGCAGGGATTTTTAATCGCCTGGAAAGAAGTGGATCTGGACACTATTTCGCAGGAAAGTTTAGTTTTAAGGAAGTTTAGATTTTAAGGAAAGTTTAGTTTTAGATGTTAAGATTAATGTTTTAGTGTTCTATTGAAATAAATGTGTTTGTTTTTCTGTTTCCTTATGTAAATATTGTGTTCTTTTTTTATACTAATTTTACAGTTAGTGAATTTTCTTTGTTTTATTTTTATTTTTATTATTTTGTTTTCTTTTACGGTTCGCTGTTTCCGTGCATATAAACAGCGTGGCGCCCATTTTATTTATTTATTTTAAAATTTAATATTAAGTAACCCCGCCCGTCTCCACGGAGCGAATCCGGCGAATTATCGGCGTAAGAACTTGAAATAAAAAAAGCCAATGGCATGAGCGGGATTCGAACCCATGACCTCCAGCTAAATTCGCCGCTGCTCTACCACTTGAGCTATCGTGACCTCAACAACTCGGACACTAACTTCCCATCTCAACCTCACCTTTTGACTTTTCCCTCCTTTTTGCCATTTTTGAGGCCATTGTTTGAAACTCGAATAACCAAGCAAGAAAGGGTTTTTGTTAACGAGTCGAATGGAATCAAGTATTAAATGGGGGGGGGGCGTTGTTTACAGATTTGGATATTGTCATTATATAAGTGAAATTTGGAGAATTTAAAAAAAAAAGGTCGTTAATAAAAATTTAAAACAATAAGGGTCCTAAAATTGCACCTTCAGGAACGCCAGATTCCTTGTCTGCATGGTCAGAGGAGGTTTGACATTAGGAAGTTTGACCCCTATTTTACAACCTGACAAATAAGAATAATAATTATAATCATACCAAAAATAATATGTATTTGTATTCTTCATGTTTGTACACACTGTGAAAATTAATTTGCTTTTTATGGGAAAAAATACATATAACTTTACCAACCTTAAATCACCGATTTCCGATGATCGTGCAGCTGCTTGTAAAATAATTATTAAATGTGAAATAATTATGCTTATGTTACAGGACAGTAATATTTAAAAATTTCTTTTTGTGTTTTTACTAAAGTCTTAAATATTGCATGTAACGTGCGAAAATAGGTGTAGTTAGAACGATAGTTTTAATTATTGATGTTTTTGTACTCACAGCTGTAGTGTTTGATTGCTCTGTCAGGTTTTGGCCTTGGTGCAGAGTGGCTATGGACGCACGCCTTTTACCATCCTGCAAAAGTGTAGAGAAACTGTGTTTACTCTGCGCTCTCGGCATTTGCATAAACAACCACGTCCCACTTACGTTCTTCAGACTCGAAACCGTCAAGTTCTGAGGTGTCTTGTTGTTGTCTTTCATCAACTTCTTCATTTCTTCGTGTTCGTTCTTCTCTTTCTCGTACATTTGCCTCAGGTTCTCGACGTGCTTCAAAATCACGTCCACCGCTTTGGACAATCTGTTCTCTTGTTGAACCGCCCCGTAAAGCTTAAAGCCGAATAAAACATTGACATCCTTTTCTTTTTTGTCACACGCTAACATTCACTCACCTCAGATGTACTCGAAACTCTAATCGCAGAACTGTACAACGTCTCGACCTGCTGGCTGACTTTGTTGAAGAGGTCCGATTTTTCACCGTCTGTGCAAATATCGTTCAGCGACTGAAAAAACATGATCACTAATCTCAGGCATTCAAACATCAACAAGAGGATTAAAAGGTTAACTGCGATTAACTATTAGAAACCGTAAACACCACATTTTTTAGCACATCCATATCGTGCCTGTTATTTTGATATATGTTAATGTATTTATCAATATTTGTAATAGGAACATTTTTTTCATGATTCAACAGGTGCCATGAAAAAATAATTCATGTGATTATGTACCTGGATCGCACTTTTAAGGGCGTCTACCTCGTGTGTCATGTTAATTTCAGCTTGGTCTCTCAGTTTATGCTGCAACTCCAGCCTCCTCGACAATGTGAGTTTATCAGTCTTAAACGCCAACACCAGCGACGTGTACTTGTGCTACAAACATTTTATCAATTAAATTTGTGCGTGTGAGTGTGTGTGTGTGTGGGTGGGTGTGGGTGTGTGATTGAAACGTTATTTAAGCGTTGTTACTAGGAAATTTATTGTGCCTGTATGTTTCGGAAATTAAGAAATTGCGTCCAGCATTAAACCCCTAAACTTAATCGAGGTCTTTAATTAGCTCAGTTTAATGGTTTTCGTTCTTTTTCAAGGCAACACAACAAGCAGAGGTCATATTAACCCTCAGGGTGCCGGTGTTTCATTTGTAAGTATGTCGGGTTCGAATCCAGCGACCCTGCATTCGAACCCGAAACCTTTACCTTACAGTGATGAGCAAGGCAACACTAGAATAAAGATAGAGCCGCATTTGTCCACTTTTTTCCCGGTGTTAGCATTAAAATCGTAGCCGTAGATTCGTTTCGAAGTGGTAGTTCTTCAATTCTTCCTTTTTTTTTCTTTTTTTTCCTCATGCCGGCACTATTCTAATTACGTCTCAAGAGCTTTAATTTGTGACTTTTTAGTTGGAAATCTTTTATCTTAACTAACTAAAAGGTATTTTAACGAAAATGTTAACACGTAATTAGAATAGTACCGGCATGAGTAAAAAAAAGGGGGGAAAAGGAAGAATTGAAGAACTGCCACTACGAAACGAATCTACGGCTGCGATTTTAATGTTATCACCGGGGAAAAAGTGGGAAAAAGCGGTTCTACCTTATTCCAGGATTGCCTTGAAAAAGAATGAAAACCATTCGAAACGTTGGCAATTTTAAGAATTGATCACTAAGCTGTGTTTTCTGTATGACTGCGCATCCCTCAACTCAACATTATTCGAGGTAGTAAAGTTAAAACCAACCCACAATCAATAATAAATTAGTTTGTAATAATAATTTATCCAAATTTGAAATATAAAAAACTACCCAATCTAATTAATAATTTACAAATATTTAGTCGTAGTGGTAGGGAAACCGTGCAAACACGATATGAATGTTATCCATTTTTGTGTTTCAATTATTTCTGTTTGTTGTCTGTCTGTTCCTGAAAAACAACCAAGAAATCAAATTAATAAAATAATCTAAAGATAAATGATAAAACCGTCAGAATAATCAGTGTTTCTGGATATTTCTCACGTAAACCTTTTCAAACTTCAATATAAAATATTTCTAGCAATCTTTCAAAGGAGTGACCTCGTTTTCTAACATTTTCTACTGTACGCAAAGACTTATTTTTTTATTAATACTTTTTTATTTTTACTGTGCCCCGTTTAAGTTTTGCTCAAGGGGCTATCGACAAGGTCATTTCAGCCCCTGGCGCATGCAGTAGTAACCTAAACACTCTCACTCTATCACTCATCCTTTAATACGTTCCCACTTATCTACATAACTTTCACTCAAGTAGAGCAAAAGAGTCCCTAGATTCCTCCATCATCTTTATAGTCATTTATGTTTAAATGGTCCGACACTCTTGTACCACATACCATTCACGCTTATAAATACATTCTCACGTAATAGTTAAAAACATCTATCACTATTGAAAATATGTGTATTTATTCATAATTTAACTCTCCGGTGTTGTTCAATTTTTAAAGATACTAAAAGAAAAATATCCCAGGTATGTATTTGTAAGTGGATTATCTGAGTTATGAGCAAACAGCATAATGCATGATTGTTATTTTCAAATTCAAAAATCTACAATCGTCGTTGAGATAATGTAAAAAATCTTACTTCAATGTCTTCTTCTGCAGGGCCAGCTTCTCTGTAACCAAAAGAATCGTGTTAAAATTCGTATGTTGAATTTACCTATCATGATAAGGTATCAAAATTAGAGGAATGCACTGTATGATTAGATACAATAATAAATTTACCCAAGGAAAACACAGTTTTATCAAATTCTACCCTTTGCTCCTAGAGAAACTTATAATTGTATCGAAGGATACCAAACAGCACATCCGTTGTAATGTTTCTATTATTGATTTATGCAACAAGATTATAATAATTATACTTTGAATTGGTAAAAATATTCTCACTTTTCTTCTGTGTTCGACTGCATCCACAGGCCCAGCTGGCGGAGGGCGCTGTCGCTCAGGTTCGGGAAAACGGATTGGTTCTGTTCCATCTCGAGCTTGCTGTCCGTCAACTCCTTCTGCAAATAATTAATTTAAACTCGCCGTGTCAACCGACATTTAGATAAAAATGCACGTCCTCGATTGGTTTAATTATCAAAACTACTCACCACTTCTGCCCCATTTCCAACAAGTTCGCTGAAAAAAAAACCAAAACAAGAAATTAAATTCCGTGTTGTTTTGTGATACGTTTGCTGATTTTTTGTCTAGAAAGCTATCTTCAAAGTGAGCGACGATTGAATTTCAATTTTTTTTCTTTCTTCGCCTTATCTACAAGCGATAACGATTTATCAAACCAGATACGTTTTAAAAATTGGGATAAGGACAAAAATATGTGAAAGGTTGTTTCGATTCGATTCATATGGACATAAAAGAAATTTGTTATTTACAAAAATATATAATTTGGAGATTTAACCTAACATACGGAAAACTTAGGGAATGTAATTTTAGCAGCGACAGTCAATGACTTGATACTTCTAAGGAGAAGCTTGAGTCTATTGCACTGAACTAAGGAACTGGGAAGGTACCGTAAGCTAGAAGGCTTGCAGTGCCTGGGAATCCCAAACCCCGCTACTTAATATTCTTATCACTATACCATACCATGCGTCCCGAAGGTTAGAGCACCCACCCGATGCGTTTTCGTGCATAGGTATCATCACGTAGCCATGGGGTAAAACGCGTTCAGCACAACCTGCATTCTGACGAAACTCCAGGAGAGGAACGCAAATAGAACCATCGGTCTCACCAACACCTTGTATAGGAGAAGTTTATCAGAATACCAGGAACGATGCCTCTTGGTTGGGAAAGCGATGACTAAAAGGAAACTCTGGATAAGAAGCTGACTAGTTTTTTCTCATTCGTGTGAAGTGTACAAGGGCCCAGTACGCCCAGTTTAAATTCTTTCAATTGGCAATGGAAAATGGCAAAAAGGAGAGAAAATCCGCAAGGCAGGTTGAGATGGGAAGTTGGTGCCCGAGTGGATCGAAGTCAGCATGGCTCAAGTGGCAGAGTAGCGGCGTATCTAGGTCGTGGGTTCGAATCCCACTCGTGACACTAGCTTTTTCATTCCATAAAATACCTTACATAAAGATTGATTTATTGAAATAATTACAACATTCAGCATATTGAACTGAACGATCGAGCAATTTAATTTCAGTTTGCGTCGATTTTGTGTGATTCTACAAATTCTAAATGAAAATCTCTCCTTTGCTTTGTTTAGCTTGTTAAAGCATCAAATGATCAACCTAGAAGCGACAAATTGTGCCGGTAAGACAATGCTGAAAGCTGGTGATTTGTACGAAATGATATTTCTGTCTGAATTTAATTTACTACAATTTAGTATTCTTCTCCGGCCGTCCTGTCGGCCTGTTCTTAAACAAAACGACTGAGGTGGACAGGGATGGTCGGAGTTGAAGAATTTAAGAATGTCAATTTTTTAAATATTACATGAACCATTAAACTTTACAATTTATCTAGTTAAGTGAATTTCGTTCCTGATGCTAACATATTTAAAGGGATGAGATATTTCGAAAGGGTTCTGAACAAACAGGATTCAAAACAAACTGCTGGAAATAAAATTGTAACAAAGTAATTCCACAACATTTATGCATTCACTGTGCATTATTAACAGTTTCGAATTCAAGAAACACATAACTCATTTTGTCCACAAACAATTGATTCTACCGCCAAAAGAAAATTTGTGCGCATTGTTGTTAAAATTAATCAGGCGTGTAATATAAATTATTTATTCAGATTATAAAATTATTTATAATCCACTAAAATTATTTTAACCTCTCAATTTAAACTTATAAAAAATTAAAAAAGTTGTGCGAAGATTGGAAAAGACTAGTAGACTTTGCTTAGAACAAAGTACTCGTACTTAAAATATTTAGTCACGATAGATCAAGTGGTTAGAGCACCGGCGAATTGAGCCAAAGGTCGTAGGTTCGAATCCACTTGTGACACTAACTTTTTCATTTCATCCAAGACCTTACATAAAAAGATTAATTAATTAAAGAAGTAATTTTTCTTTCGGACCACTAAATATAATAGACTGGAAAATACTTTTTTATTTGCTGTACATTACAAAAAACTACTTGGTAACATGTAACAATGAGGTAGAAAAGAGTGGAGAAAATACCATTAATAATACTCCAGTAATACGAAAATTCTGTATGTTTAATGAATGCCGCCAACATCATGTTCACTATCAATTCGTAAGAGATTTCGCGGTCATCGTCTCTTCAGTAGACGAGGAGGGTTCGAGGGAATTCGTCGGAATGCGTGTTTTCAGATGCGGTGTTCGTAGGTCAGGAAGGTTTTGAAAAACTGATAACTGCAGTGGATTCCATCTTGGACGGATGGGACTATTTAAGTGTTCGTTTAATACATAAAATGCACCAAAAAGGTTTTTAGTAAGATTAACGATTGGGCAGTTTGGATGCCCTGGATTTCAGAACGTTTGGCCGAACTCAAAACGTTCAGTCGTTAAGTACATATCGGCTTATGGTTTTATAAACTTATGTTTTTCTCATTTTTACTTTCTGCTATTACGCTTGTAAATAATATTTCTTACATTTAATATAAACATATATATTCATGTACTTTGCCAGAATAAAAGAAGTTAGGCTTGTAGTTAGATTCGTTGTTTAACAACGTTTTTCAATAAATTCACGACGATATTACATTCGTCTGACCTTGCCGCTGCAGCATTACATTGATTCTATGATATTTTTAGAAATAATTAATTTTAAAATAACGACGCTGTCTTAGGAAGGTTTCTGCGGTTAGTGTTTCAATTGAAACGTAAATCTTACTCAAGTTATTTATTTATGTTTTTCTTTTTCTTTTTTCTTCTTTTTTTAAAACTTTTTTCTCACGAGCGGATTGCTAATAATAAGTAGTATCCTTTTCGAAAATTGTGATGGTTCCTCGGTTCTCCCACAATGTGTTGCGTAACCCAAGGAAAATAAACGAAATATTGAAACGACCAACCTTCCCCCCCCCCAATTTTCAAGAACAAAAACAATTTTGGGATTGTCGTTTAAGAAACTAACTTAATTTTTTTTTAATTTATTGACAATTAAATTCATGATTCGTATGAGCCTGTTTCTTGTTCCAAGGTCAATCCTGGTTAACAATTGCAAATTATTTACAAATTATAAATGTCTATATAGTATTTAAAAATCTAATTTACTGTATTGGAGATTTTATTTCTACTTAGTGAATAGGAATGTAGATTAAATTAACCGCCGTTTTTTAATGGATCAACAACACGGCTATGAAGAAAACAATGAGGGAGCATTATCTTTTACCTCGATGAATAAATAACAATAATTTGTTTACACCCAGAACCGTTAAGGTAGACGCTATTAAATGATACCTTGAGGTACATTTCCACGCTCTACACGACAAGATGATCCATCCAATTTTCCTGATACAACCAAAATTAAGTTGAAAACATACAATTCTTGACAATACCGGCCCGTTTCCTCTGGTCGTCTTCACCCAAGCGAACATTTACGGTACGTCGACCGCACTCAAGAGAAGAATCGACTGTCGTTCTCGATACATTCGACACGATCGCCGGCGTAAGTAACCTTTTACAACATGTTAGTTCTGCCAAAAGTTGGGAAAACTGAAGGATGTAGGTTACTGTGAAAGAAAAGGTTTCTAATCGCGAGCATAAAAACGTCTGCCAGGTGAGTGTACAGTGTAGCCTTCTCACATCATAAAGTATTTGTTTATAATTTGGTCCCGGTACAACGGAGGCTCAAGTTTACATTTGTGTTGCGAGCCCTGCCCCAAAATATGGAGCCAGGGATATAGTACAATAAGCTGTACAGGTGCAGTACTCAGGAGAGGACTCCTCCAGTCCCTGGTATCCATAAAAAAAATTGTTTATAATACGTAATTAAGTAGTTGTGTTTGCAATTAAATTCCGAAGGACCATCGCTGGATTGAAAACCTCCCTAACCATCCCCCAAACCTCCCAAGATATGCCATACATTTTTTACCAGGGTTCACAACAGCGGAGGTCATCTAACCCTCAGAGTAACGGTGTTTTTGAAAACTTTTAACTTTCATCGATGAGCGCCGTGTCAAAGAGTAAACCTTGCGGCCACCAACGCACCTACGCCACGCATTACTTGCACTGTTGCGAATTAGATATTAAAGATTAACATTTATTAACAAGACTTAGTTACTTAATCACCACTCTGAAGGTGAAGAGTGTCCATACAAAAAGATCAATTGACGATCAAGTTAAAGGGAACAACACTACGGGAAAGAGAGTGGTAAAAAAGGTCTCAACCAGCTGCAGTTAAGCCGAAAAAATTCAATATCATTGCAGATCAGATTTTGAACATCGCCAATTCAATAGGGATTTGAAAATATTTTGATGGCCTCTGTTAGTTCTGCCAAAAATCGAGAAAATTGCAGTATATAGGTTAGTGTGATTTGTTGTGTCAAAGAAAAGAACTAGGTGCGTAGGTGGCCGTAAGGTTCCGTCTTTGAGACGGCGCTCATCACTGTAAGGTAAAGGTCCCGGGTTCGAATCCAGCCGCCCTGCATTCGAACCCGACATACTTACAAATGGGCTTCTTTTCAAAAACACCGGCACCCCGAGAGTTTATATGCTGTTGCGAACCCTCCTAAAAAAAAAATAAATAAAAAAATTTTAAAAATTAAAAAAAAATTCTAACCGCGAGCATAAAAACGTCTCCCAGGTGGTGGGCAGTGTAGCTTCCTCGCATTTTGCTCATGCCAATAAAATTCATACGGGATCAGCTAAAAAATAACCCGCATAATACCTGAAAATGGCATAACAATCCGACAAATGATATCGGAAATATCGCAGTGTACGGAATTTTCCGTTCGTGCATGAGCATGAGCATGTGCGAAAAAATTGTTGTTCTCCAAAATAGACATCACTTGTATTTTGCGTTTCGGACCTTTCAGAACAAATTTGGTTCCATGTCTGTCTGGGAACTATTCCTTGTAACCGGCAAAACACCGAAACCGTGAGACAATTTTTATGAAATTTTCATAGATTGTACGGGTTAGTTTCTAGATGATACATTTGATGATGAATTTTGTACCAATCGGTTAAAAATATTCTAATTTATTTAGTAATTAGTTTAATAGTCTAATTAGTTCTAAATTTTTTGTCGGATCAATCGGAGCAAATGGCACCCGCATGAATAGTAGGGGAAACGTTCGGTAGATGGTTAGTAAAAGCCATACTAAATAAATCAAGCAAATGTCATATAACTGACGAGCGACTACCAAAACTTTCGAGACAAATGAAAAGCCTAAAGCTAGGCAGTAAGCTAAACGGGGAACAATAATCCTACTTGGTGGGCGCAGTGCATAATCAATTATTTATTTATGCCATCAAACCATGGAGTGTTAAGTAATGCGGAAAGTATTCAAAATTGGAAATAAAAATAATAAAAGGAACTAATGCGTTAGATGATTATGCCGCATTCATGATGAAAATTCACGATACGTGAATTTTTTGGCTTTCAGGAATGTAGTAGCCCAAGTTAGACTGTGGGACGTTTACCTTCAAGAAGTCGTCTAACAAAATCAAATTTCGAAGGGAATTAATACACATATAGGACCAAACTATGAAAATGGTATTATTACATTATTACCGCATCCGGCCATGTTGCCTGAAATAAATGAAAACCTTGAAACGTCCGATCGTGATATTCAGATTTACACAAACAGAAACAAAATGAACGGCCAAGTCTGTCGCGCGGTAGTAATTTTCAAAGATTCAATCAGAACTCACGAGGAAAAGTATAAAATGGAAAGTTGGTGCTTCAACAATGAAGCCAAACTTCTCAAAGTGTTCTCAAAGCTTTAACGTGGCTATAGGTCCATTATCCAAACCCCGATTAAAGAACAAGTACATTATGTCCTTATGTCAGGACTGTCAAAACTTCTTGTTGAAGAAATCAGGCAATTGAAAATGACCTAGAAAATCCCGTCGGTTGGTCTGTAAGCATCTCGTGATAACAGCTCACTGTGGATTAACCGGAAACGAATCAGCTGACATCCCACAGCAAGGACGAAATTAGCTTTTGCTTATGCCGATTAGCTATATACACTCTAAAACGAGACAAGAAAGCAAGGATAAATGGGAAAAATAATCATCAACAACACAAGGGCTTCACAACAGAAGATTCCTCAAGCCAGGTTCCTTCCCGATTAAACTCAACATTTAAGCGCCATCATAAGTTGAAGTACTTACGGGACACGGGAAAACCTTCATCGGTTCATGATTATATAATCCATGTGAACGGGCGTGGTAACTGTTCGACTGTACTTTATTTGATAAGCCCTGATCAGAGTTTGAGCGGTATGTGATGACAACGGGAGGCGCCTGGTCACCGACGTGGGATACGCTTACGAACGTTTAGAATGAACACATACACACAAAGTTATACCCAGGATAAAATGAACTCACTGGCTCAATGTAATCACCTATGTTTTAGAGACTGTTAGGATCATCCCTATCTATATAGTTCTTGTTGTATGTGTGTGAGTGTGTTATAATCACCAATTTTTAATGACATATTACCATCACAGTGCTCAAACATTCGTCATCAACTAATCTATTTGACATAAAAAATGTGATTAAAATTGTTTGTAGGAAATGATGGTTTGTTGTACTGATAAAAATGCGGCAGTTTTAACTTTTATCTTCGACTGAATCGGGAAATTGTGTTATTATTTGTATTCGCGTTTTCCAAAATTATTTGAATCCTTGTAATGACTTTTCCTGAGGGTGGAAATAATGGGATTTCCGACGGCGGAAAAAAACGTTTCCCAGCCTTCGTTTCGCAATTATGTCAACCGCTCTCTCGTCCAATTTAGAGACGGTTCATTAGCGGCTGCTTCCAAAAAGGGAAATTCCGCAAAGGTTGGGTCTACACAGTTTGCGCCCGTTTCACACCCGACCGGACCTCGGCCCGTCAGAGTGTTAACACGTCCCCTTTGAAGACGGCCCGGTGGGTTTCAAAGCGCAGCTGATGCTCGGTGAACTGTGATCCACGAAATTTTCGGTTATCTAATGGATAATATTTCGCCCGAGTTGGCACAAACTCAATTTTACAATGAATACGTGAATAATTTTCTTGAGTCGAATGATGAATAAATCCGTCCACTTTATGATAGATCAGTGATGCTGTGGTTGGGAATATCAATGGACCTTTTATTCAGGTCATCTTCAGGGCATAAAGTGTGGTGCTATTCATATGGTGGTCATATTGGTGTAGTGTGTAAGAAACACACGTAATATTATCTTGTCCACTTCAGTTGTTAAAATTATTCAAATACTAAATATAAAAACTTATAGTTCTGATGATCTGAACGTACAGGCTAAAGAAACCCACAAACGATCCCCAACATTCCACATTTAGCTCATTTACTCCAAACCTTTTTTTGTCGTACCTGTGCTAGCTTAGGGCTTAATTAGACAAAAAAAAGTGATGTAGTTAGTTCCTCTTCCTCGTCCAAATGGCATACAGTAATTTCCCCGTTCCAGAATATTTAAAGGATACAGGAGGAGATCCGTTTCAAATACAGCAAACGATTCTAAATAAATTCTTGACAGAATTCTCGTCAAGTCCATAGTCGTCCAAACATGCATTTTTGCCAATGTATCATCAAAAAAACCGACTGAAGATGGTCTACATTAGACCAAACGCGTCCGACGAAATGAATGCCAACTGTGGAAACGTGTATTTATTTCCAGCCCATCTGCTTATGGAGTTCCACCAAATTTCTCCACTATGATTTTGATCTATACCGTCAAAAAAGTCACTTCCGTACCGATAAAATATTCAAACCGGATTGCTTATCCTTTTCATTGCTCACGTATTATTGATGTTCCAATAATTTTTTTACCTGCAGTTGCTCATTTTATAAGGTAGGATTATAAAATATAACAATTTTTTGTATTAACTCGCTTGTACTTTAAATGGGAAAATCTAACTTTCGGTCAGTCCGCTTTTTCGCATTTTTTAAAGGAAGATAGTTCGGGATTTTTGTAAATTAAGCTATCAACGGATATCAGTGGGAAATGAAAACCGCCGGTCGTTAAGAAGCCATCAAATACCATTTTATTTGCTCAAAACCGCGACTACGGCCAATTAAAAGAAATCATTTGCCCTCCATAACAGAGCAATAATCTACAATTAATAGCTTTTAACATCATCAGTTCAGTTTTTATTGGTGATTTTGCAACAGATTAATCCAATTCAATTTTTACCGGTTTTATATCTTAGGTTAGGCTTAAAAAATAAATTTAATATTTAAATAAAATTGTATTAAACGTATATAAAAATAGTGTAACAATTTAAGTGAGGCGCAAAAAAACAGGATTAAAAGAAGATGGCAACATCAGTGGGCCGGATTTTACATATCAAGGACGCTGTCGATAGTAGATCTGACTCGTAAAAGATCACCCGATTAAGGATGAGAGGTTATGGACAGATACTTTTAAACTCTCTTATGTGTCCGGCATGTAGAGAAAGGTTGCTCCAGGTGAACCAGTCAACTGAAAGGTGCCATTGTTTGGCTCAATATAGGGAGCAAGTAGGAATGCCGTTCAATATAAGAATTGTGCTTGGACCCTAGAGTATCTAGGTCCTGGAAGAAACAGGGTTGCTTTACTGTATAAAGTAGTGATAGTTTTGTGTTCGTAGAGTTGAGAATGAATATATTTATTACTGAATGAATTGGTAATATGAGAGGGCCAATAGCGGATGATCGAGTATCTCATCGACCTCAAAGGTTAGTTATTAGTTATAATAAGTGAAGGTGATGGAGGCGTGTAGAGTACACCATCACTAATCTCGGGCATAACATGTAAATAGAAAATAATGCAGCTAAGACCGAATGGGTGTCGATCTAGGAACTGCAGGGTGCTGAATTGACCTAGCAGCTGAAAAGGGTCTGAGCCCAACCTCGGTAGGTGGACAGATCAAGACACAGAACTGCCAACATCCCAGCAGGTTGGTGATTCACGACCCCCGCCGGTTATTTATCGCAAATTAAAACGCTGGAATTGTGGACTGTGAGAGGTTCAAATCTGTACATGTATGTTACACATACGGGGTGTTCAGCTTTTCGTGTTACAAACTTTGCCAGTAGATTAATTTAAAATGGGACCGGAAAGTCTAATTAACTATGGCCCGAATTTCAGCAGTTCAGAGTTATTTGGCTTTTTCTGATTTTTAAGATTTAAAGACCGTGCTTCAAAAAAACAACGATAATTCTAAATCTGAACGTTTTTGTACCAAAACGACGATACTATTGAAAAGTACGTTAAATGCCCAATAAGATGGGATCAACTTGTAAACGTTGGTCAAATAAGCGTTTTAATAGATAAAACATTTAGAAAAAAAATTATGTTTTCAAAGTTGAAAAACTTACTGTGGTAATTCTAAACTATTATTTCCAAACCTAAAGACCATAAAATTTCAGAAAGCATACTCCATTTATTATCCTTTTGAGTGGTATAATTTCTTCTTTAATTACTTTTTTCAAAAGTAAAATAGTGGAGGAAAAGAAAAAACCGTGGCTGACGGATTTGTAAGGTGGAAACAAATCCGTCCACGATTTTTTCCTTCATCAATTTCTTCGCCATAAAAAAAAAGTAAATAAAAAAACAATTACGGCAGTAAAAAGGATATTAAATGGAGTACGTTTTCTGACATTTTATGGTCTCTAGGTATGGAAAGTAGTAGTTTAGAATCACCACAATAAATTTTACCGTATAACCGTGGATGAAATAAGCGTTTTAGTAGGTACAACATTTTAAAAAAATTTCAAACTTGAAAAAGTTACTATGGTGATTCTAAATTACTACTTCCCATACCTAGAGTACAGCAAATTTCAGTCGTATTCCATTTAATACCCTCTTTAATGGTCTAATTACTTTTTTCAAAGATGATGAAAATGATAATGGAAAGTGGGGAAAAAGCGTGGGTGAGATTAATAATAATAAAATACTTAAGGAATTTTTAGTTCATCCATTCAACATTTCTTTGTTTTATTTTTCTTATCTTTCCACCTTTGCTACCATTGGAAACTACGTTAAATTTTCAATAAGATTTCATCACCAATTGTAAACGACGATGAAATAAGTTGTTTAGTAGCTAGAACGTTGTAAAATATTTTTTTGTTCAATATTACAAAACTTACGATCGTGATTCTAAACTACTATTGCTAAACCTTGAGACCGTACAATTTCAGAAAATCTACATTTAATATCCTTTTTAGTGGCGTAATTGCTTTTTTATTTAAACTTTAAATGCGTCAAACAGTTTTTTCTTTTCCTCCATTAATTTCTTCAACTTTGAAAAAGTAATTAAAGGATATTAAATGGAGTACGTTTTCTGAACTTTTATGGTCTCAAGGTTTAGCAATAGTAGTTTAAAATCACCACAGTAAGTATTACAATTATGAAAAAAAAAACTTTTCAATGTTCTAGCTTTTAAAACGCTTATTTCATCGTCGTATGCAATTGATAATTCTTATTGAAAATTTAACGTAGTTTTTCGTATGGTAGCAAAGGTTTGTCCAAAACCTTTTAGTTTTGAAATTATCATTGTTTATTTGAAACAAGGGCGTAAAACTTAAAATATCAGAAAAATGTGAATAACTCGGAAACTGTTAAGATTTGGTCCATAGTTAATTAGGACTTTTTGGTTCCATTGGGAATGTAAAATCTACCTGAAATTATGAAATACGAGTAGCTGTTCGTTTTACCTGAGAGATTTTAACTATAGATTTTATAATATTTAAATTATCTTGAAAAAATTGCACAAAAAAATTTAAATTTAACCAGTTGAAAAAGTGTATAACAAATAACGACAATTTTTGCTGAGTATAAAAAAATTGCATTTTATTTTAGACTTTATCAATTTTTTTGTGTGGTTATTAATGTAAGAATTTAATTTAAAATTATTACATAAGAAACTTTAGAAATAATGTAATGTTTCAGAAATAACCATTAAATTATTTAGATATTATTGTTTGCAGAGTGCGAGGATCGGCGAGATTGTTCTGAAAAAAAATTGAATTTACCGTAATTTGATTATATTTTTATTGTTGGGTTTATTATAGGCATAAAGATGCGATAAATGAAAATGGTATATAAAAGAAAGATTATCAGTTTGTTCAAACCGATCTCTTCTCCACTTTATTTCAAGAGATTTGCGACGACGCCTTTGTCTCCGTGATACCGTGGTCGTTCGCCGCGTCCCAAATCGGTCCTCATAAGGCAACGAAATTTTATATCAAGTAAAAGCCCTACGCTATTTGCCTCTTACTCAGTGAGAGCATACACCACCGTTTTTTTAAAAAAATGTTTGCAGTTCGATAAATTTAATCATCCCATTCGCACTGTCATTCATAAAAATAAAACCGTCACCAATTGTGGCATATAAGGAGCAACTTCTGATAAACATATCTCAATGTAACGCGCAGCTGTTACGGAACTCACTATGATGATCAAGTTTGTGCGACCTTCCATCTGAATTCCTGTCCAAGCCATAACACCACCGTATTCACAGCTTCTCCGGAATGAAAAAGTTGCGGGGATTTATATATCTCTCTACCAAACTAAAATTTGACTCATCCGAAAACAAAATTTTAGCCCAGACCGATTGAAGTAATGTAATTCCTTGCGAATAGATGTGTCCGACACTAGATCAACATGATCTCGAGTACCTATCGGTTCGAAAATTGGCCCCAATATGTAAAAATACTTTCTTAAACTGATGGACTGGTATGCCTTCTCGCAAATAATCCAGCTTCTGAAAGTCTTCCCCTCACAGTGCGTAAACTGACATTAACATTTTTAACTTGTTGATGTTGTTGTTTGACCTCAACTGAGGTCGAGTGCCTCGGAACATTCGAAACAATAAAACGATCACATCGCTTATCCGTGACACAATGGTGACCTAATTGCCTTCTTGTGTAACCTCCAGTATCTTGATAGCGATGGAAGACCCTTCGGACAGTTGTTCTGGGGATGTTAAGCACCCTGACCACAGACCCTTGACTTTTTCCATCTTCCAGCAATACCACAATTCTAACTTTCTGATGGTGTCCATCCTCGTTTTATGGAACTGTAGTGAAAATATACGGAAATATATCCCTCTACTGTTCTTCACCTCGAGTTAGGTCTCATAAAACCTCAAAAGTCAAACAAAACCCTGACGCATCAGAAAGTAACATTTTAGTCCAACCTCGCTCACCAATTGTTGTGAATTTTTGTGAAATTTAAGTTAGTTTTGTGCCTTGTCAGAAGTTCTGGACCAGTGGCAGATCTCGCACGTAATCCAGCTTCTGAAACTCTTCGCTTTCCATTGCGTAAACTTACATTAACAACTCGTTGGCTGATCTCAACAGCAGTAGACTGTCGATTAAGGAGAAGACGAAACAATAAAACGATCATATCTCTAAGTTGTTGTCGGTTGTTTTGGGAATGTTAAGTACTCTGGCGACATACACTTGACCTTCTATCTTCCAGCAACTCCATGATTGTTACTTTTCTAATCTTAACATCTCGCTATGATTTCAACCAATCCGCATCACTGTAAAATAACCAATGAAGCATTGTCTAAAACATATTTAAAAATATTAATAGAGGCCACTTTTTTTGCCTCTCAGGGTAGAAATGAAACAATTTTATCTTCGTTTATTTTAATTTTTTTTTTTAAATCTGTAGTAGGACAATCAACACACTGGACGCGAAATCAAGGGCAACTCTGCACATGTGTTTACGTACAAGTGCAGATTTGGGCTTGTATAAATTCAAATATAAAAATAATAATTCCAATACTAAAAACAATAGCATGTAACCGTTTAGAATAATGACCTTTTTAATTATTTCCTGTACAATTATCTACGTGAAATTGTCTTCGTTTTAGCCAAACAAGGGAAGCTTGTTAAGACAATCAAGAAGAGAAAAGTTGACTCTTGCCTGTTGCCTTGTTGCGAGGATTACAAAGAAAATTCAAGGGGAAACTGATTGTGAGTTCGAGAAATATAGAATAACGTCGAATTACATGATATAACGTGCATAATGTTGAACAAAAAATTTGAAATATATAAAAATTATTTATCAAAAAATATGTTGCATTGAAATTAAATCAGAAATAAATTTTTAAAAATTATTTTCGTAAAGTGTATTGTTGTAAAATATAAATGACGTTGTAATTAGTATCTTACAATTAATTAAGGTTTTTAGTTGCGATAAAAAAATCGATGGCACGAACGGGATTCGAACCCACGATCTTCGGCTAGATACGCCGCTGCACTACAACTTGAGCTATCGTGACTTGAGATGGTCGCAGTGGCGTATCTAGCCGAAGATCGTGGGTTCGAATCCCGCTCGTGCCATTGACTTTTTTATCTCAACTAAAAACCTTAATTAAGTAAGATACAAATTGGTCAAGCGGATCAACAAATCGTTGAAGTTGTAATTAGTAATTATTTCAGGTCAAATATAAATTTAAAAAAAATTAAATTTCAAAAACAACTCATCAACCCCACAGAGAGTAGCTCTTTTTAATTGATTGTAAGCAATGTTTTATTTTTTATTGTTATTACTGTCAACCAATGCCGTATTACAAATAAAAATTTAGTAAAGTAGAACTAGAGACTTTATATACTAAATGGCACATATTTTATAAGTATAATTTAACCTTTAAGTTTGGACGTAAATTGTAATTTACATATGCCTTTACCTTGAACGTGCTAAATTACTTTAGGAGGAAGGCCATATAATGCCTAAATGAGACCGCAAAGAATCTATTAGGCTATGAAGCAGTTTGCCGGGCGAAAAAAAAATTGTTTTAGTAAATTGAATCATCAAAAAGTAGCATGGAAATAAAACGAGCGTACTTCACTCTCAGGGTCTGAGAATGCAAGCATTTGGCGTTATTGCCGGCCGTTGTGAACGTTCCGCCTAGGATTATTTGCTCCGGAGAATCCTCAGGTTCTGCCCAAAACCGGTTTGACGATTTTCATTTCGATTTCCTCCTGCCTAAGTTCGATTGCCTCGGGCTTTATCTTATTAACTTAGTCCGGTAACGGCAATAACAGGAGGTCGCACGGGCTCCTTTAAAAAATTCAATCGTACGTTTAAACTTGGGCACATTTGCCAGTCAAAAATATGCAAACTAAAGCGATAAATTATAAATTTGTGGGCTGAAAAATAAATAAGATTATTCGGCGAGTACAATAAGAAAAACTTTGAGACGTGTAAAAATAG
Source organism: Cimex hemipterus (assembly GCA_039619505.1). Taxonomy (NCBI): domain Eukaryota; kingdom Metazoa; phylum Arthropoda; class Insecta; order Hemiptera; family Cimicidae; genus Cimex; species Cimex hemipterus. The sequence continues at coordinate 9,440,809 of CM077104.1, forward strand.
AGATTCTTTTATTAAAGCGCGTTTATCTCTATGTTATCAGGTTTACTTGCGACCAGGTAAGGCGAACGCTATTTATGGCCAACTTCCTCCTTGACCTTGCTGTTTAACTTAAAATTATATTTTAAAGGATTAATTTTTATATAAGAAATGAAGAAAATGGTAATCAAATAATATTTGTCATTTTATACTCAACAACAGTAAAGGATTTACGGATTAGAAGATAATATGGAAATCGATAGAACAAAAACAAACTTCCATTCAGTAGACAACCAGGTGAAGTGATTTTCTGATATAAATTAGTGACCGTTAATGGATATTTGTTTAGAAATCATGAGATGCGGTCTGGTGTGATGTAGGTTTCAGAAAAACATTTTCTTTATCGTGGCAACATGAGAGCATCTTCAGGGCTCAAAGTGTTTGTCTTCTGTGTAATTGTGCCATTATTGCATGTTGTGTCGAGAGACTTTGAGCCCTGAAGATGATCTCAATAAAGATCGAAACGTTGCGACGATAAAGAAAATGTTTTTCTATAACCTACATCACACCAGACCGCATCTCACGATTTCTAAATAAATTTTAAAAAAGAAGTAATTTAAAGTTCTGGATTTTTTATTTTTCGACTTAGGCCTACTAAATTGCTTCTCAACTTCAGATTGACTGAGTGTAGAAAAATCTAGTTTGTGCCACCTGAAAGAAGGTCAAATTTGATGTAAGAAACTTTATTTACATCACAGAATAGATGGAAAAGTTCTACAGGAAAAGTTAAGAAAAAACAAAAATGTTGAAATTTGGAATTTTTTGAAAATGGATTGGTAACTGTTAATAGCTACAAACTTTTGCAGCTTCGCAAATTGGCTTCAAAGTGCCCTATTCCATTAGTTTCTAGCGCTGTACCAAACGTTTTCGATTACGCTTCTGAAAGGCCCAAAAATTTTGTTGGACAACTTGTTGCAAGAAAGGGGGGGATGCCCAATTTTCTAAAAAATCCGTCCTAGCTATTGAGTTTCCTGTCAGTTCTTTACAGGTCGATTCAATCAGTTTGCTGATGGACGAGGGAAAGAAACTTGAGTTGGTGTAGGAAATTCCCTGGAAAATTGAGCGTGCTCCTCTTCATTGTTTTTCCAACAAAATGCAAAATTTTGTGCCTTCCAGAAGCCCAATCGAAAAAGTTGGGTATACCGCCCGAAGGTATTTCTTGATACCCGTTGTTTTTTGCTAAGGTTTTAATAGTTTTTAATTATTTTTTATAGTTATCAGGTGTTAGCGGAAGTTTCAACATTCGGTCTACGAGCCATATGAAACCAGCAGCCTTTTGGGACCATGGGTGGGAAGAATCCGCGGGTATCGTAGTGTCTGTAGTTGTGGATTTTCTATATACATCTATTTCTATTAGGCTGTTTATTATGGACAGTTTTAGGTATAAAACGTTCAGACAACCATCTTTGCAAATTTCCAATATTAACCTTAGCAAAAAATAACGCGTATCAAGAAATATTTATTGATAGGTTGCTAGTTAAAAGAATAAAAAAATTAACTTTAAACGAAAGAACAATAGGACTCAGTTACCCCACTATAAACGAATCATTAGGTTTCCGTTGTTTGCCTTACATTGGGGAATTATCAGAAAAAGTTAGCAAAATTTTTAAACAAGAAGGGTTTAGAATAGCTTTTAGAAGTACGGGCTCACTTAGAAACATCCTTTCAAGACCTAAAGACAGAGTAGACAATTTGGCAAAAAGCGGGGTTTACCAACTCAATTGTAATGATTGTGATATTAAATAGAAAAAGCGGTAGAGAAATAAAAACGAGAGTAAAAGAAGACTTGCCTAAATCGAGCAAATTTTCCGAATTTAAGGACCATCTAAAAGAAACAAAACATAAATTCAACCCAAATCTAAATACGAGAGTGTTGCATAGTTTCAACAAAGGGAAAGAACTAGATTGATTTGAGAAATTTGAAATTAAAAAATGTAAAATTGAACATGGTAATAAATGCGTTAATAATATAACAGATTTTGATCTACCTCCCATTTTAAATATGTATATAAATAATATCAAACATCCAAATAATTTTTTTTTTTTTGACTTCATTTATTTATATCTACAACTGTATTGCTGGATTACTCATTTGTATGAATGTCAACACTTATTAATCCTCTTCCAAATGATATTGTTTGTTTACCTCTGTAGCATTCCGCTACTTGGAAATAATTCAGTCATCCTTATAATGTCAAAGCGAGAATTTCGTACGATTTTCTTTTACGAGTTTAAACTCGGCCGAAGCGGAGCCCAAACGGCTAGAAACATTAACCAAGTATGGGGCGAGGGTTGTGTTAATGAGTGCACTGTGCAAAGGTGGTTTAAAAAATTTCGGGAGGGAGATTTCAGCCTTGAAGATGAAGAAGGTCGTGGAAGGCCTTCCTCTCTTAATGATGATGTTCTGCGATCAGTGGTGGAAGAAAACCCCAAAACAACTGTTCGAGAACTTGCAGAGCAACTCAAAGTCAGTAAAACGACCGTCGCTGACCACCTCTTTGGTCAATCGGAAAGGGCCCATTTTGTTGCATGACAACGCTCGACCACATGTGTCACGTGTAACGTCACAAAAATTATTGGAGCTTGGCTATGAAACTTTGCCTCACCCACCCTACTCTCCGGACCTCTCGCCTACTGACTACCATTTTTTTAGACACCTGGACCACTACTTACAACACATAATATTCAAAAATCAAACGGAACTGGAAAATGCATTTATTGACTTTATCAATTCTAAAAATTCTGAATTCTACTCAGACGGAATTAATAAGTTACCAACACGTTGGGAGAAATGTATTGAGAGTATGGGAAATTATTTTGATTAAAGAACATTGCTTTAAAGTAACTAGTTTCTTTTTTTTTTTTTGTTTAATACCAAAATCCTGCATTATTTTCCGGACAACCCAATAATTGCCGCGTTTCGCACGTTCAAACTGAGCGTCAGTAAAAATCAGCTGTTAATTGGAACGTCGCGTTGGCGGAGGTATCGGCGGTTTCACTTTGGCAATGCACGTCGAGAGACGTGGTTGTAGAAGTCCTTCAACCTGATGATGAGCTAAGAGGCTCGAAATCCGGATAGTTGCAGAACAACTTACTGTGAGTAGGAACTATCCTTTTGGAAAGTATTCAACACCACACTCACCCCATCATTTAACATTTCTATACTATATATATTTCAATGTTACGGAACTTGTTAATAATTTAGTGCCTCCTAAAAGGATTTTTTTTAATTTAATAATATAACCCAGAAATTGTGAATCATGTACGTTACAATTAATAGAAAACCGATGGCGTCCTTAAAAGGAATGTAGTAGAAGTTGAGGAATGTTATTAATAAACATTTCAATTTGCTTACTATCGGCTTTGAATTTTTATTTTACTTTCTTAATTGTTGGGTGGTTGTTTATTTTATAGTTGAAGCTGGTTTTTTATCACCCCTGAGAAGCTTTTTGATAAAAGAAAAAGGACTAAATGCACAATTTGCACGCTCCTGTTTAATACAGTACAATAAAAGTCGCCTGAGCGATTATTCAACTTTATTGACCTTTACGTAACCGGAGCGGCTTTCAACTCCCGGTCTCTTTCCAGCTAGCTAACCGAGATAAATAGATTATTTATACAAATAACACCGGCAAATACGACCTCCGCGAAAAGACACGGTTCTGGGCTAGCCGCACAACCCAACTACACACACGAAAAGCTTGATGATTCAGGCAAATAAAACAAACAACGAAACAACATATCACGAACGTAATGCAGTTTGATTGTTTTGTTTTTTTATCGTTTAACATTATAATGCAATAGCATGATCATAAATGTATTACGACATGAAGGATCGGTTTTTCAATTTGTCAAAAGAAAATCACGTGTTTATGCACATATAACAATGTATTTGGTTTCGAGGAATCTCCCAGTTCCATTAGAGAAGCAATTTGAAGTTTTAACAGCAAAGACTAAAATAGATTTAAGTTTATGATATGTGTGGCGTTTAGTGACCGTTAATCGATAATTACGCAGAAATCGTGAGATGCGGTCTGGTGTGATGTAGGTTTCAGAAAAACATTTTCTTTATCTTTCCAACGTTTCGATCTTTATCGAGATCATCTTCAGGGCCTGGTTTACATTTAACAAATACGTGTAGGATGTAGAAAAAAGTGAATTTATACAATGCAAAGTATATTTTTTATATATTCAATCAAAGTATTTATAGTCACTTACACGCAAGAATAACAGAATTACACAGAAGACAAAAGTGAGTAGAAATACTTCGATTGAATACAAAAAAATATATTTTGCATTGTATAAATTCACTTTTTTCCACATCCTACATTAAATTTAAACCATGTCTGTAAATCCCAGGACCTGAAGATGATCTCAATAAAGATCGAAACGTTGGAACGATAAAGAAAATGTTTTTCCGAAACCTACATCACACCAGACCGCATTTCACGATTTCTGAATATTTTTTGTTATAATTCTTAATCAACCATCCCAATTTAATTTTTAAAAATGCGTGAGTATTCTGAACCACCCCAAACTAGTAAAATCGTTATAAGGATTACATTAAACTAATAGTTCCCGACTCTAATCGTTTAATCAGTGAATCGTAATACTTCCTGAAATATAATCAACCCTCCTATGATTTTTAAAATTTGTAAATTATTGAAATTAGTATTCACTACGTTTTTATTTTACATGGGTGATGGTTTTGTGTTCTTTGCTTCGGAATTATTTGTGTTTGCCATCTCCATGTCAGAAAACATTTGAAACCGATTGCTTGTACCGATTGGGGTACTCGTAGTAGTTTGGAATCTCGCTACTTTCATCGGATCCCTGTTTATGGACTTGGTGGTTTTCTTCTAAAAACCCGGTGCCCCTCATCTGTAAGATTGTGTTCGTTTAAGGAAGTAATCTGACAATCCGTTTCTTGTGGTTCTTCGATCATTTCCAGCTGTGATGAGTAGAGAGTTTAAAAGTAAAATCACAGTGGCCCCAAGTTTCAGGAAGAGGCCCTAATATGGTGCACAGATGGAGCTAAGATGGAACGGAGAGTAGGTGTAGGGATTAACCCCGACTTATTTCCAAGCGGAAGTCCATGCAATACATGTGCGCAGGATTTAGAAAAGACATATAGCATAGATTAGATTTACATACTCTCAGAATGCCAAGTATAAAGGCACAAAATGCGTATGTTTTCAACTCCAAACTGACTAAATTGCCTGGGAAAACAAAACAAGATTACGTCAAATTGAGCGGACATTAAAGCATAGAAGGAAATGTACAGTTTGACCAATTAGCAAAACAAAGCCTCTCACGAATCAAACATTAGCCAAAAGGCAGCAGGGATGAGACAAACTGAGATTTTTATAAATCTTTCAAAAAGAAAGGCGAAGTAAAGATCACACTCAGTTCGCAGGATTTGAGAAAAATTATAAACCTCTATATCGGCCACTGACCTCTTAATTATCATTTTATGAAGATGGGCAGAGCATGACTGAAACATGCCGACTCTGCCAAGAGGAACCCGGGACATTTATATATATCTTTTGTGAATGTGAAACGACCAGTTCAAAGGGAAGAGGCACCGAGGAACCGAGGAAAGTGCTTTGTTTATATGAAGTAGTGCGCTTTCCAAGGCAGGGATATAATTTATGGGGTGTAGACAATAGATCTATTTAGGTCGCAATGGAGGACAGAATTTGTTATAATTGTATGGTGATTAGTGACCGTTAGTCGATGGTTATTCAGAAATCGTGAGATGCCGCCTGGTGGAAAAACATTTTCTTTATCGTGCAACGTTTCTATCTTTATTGAGATCATCTTCAGGGTCTGGGATTTACAAACATTGTACGCTAAACTGTTTACCATTAACAAATACGTGTAGGATGTAGAAAAAGGTGAATTTATACATTTTTTATATTCAATCGAAATATTTCTGTGACTGGCTCACTCAACGTGTTTGTTTTCTGTGTAATTGTGCCATCCTTGCGTGTCCTGATGTGAGTGCCTTTGCGATATTGCGGTTTTATGTTTATATACATTGGATTTTTAAGGGATGGGTAAGGAATTCGGTATAGAAAAGACATTTTTGTATAAGGCGTCGGCATCTCTGAGATGAAAAGAGTTTTTATCCACATCCTACATGTATTTGTTAAATGTAAACAATGTTTGTAAATCCCAAGATGATCTTCATAAAGCTCGAAACGTGGCACGATAAAGAAAATGTTTTTCTGAAACCTACATCATACCAGACCGCATCTCACGATTTCTGAATAATCTTTGTTATAATTCTTAATCAACCATCCCAATCTAAAAAAAATGCGTGAATATTCTGAACCACTCAAAACTAGTCAATTCGTTATAATGATTAGGTGAAAATAATAGTCCCTGACTATAATCTTTTAATCATTGAATCATAATACTTCCTGAAATGTAATCAATGATTTTTTTGTGAAAATATGAAATAATAAAATATATTACGAGGTCGCTATTTCTCAAAACGAGCAGAGCCGAAGGCGGACTGCCGCAATTTTCTCGTGGGAGAGAGGCAACTTACAACAATAAAATTACCCAGTTGAAACAATGACGCTCAACTATTAATTTGATTTCATAATTTAAAAAAACCTACAGCGTAAAATTACATAATTAATACTATTGATTAATGACTGTTTTTGTAATTGCGGAAGGAAATAATTCCACCTTGACGGAAAAAGGTTGCGATCATGCACTACTAATTTGGAGATTTTTTGCTCCAAGATTTAGTCATAAAGATAAGCGTTTTTGGCCTTTTCAACAGATTCAGGGCATTCTTACGATAGCGCAATTTGCAATGGTCTGTCGACATAGTTTTTATAGTCAAACTGTAAAACAATGACGATATTGTATACAAGAGTAAACAAAACGCTCAGAGAGATTACAAAACAACATTGGTAATAAATAGTAATTAATTGATATAAAATTTGATACGTAATTTTCACACAGCTATTTGTGATTAGACGATGATTTAGGTGAGCCGAATATTCCCGAGAGAATGCAACAATCCCGTAAGACAACCATGGTAAATTAAAAGAGATCCTTAAAAGGAGGATTCAAGGAGGACAGACATCGTCATTAATTTTATCGTTTGTAATTTTCTATCTTAATGATTATCGAAGACAAAACATCAAAGCAATTGCTCAAAAAATACTTTAAAAAAATGATTTATCAATTCTTTTCTTAAATAATCAATTCCAGTAAAGAGAAATTTTGAAATATTATCGTTCTTTCTAAAAGAAATTGTTTCTAAACAAAAATAAGCTTAAAAGTCAAATGATTATATGACTAACTTTGATTAAGTCCGAAATTTCTAGCATTGTTCAAATTCACTTGTTCCCACATTCTACAATGTTTATAAATCCCAGGCCCTGAAGATGATCTCAATGAAGCTCGAAACGTTGGCACGATAAAGAAAATGTTTTTCTAAAACCTACGTCACACCAGACCACATCTCACGATCTCCAAATAATCATTAATTAACTGTCACCAAACGACATACATTTCTACACGAGAAGAACATGGGATTATATGAACAGATCTGCACTACATATGGACACCAAGCAAAGAGTATTCTGAAGGATATCGCCAACAACGAGAAAAAACTTGCATCGGCTGTCGATCAGACACAAGGCCCTGAAGATGATATCAATAAAGATCGAAACGTTTTTTCTGAAACCTACACACACCAGACCGCATCTCACGATCTCCAAATAATAGTAATAAATGCTAATGTTGATCTAGACTCGCGGTATTATTCCTCTCCGACAAAGACTAGACAAGGGCAGGAACTATTAGACTGTTAAGGGTTTGGGAGTAGGTTCATCTGTAGATTTAACAGGTCAAGAAGCTTCAAATTTTGTAAGATTTCTGTCCAACCAAACATAAATAAGTTTACTTTTTGTTCAATTTCGGACAAAGTTCGTTGAAGGTCGTAATCTATTCATATATTAATTGTGGAGAAGTTAAAGATGAATTAATGCATGGAGCTCGGTGGAGGTTTTTTTTTAATGCACTTGTAAGAAAATCTTTGAAATAATTTCCTTTTTCGGGATTAGTACTACAGCATTATCCTAAACTTAACCAGAAAACTACTGTGGCCCTAGAATACTGTAAAGTACATACTAATATGGTGCAAACTAATTTAGTGGTATATAACTATTAGGGCATTATGGTTTGAGCAACATAACAAATCGTAATTTTTGGCTGATGCAAATATATTCATACTATAAATTCATATAAATCATATGTAATATGTGGTGTTTTAGTGACTGTTAGTTAATGATTATTTTGAGATCGTGAGATGCGATCTGGTGAAATGTAGGTTTTAGGAAAGCATTTTCTTTATCGTGTCAACGTTTCGAGCTTTATTGAGATCATCTTCAGGGTTCAGAGTGTTTGGTAGATATGTTATTCTTTTCCGTAGTGGTGAGAACTCTCATGAATGAAACATCTGTACGGAAAAGAAACTCTGAGCCCTGAAGATGATCTCAATAAAGGTCGAAACATTGACACGATAAAGAAAATGTTTTTCTGGAAACCTACATCACACCAGACCGCATCTCACGATTTGTTAATAATTACGGATAAACGGTCACTAATCACTACACAGTATTCGTAATTTCGATTTTGGACAAATTTCTATCAAAAGTTTGTAGTAAAAACTCGTTTCGATTAAATTTGGTTAGAGGAGAAAACTCATATTGAATGTCTACCAAAATGACAAATACTTGGTTTCCGTATTGTTTGCATGGGAAAAAATAAATTTTTACTAAATCGTCTGAGTATTACGGTTTGTACATAGAGAACCATTTAATTCACTTGAATGATTTCTGATCTCGTTTAATTTGGATTAAATTAAAATAATTATGTTGTAATTAATATAACGATAAACAAAACACAGTTTGAAGTAAACAACAAAACACATCTGCGTGGAAAGGAAACTCTTTAAGCCCTGAAGATGATCTCCATAAAGATCGAAACGTTGGAACCATAAAGAAAATGTTTTTCTGAAACCTACATCACACCAGACCGCATCTCACGACCTCCGAAAAATCATATACAATGTTTGTAGGATAAACTATCAATAATTCAACTTAGAAATTAAATTTATTTGAGACGTACTGTTGCCTCAGAACCACAGTGCGACGATTTGTACCAATATCCCCTTGTCTGTAATAACGTTGCTTTTGAAGCTTGCGAAAGAGTTCACACATAGACGCAGTTGTAGTTTTTTATTAAAATAATAATAATATCGATCGGATCGGCAAGTGTCTTGCGCCCATGCCTATTTGAAGTATGACAACAAATGTACGGATCATAGGGGAAAACTCAGACTATGATCTCACGGATATATTTTAGAATCGGTTTGGAGAGCATTCGAGTGATTTTCTCCCATTATGGGCGGTCTCCGTGATACTTGTCCCCTTCAAGGTTGTATCGCCACGTTCAAATTTGTACCCGTACTTCAACGACCTTATTGAGTGTATCTTCTTATTTTGTGCATTTTGACAACAACGGCGCGAAATAAACAGAATCGCTTTGCTTACAAAAGGATCAAAATGTCGAATGACGGCCTAATGTCAATCACTAAATTATAAATGTTCTGGTTCTGAACACAATAATTGCTCAAGGCAGTCCAAGAAGTCGTAAATCATGCGAACAACACCGGCAAGTCTCGGCCAAGTTTTTTTTTTTTTTTTTTGTTTTTTTTTAATAATAAGAATTTTTAACAGAACCTGAATAGTTTAAATTATTAAATTGAATATTTTATTAGTTTGTTAATCGAGTTATTACCATTCCACTCATAATTTTGCACACACAAAACATAGTTTGAAATCGTTACGTTTTAATTACATAATTCATTTACTGACTGAATTTAAATACAAATCTACTTTTTTATGTGTTTATTCGCCCAATGCATGGCATTTGTTGCAAACACACAGGTTTTAAAACTGTGGCGATAATTCACTTTTTCATTTTCTTTTTTGGTTAATATTATTTATTCTGTTGTACCATATTATTATTTTTTTAAAGTTGTTACTAATATTCTCATTGTTTACGGGGACTATATTGTTTCATAATTGTGCCCTAAACATTATTGCCTCTTTTATTTATTTATTGGCCGAAAACTGTACAGTATTGTGTTATTTAAGTATCATACGTAATAAAGGCAAATAATGTTCATATAACATTATTTAATAAAGGCTTAAAAAAAAGAAGAAGAAGACAATTGTAATTGTATGTATGGTTTTATACGTAGTGACAGTTCTGTATACTTTCTGAACAACCAAAAGCAATTATTCATGTAATTTAGTTTAAAACATCAATGTTCATTTTTGCACGTCGAAATATGCTCGTTGCAAGTAGTATTCGTAATATTTAAAAGAATTTTGAATGTATGATTATTCTGAAGAAATATCTCGTTTATTTCCCGGTCGGAAAGGGCGACAGTTGATAATAGAGAATAGCACAGAAAGGGACAGATGTGACCTGTACGTTTTATCTCTGTCCGTCTACTTTATTCGGGTCTAGTTATCTAGTGTAACGTTTTTATTTATTTTAAAAAATGGGTTGGGCAAACAAAACTTCATTCTAATTCCGACTGTAAAACATAACTTCATGTAAATATTATATTTGAAGAGAGTATAAATTAAAGAGAGTCGATGTCGTATCGCAATATGTGTTCTTTTGAGTTTCTAGTGTAAATTGGCTGGTACGTACATTGCGTCTTGGTGTTAAAATCGTGGCGTTTCGTTAATTAATTCACTTTCACGTCACTGGGGCGAAGAGCTGTCGAACGTGGAAAAGCCGTGGACGTTGTGAGACGAGGAAGCCGGGTCGGCGGAGGGAAGCAGAGCGCGACTGAGGCGCGGAGTCGGCCTGGCGGCCCCCTCCAATGCAAGGCGCTCGTCGCCCCCTTCGAAGCCCGTCTTATCGGTCGAGGACGCACGTGCGTACGGACGATTATGCTAAACGCACGTGGGAAACCCGACACCTATTTTCCAACCCGAAACATAACATTTAACACGGAGCATATCACAACAAATCTCATCGACCCTCCGATGGTAATATTGGATTGTCCGGAAAATAATGCAGGTATTCATGTTTTATCTCAACTACCTCTCTATACAGGGTGTTCGCCTACATATTTTGCCTGTACTTTCCATATTCAAAATGGAACCAAAAAGCCCTAATTGGCTAAGGTCGGAATGTCAATAGTTTCGGAGTTATTCCACTTTTCTGATATTTTAAGATTTCACGACCCTGATGTAAATAAACAATGCTAATTCCAAAAATTAAAAGTTTTGGACAAATCTTTGGTTGCCAATGGAAACTACGTCAAATTTTCAATATGTGATCATCAAATGTGACCGATGGTGAAATAAGCGTTTTAGTAGCTAAAACATGAATTTTTTTCAAAGATGAGAAAGTTACTCTAGTGGTTCTACACTACTATTTCCAAGCCTAGTGACGAGCAAATTTCAGAAAACGTATTCCATTTAATAATCTTTTTAAAGGTGAAATTGTTTTTCTAATTAATTTTTTCAAAGATGATGAAAATGAAAAAACCGAGGGTGAGATTATAGTAATACAAATAAAATATTTAAGAAATTTTTAGTTCATCCATTGAACATTTTTGTTTTATTTTTACTTTTATTATTCTTATATTTCCACCTTTGCTACCATTGGAAACTACGTTAAATTTTCAATAAGATGTAATCTTCGATTGTAACCGTTGATGAAATAAGCGTTTTAGTAGCTAGAACATTAATTTTTTTTTCAAGATTGAAAAACTTACTGTGGTGATTTTAAACTACTATTTCCAAACCTTGAGACCATAAAGTTTTAGAAAATATACTTCATTTAATATCCTTTTTAGTGGCGTATTTGCTTTTTTGTTTACCTTTCTTGAAGATGAAGGAAAAGAAAAAATCGTGGTTGACAGATTTGTTTTCCACCTTACAAATCCGTCAACCACGGTTTTTTCTTCCCCCCATCAATTTCTTCACCTTTGTAAAAGTAACTAAAGAACAAATTACTCCACTGAAATGGATAATAAATGGAGTACGTTTCCTCAAATTTTATGGTCTCAAGGTTTGGAAATAGTAGTTTAAAATCACCACAGTAAGTTTTTTAATCTTGAAAAAAATTAATGTTCTAGCTACTAAAAAGCTTATTTCACCACCGGTCACATTTTATGATCACATATTGAAAATTTGACGTAGTTTCCATTGCCATCCAAAGATTTGTCCAAAATCTTTAATTTTTGGAATTATCATTGTTTATTTAAATCAGGGTCGTGAAATCTTAAAATATCAGAAAAAGTGGAATAACTCCGAAACTATTGAGATTCAGACCTTAGTTAATTAGGGAATTTTGGTTCCATTTTGGATGTAGAAACTACTGGAAAAATTTTTTAACACAAGTAACCGAACATCCCGTATATCCTGTTTATGTACATATATGTATTTAAGCTTTTATATTTATAGAAAGGATGGTTTAAAATTTCAAAAGAGAGATACATTTGCCTTGAAAAGAAAGAAGGTCGTGGTAGGATTTCATCCTTAGATGAAGATGTCCTTGGCAGAAGAAAATCCCAGAACAACTACCTATTCGAGAATTTGCAGAGAATCTTTCGGTTACCGGTTACCGACGGTGACCGCCTTAAATCAATTGGAAAGGTGAAAAAGCGCAAAATTTCTCGAAAAAATCTCTTGCCCTAAACTACTACCGAAAAAATCATCGTCGCGTTGCGCCACATTTCTTCGCCGCAACAGAAACGAACCTTTTCTGGAAGAATTGTTCCACGTGCAGCAGACGTTCTGGATAGTGGACAAAGGAAAAGCAGCACCACATTTTCCAAAAAACCGTACTCATCAAAAAAGATGATGGTGAATGTTGGTCTTCATTTGCGCTGATTTACTACAGCTTGTTGAATCCTAGCGAAAAAATTCATGCCGAAATATATTGTTCTCAAATTGAACCGACTCACGAGGAATTGGCATTATTGAAGCCATATTTGGTCAGTCGGAAAAGGCTGATTCAGTTACTCGACAACGCTCGGCCCAATGTCAACTGACTCCAAGAAAATTGTTGGATCTTGGCTATGTGTTTTCTGCTGTAAACTTCCATTTTTTTTTATGAAACCTGCACAACTGTTTACAACATTTTTAAAAAATATTGAAAAAAGTCTTTAGAAAATGAGTTTGAAGAATTTGTTAACAATACAAACTCAAAATGTTATTCAGAAAAGTTACCATCACGTTGGGAGAATTTTATTAAGAGAGATGGAAGGTATTTTAATTAATAAGAAATGTTTAAAATCATTTATTTAATCGTTTTTACTTGATAATTATAAAACTGCATTATTTTCTAATATATAGATCACTAGAACGGCTCGTACAGTTCTTTTTTGCAAATATTCTAATTTGGTTTTGTAATTGATCGTCTGTTTCTTTGTTTGCCTTGAAACGTGGCTTTTATTGTCGTTTCTGAATAATAGATGAGCCGATTACGTGCAATTAATTTAGTCGATACGAATTTCTGTTTATTTCCCAGTTATACACCATATCAGGGCTCGCTCGCCTTGAAACCGTATTTAACAATGTTAGCCCATTCATTTACCTTATCTACTCCTCGGTGGCCTTGCGGTTCGAGCGTCATAGGTTCGATTCCCAACACCGCCCCTTGAATTTTTCCGATCCCCATTCACGAAACCTGAAGTGGAACCCCTCTGTAAGTTTTACAAATTGAAAATTTCTTGTGTGACTATTTGGCAAGAAAGGGGCAATTCGAAACAGAGCGTCTACGACACCAGGTGACCTCTAGGAGTAATTTATATCAATCTGTCAAACGGGGGTATCGAATAATTTGGATCACGGTGGATGGAAAGCAAATTCAATTTTTACTGCCAATCTTTCGGCCTATTTTAATTCATCATCAGGGCAATACAACCTTAAAAGTGACGTCAATTGAATTGAATAATTTCTTCGAAGTTTCCACTACAACGTCAAATCGTTTTACTGAGTTTAATTTTTTAACAACGAAAAATAAAAATTACGATGATTACAATTATTTCTAAATAAAACGAGGGGGCCACATTTTTAGACTCTCAGTGTACAAAAATACAGAAAAAAATGGGTAACTACAGTTTGTGCGATGATGATCTTTTCTGGTACACCTCACTGTCAATACTGCTAATCACTATGTCACTAATACATCTTGGATATGATGAATGACCAGCTACCTAAAATACTTTAAGTGCGCCTGTTAGACTGAAAATTTTAATTGACAATTTGTTTCTCCAGAAATATTGTTTGAGTGGCATCGAACCAATGAGAAAGTAAACACACATCAGTGTTACACGTCTTAACAATTCGCAGACCAATAACTACCTCCAACTTTAGTGATATTTAATTAATTAATCTTTATGTAAGGTATTGATTGAAATAAAAAGGCTAGTGTCACAAGCGGGATACGAATCCACGACCTTATGCTGCTGCTCTCAAAGGAGGGAAAATTCCAAAGGTGGGTTGAGATGGGAAATTAGTGTCCGAGTGGATCGAAGTCACGATAGCTTACGTGGTAGAGCAGCGGAGTATTTAGCCGAAGGTCGTGGGTTCGAATCCCGCTCGTGACCCTAGCGTTTCATTTCAACCAAGACCTTACATAAAAATTATCATTAATTCACCGAAACGTTGATGTATCAAAGGGGAATTTGTGCGTTTACTTAAAATCGTCGAAACGACAGCACGGCTTCCGTCAATGCAGTGCCTTGGGTTGGTCAGTGTTTTCCCCAAGGATGAAGCCCAGAACCAAGGCCGCGCGTTGTGGGCGTTCATCGTCTTTAGCGGGAATTCCGGTTAAACGGTTGCATTCGCCATGACGCGAGACGGAGAGTCCCAAATGAATTGGACACTCGATAAAGCCGGGTATCTAGTCCATTCCATTGTTTTCATCTATTTGAAAATCAGGGACAAATCCATTGAGCCCGACAGATCGAACGATCGGCACAAATTGTCAATGCTATTATGATCAATCTGTAATGGAAGTAATAGTGTTTTTTTGTTTTTATTCAAGTCCATACAATTTAAACAAAACATCCATATTGAAGCCGAGCTTTGTATATGCATACTTTCGACAATAATAAAATAAAGCCAAAATGTCTTAAAATCCAATTGACAAATCAATAAATCAAGATGATTGAGGTTGAAATAAAAACAATCATCAATTTTATAAGGCTGTTTAGATGGCCAGACTGAATTTCTCTTGAACCAATGACTCTATAAAAAAATATTTGTTTAATATTTTTTAGTCCAGTTTCAAATGGTTCCTTTTTTGGAGATATACTATACAAGATCCATTTCATTTTCAACATTTCAAATACAACCCTACACACCCTGACGCATCATTTTAACGGGTTTTTTACTCTGGAAGCAACAATGAAATCGGATATTAAATTGGTCAAAAAATAACTAAGTTTTGGCAACAAAAGTTGGAAAAAAAATATAGGTTTTATTAAACACAGGTTAGGTTTTCGTTCCTTTTTCTTTTTAATTTTTATAATGTTTTAAATGGTGGGAATGAAGTTTGTGTGTTATTGTTAATTTGTGTA
>CM077104.1:9456503-9527935 GCA_039619505.1 Cimex hemipterus
TTTTAAATGGTGGGAATGAAGTTTGTGTGTTATTGTTAATTTGTGTATTTATGAGTTTTTAATGTTAGATGTGTTATGTTTATATACATTTTTAAGTTTTAGAGTACAATTTCTTTTTAATATAGCGTCATCGGTTTAAGAGAAATTCAGCCTGGACATCTAAAAAAGACCCCGTATAATATCTTTTCAACGCAAGCTTCAAAATTGCACATGTCAAAAATTGGGAAATGGAGCAATCTAGATAAATAACATATTATTATTTTTAAAGATCTAAAGGTTGATAAAATTTTACAAATTTATCATTCCCATTATATAATTAGGGTTTTTTAAGGACTGAATTTTAACAAAAGAACCGACTTAGCATAAAAATTGGAAATAAACGCCTTGATAGTTGTTTCACTGAACAAAGTATTATGTTTCCTGATAGTTAAGAAAAGCATCAAGCGCTTGTAGCCCCTTCATTATAGCATTCAAGGCCGTTCCTTCCATCAACCTACCACCGTGAACAAGAAATGTCTTATTCATCTAGCTCTAAACTGCCTTCGCATGCCTCATTTTGTAGAATTAGTTGATAGTCGATAGATCGATCGTCACGAATTGTGAATCATTAGCGGCTATCTATTAAGATCGTTCTCTAATGGAAATATTTTTGTATTTATTCAACAAACATCAACAGCTTCGATGTGTCAATTTTTCAAAGAGGACGTTCTTAACATGTGATATTCTACCCTTGATATTTACCAAATTTTAATTTAACATTTTTTCCCTTGATGTTTTACCATTAAGTTATCTACTTGTCTTATAACATACAAAGTATTTGATAAAAAATTTTCAATGATAATATCATATAAATAATCTGTATACTTCCAATTAATTAAAGTTTTTAGTTGAGATAAAAAAGTCAGTGTCACGAGCGGGATTCGAACCCACGATCTTTGGCTAGATACGCCGCTGCTACTTCTACTTGAGTCAACGTGACCTCGATCCACTCGGTGACAAATAGATTACACGATATTTGAAAAATGGCAAAAAGGAAGGAAAATTCAAAAGGTGGGTTTGAGATGAGAAGTAGTGTGTGAGTGGATCGAGGTCACCATAGCTCAAGTGGTAGGGCAGCGGCGTACCTATCCGAAGATCATGGGTTCGAATCCCGAACTGGCATTTTTACCCCAACTAAAAAAACCTTAATTAATGGAAAGACGGTAATTGCTCAAGCGGACCACGAAAACTAGTGAATCTGTATACTGTTTCTAAAAAACACATTCACAAAATTGCTGCTTTAAGAGTACATTGCTGAATGTTGAGATCAACTATATGGTCTAATTCTCTAAGAGAAATCAAAATACAGGACCTTGCCAAGCTTTCACTTTATCATAAAACCATACGTACTTAGTATTAAATTAATTTCTACTTTTAATCTAATCATCGGTTGAGATGAAAAAGCAAGTGTCGCAAGTGGAATTCGAACGCACGACTCCGCTCAATACGCCGCTGCTCTAACCTTTTTTTTTCATTTGATCAGGTCCTTAGATTTAAACTACAAATAATTAAGTTATTATAACACCTACGTCGGGGCTTAAATATTAGAACCTGTACATTAACGGATTTTAGTTCATACTACTCTTATTTGTATACTAAAATTAACTAAAACCTACAACCACCTGAGTTGTTATTTTATTATTAAGAGGTTCATTTTAAGTGGAATTTCGTGCAAGACAGCCCAGTGTTGCGTTTAAAAGGCGTTTATTTCCAATTTTTATGCTAAGGCGGTTGATAAAAAAATTAATGTCGCGAGCAGGATTCGAACCTCGAAGTCTCCCCAGCCGCAGGTCACTAATTTTTCCTCTCAACCGTCTTCGCTTAAAAATTGAAAATAATTAATCGTTTTATATAGGGTTTTGGTTGCGACGAAACAGTTCGTGTCACGAGCGGGATTCGAACCCACGACCTTCCGCTGAATACACCGCTGCTCTACCACTTGAGCTGTCCTTCCATTCACTCGGACACCAACTCCTCACCTCAACCTACAACCTTTCGAATTTTCCCACCTGTTTGCCACTTTTAATTATTATTTAATTGAAAAAAGTGATTTGGTCAATAGACCACTAAATATAATGGATTGGAAATAATAATTAATAACAAACAGATAACTAATTAAATAAAAAGCGTACATTTTTTATTTATTTTACTTTGCAAGGGTATTTCAACTACAAGGTTACATGAACCCTCGCGGTGACGGTGTTTTTGAAACAAAGCCCGGTTGTAAGAAAGCCTGGTTCGAATGCAGGGTCGCGGGATTCGAACCCGAGACCTTTATCTTACAGTGATGAGAGCGGTGTCAACGCCTGAACCGTTGCGCTCACCGACAACGCCCGCAGAAACTTTTTAACATAAAAGAAAAAATCTTATGTTTTTATTTTTATGAAATTCTTGTTTAACCAGGATCACGAAGGTGTGAACCATGGCAATGATACAAGTACAGTTCTAGAGAATCTCAATGATATTAAAGTTCCTAAAAAAGTTCTGAGATCCCAGTTTTGAATCCTAATTTTAATTTGACTTATAACAATTTTCAATTTTGGATTTACGGGCATTGCAATGAGAACCTAGTGACTTCTAAAGTTTGGATAAAATAAATTTAGTGGGATCTGAAGCCATCAACATTGTAAGAAATAAAATTGCCCATAACAAAAAAATAGATTTTCTTGCTAGTGTTACCAAAAAGGCAAGGAAAGTTTTAAGAGAGCTCGAGGGATCAGTTTTAGTGAAAGCAGATAAAGGAAATAAGAATGTGTTAATGAACAAGGATGAGTTCTAAATTGCAGGCAATGTTGAGTGGTACAACCACATATTGCCTATGAAAGAAAGATTCGACTTTGGATGGTTGTATTCAAACAACAATAGTACCATGTGACCATGGATGGTGGAGTGACGCCACATAGACAAAAGACAGGGTTTTACAAAAAAAATTGCACCGAAGATTTACCAAAAATTAGTTAGATAGTGTACCTCACTGATTGTGTCATTCAGTCCCCGTAGTACATACTTTCCTAAATAGTTCAAGCAGAAACCGATGGTACCAAATCACAATACAAATGGTTTCTATAAACAGGTAGATGGTGTGACCATGGTGGTACACTCTGCGATAATGGAGGAACTGAAAGATAGAGCAGTAGCCCAAGTGCTAGACAATTTATCTGTAAATATTTGGATAAACTCTTTTTAATATAGACAGCTGATGTACCTTGAATATTTTAAATAGTCTATCCGCCTTACAATATAAAAAGGAAGCAAGGAAATAGCATATTTGGCACTATACTAGTAGTCTAGTAGGCTAGACAATATACCTCAAATTGTCTCAAGCACGCAACATAAAACTTTGGCGGTAAAAGTGAGGATACCGAGTAGCGAAACGTTTATTTATTTTTATTAATTTTGTACAGTTATATCCTGCAACTTATAAACAAAATCTCATTGATAAGGCAATCTATTCAAAAATAGGATTTCGGTCCATCTTAAAATTGCAAACGGTCAAAGCTGAATTTTGAGCAGATTTTAGCGGATCCTATCATCCTTGCTGTGATGGTGCATAACAACTAATTACATATGAAAAGTTTAACAATCTGAAGCAATGATGATATATTTAATTGGGCGATCATTGATAACTTCCATTCCGTGAACCTAAGGCAATCGAAAACAGTTCTGGGTTCAAGGGCAGTTAAGAATTACAGAGAGGGACGAGACAAATTTTCCATTACTGTAAAAGATACAAGTTCATTACTTATTTAATTTTAAAAAATTATTGTATCTGAAAGGATTCGAAGCTTAAAACATTTATTTTTTGTAATTTTATAAAAATATGTACTCTTGGAAACCCTCTCTTACGCAAATTCAAAATGGAAACCACCATATTTAGCCAGTAAAGGTAGCCTCTGACAAAATCTTGTAATAATAATGACACATTGCCATGCAAATATGTTTATGCGTTTTCACATCAAGGAAAACTGCTTGAAACTGCTTAAAATTAAAAACGGTCTTTAAACAAAGAACTTGAAAAAAATCCATGGGTGATACAAAGGAGAATGAGGTTTTGTTTTTCTACCAGCCGCTTATTGATCCCATTCGTAGAATGAAAAACAAAAATACATTTGCATAATGTTTCCTAACGGCCTGCCGGATTCATCAGCACTAATCATCTCTGCCTATACGCGTTGATCGTTTTACGAAGGTCGTTGTAATGAGTAGATAAGTGCAGTATACTCGGAGTTGATAAGTTACTAATACAATATAAACTAGGTGAAACTTTCTTTGTAATACAGTTAGTAAAATTTTCTGCCCTAGATAGGACTGAGTCCGACTATCTGACGTCGCTGATAACGAGTTACAACAACTGAAATCCAATCCCATCTTCTTTTTTCCTTATAAATTAATAGCAGTTTAGTGAAATAAAAACATATCCATTATCCTATTGAGAAACGGAAAACCCAGTGTAAACATCGTGATAGATGAAATTAATCGGTAATTGTTGAATAGCTAATAATATATATTTTGCAAACTTGAAAAATAATTCGTACGTAATAATTATCTGAAACGCATTCAAAGTATACATTATCATATGATATAGCTCAGCATTTCGGAATAAATAATTTGAAACACAAAAGGAATTCTCGAATTAGTGCTCCAACCGCACATGGCCTGTTCTGAGCCGCGTGGGAATGATCCCTCGACTGCTATTCTGAAACTCTCGGGGTCTGCTTGGTACGTAAAAATTTCTTTGGTAATTCAGCCCGCGGACGTTGCTATTTTCTGTTAATCTTTTTGTTAGTGAATGTATTTTTCACTTAACTATCACATTATTACCATTTTATTGTTCTTTTATTTTAAACTCCTGATAGAATATCATGCTTGACATGGCATGTCTAACGAACTTCAACTTTGCTTACAGCCAATTTATTAACATTTAATATTTTTTATTATTTCTAAGAGTTTCTAATAATATTTATATATGTAAATATGAACCTACGGGTTGTGTAGAAATCCGAAATTCGCGATACTAAGTTGATACTAAACAGGTTTCATGAGCGGTTCGTAAGTACTCCCCCCAAAATTAGAAAAATTTATAAACCTGAAATTTGAAATTTATAGAGAAATGTTAAGAACAAGGAAAGCTGAGAAGAAAGCAGGAGCAAACTTTTTCCCGGTTAGTATAACCAAAGGATGTCCGCAGAGAGGGGTTATCATCACCCTGATGTTGATAAACAGCTTGAGAAGGTTGGATCTCAAAGGAATAAAATATGAAGGTTATGCCGACGATTCCTCACTGCAAGAAGAAAAATAGAAGAAGTACTGTGACATCATCCGAGAAGTCTAAAACTCCCAGATGAATGGTGTAAAATGTCTATGCTAAACTCTAAAAAAATAATCATACTTGCTTTTACAAGAAGAAAAATAGATCACATGAGACAAACACTCGACAACGTTGAGATAAAAATGAACAACTCAGCCAAATATCTAGGAGTTACAATAGACCAAGCACTGGCATTCAAGAAACATATTGGCACCACTATGAAGAACGCCACGTTCTTTAATGATTTGCAGTAGGATAGCAAGAAAAAAACGGGAAATTTAGCCCAGAAATCCTGCTCTGGATGTACACCTTGATGATGTACCCTATCCTCACAACGCTACGATAGCCTGGCGAGTAAAGTCATACAGATAACAAAACACAATGAGCTCACAAAAATACAGAGACTCTCATGTAATAGACCGTCAACATGTCGCTATATGGCTACAATGTGGTCAGCACATACCATAAGATAAATCACTAAACAGAACAACCTAAACAATCCACTCATGGCCCCCAGAGATGACATTAACATAATTTTTGAATTCAGGCAAAATTTCCAGGTACCGAAAATGAGTGGAAAAGGGATTGATAGATCTGTTGGATTGTTGAGAATGGCACTTTATGCTGATACATTTATGGATCAGGAAAAAAAGTAGGTTTGGGGGCTGTATTGGTCACCAAATACTCAAAACCCATGGGAAATCGTACAAGTATTTTCGAGGATGAGGTCCACAAAGAGTAAAAAACAGGCATAACTTTCATATCAGATAAACAGGCATGAAGCATACGATAATTCAAACATTTTTACCTTAAGGATGGTGCTAAATTGAAAAACTAAATTAAATCGATTATATATATATATATATATATATATATATATAAAATTATTCCCTGCTGAGTTCCAGATTATGTAAGAGTAGAGGAACGGACGCCCTTGGAAAGAGGCTTTTATACCGCTAATAGGTCTGAGCATTTCTGTGCCATTGGATTCCAGACTTTTATAAGTAACTTACATAAAAATAGAAAATTGAAGAAAAAGAGGAAACGGCGAAATTGATTCATCGGACATATAAAATCCAAGAATCTCGTAGAGAGTTTCGAAAGGAAAGAAACAACAGAAAAAAAAGTAAAGTAATGCCTGTCATACAGTCATGGAGGAGGGCTTAGAGTTCAACCACCCCTTGAGTATCGCAAACAAGCAATCAAAATACTTTACAATAGTTCTTTCATATTATTCTCAATTAATAAACCATTGGTGATAACGAATTTGGGATTCGAACCCAGGACCTCTAGTGTCGCAAATACGAGTCGGACGCCCTAACCTTCCCATCCACCGCGACCCTTAGAACAGAATGATAAAAGGAAACAGGAAAAAACTTCGAGTCCTCACAGGGCACTATAGACTCAATGAATATTTGAGAATGGTATGACAAATACGGCACGTAAAAATTCTGCAAAGAAGCAGAGGAGACAATAATAAACTATGACGCTACATTTACCCTCTGAAGGAAATGCTTTGGGATGTGCAGCGTAACGGTAGAAGAAATTCAACTATTGAAACATGACCTACTAATCAAATTTCTTGCTGAACTAGGACTCACTAGTGGCTATAGGTACAAAACGGGGATACAATAGCTGTCAAATGGCGCAGAACGCCCTATTATATTTTCACTTACAATAAACCTATTTATCAAATTCATATGTCGCACCTGGTGGAGGTTTCAGGACCATCATAGGGGAGATCGAGCGGCATTTCCGATCCAATCCTGGCCAAAGAACGGACGAGCCGCCTCTTTGAAGGCACTCGGGACAACTCGGTGGGTCCTGGGGCGAGGGAGTCCTTGGCAGGTTCCAGGATCAACGGCTTGTCATCGACGAGGACTGCGGCCGACTCCTTTTCCCGTCGGGGCTCGATGTTCTTATCTGCCAAAAAAAAAAAATTATTATCATTGTTCGCGCAGAAGTTATTAACCTTACGACTTTTTAACAAGATGAAAATGACAATAAGTTCTTTCTTTAAACAAATCAACATAAACTATAATCAGGAGTGCAACGATTTTGGTTTTATTATTATTTTATTAGAATGTACCAATGCAAAATTTGTTGTTGTATGACTTTATGAATTCAGCCAAATCACACCTCTTTTTTCATATATTATTAAGTATAATCCTTGAATTAATACATATTATAAATGTTAAATTCTTACATATAATATACTGGGTAGAAAACATTTTGTAAATAAATCTATATCAATTTAGCTTGACGATAAAATAGTTTAAATCGGAAATGTACCTTTGAAAGATAACAAGGATTAAGATTATATCGAGATTACCGTTCGTTGAGATGCCGATGGGCGACTCGTTGCCGGGGCTTATCTCGGTCGGCGTCTGGAATGAGAGCGAGGTGTCGGAAGACGAGTTCCTGTTGGGAGAGTTCGGGGTGACATCCGCCCCCGTCTTAAAAGGCGTTTCCGGTGAAAGGGGCGTCACTGGCATTTTGAGCGAGAGGTCTCCCTCTTGGTCCGAGGCGAAAGAAATGCTCACCAACTGGGTCAGAGTGTCTTGCAAGGTCGTGAACGTCGGCGAGGCTATGCGGACCTCCGAGCCCAGTCCTGAATCCTGTACCTTCGGCGCGGTCGAAGAGCTGGAGGACACCTTTGAACATGATTGTTAATATATTCCTTAATAGATCCATATGTATTTAGTAGTCATATATGACGTATTAATTATTTTAATTAATTATACTTTTAACTCTTCTTTTATTGTCTTGATTGAGATGAAAAAGCAAGTGCCACGAACGGGATTCGAACCCATGACCTTTGTCTTTAGCCTCCTCACGATAGCTTAAGTGGTTAGAGCTGGAGCGAATTGAGCCGAAGTTTGAAAAAGCAAATGTCTTGAGTGGGGTTGAGCCCACGACCTTTGTCTTGACCTCTTGTCACGATAGCTTAAGTGGTTAGAGCAGCGGCCTATTAGCTTTTTCATCTCAACCTTAGAACTTAGATTAAAAGTACAATTAATTTTTTAAAAAGAATTCCTTAATCTTAACCTTACCGCATTTCTAACTTTGGTCTTTACTTAGCGTAACGTTAACTCTCGCAGCCAACTGTAACCCGTCGAAATATGTTTTAATTTTATCCATATAATCTGTCCGGACATTACTAAAATTTACTGATTCAAGAATGGATGAATTAATGACTTTGAACACTTACTTGAATTACCGTGGTATTTTCTTTACCGTATTACATCCGAGCCATGAAATCTGTGATTTTATTTTAATTTTTGTCAGATATCAAGAAAACTGTACAAAATATTATAAATTTGTTTAAAAAAATATGTGATTCTATCATAAGATTTCAACAATGATTTCAATAAGTGCGCTTCCTTTGAGTGTTTTGACACAAATTCTCATTCCATTTCATACATTATGTATTAGCGGTGGGTAGTTAACTTGGTTGGTTGTTAACTTGTTGGAGGTTAGTAACTTGTGACCCAAAAGAAATCTACCTGAAGGGGTCTTCGTGTGCTTCTGGATGTGGTCGGGTCACTCAGTTGCCTCATGACGTGCGCCGAAGACGAAGATGTCGGGAGCAAGTACGACTCGAAAGAGTGCGCCTGCTGCTCCGGAAACTTCGGAAACAGCCTCGAACCAGGAGGCGAATCTTCCAGCACACATTCCTCTTCTGGTAGAACTGACAGTTTTCTGCATGACCTACAAGTTAGTTGATATGTCATTGTTTAGTCATAGTCAATGATTTATTTAATGGTTATAGGTATATAATAACCCCAAGGATTGAAATACATATTAATAACAGTAAGTGCCGGCCTTAACTTTATAAAAAGATATAACTTATCTGACTCTGAATATAAGAAATTTAGAGGGACAGTAAGTGTAAGGTAACCAGTCTCTGTGACAAAGGTAACCACTGCTCAGAATGATTGATTGTCGATTGATGAAGGTTTCAGGAGTTACGTTATTCTGCTCCCCTTAATTGTCCTTAAATGATAATACACTGGTAAATAATTTGTCGTGGTTTTTCTTCCAAAGTTGTTTTGTAGATTTTGTTGTATGTTTGGTTTTGTTTTTTTCGAGACACTATGTCCAGTGAGAAGTTCCCAATGTTTCTTCACGCTCGTCTGTTTATACTGCATAATTGGTTCTCTCCAAATATGAATTTCTATTCCGCAAAGGGGTGGGTCATACGAGGGGGCGGCACCCTGTCTGTTAAGGGCATCCGTTTCTTCGTTATCCTAACACCTGTCTGGGACGACCTATTTAATTTGAGATGCTTGATTTCAAGGCGACCAAATACTCCTGTCCCGGCCTATTTTGCACCCTGGATCCGTCAATATATCAGCAAATTGTAAATTCCTTTTCGAGAGGGATGTTAACCCCTCTGAAAGACCTTAGCTTTACATCTCATTAGTCTTTTTCGTTTGTCATAGAAATGCGTTGAGTAGCACTTGACCTTTTATGCACTGTCGTAGCTGACTTTCCATATGGGCAAATGAATATAAGCAAATCCATTTGTTTCCAAATATGTCCCTTGTATATCAGAGGATAAATATAATTCCGCTGAATTGTTTGATATAACGTTGTAAGTCTGGTAAACCAAGGTTAAAGTCGCATAAAGGTTTTACCAGGTTTTTATCTGCCCCTGTCTAGACGGATTCCGTTTATCAATATTGCTGTTGCGAATATTGCTGCATAGAAAAGTATTCAGTTTATCCTACTATCGGCAGTTCTCCTTATAGAATACAAACTTACTATATAAATTACCGGTCGGAAGGAACGAGCACAATTACGGTTTTTCACTGTAGAACGACAAGTCTTTAAGTACAGTAAGTACTACATAAGTTCAGTTTAAAAAATGTTAAACTTTTCATCAGATGGTCACGGTCATTGGTTTTCAGTCCTGTTGTTTCACGTTCAAAAATACAAATTAAGAAAGGCATCCATTTCCTCACTTAATTAACATAACCTGTTACATATCTAGATTAAAGTTAATTATTCCTAATATCTGTCTATAAAAGTCTACTAACGTCAAAATTTAGCATTAGAATAAACCCAAGATTTATAAAATTTAAACATTGCTTTAAATATTGCATATCTTTTTATAGACTATTTTACAGACCTCATCTGAAAGAAATGACAGCTCTTTTTAAAAAGTTGTTGTTATGCAACGAACATGCTAAGTGGTTTCAGCAAGGTACCTTCTTTCTCATTAAGCCAACTGTTTACTTGTTAGAATCCATACGAATGAACTTTCCAATCGAACTAAAACTTTTCATACTTTTATCCTCATCTTGTCACATTCGGTTTAAACCGACCGAAAATTTTAATACGCCTTTTTTTCCTAATGTTGATGTTTGTTTAGTACTCGTAATTATGCACAAATCGTGAGATGCAGTCTGATGTGATGTGGGTTTCAGAAAAATATTTTCTTTGTCATGTCAACGTTTCGACCTTTATTGAGATCATCTTCAGAGCCCGGGATTTACAAACATTGTTTAGATTTAACAAATACATGTAGAATGTGGATCAAAGTGAATTTGTACAATGCAAAATATATTTTTGATATTCAATCAAAGTAAATTCTACTCACTCAGAGTGTCTTCTGTGTAAGTGTGCCATTCTTGCGTGTCGTGTTGAGAGTGCCAGTGAGATTTTTCTGTTTTATTTAGGAACCATTTGTTTGTCTTAACAGGTGTTTGTTTGTTGATCAAGTAATTTTAATTTGTTGATGTGTTTGTTTTTAATTTAGTCAAAGTGGAAATTTTATGCATCTCTACACTCACGCAAGAATGGCACAAATACATAGAAGACAAACACTTTGAAAGAGTAGAAATACTTGGATTGAATATATAAAAAAAATATATTTTGCACTATAAATTCACTTTTTCCGCATTCTATATGTATTTGTTAAATGTAAACAATGTCGGTAAATCTCAGGCTCTGAAGATGATCTCAATAAAGGTCGAAACGTTGTCACGATAAAGAAAATGTTGACGATTTCTGAATAATTATCGATAAACGGTCACTAATCACCACACAGTACTCGCAATTTAGATTTTGAACAAATTTCTATCAAACTTTTGTAGTAAAAACTCGTTTCGATGAAATTTGGTTGGAGGAGAAAACTCATGTTGAATGCCAACCAAAATGACAAATACTTGGTTTCCGTATTGTTGCATGGAAAAAAATAAATTTTTAATAAATCGTCTGAGTATTACGGTTTGTACATAGAGAACCATTTAATTTACTTGATTGATGTCTGATCTCGTTTAATTTGGATTAAATTAAAATAATTATGTTGTAATTAATATAACGATAAACATAACACAGTTTGAAATAAACTACATAATACGAGTGCCCGGTTTTTCTCTTTGCGTTTATACCAACTTTTCAATAATGCTTTGTTTTGTAGATTTGTTTGATGTCTTGTATGACAACTCAAAAACCTTGAAATGAGTATAATTATTGTGTAAAGTATGTTGAGCATAAAATGCAATACTATGTATTTTTTTAAATAAAAGCAATGTCCTACAAAACTGTTGTTCGGAACAAAGTTGAATTACACAAGAGTATGAAAATTGTGAAAAGGCATAAAATAAACAAGAAAATCAATACAAGTGTACGATTTTTTGACTGTAATAATTTGTATGTAACGGAACAAAACTGTTTATCCCCCCCCCCAAAAAAAGGAGTTTTATTCGGCCTAAGTAAGTTGTAATTTAATTGATATACTCATAATATAAATGATAATATAGTATAGATGTGTAAACTTTGGAGCGAAATATTAACTATTCATAAACATTTTTGCCCTATATGTAATATAAAAATACCGAACGTGACACAAAAAAATGTTTGTTATTCTATTTTGTAGTACATTTTCAGTTGTAATACAGTTGAAAGCGTCGGTTGTGAAGTTAGATCTATAATGTACCTATAAATATCCAAGTCGATGCTGGTGGGTGCTTCAACAGACTTCGGCTCCTTAACGCCCTGCAAATAGAAAACATAAATAAAAATTTTTCAAGACATAAGTTAGATTTATAATGCGTCGTTTAACCTTTTAATGGCACAATGAGTTACACATATAAGAGATAAAGCCTTATGGTAATCTCGGGGTCATAATCGCGGTTCAATGACGTTTCAGTTCCTTAATTATGATGTGTGTGAGCCGGTTTTTGCAAACATAGTCTTCAATTAACAGAAGCTAGTATAAAATTTTAGCGCGGCTTTATTGCCCAATGATTATCGGTATTGAACTATGAAGAATTCTGTAACGTTTGACCACCACATCCCACTCTTCAAGCGTAAAACGGAGAGAAAAATATTAATGGAAAAATTAAATTTATAAGTTATTACATAGTTATGTACTAATTTTAGAAAAAAATATCTCGAAAATACGACTACTACTGTTTATTAATATTTAATATTTACTAAATCCATTATATTTATTCGTCTATTGACCACATTACTTCTTTCAATTAATTAATATTTTTATGTAAGGTTTTGGTCGAAATGAAAAAGCTATTCTCACGAGCGGGATTCGAACCCACGACTTTCGGCTAAATACGCCGCTGCTCGTTGTAGTTGTAATACAGTAATTGCTCCCCGTGGCCACTTCATAATTCCCCAAGAAACGAATCCTGATTACACTACATTTGAAAAATGGCAAAGTAGGGACAGACAATTAGTAGTAGTAGGACAAACAACAGGTAGTAGGATGAGATGGGAAGTTAGTGTCCGAGTGGGTCTAAGTCATGATAGCTCAAGGATTATAGTAGTGGCGTCGCGTTCAAATCCCGCTCGTGGCACTAGATTGTTCATTTCGACTAAAACCTTACATAAAAAGTTTAATATTTACGTTAAATACTAAAATCTCCCCCCTCAAAAAAAAAAAAAAAAAAAATTACATGGGCTTACCTTTAAATCTATCGAAGTGCCGATTGGAGGAAGAAAATACTCGGCGTCGTTCACCAAATTATTTTTCACTATGTCTACAAATTCTGAAAACAAAACATAGCCATTACATGGTGACGTTTACATACAAAAAAACCATTGGAAAAAATTTGAAAATTTAATTTTAATGCATGAATTATTAGTATGACCATTTTCTGAATAAGAACAAAGTCGAACATTTTCATGTCTGATTCCCATGTTTTGTTAATATGAATAAGCTCAAAATACTATAAAATCGTGCGAAATAAAAAAAAACTTGCTCTTCGAATTGATGGTTTAAAATACAGTTTGTGAAGTTTAAAGCATTAGTCATTTCTCTTTGAACAATGCAATTATAAATAAATAATTTTATCATAATTGTGCCCATTCTACTTATTCGACAATGTTAGATCTAAACATAAATAAAATAGAATATCTGTGTCTTTCTTTTTCTTTGTTCGGTAAATTCTAATTGAATTATTAGGTAAATTAAAAACCCAAAAATGTGGTATTTTCTAGCCTTCAGATAAGGAGTATTTATTGATTCGACCATTACTTTTTATGTGATAAGCCAATACTTAATCAGATCAGACCTATTCTCTAGTTTAATATATTTTCAATAGTACTTCTTTGTCTACTATGTTATAGTACTATTTTTGGTTGTGTTAACATTGGTTAGTAGTGACGTCTTCCGATTTGGACAACTTGTAGTTTTTAATGTATATATAATATGCAACTTACGATATTTAATGGTCTATTGACCAAATTACTTCTTTAAATTATTTAATCTTTTTATGTAAGGTTTTCGTTGAAATGAAAAAGGTAGTGTCACTAGCGGGATTCGAACCCACAAACCTTCGGCTAAATACACCGCTGCTCTGACCACTTGGGCTATCGTGACTTCGATCCACTCGGACACCAACTCACCATCTCAACATACGACTGTATTTTATACAAACATTGTTGATATCCCCCTATTGTCTGTTAGTCATCTGTTATTCAAATCATGGCTGATTTTTCTCAATTCAGACGATGTTCGACATTTCCCTACCTTCGGTGTTTGTGTGTTATTTGTGCAGTGAAGAATTTAGTAATGAGATCGTAAACTTCGCTTCACAAATAACACCCAAACGATTATGGCGAAATGAGGAAAGCCAGATCAGATGAGGATATTAGGTAACAATCAAGCAACATCCCGTAGACTGTAGGAGGATAACTCATAATGTGATTTGTTTGTTTCTCAAAAATGAATAGGGATATTTGTAATTTATTCTTATTTTATTAATTTTACTTAAATTAACCGATATACTCTTGTTAGTAGGATAAAACAAAATAGAAAATACAATATCAAAAACAAACAAATGTTAATCTACATTTTTGATAACGGATTTCCTTAAGAATAGTAAACATGAAGATTACTTATTTTATAAAAACGAAAAAAACACTTTTTCTCGTCTTTTCTCTATTTTAAACCAATTGTATTCTCATTAAACATGGAAAGGCATCCCCTCGAACCAGATGACAGCAATATTATTGTGAGAATGAGTCATTCAGATGATCGGCAAATGGATATCGCAGGGGCAGTTGGTTTTATAAGAGCATGATTCCCCAGGTTTTAATCCGATTATGAGAGCATGTAAATGACAATAGTGCATGGTAGTGGATCTCTGCGCAGGGAGGATAGAAGGAAAGAAATACTGTCAGCGCTGCAAGACTGAACCCTTTCCAAAGTGGCCGCCAGGTTCTAAATGAAGTATAAAATGTTTTGGCAAAGCCTTTATCAGCCAATTGGAATGCTGTTATGTTTACGGATAGTTTCAGTTAGTTTCTCTCTGTATAGTGATAGCACGTGCCGAAAAGTCTACCGAGGACATGGGATGCGTACAATGCCCCCTTCAGTACATTCGTTCCCGAGACTCTTCGTCACAGGATAACTGGATGATCTTTAACGTCCGCACCTAGCCATATAAGGCCACATCGGACGTTCCGTTTCTCAAGATGAGAGCTGACACACCTTCACATACGGCGGAGCTGTATTA
This sequence comes from Cimex hemipterus, assembly GCA_039619505.1. NCBI lineage: Eukaryota > Metazoa > Arthropoda > Insecta > Hemiptera > Cimicidae > Cimex > Cimex hemipterus. The sequence goes on from CM077104.1 coordinate 9,471,837, forward strand.
CCGCCGCAGCAATGGTGTAGAGGCTTCGCACTAAGGGCTGTTACAACCTCGCTCCGAGCTTGTGCCATCATCAAGGCCTATTTATTAAAATTAAAAAATATATAAAAAAATAAATTACATCAATTAACAATTGAAAGTATGTACATTATTTTATTTAGTTAATTGTTAATTGTATATTAATTATTTTTTATATATTTTTACATTTTTTAATTTTTAATAAATAGGCCCTGATGGCATTATAAAATGCCAAAAACTCGGGAATACGACAATTAGTCTTGTTTTATCTTCACCTGTCTAATGACCTCCATGAAGATTGAAACTCCACATAGATTAATGTGCAGGTCGATCAGCAAACATCATAAGAATTTATTTCAATTTAACTCGCATGCCTTTCTAAGAGAGGTGTTTTTAGGGTTTCAATTTTTCGTAAACAGTGGTAAATATTTAGTAAAGTAACAAAGCCGCACCTGGCTTATTAAGATATTACGCTGACAGACTAAGTTAATAACCGGGGTGAAACTCAACTGAATTACTCCGTTCTAACGACTTACCGCCTGTAGATGCAAATTAATTAAACGCGAGAGAGGAAGCATGGCGAAAAGATTCGTGAATCAAGATCATTAACCGCTCAACCCTCGGCTAATATATAAGGCAACATTTCTTTCCCTTTTTATATTGATTTATGATGTTGTAACAGTGTTTTTTATCGTGTTGAGAGTGTTTATAATATATTTCCGTGCGTCGAAAGATAAGACACGTTGTAATTATCACAGAATTTAAGGGGAAATTAATAACCATCGATAGTATCCGACATTTCACTAATATAAAATAATATAAAAATAAAACTACAGAATTTCAGTTCTAATATAAAACCAAATTTACAGAAAGTGTAAACTTTTTTTATCATTATCGGTTTATCATCTAAACGAATCAATGAGCGTTTTGAACAGACTTGGCGTTTGGTTGACCACTGTTGCGGTGAGATTTCCAAAAGAACAACCAAAAAAGCAAAATTGCAAATTAAATTCAGTACAACATAAAAATCTCATTTCAAAACTCAAATTTTATCAAATCTGGTATCGGTAACTTAGAAAGGGGCTTGTAAAAACGTGCAGGAAAGTATAGTGATTGATCTGAGTGAAATGTATTTGATTGTGAATTTTCTCATTTATTTCTGGTACAAAAATGCGGACATTTAAGGTGTAATAATCCATTACTTCAGAAGGGGGGGGGCAATGGCCGCAACAGTTTGGGCTTTGACACCGCACTCATCACTGTAAGGCAAAGATCCCGGGTTCGAATCCAGCGGCCCTGCATTCAAACCCGACACACTTACAGATGGGCTTTTTTTCTGCTGCGAAGCCTCTGGGAGGGGGGCGGACACAATTTCGTGCAATTCTAGAAAATCAAATTTCATTAGAAGTAAGATAATTCTTTAACTACGCTGCCTATAAAAAAAACCGACTACCTGGTTTTTGCACGAACAATGGTCACATATGGAAATGCATATTTTCTCAGCCTTTTAACTCTCGTTTTTATGAAATTTTTCGCTGAACAAGATGGGTTTTTTAAACGTTTTCCTAGGCTCTGTCATCCATCAGTAAATTCAAAAATTCTGGAACACGTTAATTTTTTAAACTTTTTACGAAAAGTTCAAATGGAACAGTGGGCCTAGAAAATCGGCCTTGTAGCTCTCAATTGGTCACTTCCACTTTGCCCGATTTCTCTGCTATTTTTGGGCAAAAACGTCGGTTTTTACGTGCCCACGAAAAAAAACCGATCACTCTCCTGATTATCAAGAATGCATAAATTTGGAACCGTCGTTTTTGCAAATTTTACGCTCTACAACTTTTGTTCCGAGGACTTAAACAAAAATGTGAACAGGGAAGCGTCAATTTTTACTTTGACCCTTTTGGAATGCGGAATGTTTCTGCTTTCGATAAACACTTGTTTACCTCACGGAAATTCGACTTTTCCTTCGCATTTCATAGATGTGGCAGTTGGCTTCGAACAGCATATGGAAAAATAGTTTATGTACGGTAAAATCGGGGGGGGGAGAGAGAGAGAGAGAGAGAGAGAGAGAGAGAGAGAGAGAGATCGGTTTTTTTAAAAGACAAAAATCTTAAAATTTTAATCTTCTAATGATTAATATCGTATTGTTCTGAGGAGAAACCGGTAAACTCACCAAAACGTCTGGATCAGTAAAGAAATTTTACAAGACGTCAGGCCGTCATTTAAAATGTCAAGGGAATTCTTTCCATCAAAAGATCCACAATCGTACCCGAATTAAAATAAAATTTACATGCCTTACGATCAAATCAAATATCAATGCCTGCAAAAAAGTTTAAAATATTGTACTAGAACAGAATTATCTTCTAAGCTTTAGGTCACAATGTTAAACCCGTCAATTCAGCTCAAAACATTACGATTATTGAATGAAAAAATAAATAATTTATTTAAACAATAATATCAAACATATACATAAAGTCAAAACAGATTCCAGTGTAGTTTGTCTCACGTCACTGAACTACAAGTTAAAATTGAATAAAATAGCATAATCATATATTTAGTTAACTTTTATTTATGACTGTTATATACAACGATGTTGGGTTGTGGGATGCGCAGTCATACTGAAAACACAGCTTGGTGCTCAATTCTTTAATTTACCCACGTATAGAATGGTTTTTCATTATTTTTCAAGGCAGCGCCTGGAATGTGATTTTTTACATTATTTTACATATATTATGTATTTATGTTGTTACAACATTTTTTATAGATTTTAATTTCTTAATACTAATTTTTAGTTATTTAGAAATCGTAAGATGCGGTCTGGTGTGATGTAGGTTTCAGACAAACTTTTTTTTTATCGCGCCAACGTTTCGATCTTTATTGATATCATCTTCAGGGGGATTTACAAACATTGTTTAAATTTAACAAATACATATAGGATGTGGAAAAAAGTGAATTTATACAATGCAAAATATATTTTTTAAATTCAATCAAAATATTTCTGTGATTGATTCACTCAGTGTCCGTTTTCTGTGTAATCGTCCCATTCTTGCGTGTCCTGTTGGGAGAGCCAGTGAGATCCCGGGCTCTGAAGATGAGCACAATAAAGATCGAAACGTTGGCACGATAAAGAAAATGTTTTTCTGAAACCTGCGTCATACCAGACCGAATCTCACGATTTCTGAATAATCATCGACTAACGGTTACTAATCACCACACATTTCTAATGTTTACGTCAGCAATGTGAAATTGAATTTAAAAGTTAATTAAATTTTAAATTTTCGACTAGACAGTGGACTAGATATTTCTGGTTCTTTAAATTCAATTTCACATTACTCAAATAATATTAAAAATTAGTTTTAAGAAATTAGAATTTATAAAAATGATGTATAAACGGATGTAATATGTAAAATAATGTGAAAAATCATATTCCAGGAGTTGCCTTGAAAAAAATGAAAAACCATTCGAAACGTTGGCAAATTTAAGAATTGGACACTACGCTGTGTTTTCTGCATGACTGCGCATCCCACAGCAAAAGAAAATGTAGAAGAGAGTCAAATGAAAATAACTTCACAATATCATTAAAGGGCGGGGAATAATTAAAGTTGAGTAAAACGAAAAGAAATCCTCGACTAGTTTAATGTATTAAAGGGGGAAAATGTCATCGTGGTGTTTACCTGTTTGAATGGCTATGTTATGTACAAGCGCCGGACAGGAACTGGTCAGCTGGTTCCATTCTTTGCTTCTTTCACGGTTCGTAGAAACATTTTCCAACGATCTGAATCAAGAATAAAACCAGTTTTGAGAAACACAATGAAAGGTCACTATCGACATTTTGAACAAAACTACATTTTCACAAATCCTTTACTCCCGCACGTATCCTTAACTGTTACTGTTAATCAAAGATATCAGTTTTTAAAGCTGATACGTTTGATCTGTAAGTGATGCATCCGAAAATGCATCCCAGAAACAATTTGGTTGGGTAATGACTTTTTTTTATTGTACCTACTTCGGCTGTGAATCCTGGAGAGTTTGCGTCGTCCTGTGTACCTTGTCCGAAGACCTGATCGTTGGAGGAGCCTCTAGAAACGTGAACTTCTGTAAAAAGAAATGTTGCCAGTGGAATTTTTCTTTTTTTAATTTTTTACTCCTCAATTTCATATAAGGCAAAAGTTCTGGTAAACGTCATAAAATTGTACGAATCTTACCAAAGAGGCGAGTACCGCTTGGCTGTGGGTAATCTGCGATTTCAGCGCCTCCAGTTCCTTTTGAACTATGGTGTACTCTTTAACCTGCCTTTCACCCAGACCCTGCGAACACCCGACGAATCAAAATACAATTATAAAAAAAAGATAGAAGTCTAAGAAAAAATAACAAGAATTTAGGTAAGTAAATAAACTAGATAAAAGACAAGAACAGCCAATGCAATAATTCCGTTTTAAATAAAGACTGCTTGTTTACAAAACAACTATAAACATCATATTGTATAATAATAGAAATATTTTTTAATTGTCTCAATGTGTTTTTAAATTAAATTGGGAACGATTCAAAAAAGTTTTTAAGCTAAAGAGCGAAAGCCGAAGGACAAGCGGCACGGCAACAAGAGCATTGTCAATCATTATCCATCACGGGAGACAGAGAGATCTGCGATAAACTGTTCCTCGTGGCGACCTAAAGCGCTCGTGGAAAGCAAAAATGTACCAAGTTTCAACTTTTAGACGTGTTAAGATTCCTATACACTTTTTTCCATCCACGGTCAGCGACGTGTAACGAAAGACAGATTAAAAAATGCAATTTAATGCCCAAATTTATCATTTACATCAAAATTACTGAATTGTACATTTACCTGAGTTTTGGTGTCCAAAACTGGAGCACTTTCCTTCCTGGTCTGATAGAATTTTCCGCCGGCATAGCTGATAACCGTATCGCCCCCGTTTTGAGAAGGCGTTCTGAAAAAAATTTATTTTAGATGCGTATGCAATAAAACTAGATTGAACAATACAATTTTTTAAATAAATTGACGGAAGCTGGTAAAGAACGGTTGTAATGTTGGTACTTCATCGATAATTCGAAGACGGTGGATCCTTTGACCAAATTGGTCAGTTGATTCGCCACATTTAGTTTATCCCATATCCATTCAAAGTTGTGTATCCTGTGTGGTGATTAGTGACCGTTATTCATATAATTATTCACAAAATCGTGAGATGCGGTCTGGTGTGATGTAGGTTTCAGAAAAACATTTTCTTTATCGTGCCAACGTTTCGATCTTTATTGAGATCATCTTCAGGGCCTGAGATTTACAAACACTGTTTACATTTAACAATCTGCATCACACCAGGGCGCATCTCACGATTTCTGAATAATTGTGTATACTGATAGACGCATATCATAACTACACCAGGTAACAACATGGGACCGTGGTGGAAGGCACCGGAAATGTCACCATTAAGTTTTTTGGCATACACGAGGTCATATGTCGTTGGAGTTTGTTCTAAATTTATGTAAAATAGTAACTGCTAACTCATTCATCGTTATAATAATAACTGAAGGTCATTATTATTACAACAGACATGTTAATGCAGTAATTAATGATGATATATAGGATTGTGACATATGGTAGATTTAAATAAATAAATATCTGTCTAATACAACTAAAATTGAAATTGACTTTGGCTAAATGCGCCGCTGCTGTGCCACTTGACTTCGGCTATCGTAACTACGATCCTCTAGGACCTCTAGGATTCTCCATCTCAACCTACAACCCTTCGAATTTTCCCTCCTTTTTGCCATTTTCAAATAGCGTGCAATCAGGATTCGATTCTCAGCGACTTGTAATAATGATAAAACGGAGGGAAAATTCGATGTAGGTTGAACTGTAAGAGTTGGTGTCCGAGAGGATCGAGTCACGCTAGCTTGATAGCTCAAGTGGTAGAGCGGCGTATTTAGCCGAAGGTCGTGAGTTCGAACCCCGCCTTTGAGACTGGATTTTTTATCTCAACCAAGACCTTAAAGGAAAGAATATTTAATTGGACGAAGTAACATGGTCAATTAGATAACTATAACATAAATGAATTACTTAAAAACGGACAGGGCATTTTGGAGGATCGGACATTAGCCCAATAAACCTAACACTCGACTGCCAGCGAAGCTATTCTTACAATACTATTGTACTTAAATTCTAAGCTATTTTATAAATTTTGATTATAATCATAATTTCACTCAAATGATTTTATTGCATACGTTAAACCGACGCCAATCGTTGTCTATCTATAACTGAGAAAAATACGTGGTTGAAATTAAGAAAAATAATAAAACTGTGTTAAATCAATTCTGTATAAAAAAAAGTGCGTGCTTAAAACTTAGACGTTTAATTAATCTCCTGATATTTTATCGTTCTGATCGATCCATTTGGTAAATAGTAACTCAATGCCACCTGTCAGACTTGAGGAAAAGTCCTAGTCTCAATAGCGTTAAACGGCACCATTTCGCCGAGGTAAGAAACCTGGATAGAGCTGGACCTTCCGTCAACCGGCTTATAATTTATTTTATTCATAAAATCCGACCCCCTTGGGTCCGTCTTACTATTTTATAACCTCATCTTACCTCGGCCAAGGCTAAAAATATCTCGAGGACAGTCTCTCAACACGGGCTGGAAAATATTTAGAGGCGTCTTTTCAGTTACCACACCCGAAAGCGCGTGAAGTGGCCGCTTTTGCACGAAAATAGAAATAGCTGGCAGACAAAAATGGCCAGAAACATCGTCGCACATTTTTTCACAAAGAAAATTGCATTATACAAAAATACCTCTAGGTGTGAGACATATTTAGTGGTCTATTGTCCAAATTAACCATTTTATGTGAGGTTTTGATTGAAATGAAAAAGTTAGCGTCACGAGCGGGATTCGACCCTACAACCTTCGACTAAATACGCCGATTGGATCGAAATAACGATAGCTCAAGTGCCGTGTATTTAGCCGAAGATCGTGGGTTCGAATCCCGCTCGATCCGAATAAAAAATACCGATTTTAAAATCCGTGTAACACTGTTTGTACTATTTACCTGGCGGTACAACCAGAAAGGCAATTGCCCATGCCAGTAAGCTGTTGCTCACCATGGCTCCGGTGGATCCGGCCTTCTGATTCTCTTCTCCATCACAGAGTCTAGAACAGAAAAGACAATGGAAGGATCAAATCAACAAAATCAAAGTATATAGCGATTTTTTTTTTTTTTTTTTTTTTTAATTCTTGAACATAACATCAATTTTGCTTAATGGCTTGTCTTTTAAGCTTACGGTGTTAGGGCAAAGTGGCAGGAGGGCCATTGTTTCAAATGCCAGCTCGCCCCAACCCGGTTTCAACTTAATATGATAGTTCCCACCCCGTGAGCCTAAACGGAAGTACTTTCATCCTCCATAACGAACTTACTAATCATAAATTAGTTGGTGTTATTAATTCATCACTAAAATCTTAAAATTCACACGCCGTAGTATTCAGTTTCACTGGTTTAACAATTTTCATGGGTGAAAATATCTTTACAACCAAACTTTTTCCATTTTTTTCTTATGGCTTACAGTTTACAAGTAAATTTTACTGCAGTGAGTAAAATTACCTCACATACTGAATTGAAAATATGTTCGTTTTTGTTTCCATTGAATTATTTACTTTAAACAATATAATGATTACTGTTGCGTCATTTTAGTTTTTCAAGTTTTCCAACTAATAATCTTCAACGAATATGTACAATATTACTAGTTGTCAGATGGCACCTTAAACTATCATACATGGTTACACATGAGTCGATATACATAAACATCTAAGCACACCACAATATTCGGTTATCTTCACGTTTGGATAAGGTTATCAAACAGGAATGATAGCAATTCAATAACTGGAGGTAAACAAAACATGTGCTTATCATGGATAATCAATATAGGTGCGTACTTGCACTAGCATAATTCGCGTCATTTTAACTTCCTTTAATACACAAAAATTTCAGTATCAAATTCTACCTATGAAGAAGAACAATAAAACGTAGAGTAGCAGTAGTCAAACGAAGATCAGAGTTGCTTCATTGAATTTTCATCGGCCAAGTTAAACCAGAAACGACAAGGGTTTCCTTCATTGAATAATTCTAGCTGCTTAAAAACAGCCAAGTTTAAACATTTACCCTCGTTCTGACTACGCTATTAAGAATTAAACGAAATATTTTTTTTAATATTTCCAGTTAGTAAAAAAGATAGACCTTTGTCAGATGTCGGTTCACAGGCAATTGTGTCAATAAATAAACAAAATATTGTAAAATCGACATACTTGAAAACGCTTTTTGGTGTCAAACATTTCCAGCTGGCGATTTTATAAAACCGTTCGTAAATAATTATGCTTTATGTTTGACGCTTTCTTCACAACTGAATAACTAAAGAAAAAATTTATGCATCCCTTTATCGTAGTGTAATTTTAAAACAAGGGGCATATTTTATCAAGCCCATTGTTTCGGCACGTGTTATATTTGTACAGTACTACATGTAAGTGCATTATCGTTGTTTATGGAATCTTCGTGAGCGTTTTACTTATGAATAAAACTCATTTTTGGTTTTCACCGAGCTTTCGGCAATCACCACCTTCTGTGAACCTTTCTTTAAGGAAAGTAACTCCAATGTAACATGTGTAAACAGGGTGAAGCACTGATGATGGCGATCAAATTGCCGAAACCTTGTTGAAGCCCAAAAATGAGTTTTATTCATAAGTACCACAAGAAGATTTCATAAACAACGATTTAACTAGTAAATTTCGATCAACTTCAACTTTATTTAAGTGCATTATGTTTTGAAAAGCGAGCAAATAAAAATGTATTCGTTGGTAAAATACCAATATTTCCTCACCAAACAGGGCTTGTTCAAATTAGAGATGTCACCCTAAAATTTTACAAATGTCATTTTTTGAGCTGCAGCGTTGATTTTGACAATATTATTGCAATATTTTGTTTTCGTTTTTATGATGTCTCGACGCTTCGGTCCGGTGTATTAGTCAATTATATTTTTTTCCAAATTTGTCGCTACCTAATACCATATTTCTATTTTCAACGGTCCATTTTTAACCAAAGATTTTTTCTACATTTTTGACAAGCCTCCGTCTCAAATTTGTCAGTCAACAACCTCGTAATTTTTAATTTAGCACTGTAAGCACAAGAACATGGGATAAAGAAAAAAGTCCATTATACCCCTACAAAAAATTCAAATGCCTTTGAAGCTCCATATTTATTCATACGGTTGTTTTCGCCCCTTTCTACAAATTAAAAACGAAAAAACTTTCATTCTCAACTTCATAAAAATGAACAAATAATTACTCTATTTTTTCTAATAAGTTGTGAAAACTATTTTTTTTTTTTTAACGAATGGGAATAGTTCACAAATTGGTCGTCTCTCTAACTTAAAATACGGAAAATGGAAAGGTATACGAGAAAGAATTCTGAAATGGCCATTAAGGAACCCACTTTAAAAGATATTTTGGATAGTTGCACATTCTAGTTGTACTATTGTGCGCCGGTGGCGAAAAATTGATCTTCGGGCCGTTTCTAGCACGCCGGGCGTAATTTAATGTTTAAGTGAATTTATTTTTTGTAAATATTTTATAAACTTTTGCAGGTTACGAACAATTATATACATACGATCGTAGGTTGCTAACGAATGGCTCTGTCTAGGCTTCCTTTTCCTGAGAGTAACCAAACAATAGCTAGTTTTTACTCCTGCTAATTTACAAGAAAATACAGTTCTACTGTTAAAATCTAAAAATTTCACATGCTGACAAAACGTGGAAAAACATTCTAAAAACTCAATCTAGATCAAGTACAAAAAGGGAACGCGTTAAAAACAAGCGTATTTGCTGTTTGTCCGCCGGCGAGCTGCAACTGTTTTCATATTATGTTGTAGTTTTTTTCCCTCTAAATCTTCGCAACGCTATTTTGAAAGTTCTTACCGGCTTCGTGGGATGGGCAGAGCTCGGCGGTCGCCTCCCGTCTGAGGGTAGGCGAGCACCCCGGTTACAAATCAATTCGGATCACCTGGGAGGCAGAGGGCCTTGCGCACTCCCGACGCCCGGACGCCCTTTCAATTCGAAAATTCATTCTACCGGTTCAAAAGAAAGTTGTTTTTTTCTGGACAGTAGACGCGGTGTTTTTGTTTTTTTAACTGATGAGGCTTTGACGGCTCTTTACAAAATCGAAATTATGAGTCGATACTGCGAATTGTATGAAGTGCATCCGTTCGATGACATTGCCAATTTTTTTACACAATTTGTCATGCTTTTATGATTTTTCTTTCCTGCGTTTTAATTCATTTCTGATTTTTTTTTCAATATCACCGGATTTAAATTATCTGGACTGAAAACTATTCCTATTTCAATATTGAGATTTTATTTGAGTTTCGTCCGCATTCTTTTATTCAAATATTTTGTTGAAAAATAGCTCGTAAGCGGAGTAGTAAAATCTAATTGGAATCATCGCGTTTATAAACAAAGGGGTGGATTGATTTTTGTGTGGGTTGGAAATGGATCTCTCATCCCCCGCCCGCCTGGACAGAGCTAAACGGCCGCCTTAAACCAATTGTATTTGCAAATTGCTACTATTTATGCTATACGGAATTAAGATCAAACGAAAAAATTAAGCTTAATCTAACTATAAAACAACAACTGAGGCTGCCCTTGGATAATAATACACTACCTCATAACACCATTTTTTTCAACTCCTATCAGGTCAATACTAAAATTGAAATAACTTTGATATATATTTCGTTTTATTTTTCCAAAGAGGTGGTTTGATGAAAATATTTCTAAGGACCTTGAATTCTGTTCAATTCAAATTAAATAAACAATTTTCCAATAAAACGAATTGTGACACTAGTTCAGTTAGGTTTTCATGGTGCCTTTTTGTCAAAATAAAATAATAAACCCATATTTGTTAACACTTTGTAGACTATGCAAACCCCTTCCTGGCTCGGCAAATCGAACGTTTCGTACAATCGCGAGTAAATCAACTTATCATCCTTCTCGTCCGGTCTTTTCGGTTCGACAGAGAGTTGTGCAATTTCCCGACCTCCTCCGATCGACAGGCTTTTGATGTAAACACGCTTTTTAATACTTTTCGATTTCAACGAGCTTTCTATACCAACCAACCTAACGTAGATTATCACAACCATCTTTAGATATACTAAACCTGCACTACTCATCTTTTACGCTGGTTTAGCCTAATTGAAAAAGTGCCAACTTATCGCAACAAAGTATGGGGGACCGTACACAACTAAAACTATTTGTACTCCAGGTCCGTTATCTGCTTATACAATCATTCCTTAAGGAGAGATTTTCCGCAGTAAACCAGACTGCTGAAAGAAGTGCTTACAGGTGTGCCACAGAGGTCACTACTAGCTACCTAATTTTTATTTCAGTTACACCTACAATGGTAATTTTTACGGATAGATTTAGTCTTAATGAAAATAGGATTGTGACGTATTGATCTGAGTTTATAATATATCCATAATAAAATAAAAACACAAACAAGTAATATTAATACAAACTAGTATATTTATTGAAAACAACCCCACAAACATATTGACAAAACTTTGATACACCAAAAAAATACAATATTTATAGAGGAATAATTCACCATCCTTATTCTATGTACCATCGACTAACACTGAGAAAATTTGCCAAATGCCCCGAGCCAACTTAATATTCTTAATTAATATTAACAAATCGTAACAGAATGTACTTACTGCCATATACCCAAATGACCACCACCTATTAACAAGTCACCCCCTCTTCAACTCAAGCTTGTAACAATAATAAATCCTTACAGATAAATAAGAAGAATATTGGGGAAGTATTCTGGAAGTTGGAGGACAACAGGTTTAAAAACAAAACTCGGAAGTGTCCTAGTCTGAAGGGAATGTTCCTCAAAAATCCAGGATTTATGAAATTGTGGAAAAATATCAGGTAAGTATTTATCAGCAGACCGGCTGTTCAGAGATGTAATTTGAAATTCAACTAATGAGCATCAAAGATTCTTAGAAAGTTAGACTGCATATTTCAATATTTAATTTTCAATTATTATTTCAAATTAATTGACTAAATCCTATTACTATTGTTTAAGCAATTGTATTTGCACAAAAAATTTATATTTTGTTTTATTGTAATTAAATTTAATTGTGTGTAAAGTTTTTCCCACTTGTAAATTATTGTGTACATGCATACATACTTGAAATATGCATACGCATTACAAATTATTTTTGTTAATTAGATATCCCCCAAAATAAAATTCCTATTTCCTGAATCCCATAAAATTTTCCTTTCAAGTCAGTAAAATTCCCTTTAATTAAAAAGAACTACACTTCGAGTGAGCACAAATACTTTGATTTATCCTAAAACTTTTATATTGAATACAACATTGTATAAATTAATATCAATAGTTTATATGTAATTGTATAATTTCAACAATGTTTATACCAGGCCCTGAAGCTGATCTCAATAAAGTTCGAAAAAAAATTAAAGTAGGCACCATAAAGAAATTAGAAAGTTTTTCTAATCTTCATCACACCAGACTGCATCTCATGATCCTTAAATAATCTTTAATTAAAAAATTCACTTTTAACAAGCTTACCTTAAGTTACAAAACCACGTATCAACAAATCAAAAGTGGAGCATATTTTAGAAAATAAAAACCCTCAAAGAGACAACCAATCGCATTTATACTCCTCATCTTAAATCTAACAAAGTTACCAATTTAGGACTTACATTTGACACAAGGCTAACTTATAATCCACACAAATGATAAAAAAAATTATTTAATTAAAAAATAATAATAAAATAAAAAAGGGTACAAACAATTTAAAATGCATTACTAACTACATTCCAAGATGACAAAGTTTTCAATCAATGATTTTACGACTACCTGTAGGAAAATGTTAATAATACAATCTCTTTCTAGGTGAGAGGTAACTAGGTGAGAGAACTCAGAAATCATCTCTTTCTTATTAGGCATGGGCAAATATTTCTGGTTCAAGAGTTGATAATTATTTGAAGTAAATGATGAAAATATGGTTGCTTCCTTGAAAAATAATCTAATCACTGTAGATATAAAGTCTGTCCCGAACGTTCGGTATAATCTCTCATTGTTTTTTTTTTTTGTTTTTTTTAGTAACTTCAGTAATTCAAATTAACAAATTAACTGCACAACTTCACTTAGCTAGCAAAAAAAAATTGCTGTATTTATTGTAACAGAATTTTTATTTCAATTTGAACACGATGTGCACTTTCTAATAACTGCACTATTTAAACTCTTTTCAGATTATCAAAATACCTCGTGCATTCAGACAGAAAATTTAATATATACTGTTATTAGACTTATTTTCTACTGCGGTTTGCAGATCATAAATTAAAAATAAACATTTGTGTTGCCAGTGTTTACATACATGGGATAATGAGAGAGGTGAGGAGAGGTCAAATTGTGGCCTGTGGGAAAAAAAAAAAAAAGCAAGCATTATCCCTATAAAGTTTAGGGATAGGCCACACTTGTCCCACAATCGCCTCCCATGCCACCTTGTAGAGGGCTGTAATGCTTTAAAAATTCATAGAGAATGGTGTCGTATGAATAGAATCATGGTAGAAGATTGAATACCACGATGGTCCCTGGCTATTTATTAATTATAACAACGTGCGTAGAGTATGAAAGAATGCCAAATAATTGTTAAATATTTAGATCTAGAGATGATGGGTGGGTGAACATGGTGAGGCACAGGTAGATTTTCATGTGAATAATGAACAGTTACCGTCAGAATATAAAGTACCATGGTAGCCCATCATTTGGTATGCTGTTTGTTTTTTATATGAATGGTACAGTGATGTTAAAATGCAAGGAATGTGCCTCAGGTCTAAGTTAAAAAATGCAGGAGAATAACACGCTGTGACAAAAACATAAATGAGAATAGATTATGACTTTCCTGTTTGTCAGGAAAAAATAAATAAAAGAGGAATTGAAATGACAAGTTTATGCCACAGGAAATTACAGTCATAGTGGCAGTGCATCAGGAGTATCTTCTGGAGATCATGGGTTCAAGTACTGCCTGTGACCCAAATTTCTTATGTCAACAAGCCATATTTATTTTAATGTGTGAGAAAAATAATTTGTAAAGGAACAAAAATGAAAATGGTAATAATTTTCTTTGAAATTAGGGTGTTGGATTGAAAGGTAAAATGCCTGGAATATATGTTTAAAAAAAATAAATAATAAAAAAGTATTATTTAAAAATTATATTACCGTTTAAATGTTGAAAAAAACAAATAAAATTGCAGGTAAAAATTTTAAAAATGTACTATTACATTTGATTACATTTAATTTCACCGTCACTCGAGAAGCAGTCCAGGAGAGAGAGCACTGCCCTCATAATGTAAGTCATTGTGCCGTAACTTCCACTGGGTGCGCTGTCATAAAAGTGCTGGCATATATATGCAGCACCACCGCACGGCGACCCGCTGCAAGGTAGCTCTTCTTCTTTAGCACAGCACATTACTGCATCTCCTCCTACGCGAATCTGCTTACCAAAAAGTTACAAAAGAAATTTTATAAGTATTCTTACAGATATATAATTCAGTACCTGGTCTACGAGGAATATTTGGTTTGCTTTATGAACAAGCTTTTCGACTGCTATTATCCCACCAAGAGACTTTACGACATTGTGCTCTGTGATAAGTGTAAGTACGATCAGTGCTTCAACCACAAGCTGTCTGAACTCAGGCTGAAGTATTGTGTTGAGAACTGATTCAACTGCCAAAGCAAATTTTAACTCTCCAGATGTCATCTACAATATCGTAACAACATCTTAAATGTTTGTCAATATAATTTTGCTATGAGATTTCTCCGTGAGGTCTACAGGCATGAACTTTGGCTATTAGTAATCATTTTGGTCTGATAATTTTAAAAATTTTGCCTTCTTTTGAGTCTGGGATTGGCCATTAATTGATAAAGACCAAATTACAATATTATTTTGACAATTTCGTTAACTATAATTTGGTCATTGTGGTCTGCATGGATCTTGACTGGTCTGGATAGGAAATCAAAATGATCTGTAACTAAATTACCTTTTCAGCCCACATGGCACAATATAATTTGGCGAGTAATTCTAGTCTTTTAAATATTTAAGGAATTATTTTTTAGTGGGGTGTCAGCGACCATGATGAGTTACAACTTCTGAGTGTTGGTATGATGACTCATCACTGTACGATTCCAGGTTAGAATTTCACTGAATATGGACCCATCCTGAGTAATTACAGTTTTCGTTTTTTATAACAATGAAAGAAAATAACTTAATTATGAAAATGGAAATGAAAAACTTTGCACTAATAGTGTGATTATACTAAATCAATAATTTTACATTTTAAAAAAATTGTCAATTGTTCAGTTGAGGGAATAAAAATAAATAAAACTATAAACACTACTGAAACAATTGTAAACATTTACATTCATGTAATTGAATTTACATTAATAATAATATTAAAGTAGAAAGAAACCAGGTATTCCATGGTAATTTAATTTATTTAGAGAATGAACAATTCAGGCAGGAATGCTGAAGATGGGTTTTATAACCATCCCTAAATAAATTAAACTACCGCGGGATGCCTGGGTTCTTTCTACCTTAATATCCTATCTCATCGCAGACTCAATTATAAATATTAATAATAATTAAATCTGATAGTGTCATGACCAGCCATGTTGACATTACCTCTTTGGTTAAGTTTGTATGAAGTAGTTTCCCCTCAATAGCAAGACCTTCACACTGAAATCGTATATTGCTTAATGTTTTGTCATTATATAATAATCTGTAAGTAATACTTTTTCTAAAACACCCCAGACTCGGGAATATAAATCTCGGGGTACTCGATTTAACGCTCCATCTAAACGGCGTCTCCTCAACCACTGTCCTTGTCTATCCCCTTCTTCTATGATGCATGTATCATTTGATAAAACTGTTCCAACCTGTGATTTCTAACATTTTTTAAAAATAGAAATATTAAGAAAAGAACTTTCTAATAACACAAATATTTTTAAAAACTAACCTTATTAACCTTCATAGATTTAGTTCTTTGAATTAAAATATTTCCACATTCAACTTTAAAAAAAAAAAAGAAAGAAAAACAATATATATACAATTAAAAAAAAGAAGGCTAAACAAAACATAAAAATTCGAACTACCATTTTGCACAGTAAACTCTTTTCCACTCATTATATGATACAAGAGATTTTTCATTTCAAATGGTGAAAGATTCAACAAATGTTCGGAAGCATCCTGCCCTGAACACTTTAACGCCCTCGATAGCTCAATGGCCATAACCTAAAAAAACATCTTTGTAATAATGAAAAAGAAAATTAGCTTTGAAATATCTTGCCTGAATTATCAACCCTATTCTGAGCCTCAGCATCTCCTTGAACAGCTGTTGTTCCGTGCGTATAAACATAGCTAAATAGACTAATATCTCCTGAAAAATTTAATTTTCTATAAATTTCAATATTGATTTTTTACTGGTGCAACATATAAATTTTCTACACAAAAATTGATACCAAGCAAAACAAAAATTTAATGTCCATATTATACTAAATATTTAAAATGTTGAATTATTTTGTATGGAACCGTGAATATATAAACGTTTAAAATACATATGTTTTTTAATGGCCTTATGAAATTTTCATATTAGTGAAGGAACATGATATAGTTTTGCTTTTTTATTATTATTATTATTTTTTATTTATTTATTTATTTATTTTTTATTTTTTTTTTTTTTTTTTGTGAGGGAAGAAGTGTTACGTGAAAAAAACAAGAAAAGGCTAGAGGTGACGGTGGGAATCTTACCCACGTCCATGGGGGTGGTCTCCTGGCTGAGAGTCTATCATGCTAACCACTCAGCTACGATGGTACCCAACAATTTACAGTAAATACTTTACAGTTGCAAATATATAACCTGGCTTAGCATAGCAGTGCTCTCATCGTCACCATATGCTTGATGTATAAGTTGCTTCAGCTCATTCTCAGGCAATGGGGCTGTAATTGTGTGTTCATTTATTGGTGGAATTCCTACAGTGACCTATTTTAAACATACAAAAATACATTATTTAAAATAGTTTTAAAAAACTACATTGTCATACCTGTTTTTGGTGTACTAACAGGGTGGTAACTGCCTTGGCCAGGTCTTCAACCCTTTTCCCAAGTTTTCCTGCAGTGTGTCTTACAAGACCCCAGCGCTTTTGCTGGCACGTCTTTTCGTAGAACACTTTTAAAATATCTCTCAATGTCACGGGTTCCCCACTTTCCGTCCAGCCTGTAAGGTTCAACGATCATACTCCGAAAGCAGAATCAACTTAATAGGCTTACCTGTTTTGAAGTCTAATCCCTGGGTGCCTATCAAGTGCTGTAAGATGTCACCTTGCTCTTCAAGTTGCTCGGAGTTGTGGAAAAGAGCTAAAAGCTCTTCAATTTCCGTAGCAGCGTATGGTACATTATGGGCATACCTATGAGAAAGTACTACGTAAATTGTAGGACATTTATGTTTAAAATATAGGTTTATAAGCTTAAAGTTCAATAAAAATTATTTCTAAATGGTGACTAAAAACATAAAAAATATAAGACAATTAAATGATCTATAAATGATATAATTTGAAATGAAGAATAAACTATAAAAGCAAATGTAGAATATACAATATAAAATATTTAATAATTTCAATATACCTAGATTTTTGTTCTTTTCTAAGTGTGATTTGAACCCCATCTGGTCTATCACTTTCTGCTAGTATGTCGCTAGTCTGTTCAATTTGCAGGAGGTTTTGTTCTAAGTGTTTCTGTTCGTCCAACATGTAACCACCTCCTTCAGCTATTGAAAAAAAAAAAAAATTAAATCTTACACAAAGACTAAAACAGCATGTTTCTTACTTTCAGGGCTGATAATAGCACGTGTCTTCTTGATTGCTCCTTTCACAGACATCTTTCTACGCAAAGATTTGTTTGCAGGTAGTGGCGATTTGTTGAGCAAGTTGACCTTTGGGTTTAAGCTCTTGTTCATACTCAATTCGAGGTATCGTTCTATCTCTGGTTTAAGATCTATATTTATAATAAAATAATAAAAAACTTGATTTTATTTGCATAAAACTTATTAAGTTAAAAGTTATTGGTTGAGAAGATAATAAAATGCCTTATTGGCCCATTGTAAAAAAATTGTCGTATACTATATTATTTATTTATTTATTTTTTACACTCTAAATTACAGTAGAAATCCATTTATCTGGACTTGAAGGGACCATTACATGCCCAGATTGTTGAAAGTCCCGATAATTTGAATATTTTTTGTAAATATTTTTTTTAAACAAAAATTTTGACTGTCGACTTGGCTTTTCCGGCCTCTTAAATCATGTGACTAGTGGAGGGGCGATTTGGTGGCCTTTAAGAATTTCGAACAACAAATAAAAGGCCCCAAAGTGGAATTATGAATTTTTAAAAATTAATACACATACATCAAAAATTATGAAAAATTTATTTAAAAAATGTGTGGTCCGATAATTAATGATTATTTGGAGATCTGGGACTACCTATACACTACTATACCAGTCTACATCTCATGATCTATAAATAATTGATAAAAAAATATTTTAACAAATGGGTCAGATAATCAAGGTCCGGATAAACAGTTTTCTTTCCACTGTAATTTAAAAATCTAGAACTGAGAACACAATTACAATCAGGACGTCCGAGCTCTTGGCAGCCTAAGAAGCTCAAATTCGTGATGCATGATGTCGTCAGGAAGTCGTTCAAATGTCCAAGTATAACTCTACAATATTTATTAAAAAATGTATAAAAATCGGTCGAGAAAAAGTAAAACATAAAAATAATTACCTTGTAGCATTAATGTAGCCACTTTTTAGTTTTTTCATTGTTGTAATCATTGGTTGTGGAATCTTTCCGTGATCTGAAAAAAAAATTAAAATGTGTACTTTGAAAAGACGTCCGGCACCAACGACAGACTGCCCTTCGAAAGCTTTCAAAAGGACAAGGTATATGGGCCGGCAAGGATTGACCAGTTCAGGCCAAGAAGTTAATATTTGTATTGATTTCACTTACTAATAGAACAATATCTCTTCTCATGCAGTATTCATCCCAGTCAATACTTATAAGATCATTTGTGTTTTAGTGGCATTAAAGATACACATGATAAGTTAGTAGAGTTAGTGTATTAGTAAGCATGGTTTCATACCTAAGTATATGTGTCGTAAAGTGATTATCATTATTGGCCGACCATGGCTATTCCAAGTTGATTTTAAGAAGTTGATTTCAGATTTGACAATGTCAATCATAGCATCTTCATCTGAGGCAATATAATTGTGCCTCTGATCTGTCAGCTATAAAATACAATGGTAATTAACAAAGCAAAGCCATCAATTTTTTAAATGCAGGATGGAGATATTGATCATCCATTCATATAGGAATTTAAAATATTTGTTTTAATAGTTGGTGAGGAAATTATTTTGACATTATAAAATAATTAAGAACAGCTTCTATTCCTAAAAATTACCTGTGGTGTGAAAGCAAAGATTCTGTCTTGAAGGGAGTAAAGTTTACTAGTGCTTAAGATTCCAACGTCTTTGCAGATTCTTCCTGATAAACCCAGATTTTCATTCCTTCCTAATGGTAAATATTAAACTAATTACTTAACCTTGTTACATTTTGTAAAAGAAATATACAAGTCATAACATTATTGAAGCCATAATGGCATTACACGAGTGAACACAAATTCAACACTAATAAGAAAAAACACAGACACCTGGTTTTAGGTGTCACAAAACCTGCACAGGTATCCCGTTCGTTAAGATGAGTCGCTCAGTATGTCACATGTGATCAAAAAGTGTGATGCCTTGGTGCCTTACAGGGCACGAGTAAGCATAAAACCTGACATAAAGATAGTATTTGGATGGGTATTTAATATTGGATTCCCGTTCCTCCATTTCTTAAGAGAAGCAGGTGAGTTTCCTCACATGTAAATATAGTATATATGTGTGTATATGTTTTTGTAAAAAATTTAATATTAAAATATTATTAAATTTGAAAAGAATTATATATTATATGATTTATAATTAAATTATTGTGAATGTGTGGCACAAAAAATCACTGTATTTTATTTATCAAAATAACATAAATTCTCTAATTCTGTGGTCCGCTTGACCAATTAATATATTACAATTAATTAAGGTTTTGGTTGAGATAAAAAAGTCAATGGCATGAGCAGAATTCGAACCCACAATCTTCGGCTAGATATGCCACTGCTGTACCAATTGAGCTACTTCGATCCACTCGAACATCAACTTCCTATTTCCCCTCCTTTTTGCTATTTACCCAACTTTTTTGAATTTTTTATCTCAACTAAAAACACTTATAATATATGAATTGGACAAGTGGAAATTAGTGAATTAAATGATTAAAATAAAGTAGTAGTAATAAATTCTTCACTAAAGCTTTCCGTGGCTATTTCCATGCTCGTACCATGGCCTTTTTATCTCAACTAAAAACCTTGATTAATTGTAGTAACATAAATGTTGACAACCCAATGTAAATGAAAACCTTATTCTTGAATTAAGTGGTCAGCATGAAACTCTCAGCTTATAGAACCCTTTTTCTCGCAATCCTTCCTTCCAAAAAAAAAAAAAAAAAAAAAATGCATCATATCTGATCAATCATGTACCTTAGTTAATGTGCACTTTTTTTTTTAATGAAATCACGATAGTTCAAGCAGAATTGTTTGATTCTACACATGATTCAAATTTTTTTCATTCAATACCTTAAATAAAAATAATAATTAATTGAAAAAATCTTGAATTTAGTCATTTGCACCAGCCTATAATCGAGTCTCGTATAAATGAACCAAAAGTTTTAATTATTTTTATTTATTTATTTATTTATTTAAGAATAAACATACCTAAGAAAGCGTATAAATGACTCAACACTTTGGCAGGCTGTACTTCAATTGGAGCAACCTCATCAACAGTCTGCACATGAATGTCATGATGTTTCAGCTTGTCTCTGATTTCATCGTCTTCGGCGAGTATAACGACTTGAACGACAACGTCTGGCTTTTTTTCTGAGCAAAGCCTCCTGTTCAGAGGATCAAGTTCTGCTGCGGCTATAAAACCCTAATCATTTCACATGAGTTTGTCCCGCACTTTTTTTAAACTGATCAAAAGACAATAGAACAAATAGAGGAAATTACATCTTGTAGTAATTTTCCAAGAATGTAGAGTGATTGTGCCCACAGGAATGGACACCGTCCAACGGGTACTCTAGGTTGCGAATTTGGCTCAAGAAATTCAGCGTCGGCATTTTCTGCTGTTACTGCATACATTTCAGGTACTAGCTTGATACCATCTGATCCTTTTACCACTAACTTACAAAAAATGAAAATATATCAGAATAAAAAGACATAAAAGTACATAAATAATAACGTACTGTTTCTAAAACTTCCGAGTATTCTAAAATTGCATTAGCATCTTTTCGAAAAATGCTGTCAATGAGCAGGTAACAGAAAAATAATGGCCATTCACACTCAATATTCTCAAATATTTGGAGTTCAGATGGTTCATAATATAGCCGATTTGGATCCTTAAAAATACAATTTAAAAAAACACTAAAATGAGTCAAAGCACAAACCTACAAACTTGTACTTGCTTCTTTCGGTGTTTTATATCCGTCTCTGAGAAATCTTTTACAGCCATATTTCCCCATCAGTTTAGTTGTAATAGCGTCCCTGGTCGCATTTATAAGTTGTGGATCGTCAACAGCAAAAGCAGGAAAGCTAATTACAGAAAGCAATCCACTGTCTAATTCCTTAGAATTTGATTCTCTCGGCAGCATCGACTAGCAATCAATTGATTATAAAAAATAGAGTATTTTTATTACTTTGTAAAGTGCCATTAAAATAAAGTAAAAAAAGAATGCAGTAAAAAAAAATTGTTTGATAATTACCTGCAGTACAGTTTGGCATTTTTGAGCTTCATCAGTCAATACATGAATTACTGATGATGGACCACCTCTGGCCCCAAAGAGATCAAGTTCGTTCATGGCCTCAAGTGCTGCTTTTGCCATTCCTGCGGAAAAGAAAGTTACTTTACAATCAACTAAACTAATGCTTCACCCTATTACCTATAGAACTAGCGTTTAGCTCGGGCAAACCATGATTGGTCTTATCACCCCTTTCCCATATTCCATAATCCTGAAGAATTTTAATAAAAATTATAAACTTAATAAAAACGTAACATTCCATTAAAAGATAATTTTTATGACACTTTTAACCATAGTTCAATCTTCATAGAAAAATTTCACTAATTTCGTGGTCCATTTTTCCAATTAATATATTAAATTAATTATGCTCTTTGGTTGAGATAAAAAAAAGTCAATGACTTAAGCGGGATTCGAACCCATGAATTTCGGCTAGATACGCCGCTGCTCTACCACTTGAGCTATCGTGACCTCGATCCACTCAGACACTAACTTCCCAAGCAAAATTGCATTCAGTGCAAGTTTCACCACAGATCAACGTTAACACTCTATATACAAATTAATAAATTATTTATTTTTCTTTTCCTTTTTTTTAAATCCTTTTATTTATAATAGTGTACAAAACAAAAGTATCCTTTTTAAAAAGATAGTTCCTACTCACAGTAAGTGTAAAGTGAAATTTTTCTAACCAAACAACAAATTAATTAAATCTGTACATTTTTGGAAAAGATATGTAAACAATATTTTATGCATACGGTTGGGAAAATTAGAGCATCTCAAAGAATTCCTCCAACTAATTAATTCTCTACATCGTAATATAAATTGTACATTGGAAATTGACAAAGATGGTTGTTTGAACTTTTTAGACCTAAAATTATCCATAATGCCTAATTGAAATAGAAAGAGAAAACCCACAACTACAGACACAATGATACCAGCAGGTTCTTCCCACCCATGGTCCCAAAATTTTATTTTGGTTTTATTTGGCTCATAGACTGTATGTTAAAACTTCCATTATCACCTGCTGACTATAAAAAAGAATAAGAAGGTGTTAAAACCTTAGGGGAAAAAATAAAAGTTTCTAGAAATATTTATTGATAGGTTGTTAGTTAAAAGAATACAAAAATTAACTTTAAAAGAATCGACAATAGAACTCAGCCTCCCCATCATAAATGAATCATTAGGTTTCCGTTGTTTGCCATACATTGATGAATTATTGGAAAAAGTTAGTAAATTTTTAAACAATAAGGTTTTAGAATAGCTTTTAAAAGTATGGGTTTATTTAAAAATATCCTCTTAAAACCTAAAGACAAGGTAGACAACTTGGTAAAAAGCATGGTTTACCCTTAATTGTAATGATTGTGAATTTAAATATATAGATCAAAGCAGTAGAGAAATAAAAACCAAAGTAAAGGAAAAAATGTAAGGACGATCTAAAAGAAACAAACTATTTAAATTCAAATTTAAAACTTACTGTGAACATTTTTTAAAAAGGATTGAACACCGCACTCACTCCACCATTCATCATTTCTATACAAAAAAAAGTATTGTACTCACAGGGATGCAATACGCAGATTCGATGTAAAAAACTAAATTTTGAATAAAAGCAACTTCATCCAAAGTAAACACAATTTGCAACCCTAAAGCATCAAAACAAAATTAATATATTCCCAGGTGCGATACAATTGTTTTACTACCAGCGGCTGTCATTTGTGAAAGTATCAGTAGGTATAAAGAAATTGCATCAATTTGAAGATGGCCCCATTCCGTGTCACCGATTACTGTCTGGCCTGTCGAGGAGCTATATTTGGCATGTAACGCATCAATAGGGTTCTGGGATAGTTTGAATTTTTCCACTTTCGCTTTCTGCTGCATCATTGCCATCAGTAGGCCCCTCATGAGTTTCACACAACTCTACGACATTAAGAAGAAAGAATGACAGTTATCAACTGATTGTTTCAAACTTACCTGTTCAAGCTCGTATGTCTTTGCCCGATCCTCATCCATATCAGCCATCTTTTTGTAGGCCATTGACAGACCCCATACAGCAAGGATCGTATATACGTTATCTCTCACCCAGGCATGATTGTTATCAGGGCTTGCTGGGAACAAGCCTGTAACTGGATTCTACAAATTAAAAATAAAAATAATTTGGAAACATATTGTGATGATGAATATAAGTTAATCTCCCCAATGACCCTGGTCTGTTTTAACTGATTTTTTGGTACAGACTGACCTTTAAATACGGTGAAATATTAGCAGGCAACTGACCAACAAAGCCTGTGAGAATAGGCACATCAGGGGATCAAGATAATTGGAATTGTAATAATGTTTAATTCAGTCGATTATTGAATTATATAAGTTTAAATCTTAGCCCATCTCTCTGACAATTTCAGCTTTTGTAATTTACAGTGTGGCAGCCCTCAAGAATTACCTTCCTCAGGTGTTGGCAGTTAGAGGTCAGATCTAAAGGCAAAAAATTACTTTTTCATGGTGGTCATTTCAGCCCCAAACTCAATCAGTTCTTAAACAACCTATTCACTCTCTCAGTACAGTATTTAAGAATGACTTTCTTTTTTTTCTTTTTTTTCATACCATTGGTATGTACTCTGATCAGTGGAGTACTCAATATTCCTCCATCACTCATTACACCTACTATATAAATAACCTAAATGGGATATCAATATCGGCTTTCGACCTATCACTTCTCATTTATGCTAATAAATACATTCACTATCTACACACTAGAGGGCATAAAAATACTAGTGATGATAAAACAACCCTGTTTTCTCAAAAGGGCAGAACAGACTTCCCAGATATCACTGATCAAGCACAATTCTCATGTTAGATGCCATTCCTACTCACTCTCTATATAAAGCCAAGGAATTGCACAATTCATTTTGGTCGCATAGATCGAGCAATCTTTCTCTGCAAGCCGAACACCTACACGGGCGTTGGTCATGAGATTTTTAATATTTTCATTTTCAGTTTGACAGCACACCTGCCGGGTTTAGAGATTGTTTTTCTTATGTTATATGTTGTACTTATATAATCTTCAAGGATTATAAAACAATGTAATACCCTTTGAATGGATTATTCTTACAGGGACTAGAGAGGCACCGGCAACAACATAGATAAAAAGAACACACTCTGAGTTGAGCCTTGGCTAGAAAAGCATCTTTGCATCACTGAGCACTATCTACAAAATGGCATGTTGAGCATCACCTTGGTTGCTGTTTCAACCCAGGTGTCCTGCCTGGAGTCACACCATCACTTCCTGGTCATAAGCTACAACTTAAAAATTTTTTTTTTCTTTTACCCAGTGTAGTTCTTAGTTTCGACCATCTAAATTCGACAGCACAATCATATTAAAAACTAATCTACTTTAAGGACTGTGGTGGTACTTGATATTCCACCACTAGTCCTCTCACAATACCTATTCACTCTAATAAATACATACTTATTCAATAAAAACCCTGTTTCCTCCTAGAACAGGAGACCCAAATACTAATTGCCATGGTCAAGCACAATTCTTAAATCAGGTCGTATTCCTGCACACTCTTTGTTTGGAACCAAGGCTCTGCAGCCTTCAGTTAGGTGGGACACATCAAGCAACTTTTCTAATGACGTTAATTTTAGTATTTCTATTTTTTTAGTCTATCTGCAATCATATTATTGTACCCTCTGATTAAGGAAAAATTACTGTCTGACAGTTTACATATTAGATGCTTAATGTTTCTATTACAGTCAATGTATTTTTTTCAGTCTATGATTATTTCTCATAAATTCTCAAAAAATAAAATTAATTTGCTAAATAACTATACTCTTTATTTACCTATTATTAAAAATTAATAATAATGAAACGTAATGTATGTAACATAATTACTGTCAGAAGTTGTCAGACAATCAGCTATCTATTATTTTTAAAATTAACCTTTTGATGTCAAATATCACTTTGCACTGATCATATTTCGTACTTTTTTCTTTAATTCTGTCATTAAATTTATAAAAAAAAAGAAAACTTTGTTTACCTGATGATGCATGATGACTTTGTGAACTATCCTATGATAATAATCAAGCCTAACTCCCGAATTCGTTCTGCCCCTCATTATAATTTATTTCAAAAACTTCTTATGTTTAATATTATTAATTACTTTAAGACATCGGATTTCTTGAGTGCATACTGCAATTCCTGTGACAAGGAGGTAATTTTAATGTTTTGTTACACGCCAGTTATGTAACTGTCCAACAAGTGTCAGAAGCAGCACTCCACTCCACTTGCTTTATTTGTTAGTTCAATCCAATTCCTTTTCTTTCCATATTAGAAGTACTGTACCTATCAATTTCAAATAAAAGTTTTGAAGAAAAAATTATTTAACCAAGGCACATTCAACTTAGATTACACTCATGAAATCCTATTTCAAAAAACCATGAATTTGACAGTTAATTTATGGCTTAGGTGTAAAATGAAAGAAAGAAGAAAAAAACAGATAAATTTGTATATTTATTTATTTAATTGTTTCAAAGCTGTTTGATACAGTTCAGGTAAAACTTTATTAATTTCGGTATGCACAAGTTGATTTTTCTCGCCCTCTATTTTCTTTTTTCTCGAAGATTCTGGTGATAGGGGTGGTTTGAGTCCACTAGTCATCTTGTATATTGCACATGTTGTGTCAGAATCTCGTATCACTATGTTGAGGCTAAAAATTTTAGAAAAAGTTTTATAAAATATTAGAAAAATTGGGAAAGAAGCATGAATAAATAAACAAAAAAAAAGCAACTGTTCCAGCTCTGAGTTCATACGAAGCCACAGTTTAAATATTAAAATCTTAAATTGTTAAGTGTTAATTCAAGATCCTAAAGAATGATTTAATTAATTATAGTCAAAAGTTCTACGAAGAATTGAGCTTTCTTCCTAGAGCCCTCATTCCCGATCTTTCCAAACCAACTATATAATTATTTATCTTTTTTAGCTAATTATTATACATCATTTCTTATTTAATTTGTAGAATTTTTTATTAGAACTATTTTTCTAAAGAGTATCTAAGTATTTTTCTTTGTATAACTTTCAATACCTACACATGTAGCGTTTAGGACACCAAAAATGTTTAACATGCACAAAACAATAACAGAATTTTAAAAACTTGCTTTTGTACGTCTCGATTTTCGTTTTGGCAGATGGCTTGTCTAGCTTTTTCAATCCAAGATGGTGTTATACACTCCTTAACAGAAATAGGAAGAAAAATCTCTTCTTCCTTGTCCTCAACAGCTTTTAAATATATAATGTTCATGTCCTCGGAAAAACGGTGTTCTACTGTTTTAAAATTGTGTACTGAAATATTTTCATTTGTTATATTCATTTACTTTTATGTTAAAAACAAGAAATAACTGACCTTCGCACAACTCCATATAAGTTTGGAATGCTATGAGGATGTTCGTATGGTCCAAACAGCCAGAGTTCAGCATTTCCTTAAGCTATAAAACACAATAAAAAATTTGCGTGTACTAAATTGTGAACAATGCAAAAATAACTTAAAAATGTATGAAATTTTTTATTCTTTTCAAAACAAAAGTTAAGTTAAGAGTTAAATTCATATACAGTGAGTAACTAACAAGCTGTCTCTTAATTCAATTGTGGGCTAGTAAGAGAAAAAAAATCATGTTTCATATTGTGATTTTTATTAAGGTATAAACTAGTCCCTAAAAACAATAAAACCGTGTTGCAATTCAGAAATATAATTAAATGACAATTTAAAAAAAAAAATCAATTTTTTGATCAGACCGACCTGCTTAAAAAAGATAAGTAAATATATTCCTTGAGCTTTAATATGCAGTTGGATATTCTATCCTCCCCCCCCCACAAAATGCAAACATGTAAAATGAGGTATGAAGAGCATAACTATAGTACAACATATTTCTATTAAATAAAAGCATGTTATACAAAATACAAATATGTTCAAAATGAAATTGAAATACACAAGAGTATAAAAACTGAAATAATTTGTTTACACAAAATTAGATATGACTTTTTTTTAGCTTAAATGACAATGTAAACAAGATATTAATCTTATGTTTTAAGTCAACTATTAATCTTTATATCTTATTAATTAAATTAAACAAATAAATACTTTTTTTAGTGTATATCCCATTGTCCAATTCAAGGCTAACAGCTCAATCCCTAGAGATAATAAGATCAAGCTTTTCTTTGGTTGTCCGGAAAACAATAAGTTTATTGTTATAAAATAAAAACAATTAAATAAATAATTGTAAACATTTTTTGTTAAATTAAAATACCCTCCATTACTCTCCATACATTTCTCCCATTGAGTGTGTCTACACTCTCTTAATAAAAATTTGAGTCTTTTTTACTAAAAAATTCTGCAAATGCTTTTTCTAACAACTTTGACGAATAAATTTTTTCACGTTGTAAAATGTTGTCCAGATATTTGAAAAAATGGTAGTCGGTAGGCGAGAGGTCAGGAGAGTAGGAAGAACGAGGCAGAACCTCATGACCAAGATCCAACAGTATTCACATGGAGCAGTGTGTTGTTGTGTAACAGAATCGGCCTTTTCTGACTGACCAAAGACGGCTTCTGTAATGTCAATTTATTTTGCATTGCATTTGGACATGATTGTTTTATCAGGACTCAATGTGTAGTAAATCAGCCCAATTAAAACCCACCATCACCTTTTTTTAATGAGTCAGAGCTTCGGAAGATGTGCTGCGTCTCCTTGTCGAGCAACTGTCCAGAATGTCTGATGTTATCGAAGGTAATCTACCTTTCATCACAAATAATAATTTTGTCAGAAAACGTTCGTTTTTATTTCAGCAAAGAAGTGTTGCCAAATGTCATAAAGATTTTTTTTTTTTTTTTTTTTTTTTTTTTTTGCGGCCGTTTAATGCAAGATACAACTTTTGAGCTTTTTAACCAAAAGGCCTTAAAGTGGTCAGCAATGGTCAATTTGCTAACTGAAAGATTCTCTGCTAATTCTCGAATAATCGTTCTAGGATTTCCTCTGATCAAAGCTCACAGAACATCATCTGGGGAAGGAAACCTTCTACGACATTTGTTTTTCTTCAAGGCTCTTAGGCTCTTCTCAAAATTTCTTAAACCATCTCTGCACGATACACTCACTCATACTGCTATCACCCCAGACTTAATGTTTTTGCCATTTGTTTAAACATCTTAAGATAGATTCATTTAGATTTTAGTGATCCATTGACCAAGTTACTTCTTTCAATTAATTATTCTTTTTATGTCATGACCAGGATTCAAACCCATGATCTTCAGCTAAATACACAGCTGTTCTAATACTTGAGCTATCATGACTCCTCCATGACCTCCATCCACTCAGACACTAACTTCCCATCTCAACCCCACATTTTGAATTTCCTCTCCTTTTTGCCATTTTAAATGTCACATGATCTATTTGATTCTCAGCAAATTATGAAGTGGCCAAGGGGAGCTGTTTAATAAAGTGATACTTCTTTTACTTATTAAATATTCATTCATTTATGTTCTAGTGGTCAGCTTACTTCTTTCAATTAATTATTCTTTTTACGTAAGGTCTTGATTGAGAGAAAATAATCTAAATAGTCTTATCTTATACAATTAGCTCTTATAGGCTGAATTATTCCCAAGTAATGAAATGCTTCTGAGGTCAACAAACAGTTTTCTTTGGAATCAAAAAGTGTTGACATCCATACAAAATGAAAACCCATCAAACATAAAACAGTTTATTCTACAGAGGGGTAATTGAAAGAAAACACAGAAACCTGCATTATTTTCCAGACATCTTGATAGATCTTCATCTGTTTTCCATTCAGGAATTGGTGGTTGAAAATAGGTGATTGTTTGAAGAAGCAAGGGCAGGTTTTTGGTTTGTACATGGAAAAGCATACAACTGAGGATTGTCTCGTTGAAAAGATAAAACATCCCATTTACTAATCCGGGTATCATTTCTCCAAACCAAAATTTCAGTACAGAAACCAGTGGGGGGAAAAGAAAAAACAAAATTTGGAAAATTGAAAAGCAATAGTTAAACGCAAATAGCATAAGTGATTTTAATAGTGAATTTGTTTAAAAACTTGTCCAATTAAAAGTTGAACGGTACTCACGACTGGGTGGGCCAAAGACATTTTATTTTTGTAATAAATGAAAAATAAATTATATTTTGTCTTTTTTTATGTCGAGGCCGTTGTAAGGGTGAAGAGTTGTGTTGCCGCCTCGGCTTTACATATACACTGTAAACATAAGTAACCTTCCAGTGCCCATAACCTTGGGATATCTACAAATTATCTCCTAAACGTCAAAACGGGCATTTTTTGCCTTTAATCCGCAATTCCTTCGATATTCGACGTCTGCTCACTTCAAAACGAAAGGACTGGAAACCGAGCGCGCATTTGCTCCACATTTGTCCACGATAAATGTTGACAATTATTTCATGCTTTAGAATGTTATGGATAATAACTCCCCACTGTACCTGGTGAGTTGTTGGCTTTTGTCATTGCCCCATTGTGTTCCCTTTATTGCGGCCAGTTGACACTTGACTCTTTTAAGGCACACCAAAACGGAAGAAATGCAGACAATCACATGAAGTTGAGACAGTACGACGCGGCAGTTGCTTGTCACGTCAAAGCATCCGAATGGCTCTCTCAGGCGATGAACCTCACCAAGTACTCTAAGGCCCTGGAATCGTTGCAGCTTCAATACCAGTACCACCTCAAGCAAACTGATTTGATCAAGTATTGAATTTTTTCTTTCTTTGAGGCAAATACATTTGTGAAAGCATCCGATACAACTGAACCGCGTTAAATGCATACAAATTCGTTTTTAAAATATCTATTTTTTCAATAATTCTTCAATTTTAATGTGATGTATTAAATTTACAAAGAGAAACTAACTTTTAATATAGTTTGTTGATGAGCGTTGCTCATTGATACATCTTACTCGGGAAATTTTGATTACGGACAATTCAATTAAAATTATTGACTTTTAAAAATATGTATCAGCATTTATGTACAATCATGATTTGTCTATATGATATTTAAATGAACAATTATACAGGGTGATTCGCTACTCTTACAACATAGTGCGTCTACACTTCAAACGCAACAAAAAAGTTCATATGAACTATGGTCGATTCCTCAACCCTTTCACTGATATTCAACTATCTACTCGTAGCTCTTGAATTATTCATTTTTGGGGAAATAAAAAATATAAATAACGTTAATTTTCTTTCAAAAAGGCACTCCTTAATTGTAGAACTTAAATTTAATTTTTGGTTAAAACAAAAAATTACATCAAACCAAAATACAGAAATTTTACATTAAATGAAAAAAAGTTGTGACAGTGTGAAAAATGGTGATTTATGTAGTGATTGAAATTTTTGCCCTGGACAAAATTTATTTCCCAATTTTAACTCAAAAAAAGCACAAAAGGAAAGAAAAATGGAACAAGAGACAGAAAACAGTGACAATAGGCAAAGCAAACGATCAATTTTAGTCTAAATATCTTCGACTAAACAGAGTCCAAAGAAAACAAAAGAACAACAATACAGATCTAAATACCAACTTTAATCTAATGAAAAAACACAAAAAAAAGAGAAATTCAATTTAATTTGGTTGTTCACTAGGTTTATTATCTCTTTTTTTATATATTTTGTTTAATATTTTTCATTGAAATTAAAAATTAAATGTAAAATTCTAGACAGGTCTTCTTAAAGGAAATTGTAACCCTTTTTTCAATTTCTTTCATTTCAACTCAGTTTTGTTAATAGACATTTTTGTTTTTGGATGAAGTTGTTTTATTTTTGTTTGTAGTTCATGTTATTCAACAAAACTTCCAAACATAGATATGCTAAATTGATCTGCTCGTCTTTGCTGGTCTGAACTATTAGATGAGTTTAAACATTTTTTCGCCACCTTCAGACACACCGAAGATGGCAAATAGCCGAAACGTGTCTGACAAATCAACTTGGCATCTCGATCAGAAATTGCCAAACTATCAAAAAATTAAATGTATAATTTAGTGTGTTCCATATGTAATATAATTACATAAATATAACAATTAATATGGTGAAATGCCTAATCACATCTGACAGACCGAAATTATTACACGTAAATCACCCCACAACCTTGAAGAAATGTCTTTTAAAATCAGGGACATGTTTGTTTTAGTTTGTTTACACGTAGGTTTTTAATTGTTTGGATGGAATGAAACTAGCACAAACAATAATTTACATTGGACATAGATCATGGATATTGGCATGTTTAGAATTATTTTTTAAAACTCAGTCAGGGTTTCACTTTTTATTGAAATTGTTTAAACCAGCTTCTCACATAAATAAATGTTGTAAATAACAAAAATTTGCCTGCTGTGCCAAAACCCATTTCATGATAGAAATCAGTATAATATAATAATATAATCGTCGCCAATTACATTTAATGGGATTGAGTGTACTTTTGCCAATCATTTTTTGTTAATGTAGTGGTTTATTGTAAATACAAAAATAAAAACTCGATATGATTATTTCAGTGCAAAAAAACTCAGGCAAGAAATTCAACGAGAGCTTTTAGAATTAAAAAAACGTAAAAGGATGGAGAAACGCAGTTTGTCAGTAATCGAGCAGAAAGACCAGGAATTGCAGATGGCGATCTTAAAGTGCGTACCGTTATGTTAAAATGGAATTCTAGATTGACAATTATCAATTAAATTTCAGAACGATTGAAGAAGCGGACTCGCTTTTAGGGATGCTCCGCCCGAAGACAGATAGCGATGATGGCGAAGACAAAGCTCAAGAATCATCGGCAAGCTTCATGAAACACCCCAAGGATGAAAAGATGGTGATGGAGGAACTTAAGACCGTCAATGCCCAACTTCGTTTGCTTATCAATGATCTCATTAGCCAGCTCGATGCCAGCCGTCGTGAAGTTGAGAGTCTCAAGACTAGGCTGAAACTGTATGAAACAGAAGCAATACCAGACCTTGCCCCCCTCGAAATGCCTCATTTCGACTATTCCACTTTGTAGAACAGATGCTGTGATAATGTAAAAATTCCCCTACCTTTTTCGCATTTTAACATTTTCAAAAATGCAGGTGGAATCTTAGAATAGCACAATTTATAATTACTGCAGGTTTTTCGAAAAATTGATGATTGTCGTTTTCTTAAAATAGATATGTTGCTAGCGTTTTTTAATTCTTCTTTTTATTTTATAGTGGTTAGGTCTTTTCAAAAACTTTTTGAACTTATATATATAAGTATTCCAATATGCTTAATGGTAAGAAGACATCTTTATTTGGCATGTTTGAATATAATGTAGAGCTATTAAAATATGGCTATTTTGTTTTATAAGGTTTTTTTCCTAAATGAGCATATTTTGAAATGTGCACTCTTGATAGTAATGTTTTGTTTTTATCGATTGATATACAAGCTTAGAATATTTGTATTATTGATTGTAGTTTGATAGTATCTACTTTTATTTTGTTTAAAGTTATGATAAAATTTATAAAGCTTTTTATTGATTTCCCATTGTTCGTTCTTAATAGAAAAGGGAGTCAGTTTAATTTGTAAGGATTTGAAAAAGCAGTACTTATAAATTTTTTGTTAACTGAGAAAAATAACCGGAAAATAAAGTGAGAATTATATATTTTGTAAGTTCTCTTTCTTTCTTGAAAACTCTATTTTATGCAGAGTTAGTTGTAAAGTATATTTTCATTTAAAATAAAATATGTGAGTAGACACAAATGACCGTGGTTTATTAATGTGGCCATTAATAAAACCTTGTGATTTAATTAATTGTCTTAGACGTTTTACACTGGGAAAACTGTATATTTCCATTTGTATTGAAAATTTACCTAATATTTAAGTGACCAATATCTAAGTGGCTTGATTATGTAATACAACAATTTCAATCAAAAAGTACACCACTTTTGATTTTGTTGACAAACAATATCATATCTGCCATATTATGGTTTTTCATATTTTTGTAATTGTTTATTGTGAATGAGTGCAAACATTGTTTATCTTGTACATTTGGAATAAATAAGTTTAAATTTTTGTTTAATTTTGTAACATTTTTTTAAATGTTAAGTACTCAATGGTAAGCCTCTCCGTATAAATGAAGCAAACTCATTTAAAATTATTAGTAAAATTGCAGAACGTTGGGAGTTTTGATGAATGAAAAGAACATATGCTAGTTTTTATATTTTCAATGCCTAACTTCAATGCTTCCTCTAATAATACATGATACATATAATTTCGTTCAGTAACGATCATTCTATAAATCGAGAAAACCAATATTTGTACAACATCCCTAAACACATAAAAAGTCATTCTATCATCACTCTCAACACCAAATTAATAAACGCAATGCCTAGGCCCTAGATCACTAGTATATCCTGATATAGTATATATCTAGTAAGCCACCCAAAAAGGGTTTGGCAAACACAATTCCCAAATCGAATGGAATTTCTGATTCCTATACGCTCTCTATATAGAACCAAGTATTCTCCATCCAATCGAGCACTTTTTCTGCATGACGGAAACCTAAGCGAGCTTGAAGTTGAAGCCAGTTTGAAAACACATCGGCCAGGGTTTAAAGACCAAATCTTCTTAAGAAGTCTTTACGCTGTTTAAATAATCAAGTTTTTTTATTTTTTTGACCAGTTTAGTTTTTAGAGGTTCGGCCTTCTACATTCTACATAGTACATTCACATTGGTCCTCTTGTCACATTGGTCAAGGCCAAAAATTATATCTGTTATGTACTTTTATTTAAGATTAAACCTATTTTAATTTCAGCTCCGGTATGCGTTCTGTTAATTCCAGTATTCTTTTGTTAGATACGAATTATTCCACAAATTTAACGGATGGAAAAGTCGTCGTGTCGAGGGCGCAGGGGATTTCCGAATCGGACTGGGCCTCGGCAACACTGCAACGGCCGCTCTGCCGCCCTCGGAACCGCTCGCCACGACTCGCCCGTACGGTGTGCAAGCCACAAAGGAATTCCCGACGCAGACCGGCGACAGTCGCCATTCCAGTTGAATTTCGTGCTTGTGTTTTTTTTTCTCGTTTGTCCGGCCGACGCACAGTTTCGATCTCTCCTCGTCCGTTTTTCTTCTTTTCGACTCCAGAACATTGACAGGATGAGCAGATCGCAAAATGTGAGTAAATAAATTAAGGAGAAATTTATTTTTGTGTGGCATCGCGCTTTTACCGGCTGGAGGTTAAAACCAACATGGAAACGGATAGCGTCGGTCCCACTTTCATTCATCATATTTCAAATTTTAATACGTATTCCGTCTAATTTGACTGTTCTGTAAAGATTTAATTTATTTCTTGCCTTTTTTTAATTAAAAATGAAAATACATTAATTGTTATTTTACGAGGAGGACCGCCACATGTTTAGTTGTTGTTTGTTGGAACCGCTTTTACTTATTTTCCGCTCGCGTTATGAAATTAACTCGATCGCTCTTATTGTGCAGACACAAGCAAATACATTATAAACGGGTTTTATTTCAACTTTAAAATAATCCATACATATTTAACAGTCGTAATTGACCTTATTAAGTATTTTAACCAATTATGCTTTTAATCTAAGATCTTGGTTGAGTCGAAAAAGTTAGTCTTAGCCGAAGGTGTCTAGTGTCGTCTACACGCTGGTGTTATTGTCAAAAACGAACAAAGTGTATAGAAAAAAATCCAAAATGTCCAACACCGTGAATCAGCTTACTTTAGGCCTTTTATTCTCTACTTTTGTATCCGAGGGATGACCAGAGAGAACTCTTTGCCTCTCAAATCTGACTCCTCTCCGAAGCCTCACTGTCCCCTTTTCTTGAGTTTCTAAAACTTCTGTCCTAGAATCCACCCTCCATTGTTGGAGTTTGGTTTGAACCACCTTTTTTTAAACACTAGCTTTCCTCTCTTTCTTGGACTAATTTGTTAAGAGTTAGAAAGGGTAGTAACAAAGGAGCGATTAAAAAGCTTAACCCATACTGTTCCCTCAAACTAAGGATGTTTGTTCCTACAGACCCACTACTTTTTTTCTGACCTCTTTTTCAGTTTTGTGTGTAATTTACTTCTATGATTATTTGGAGATCGTAAGGTGCAGTAAAGTGCAATATACTAACTAGTGTACACACTTAGTGTGATGTAGTTTTAGAGAAAAAAATTTCTTTATTCCAATTAATTATTTTTTTTCATCTTAGGTTATTAACTGAGATAAAAAATTTAGTGTCATGAGCGGGATTCGAACCCACAACTTTCAGCTGAATACTGCTCTAACCACTTGAGCTATTGTGATTTAATCCCCTAGGACACCTACTACCCATCTCAACCTACAACTGGTCAAATTTGCCATCTTTCAAAGGGTTCAAATCCTGCTCGTGACACTAGTTTTTAATTTCAGCCCAAAACCTTAGCTGAAAAGAATAATTAATATGGTCAATTGTGACTACTAAACAAATGTGGATTAATTTTTCTTTATTGTGCCAACGTTTTAAACTTTATTTAGATCATCTTCAGGGTTTTAAAGCGTGTGATTTGTGTGTAGCTGTGTCACAATTTTGGACGTGTGCAACTGCAAAACACACTTTGAGCCCCGAAGATGATTAAAATAAATTCATAACGTTGGCACAATAAAGAAAATGTTTTTCTAAAACTACATCACAGTGTAGAGGGTCTGATGAATTTTTCTATTTATAATGTACTGTATACACTTAGTTAAGCACTATCATTCATATCAGTCTTTTGACCATTAAAATTATACCTTAAAGTTGAAACAGTACATAAAAGAATCTTGTTTTTTTACAGTTTTCACATAAGCAAAGGCAGGAAGGCATAGTTGGTTTGGTCTTTTCATCTCAGAAATACATCCAAAACCAGCTTCTTCCTTGCTGAGTTCATTCAGAAATAATAAAATTCATTCGGAAAAATTTGATCCTTCTCTCGTAAAACTGTTGCTGGTTCTCTTGAAGAAGGACTGTTGTATCAAGAGAATAGATGTTGACTTTGAAAATTTAGGAAACTAAAATAGCTCCAGAAAAAAACGTTCGTTTATTTTATTCTATAAGTCAGGTTATGTCAAAACTTTGTAATATGCTTGGAAAATCTGGCCTTGGAACATAAACCATTCCATCCGAAAGTTGGGTTTCGACTGTGCAAAACTCATTCCTGAAACACCTCAGAAGGCCTAGCTAGTAATGTGTAACTTTTGACATAAAGAAGTTTCAGGGTGAGCGACTGTCGGTTTTTTAGTGTGCATCAAAGTGCTTCATGGTGTTTGATTCGCTGTGTGTAAATGCACTCTCATGAGTATGAGAATGAACCAGGACTTATCTGAATGTATCACAGGTACCAATTTTTGTGAAATGGTAAACATAAAACTGATCAGAACAAAGAGAGGATGAGGATGTGAGGAAATTACCATCAACTGTCACTAATCCTTAAAATACATTTTTGTTGTTAAACTAGAAGCCTGAATATTACGTACAAACATGTACACAAATAAAACTAATAAAAACAATAAACTTTATTTTTAAAAATTTTAATAGTCATAATCAAAATTTGGTTTTGTTTTAGCAAGATGTGGTACTATTGTTCAGCCATTAATGATTACTTAGGACAATCAATAAAGCAATGATTAATTAAATTTAATCAATGTAATATAATGAATTTTCTTTCAAAAAGTAATTAAAAATCCATTGCTATAACTACAATTACGGATTGATGAAGGTGGGGAGAATATGTAGACTCACTTTTTGTAAATGATGGTTCTACTCACAATTTGTGACAACCGGATTTCGATTTTAGAGCATTAAATGCTCATCATCAGGTTGAAGGAGTTTCATACACGGCTCTCTTGTGAAATGACAATTCGTGTAGCGATGTGTGACTCCTTTCAGTTTTCCCCTTTTAATTTCTCTTTGTCATTCCATCTCAGAGAATCAGAATGTGCTATCTGTTCTACAGACTTTAGCCTTCGTTTGATTAAGAAACAAACAAAATACTACCAATTGAGAGCATTGCCGTCAAACAAGGGAATTAGACCATACAGGTGTCGGATGTCGGATGCCTTTCTCGATGTGAAAAATATTTTTGTTTGAAAGCTAAATTAACTAAATTGGTTTGTTTCAAAAAATAAATTTTCACCAGTAGTCAGACAAAAAAAAGTAATATTTCTTTTTTAAATACATCATTCTTATTTTAACTCAAGACTTGGTGCTGTCAAACTTTTGACCATAACAAGTTAAAAATTGTGATAAATTTTATTTTACATTTAAAAACAGGAAATCTAACAGCACAGTAATTTTATTCTCTGTGTATAATAGTTTATCTGAAAAACCAGGGCTTTTGAGAATATATTTCCTGTTGTAATTGGATGTCGGATGCATTAGGTTCAACCCTATCATAAAATTGAAGCTTTGTTTTTAAAATGGTTTATTAGAGGAATTTAGTATTTATTATTATTCTTAAATTTTACGTTAAGTTTTTGTTTATGTATAACAAAAACATTTAATGCGTTGCATTGTGTATGTTTGTAATGGAAATAGTTTATTTTCCAGGACAATAATCCAGAAGGTGAACAATTCCGAAAATTGTTTATTGGAGGCTTGGATTACAGAACGACAGATCAGTCTCTGAAATCGTTTTATGAACAATGGGGTGAGATCGTAGATGTTGTCGTCATGAAGCACCCACAAACCCAGAAGTAGGTTTTCTTGTTTTGCATAGTTTTTTTTTGTATACTGTACACAATTGAATAATTTTGGTGTTTTCAGGTCGAGGGGCTTTGGTTTTGTGACTTATGCAATGTCTAGCATGGTTGACGAAGCTATGAAAAATAGGCCGCATAAGATAGACGGGAGGCAGGTTGATTCTAAACGAGCCGTACCTAGAGATGTAAGGAATTTTGCATATATAATTTTTATATTCTGACATTGTTATACATTTAAGTTTATATGATTTTACAGGAAAGTTCAGGTTCCACTGCCAATGTCAATGTTAAAAAAATGTTTGTCGGTGGATTGAAAGAACAGTCTGAGGCAGATTTAAGAGAATATTTTGGTACATTTGGAACAATTGTCGGTATTAATATTGTTATGGATAAAGCTACTGGGAATAGGAAAGGGTTTGCTTTCATCGAATTTGATGATTATGATCCTGTAGACAAAGCTTTATGTAAGTTTTCAAATTAAAATGTAAACAATTTATAGAAATTTTATGACGAATCGTTGCAGTGAGGAAAGATCATTCGATAAATGGAAAAGGTGTGACTGTTAAAAAAGCTGTTGTTAAAGATAACAATAATGGAAGTGGTCGTGGACCAAGGGGATTATCAGGAGGGCGAGGAGGTGGTGGTGGCGGTGGTGGTCGAGGACAGTCAGGTTCTAACTGGAATGGTAATGCTGGCGGAAACAGTTGGGGCGGCACCAATGGATATGGAAGTTCTAACGGGCCATGGGATGCTCCAGGAAATGGTTGGTCACAAAGTAGTGGGGGGCAAGGTTGGCAAGATCAGTCTTATGGTAATACATTTATTTATTCATACACTTTTGACTGTTGTAAATAGTCTCTAAAGTATTCCAATTATACCTTTACAGGTGGTGGTGGAAATTCTGGCTGGAATGGAGGAGGATATCAACAGGGCTATGGAGGTGGACCAATGCGGAACAACTACAACACTAGCCAAAGAACTGCACCTTATGGTATATAATTAAGAATATGTACATATATATACATTTATATCCTGATGAAATGAGCTTTATTATTATCTAATGAAAATTGAATGTTTTTGTGTAAAATTAAAAATGTGATAATTGGTGGGTTATATTTTACATTGTACAACCAAGAACATTTTTTTCCAGCTTGCAGTTATACATTGTCACGTATCAAGCATGGATCCATGCTTTATGATAGTATCTACTTTTAAATAATGGCTGGAGAGAATATTCTTGTTCGATAGTTTTTGAATTTATCAGTAAGTGGTGACACAAGGATCAGTTTTGACCTGAAGCATATATTGAGAGTGGATGATGGTGCTGTGGATGCCATATGGCAGTTTTGAAACAATCGGTGGGTCAAATAGATGACCCCCAAGAATTGGTTTTGGGAACGCCTTGTGGAATGGCTGTTCAGCAATGCATTAGTCAAGCCATATGTATCTGTTTTCAAAACGGTCATCCAACCATATTTTTATTTTATTTATTTGCGTGCGTAAAAATTGACGTGGAAAAATAAATTAGTGAAATAGAGAAGTGTCCGTATCTGTGGGACATGAGGGGGCAAATTATTGAAGTGTCCATTTTTCTGTCAGTAATACAGTAGGGACACCAGAAATACTTCTTCCTCACCCATTGCATTAATAAATAATAGTATATTTCACTGTAATGGAAAATCTATATGTGCATTTAGTGAACATAATAATTGTTTTAAATAACCATACTTTTTAATCTAAGATCTTGGTCGAGACGAAAAACAAGTGTCATGTATGAAATTTGAGCCCATGACCTCTGGCTCATGCAGCTTCTTCTCTAACAGCTTGAGTGAAATGAAGTCACAATATCTCAAATTGTTAGAGCAGCAGCATTTTGAGCCAAAGGTCATGGGTTTGAATCCTGCTCGTGACATTCGTTCTGTCTTCTCAACCAAGTTGTTAGATTAAAAAATTATAATTAATTAAAATAATGTACAGTATTGAGAAACGGCATGAATGAGGCTGATTGGCTATGTATCTGGTAGAATGGTGAAACCAACCTCGCTACGAAAATGATAAAAGTCAGCACGTTTGCTTCAGTCAAAACCACCACTTTTATTGTAATCGTTAAAAAAAAAATACATATATATATATATATATACATATATATGAAGCATTCACAATTAAATTAATCGTTTATTAATAATGCTTTTAAGCAAATGAATAATAATGTAAATTTTAATATTCCAATTTTTTAAATTTGTTTGGACTACATTAATTTTTCACATAGTCCTCAATACAGAAAAAAGTGAAAAGTTTAAAACATCTAAATTTTAAAAAAAAGTTATCTATATTTGTATAAAATTATATTTAGTGTCCTTAATATTTGGGACAGTTCATTTATGTACTAAAATAAATTTTTATACAGCATACCATATTTGTAAGCATTTAGCAATACTATTAATTTATCTGAAAATCAATTTTAAAATTATTTGACAATGTGCTAAGAAAACATGTTTCTAGGAGGAGGGTATGGAGGAGGATCGTCTTGGAATAATCGATACTAATGTAACAAGTAAGTTCAAAATAGCTTTTTTCTCTCTTTTTCCCCCCACTTTTTATTTAAAAATGCATGTGTCAAATTATTAGTTTTTTTTTTATATTTCAAACAAACCAAATTTAATTATTTTGCCAAATTAAAATGCTTGATGAGACAAATAATTAGTTCTCTTTTATTAGTGGATTAAGATTTTTTTATTCAACACTCTTTCAAGGTTTTAAATCGTTTATAGATATTAATTTTTGTTTTACTTACTATTATTTAGGTCTTAGGATGGATCCCGTTTAAACTAGGCCTTTTCCAGACCAAGAAGGAGCAATTTTTTGTAAATAGGAGCACATGGCATTTAAATATTAATTTATATCCAAGATTTAATTTAAGAAATTGTGTGACAAATTGGTGTAATTCCATTTTTATTTTGAGCGCACTATTTTGTGTTGCAAATTTGTACAGAGACCCTTTGCACTAATATTTTTATGTATTAACAATGTTTTCTTGATATTGAAAAGAAAATTACAAGAGATAGTTGCTTTTTTTGTGTGTATGTGTATTTTAGGTTGGAAAGCCTTTTCTACTTGTCAAAAAAAAATTATATTTACAAATATGAAATTATAAATCATTTTTACTTGAAAAACATTAAAATTGTTATACATTTAAAAACGATAAAAATTCTCTATCTCTCTCCCCTTTGACATCCATATTATCACATAATAGACTTAGTTAAAAAAAAAAATTAATTAAGTTAAAAAGAATACATACTAAAATATACAGGTGTGTGAGTGAGAGTGAATGTGTTTTCTTTTTAGTCTGTCACAAATATTCCTGAAAATATGAGAGAAGAGAAACTTAATTGAATTTTAAGTAATAGATATAGTAAAGAATTTGAATAAATCTCAACTAGGATAATTTGTTCAATCAAGTAAAACATTTAATCAATTTTTTTTTTAATTTTTGGGACACGTGACCACAGGACTTGTACAAATTAATTTTTTATTGATATATTACAATTTATTGTTTGCAGTTAATTAATCATTGGGTTTACGATTTATTTTAGTTCTTCTAAATCATATTTATTACATTAGACAAATTATTTTGTTTTGGAAATACTGCTTAGCTCAGTTAGAATATTATTTGTATATGTGTCGATTTAATGAAAACTATTATACAAAAGTATGTACAAGTTACATATTATGTTTATAATTCTATCTAAACCCCTCCACATGGTTATTTTTTTAAATGTCTCAAGTGCATATAAAAAATTAAAATACTATACAATAAATTTATTTTAAAATAATATGCACATTGGTTTCATTAAGAACTTTTGTTATTTTTTATATAGATCATGTTCAAATCACTGTATTCATAACACTTTTTTTTGACATTTTGATTTGGAGTGTGAAAATAGATGGAACAAGTTTTCTTTCCTGCTTTCTGTCCAGTCCATTTACATCCATTTTTCCACCAATATTCAAGTGATAGCCTAAATTATAATTCATATTAGTCTAAATGTTTAAATTCTCTGCAGACAGATAGGATCATCTTTAGCCTGTCTTAAAATGTGACATTTTTACACACTGGATACGTAGAGGAACATTTAAGCCCGACAAAATGGAAATTTTTAATGATGTATTTGAGGCAATATGAATCTTCACTTATTTAATTTTCTTCATGATTATACTGCATTAATAGGTGGGTTAATAATTAATTATTTTTCTTAAATTAAATAATAATTCTGTAACATTTAACAAGCTGATTTTATAATGAACTTTTTTTGCTAAAACAAATTTAGTGTCTTTCAGTAAGACAGGAAACGTTTTTAAATGGCTTTGTTTTCCACATTGCATAAGGTAGTTAGTTTTTAAACCATTTATTACAATAGCAAAATTTGTGTCAAACTCACAGGCTGATGCCCTGACCACTTGACCATAGCATAAAACCCTCGTTTTTTAAAACTAAAGTTTGATGGATAAAATTTGTAAATAATAAAAAAACCAATGAAAGTATAAGTTTTAAAGTTACATCTGAGCATAACTGAATTAATGGGCTAATACATTACAATATTTCATTTTGGGTAAATTTATTAGCTGTATTTTGATTTGTTCTGCTGTTGGTGCCACAAGTCTTACATGAGCAATATAAAACCGTAAACCAATACTATTTATGTTCATGCCTTATTGATCAAAAATATGCTGGTTTTTTTATTAAGTAGCATTTACAAGTAGGTAATTAGAATTGGCTACTTCCCCCCCCCCCCCGATACAGTTGATTTGATTACATGGCAGCCAATACTGGTTAAATAACACCTTTTATTTGATTCTGTACAAATTGCTTTGCTTTAAATTATACTTGTTAAGAAGTTATTTTTAAATAAACACATTTCTCTTTGTAAGATATTCGGTGGAGGTCTACAGGGGTTATTGCAAGTTCATATAATTTTGTCATTTCCTCTTCACCCTCGCTGTTTTGGTCTGCAAAAAACATCGACAATTTTAGGAATGTTTTTGTTGTTAGTTTTTGCCCAGTGAATTCATTACATTTCAGTTGAACATGATGGGAGAGAGAGAAAGAGATGCCAGTATTTTTGAAAAGTTATTCTACGTTTTAGTTTTCATTTTTTACAACACCCAGCTTTTCATTGAATATTAAATGGTTTTTAATTTATAGGGAGTATAATATTTTTAAAATGGATACAAGGAGCAAGGTTTCTTGGGTGGAGTTGTTTTTACTAATTATAATTTGAACAATTGAATTAGGCATCTCAAGACAAATCAAGTTTTGGGGGTGAATGGTCTGGAGAGTAAAAGTAAGTTAATAGCAAGAATGGTGTGAGTTCAACCCCATCCCAAGGAATATTGAGTAATCTGGGGGAGTGAATGTGACCAGACTTTTATATTTAAATTAGATTGTGATGGATGTGTATATTTTGTGTCTATTCTGCAGTTGGCAATCTGAAGTACAAATGAGAGGCTTGCATTTTAGGATATCAATCATTTTCATATAAAAATAGAGTAACAGGCTAAGACACTATGAACTTATGAAAGACCAGAAAAAGAAGTAAAAGCATGTGTGCCTAGTGATGACCTCAGCTGTTTGTTAGCTCTTAAACCTCCGTCATTATTAATGTGACCAATTCTGCCGGTCATAACTGCATGCTTAATGATATCTGAACTAGTCCTCTTGAATTTGCCCCCTTCTTCCTAATTAAAAA
This sequence comes from Cimex hemipterus, assembly GCA_039619505.1. Taxonomy (NCBI): domain Eukaryota; kingdom Metazoa; phylum Arthropoda; class Insecta; order Hemiptera; family Cimicidae; genus Cimex; species Cimex hemipterus. The sequence goes on from CM077104.1 coordinate 9,516,376, forward strand.
TAACTAATGACAAATATAATTGTTTTTTTATATCAGAATCAGAGTGATCCGTTCTGACCTTGCGGTGAATGTCACCAGGTAGAATCGATCTTCCTAACGATATTTCAGGTTATTTATTAATTTGTAGTTTATTTGCCACTTAACTTCTTTGTGCATAAACTTCAACATTTTTTAAAAGATATTTGTGAAAGGTATTGGTAAAAATAAAAAAGTTAGTGTCATGAGTGAGATTCGAACCCAAGACCTTGGACTAAATACGCCACCGCTCTACTTACCAATTGACCTCTCGTGACCTCAATCCACTCAGACACCAACCTCACATCTTGGATTTTTACTCCTTTTTGTCACTTTTCAAATGTATAATCTATTTGATTTACGGCGACAAATGGCTTTTTTATCTTTAATCAATGCCTTTCATAAATATTAATTAATTGAAAAATATTAATTGGTCAATCGGACCATGAACTGTAATGGATTTTTTAATAAAAGGTACTAAAATAAGAATTTGGTTTAAACTTTGTTTCATTTTAGAAAATATGCTAATATTCTCTGGGCAAATTTTGATTTTAATTCATTAAAGATAGAACAAAATTTGCCTGTACACCATCGCCAAATTAACTTCTTCATGAAAAAAATTTTTTTTTCTCCTCTTAAAAGGCAGTTTCCCTAAGAATTATTGGGGTAGTTCTTTGAATTAAAAATGGTGGGAAATTAGATTGTTTATTAATTTTTAAGAAGAAATTGCAATTTCTTTCATTTTGTCGGTTTAAAAAAATAGAATTTTCAGTCTTGAATAAATATAATTTTTCTTGTACATTTTAATAACCATCTTAAATCTGTTTTGAAACGTCAAGGTGTTTGGTAATAAGCAACAGGCAAAGTTAAGCTTAATAGAACTAACTGAAAGTAGTAATTTTACATTGTGAAAAGTATTTTGTTACGGTATTTTCGCTTAAGGCGAAGTATCATAATTCTAAAAAAAGCCTAAACCATCTCAATTTACAGGGTAAACTAAAATTCGCGGGATAGGAATTTTAGCCTATATTGGGCTCTGCAGTTTTAAAGAAAGCGCTAGCATGGTTTCGATAGTGACAATAAACTCATAAATTTTAAGGTTCTCGACTTGTCTGTGTTTAGCCGTGGTAAATGCTAACCCCGGCATACGCACACATTGGTGGCGCTGTGTCGTGGTTAAGGAAACTAATATATTGGATTCCTAATATTCCATATCGATAATATCGACAGAAGCTTTAAATAAACAAAAAACAATTCTGTTGATGTCATAAGACAATAATTTTTCATAGAATGTGAGCTGTATAGAAGCACTTAAAATATAGTACAAACAGGATTTGAAATCGTAATTTGAACACCCGACCTTCTTAGCATAAAAAACATCACGATATCGATATCGGTGAAAGTGTTACCGATGAAAAACTACATTTTACTCCTGAATATTTCGACTTTCATGGATCGTAAAATAAAATTTACAATAATTGGAGTTACTTTTATTAAATGATGGTTCTATTCATAGATTTGTTGTTTGCAACGACCTGATTTCAAGCATTGAACGCTCATCATCAGATTGAATGATTTGTACATGAATTGTCATTTCACAAGAGAGCCATGTGTGAAACTTCTTCAACCTGATGGTGAACGTTTAATGCTTGATAATCTAAATCAATCATTAATTACCAAAATTAATAATCATTCATTAACAAAAAATTAAAAAAACTTCAATAATTTCGTGGTCCGCGACCAATTAATATATTCAATTAATTAAGGTTTTTAATTGAGATTTAAAAAAAGTCAGTGGCACAAGCGGGATTCGAATCCACGATCTTTGGCTAGATACGCCACTGCTCTACCACTTGTGCCATCATAACTTCGATCCACTCGGAGTGGTATATCTAGCCCAAGATCGTGTGTTTCAATCCCACTTGTGCCATTGACTTTTTTATCTCAACTAAAAACCTTAATTAATTGTAATTCAAAATAAAGTTTATGGTCTAATTAATTATTATGATTTGTGTGCATTTTTTGTATAAAACATTTGGTCTTTTGGTTTAGGCAACAAAAATGTCTTAAGCTGGGTATCCACTGTGCAAAAAAAAAATCACTTGCACAATTAAACATGAAAAGTACTCTCAAAATGTCTCAGGTTTACCATTTCTACGAGGTAAAACAAGGTTTAAAAAAAGCCATTGGTGGGCCAAAGAGTTTTTTTCGCCAGCAAACCCCATTAGAGTTTCATTTTCGTTTTAAGAGTGCCGATAGTTTGTCCCATTTTGAAATTAATTTTCTTCCACACATCCTCTCTCTAGTTCTTATAATGATGAGTTTTATACTTAGCATCCCACAAAAATCAGTAGCTGTGATACATTTGAAAAGTTGAATGTACATCTCCTGGTTCATTTTCATACACGAGACAAATGCGTTTACATGGAGTGAAACAAACACAAAACACTTTGATAAAAATCTGCAGTCATTCGGCTTTCCTGAAAACATCCTCGTGCCAAAATTTGTAGTCCAGGCTACATCTCCATAATATGAGACAGGTTTTGTGAAACAGTTGCGCAAACACTGCAAATGAGTTTCATCGGTGGAAATCTAGCTTTAAAATATTACTCAACTTTATTCTTCACTCAACTTATCCCATTATCATGTGGGTTTTATTTTATAGGAGTCTTTTATTTAGCTGGGTTTGTTAGTACTTAGAACCTTACTTTCATTTCAGTTTTGTTGAGTTGAGTTTCTCACACTGTTAGGTGGTGGTTACAAATTCAGTTTGCAATTGCTGTTTCAGCCTTGACAAAATAGGTGAAATTGAAGTAAATTGGCAATACTTTGTAGCTTAATCGCCTCTTATCATAGTGGTCCATGTGAAAATTGAGGATGGCAAAAAAATGTACATTTGATAGACAAAAACTGTGAGCCAAGCTGAGGTTAGGATAATGGAAGATGGCCAAACTTTTTGTTCATGGTGTAGAAATGTGGCTTAGTGACCGTTAGTTCATGATTATTTGGAGATTGTGAAATGCAGGCCTGGTGTGATGTAAGTTTTATAAAGACATTTATCGTGCCGTTACATCACACCAGACCGCATCTCACAGTCTCCAAATAATCTCGTTTATGATGTTGCAAATTTCTTATTTTATTTAATTATTATTATGCCAATTATTTTTAAATTTATTTGTTTAATTCTGTTACCACTAGTGTTATAAATAAAACTAGACTAGACTATTAAGTATAACAATCAAATTTTGAATTGACCGTAATTTATATTAATTGTAATACATAATAATCTTTATGTAAGGTGTTGGTTGAAATGAATAATAATCTAATGAATATAATTAATTGAAAAATTTATTTGATCAATCGGACCACAAAATGTAATGGATTTAATTTATACATCCAGAATGTGGAAAGTGCACCCTCCTGTTAGAATTAGCGCTCTAGCTTGTTGAAACTGAGACAAAAAGAGCACACAGAAGTTAGTTGAAATCCACATATTTTTGTAACCAAATGACTTTTAACTTTTCAGCATACATGAATAAACTCCACATTTTAAACTGTCCAGAGCCTCGATTAAACAAGTATTATGATGTACTTGTTAAAATTGCAATGTCATCTTAAAGTTGTATCGCCACTATATTTTTCTTAATCTAAGAATTATATGGTCATTGATGATTTATTTTAATTACAAGTACATAATATGTACATGAAGTTTAATTTCATTAGGTGTGTATGTGAAAATATATTTACATCTGTGAAGATAATATTTTGGAAGTAAATTTTCTCATTATAATGTATTTTTGTATTTGTTTTTTTATTACAGTGAGGAAATCAGAGCTCATTTCTATTTGAAAATCAAATAAACGTTTGATGCCTGGACAGGACAGTCAAGAAATGGTTTGCCCATTAGGTTAAGAAGGAATTCATCTGACGATAAAATTGGTTGCCAAAGAAAACAAGAAATTGGCGAAAACCGCATTATTTCAACTGTAAGAATTAAAAACATTACATATCCGAGGTAAAATTCAAATACACATACATCACTGATGAATTTAAATGATACTAATTATTCATAAACATCTACATATTATAAATTTTTGTTTGTTTTGAAATTTACAAACAAAACCGTTAATCAGCTTGACATGCCCCTTAAGGGTTCTATTTTGTTATTAACTTTAAACATTGGCTTAATTTAACTTCCAGAGGAATATTCTGAAATGATTAGCGATGAAAAATTGCCTAATTGAATTAAGTCAAATTGATAAATTGTTGAGCTTTTGGTAATTATATATTGGATTGATTGGAAAATAATGCAGGTTTATGACTATAAAGTAAAAACATTTAAATAAATCATTTTAAACATTTTTTTATTAATTAAAATTACCCTCCAATTCGGTGTTATTTTTTTCATCAGGATTCAAAAAGTTTTAGTAAATTAGCCCAAATGAACCCCTTCAAAGATTCACTAACTTTTTTTATGAGTTTAGGGCTTCAGTGATTTATTTCCCAAGTAATGGTAATAATACTGAGGTAGACAAACATTTATTTGGAATAGGATTAAAAAGTGTCAACATTCGTATAAAAGAATAATCCATCAAACATAAACAGTTTATTAGTAATTGCAAAAAGACACGAAAACCTGCTTTATTTTCCTGACAACCCAATTTATCATTAATTTCCAATTAATTAAAGCTTTGGTTGAGATGAAAAAGTAAGTACGAGCGAAATTCGAACCCACGATCTTTGGTTAAATAAGCTGATGCTTTACCACTTGAGGTATCATGACTTTGATCCACTCAGACTTCCCATCTCAGCCCCGCCTTTTGAATTTTCCCTCCTTTTTGCCATTTTTCAATTTGATTCCAGTGTCATGACCCTGACTTTTTTATCTCAACCAAAACTTTAATCAATTTAAAAGAATTTATTTCCTCAAGCGGACCATGAAACCTAATAAATTTATCATTGATTAATGGCTAGTTATGCAACTTGACTCACTTCTGGTAGACATCATTATTATGAAACGGCATATTTGTTTATTGTTGTGTTGTTTTTGTATTTCTGGTTGTTTTTTCTGAAAAATATATGTAAAAGTACAATCAGAAATAACAGAAAAGAATAAAACGGATTATTATATCAAATCACTTTAATTTATTATTTATAAAAATGAGCATATTTAAGTTATGGGTAAATAAATACAAGCGTTTTAAACAAATTTGCGCTAAACATGCACAATTATTTAATTTCTACTTTTTCAGATTGTATATCTTTGCATCTTGCGCATGTAGATGCCACACATTTATAAGATACCTAATCATCGACAATTTATAGATGTTGCAAGAAACGCTTGTTTAGTTAGGTTTTAAACATAAATGTATAATTTTATTTTTGTTTTAGGCAAATCGACAGTGATTCACTTGTGACTCGTGGTTGCCTCAGAAATATTCATTGAGAGAGAATTGAAATTAAGGCAACAGAGCCAATTTTTGGTAGGATGAGATTTTAATAAATGATTCTTCCTGTTTTCTTATTGCTCTGCTTTAATTAAAGAAAAAGGGGGAAAAATTTGATGTTATTTCTACTCTCCTGTGGAAAATTGTACAGGAGCCCACTTGTGAAATAAATAGAATGTGTAGGTATGTACAATATATAATTGACTAGTAAATTATTTACATAACATTCATTTGCTGTTAAGAGAAAAAAATTAAATTATACATTTTCTAAAAATTATCTCAAAATAATGTAGAACAACCCTAAGCCACTATTATTATTTATTTTACAAGGGTTTGCAACAGTAGATGACCTATAAATCCTTGGCGTGCTGGTGTTTTTGAAAAAAAGCCCATTTGTAAGTCGGGTTTGAATGCAGGGCCACTGGACTTGAACTTGGGACCTTTATCTTACATTGATGAGTGCGATGTCAATACCTAAACCAACTGCAGTCACTAACGCCCCCCCCCAAAAAAAAAAATAATTATTATATATGGTTGTTATTGTTCTAAAACTTGCTAAATTTTAATTTAATTGGTTCGATTTTTTGATTGCAAAGATATGATGCAACAAGTGTAAATTTAATTTCTTTCTAAAGAGATTGTCAAATTAAAGTACTTTCACTTAATACATAACTTGGTTGTTTTAAAAATAAATACTATTTCTATTAGAAGATTTTGTTTTAAAAAATTGATGCTTTTCAATTAAATAAGGTTTTAAGAGTCAAACCCACGATATTCGGCTAGATGAGCTGCTGCTCCACCACTTGAGCTATCGTGACATCGATCTACTCGTACATCAACTTCCCATCTCAACCACACTTTTTGCATTTTCCCTCCTTTTTACTTTTTCAAAATGTTTCTCTTTTGTAATCCACTTGATTCTCGGTGACAAATGAAATAGAAAGCTCAAGTGAAGATATACTTCATTTTAATTTATTAAATTCATTAGTTTCATGGTTGCTTGACCAATTAACATCTTACAAAATGAATTAAGGTCGAGATAAAAAAAAAGTTAAGTACTGTATTGATGTATTTAATATAGGAATATATGAATACCACAGTACTACCACTCGTAAATACATTTTAAAAATATATAACTTGGTTGTTATAAAAATACTTTTTCTATCAGAACATCCCTTATAAAAATGAATCCTTTATCAGAACACTTATGTAAAAAAATGTTAAGGCATTTAATTATTTAACGATTATACGAATACCATACTTGTAATGTACTGATTTAATTATATCCCAGACAACCTGTTCTTATTAGTTTTGCTTATCCGGCATTTTATAAACGTGTTATTTTATCTTATTTTTCAATTATCAAATATTATTTTAAACCTCATAAAAAGATATGGTGGTTAAATGTTATTAATTACTCATTCTGACTTGCAATTTTTCTAATATAATTTCTGTGGGTAAGGAAGGATTAGTTTTAAGGATTAAACAAAAAAGAAACACTTGTGGATATATTATATTATTTTATATAATATATGTTTGCCCAAGATAAAAACTACACTTTGTATACAAAATGGAGACAAAATGAATTTTGAAGAAAAAAAAAAAAAACATTCCAAAAACAGTTTAAACTCACATCTACATGAATATACTAAAATAATGTACAACTTCCCACAATTGCTTAAAAATGACTGAAATTGCATAATTAAAAATAATAGCTACATTTTTTCATGGTGGTCTATGTACAATTAACGTCATAAATATATTTCAAAACAAGATAAATCAAAATAATAAATTGTTTATTTTGAGTTTTGTGATAATAATTGAATCTTTGTAGTAACAAAATCAGGAGTAGATTAAGCAAATTTGTTACAAATATATCAATATTTACAATAAGAAAGAATTCAAGGAATGTAAAGTTAAAAATATTAATATTTTCTACTCATTGAATTTATTGGCTTATAAGCATCAAATCTATCACCAGAAGTTTGATAGCTCAATGGTCCTCCACTCATTTGCATTGGCATGTTTGAAACCATGGGTGGTGGGTAAACTCCTCTGCTGCCACCTCCACTTCCAACCATTGAACTACTGCCACCGCTGCCGCTACTTGCCCACCTGTGAACACGACATACCATGTATAAGATTTGTGTATAAGGTAAAAGTCACACACCCAATCGTTCAGCCGGCCCTGTGAAAACGATTCATTCTTTAAAAAAATTAATGCAACATCTCGGGTAAAAATTAACTTGTCTTGTTCCTCTGTCAAGTTACCATCTGAGTGAGGAAGTGCAGAGAAAACTGCAAGAGACCACATCACTTTTCGAAAATTGGCAAATGCCAGAATCATTTATCAAGTTCTGTCATGATATATGCACTAAATGCGTTAGGACCTCCTTTACAATTTGGATTTAATAGGCAATATTCTCGTGCATTAAAACCAGAAAGGAAATGAAACAAATGTGCTTTAGAACATTCTTAAGCATAGAGAAGAAAGCCTTCAATAATTTTGTTATTGATGAAGCAGCATGTACCAGATACATGGCCTTATAGTAACTAGCTAGTAGCTTTATAGTAACATACCAAGAAACACCAGTTCTGCAGCTCTTCTTTGGCAAGAGTCCCACAGGGAATTATCTGGGACCTTTCTTCTACATATTCTATACAAATAAAAATTCCTACCTTGACAACTTGTGTTGTTGTTCGTGATGTTTTTGAAAAAAAAAGCCCATCTGTAAGTTTGTCGGATTCAAATGAAGGGCCGCTGTAATGGAACCCGGGACTTCACCTTATAGTGATGGGTGCTGTGTCAATACCTAATCCATTGGGGCCACTAACACCCCCAGGCCTCAACCTTGTTTAGGTTCTGGAATGGCACCTATCAATTAAAGTTAAGATAATGTGTCGAATCCAGCAGCTAACATACTTAAAAATCGGCTTTTCTTCAAAAACACTGTCATCTGAAGAGTTCACTTCGTAGTTGAAATAACCAAGTGTATGAAAATTTTTCTTCCAACGCCTTAGTCATTTAGATTAGACACTACCCATGTGCAGCTACGAAGGCAATCAAAACAAAAGTGGGGAACACACCCGATGAAATGATCCCCAAAGCCACCTGATGCAAATCCAATGTTCAATTTTCCATAAAATTGTATGACCCTCATGCACATCTGCCTAATGCCAAGCAAAACACCTCCCTAACTCTACGTTATGTGATCCCCAAGTCCTGATTTTCATCGAATGTAGTCAAAGACTAAAGAACCAGACGCTCATATTTTTATTTCAAACTGTATGTATTATTGTTATGTTAATTACAAATATTAATTTTAATGTAAACCAAATTAAGTGAGATCAAATATTCATTAGTTAATTGTAGTAAATTCATTAGTTAAGTTCATTTTAATAATAGTTTAGCAGAAAATTGATCAAAACACTGGAATACCATTTATTGACAGAATGAATTTAACTAACAATTGATTACGAGGTTTTGCTCATAAAATTAATTACATGCATTTTCTTAGAGTAGCATCAGAAGTGGCCACCCATATTTTTTGCAGTTTAAATCCAAACTAAACGAGACCAAAAATTCATGAGTTTTAATTAAAATTATTTAATTATGATGATTAAGTAGAAAATGATTTATCAAAATACTGGAATAACTTTATTTAAAAAATTTAATCTAACTTGCATGCTTGTACTCATAAAATTTAACAAACAATTTATCATATAATTTTGCTCAAAATAATGCATTAAGAACAAAAGAGGTGTTGCGATTGTGAAACACATTGTGACGTGCACTTGAACTTTGTCTGCAACAGCTTTGTCTGCAGAAATAAAATAATCAGGTGGCGTACAGTTTTTTTACATTCCATTTTGGGATACATTGAACCGTTGGGATATATATATACACATACATAATTTTTTTTTTTTTTTTTTTTTACCCCAAGGGTTCAATGTATCCCAAAATGGAATGTAAAAAAACTGTACGCCACCTGATTATTTTATTTCTGCAGACAAAACAGACATGGGAAAAAATCCCCACTGAGCCCCAGATGGTCGCGAGGAAAAACCAGTAACATTGTGATTGTACTAATTGTAATGTTTAATAAGTCAATAATTTACCAAAACAAGGATCTAAATTTGACCTGATGTTGGTCAAATCCCAATAATTAACTGATATAACATTAACTGAATCTAATACATTTTAAAAAAATCTCACCTTTCAGGAGGAGCTCGAGCCCAGGGATTCATGTCGGGAGGTGCTTTTCTATCACCCGGCATACCATTCCAGGCAGGTGGAGGAGGCTCTCTACCAGACCCACCAGTAACTACAGATGAAAATTCTTTGTTGTTAGCGCTGGAACTTCCAGCCCATGATTCAACTCCATATCTGTGAACGCCTAAAATTAAAACAAATAAATAATTAATTATATAATTGGAAATTCAATTAGACTAATTTTTATTAACTATTAAAATATAGATTCATTTATATTTGTAAATCAAATCGCTTTAAGTCATTTTTACAATTATAAATAAAATATCAATCTATCATCAAACTGTGACCTGTAACTGTTCTTTAACTGTTTTTAATTTGATGAAAACATTAATAAAATTGAATTAATTAAATTGAATAATTCATTTAACGATTTAACATTTTAAGTTTACAGTTTGATCAAATATACACAACCACACCCACAACAAACACTCACTTTCTCAAAAACATACTTTTTGTGGTAGGATCATAACGGTCTCTGTGAGACATTCGTGAGGATTCTGATTTTCTATGAGAACCCTCTTCTCTCCTGTCGCGTTCATCTCTACTTCGGTAACTTGAACTACTCGTTCCCGTTGGCCTATCTGAATAACGCATTCTGGAAATATATATTTTATTAACAATTTATTCATTTCATTTGACATTTCAAACATGTCCTAAAATAAAAATAAATAAATAAATAAGGTAAACATACGAATCTTTCATCCTTGAAGTCTCTTCTCTTCTTGAAGTTCTGCTTGATGAGGCTGGAGGGCTGTCTCCATATCTCACTCTGCCTGAGGGTGGCGATATACCGTCATCTCTCCTTGCACTTTCTTTCTTGTAATCCCTAAATTGATTTAGAAAATTGTCAAGACAAAGTTTCTATGAACATACATAACTCCACAAAAGGAAAAAGGAGGGAAAATTTGCCCAAGGGGATCGAAGTGACAATAGCTCAAGTGGTAGAGCAGCGGCGTATCTAGCTGAAGGTCGTGGGTTCGAATCCCGCTCGGGACATTGACTTTTTATCTCAACTTAAAACCTTAATTAATTGAATATAAATAATAATTTTTAAAAAATTTAAAAACCTTGAAGGCCCATGTGAGCTTTCATAGCGCCTTTCAGTAGCCTGTCTTTTTCGGTCTTCATAAGAATCTCTAGAACTGCTGAGAGTTCTTTTACTTCTTCGCTCCTCCTCTAATCTAAAATAGCTTGTAATTTTAATTCATTTAATTCATTGAAAATATAATATAAATAATAAAATAATGTAAGTGATTTACTTTAATTGTTGCCTTTTAAGATCTTCTTTTTCTCGCTGTAATCGATCTCTTTCCATTCTAAGAAGTTCAGCTCTTTCCTTTTCCAAGCGAGCCATTTCAATACGAATTTTTTCACGCTCCCTATAAAAATATTTGTTTTAAATAGCCTAGAACAATTAACTGACAGCAATTTTTTTTTTTTTTTTTTTTTTTTTTTTCAATCGTAACTCCTGATTTGAACAAGTTGTGAACAACTGGAATTAAAATTGTTATAAACGCACAATAATATAAAAAATCCCTGATTGGATTTACAATTATAATAGATACAAATGTTAGTTGATACAAAACAATTGCCTACTCTTAAACGTTAAAAACAAAAGACACAAAGATACCTAAAGAAATTATAACAATATAATTCCTACCGATTGAAGATTATGTTTAAATATTTTCACGTTTCCTAGTTCTTTGTAAATTCAAAATAGTCTTCCAGTTAAGGGATCCCACTGAACAAAAATGTCACACACACCACTTTCTTTCTCACTCTCACTCTCTCTCTCTCTCTCTCTCTCTCTCTCTCTCTCTTTCTC
>CM077104.1:9532935-9555351 GCA_039619505.1 Cimex hemipterus
ACTGTTGTAAAAATAAAAATAAACATAAAATTTAAAAAAAAATATTCATATAATACACACCTAACATTCCTTGCATCCTTTCTAGACTCTTGTTTTTTATTTCCACTTCTCCCACAGTCCTTCATTTCTTTAAAAAAAAAAAAAAAATTGCACATAATTTATAATTTTCTTACGAAGCATGCATGATATGCACGTAGAGGAGATTGTTAGTTTATTCGCGTATTTATTAAAACTCGTGACGATTTTGTTATTTAAAATTATTTGGTTAATACCATGCTGAAATTTATCGATTAAATAATTATTAACCAATTAAAAAGAAGAGATGGATAGGAATTTCAGTACATGCGTGAACACATTTACACTCGCGCACACAACCAATTGAATTTAATTATGAGCTTACCTTTCTTCTTATCGACGACATCATCCTAAATAAAAGCAAACATCATTAGACAAACTGAATTAACATAGTGCTATTTTAAAACTAGGCATAAACTGATCATAAATAAAATTCATTCCTAGTAATCGGAATAAAGACATTATCCTAGTAATTAACTATTAGTAACTATATAAATTACAGGTAACATTTGTTTAACATTATTTGTTACCAATTCTTGCATTTATCTTTTTTCCATTTTATAGGAACAAAAATATAATTATCTTGTAGTTTGATAAATTTAATTTACTGGCAATAGAAACTAATTTACAGGTTATTAAATTGTAAAACTTCTTCATGTGATTGGAATGGTATGAAAACTTTGTGTTTAGACATTTCTGACTATCTTGTGCTCTCTTCTTGCTGATTTGGACTTGTCAAATGCAACTGGGCATTTTACTATCTACAATGAATGGTGGGTCTGTGACATAAAACCAGCAAGAATAGGCAGACTCATAAACAGCCCAACTATAAACAATTCTAACTAATATTTATCATCACCATGTTTTTTTTTCCATTATTGCTGGCTGGTATTTGCAACGTTTAAATTTAAACATTTATCGTACGGCAATATTTCCAAAGCAAAGAGCCAAGGAAAAAATCAAACATTATAAAGTTTTATTAACACACCTCTCCAGCCATCAATTTCTCTTCATCTTCTCCTATCGTCAAATGAATTGAATCCTCTGTGTCCATACCATTTACATCGTTTTTTTCCTGCAACTAAAACATGAATGCACAATTATTGCAATAAAAAACAAAAAGTTAATTTTTTTTTTAAATAGAAATAGGGTTTTAAAAACCTGACTTAAATCAAAAAGCAGTTTAAGTAGTCATTATAAATGAACAACTTTTATTAACAAATTATTATTTTTCATTAACGTTAAAACATTACATCCTTGAAAGAACAACGAACAGTGCAATAATTATTTCACCTCAAGCTTTTCTTCTTCTTCAGGATCTTTTTCACTTGTAGCTTGCCCAGGTTTTGAAGCCTCCTCTGCTTCTTCTTCGCAATATTCATCCTTGTCTTCTACTTTATCTTCATCTTTCAAATCGTCATAAACCAATTCTTCTTTTTCGAGTTCTTCTTTAATTGGATCTTCGCGAATTTTTGTAGAAGTCTTATCATCTTTCAAAAGCTCTTCTTGCTAAAGATAATAGCAATTACAATTGAAATAGGTTTTTGATGGGAAAAAAACCGTGTTCGCAAAATGAAAAAGCAACAGAAGTTTACCTTATTTGTATCGCATGGTTTAACATCCTCCAATTGTGCGTCCGCAACATCAACATTATCCGTTTTAATTGCAGCTACCTCTTTCTGTTCGCTTCCATCTTCTGAATTGGTTTTGTCTAATTCCGAAAGTTTCTCACTGGAAGTATCTTTATTAGTCTCTTCTTCAGTAATATTTTCTTCTTTTTCTACAATAAGGAAATTGTTATGTACCATATGTATTTGGAAAAAATCTTTTCACTATCATACATAGCGTTTTGTTATATAATATCACTATCACACAGAATTTACACTAGATATTGAGTTATAGACCCCCAGTTAACATGGTTAAATTCCTTCTGTTCATTTCATTTTTATAATTAAATAGAAATATCTAAAAATATCGTGTAAAATTAGTAAAAGTAGGAAGCAGGATTACTTATTGTACTTGCTCTTCTACAAGAAGAGAAGCAAAACAAAGAGTCAAACAAAATTGTGAAACAGGACTTCCTCACAACTACTGTCGTGCCATTTCCTACCAAGTTTAATTTTGTCGCTAAACTCCTCACGCTTCAAAATCTCATGTCACAGGACTAATATGAATTTTTTCAATGAACTGTTCCACAATGAAACATGAAATGGCTGTTTTCTGTGGTGAACTGAGTTGTCTCAAATAAACGACTGTTATGAAAAACTTGAGTATTTTGAGTAGAGTCAGCCAGCCAGTGAGCATTTGTGCTACATTCTGCTACAGGGTTAAACTCCTTTTCATTTGTCCAATCAACTAATTGAATCATCTATAACAGCCTCGTGTAAAAGAGACCTTATCGTTGAATACCGTAAAATTGCGATAATCACAAATGCTCAAGAAATTCTGTTAGTCAGCTCTTGTTTATTCAAAACATGGTAATTTAAATTTTTTGATAATACCTCAGCACATCACATTGGTAAAAAATTCTGTGCATTTTGATACAATTAGCATTACAAAATGTTGATTTTTTTGTTTGGCTTAACCAAATCTAAGTTTTGTCAATGTTATTCCGCATTGGCCGTTTTGGAAAAACAATTTTTACTTTTACTTTTGTCTAGTTAGATAAAACAAAACCCACTTCACTAGTTTTAAATAATGTTAACCTAACTAGTTCAATTTTACAATAATTGATCTATTTCCACTTTTTCATTACATTTTGTTTTTACAATGTTTTATAAAGTAGTTCTTTATACTAACTTCGAATAGAAATTAAATAAGAATTTAAAAATGTACATCATTAATCTGAATAATTTGATTTTTTCCTTTCCTCTTAATAATTTGAATTATTTTGGGCCTCTTGATTCAACAATTACCCACCCACCACAGAGGTGTTGGCAGTCCAAGATCTGACCTCGGTCTTATCAGCCGCCGAGATTGGGCTCTGGCTTTAGTCAATATCTAGGTCAATTCAGCCTACAATCCAGTTCATAAATTAATTCACACACTCACTCTTAAATACATTTTTATTTAAAATTCACCTAATTCTATTGAGTATCCTCCATTACACCTATGAATATCAACATAATTAGGTTCAATGGGATACTTAATATTCTCCCACTGACCATCCCACTTTACAATCACGCTAATAAATACATTTACTTAAGGGACCAGCATGATTCGCCAAATGGTGACTAGTGGGGTTAGGTAGTGCTCACCAAGCTTAGCGAATTGTCGAATTCATTATCATCCACAAATATTCACGGATTAGCCAAATTCTAAGTATCCACACATTCAGATATCAACTGTTATCATCAATCAATGCTGTTATCAATGTTTATTTTTCAATAAAAATTATTCCCAATTAGTATAGATATATTAACGAAATAATGTCAGAAATTCATAATGTTTCTGTCGGTTAAGCCGAACAATCTTTGAGAATCTCAATCGGTACCAAAGCTGAACCAATAATTTGGAATGCTTCTCTTCCGAATCACAAAACTTGAAACGTGTTGCATGGAAACAAATCATAATCAGTGACTGATTTGTGTCAGAGTTTGTTGCCACTACACCAAACTATACCCGCAGTTTCAAGGTTGTTCATTATAACTGGTACAACTTGAGGATTCGCACTCATTTGGAAACAAACTGTTGCTTGTATGAACCCATGTAGCGTATACATATGCAGTGCTATTTGGTGAATGACAACACGAGCATCATAAGACTTGTAAAATGTTCAGCAGCAATCGGCATTCGGTGTATACTGCCTGTCTGGAGCCATCTATACTATATACACTATTCAATAAAACAACCCTGAAACAGACCAGGGGACCCTGATACTTATATGTATTCTCATCTCATGGGTAGCATTCCTACACTCTTAATATAGAGCCAAGGAATTGCACCCTTCAATTAGTTAGGACATATCAAGCGACCTTTCTCTGCATACCAGCACCCAAACAAGCTTTGGCCCAAAAGTACATCACGTACCATGGCCTATTCTTAATCAGGTGAGGATGACCCTTCTATGAGTGAGATTCTCTGAGGGCAACCTATCAACAGTGTTTTTGATATGCAAAAGCTTCTCTGCCAATCCAGCCCCACAGCAATGCTGCCAGACATTCGTTGCCTCACCCGCCTTTTTGTTACACTTCAATGTACTTCTACAACTAGAAAACAATGAGAATGTCGATAGAGTACCTTTCACAGACAGCAGTAACTTGTTACAAACAGTAGCTGCATTGTGAGATTCACTGCAAATGTTTAAGCAGAGCTACCATTACTCCTATCACTTCAAGAGTGTGACAAATTGCCTACAATTCTGCCATATAACACTACAGTGCAGAGGGATGAACATAAACTGGACACACCCTTGCAATACATAACACATGCCATACCCTCTCTGGTCATCTGACCTGTCTGCGATACAAGCAAAGCCAACATACGTTAATCTAGTTCCAATAACTTAGCTCAGTAAAGGTATGGTGGAGGTTTGGATAACACGGTGAGATTGTCCAAGCCATTGAATATGGCCAGAAGGACCAGAATGGAATCGGCCAGTTTCCCAGCTTGACTACTGTTCCCAATGCCATCCCTGCCCTCCTTAATGTTTCATCAAAGTGCATTCCTGCGGGTTGCACTGGGTCTGAAGACACTCGTATATTCTAGTATATTAGCAACTCTGACTCGTAAGCAGATGTACCAATTAACCAACAACTCCACTGCATAGCTCAGGGTATGCTTCCTTCAGAATTTTGGCTGGTAGCACTCCCAGTTCCCAGCACAAACTGGCCCAATGATTTGCCTGAACACACCGAAGACTGTTTGGAGACCCTAATAATAGAGCTCTTCAGGACGGTTTTTAGGCTAAAGGATAGCCCATGCAATCTGAAAACAACTTCAGGCATAGCACCTGAAGTGAAAACTTCAATTGTTTTTATTGAGAGATCATGAGATGCCGTCTTGTGTGATGTGGGTTTACAAAAACACTTTCTTTACCGTGCCAATGTTTCAGTCTTTATTATGGCATCACATTTCAATCTTTATTGTGGTGTGCCGTTTCAATCTTTATTGAAGCGTACCTACGCTTTGACTTTATTGAGGAGTGCCAACATTTCAATCTTTATTGCGGCGTCTGTTTCGATCTTTACTGAAGCATGCCAACAATTTGATCTTTATTGAGGCGTGCCAACGTTTTGATCTTCGTTGAGGCCCTCATAGATGATCTCAATAAAAATCGAAACGTGGCACGACAAAAAAAAATATAAATCTCACAACCTCTAAATAATCATTAATTAACGGTCACCAAATACTACGCATTTAATTTTTCTTCCCTTCATCTCAACGGTGTCAATGTACGGCTGTCATCTTAACTTGCAGTTCAGCTTGTATCATAAAATTTATTTTATTGCACAGCTTACTAGATATTTTATAGAAAACAATTGCAAATTTAAAACTGAAGGAGAAAAAATTTATTTAAAAAAAAAAAGGTTTGTCAAATTTTGCATACAAAGGTACTGAAACAGAATTTGAATAAAAATTTTCATTTTAGCTACTTGAATGAAACGTGTAAAATTTAGAGTTTCCATTTTAAAGCCCTGCCTTCTAAACAAAAAAAAACGTGTACCCCGATTATAAAGAACATTTCCAATGTATTTATCAAACGAACATCACGACTGGTCATAAAATAAATAAGTTTATGTAAATATACAATCGTATTGTCAGATCTGCTTGTTAATTGAAAACAAGACCATGGCAGACGGGAAAAATATCTGTAAGTTTTAACAGCCCATTGGGAAAAGAAGTAAAAATAAAAGTGTAAATACGTACTTTTCGTCTTGACGGGTGAACCCTTGGAATCGACGGTAAACGCATAGGTCTCTGGGTCAAGGCCTTCTCCTGACATAGCCTATGCAAACAAATTAAGTTTGAAACTAAAAACAAAGTAGTTAATGGTTAGTAGTTGAGTGTGTGCCTTCCGGTGTTTTCTCACAAAAAACAAATGAATTAAAACAACAACAATGAGGATAACCTCAACAATGCAGTGTAAAATATTTTTTTACCTCCTTCAATTTTTTAACCAGGACAGCTTTGACACCGGTCGTATCCAAATCCCTTTTTTCCAACTCGGCTTTAAGATCGACAACACGGAGTTCACATAATTTCTTCGTATCTACCTCCGACATCGCAGACGGTAAACTCACGGACGAAACGGAAAATTTACCTCCTCCAATTTGAAAACTCTGCCCCCGAGGGATAAAAGCATTTATCGAGTAATACTGCCTATCGAAAAAGCTAGGCCGGCGGCTTTTTATTTCTTCTCCACTTTAAAAGAAACCGAAATCACGGGCTCAGATGACTATTTTAAAAACTAATTTTCGATTCAAAAACGCATAAAATCGAACAAGTCGAGAATGTATAAGAAAAGGTTTATGTAGACTTAACAATAACAGATATCAGTACACTAAACACTGCCGTGCAATAAACTGCGTTATTTCTAACCTCGTCCAAAAACACTGCAGTACACACGAAAAGCGACTATGCAAATACCAATGCTCACTTAACGTTCAGAATTTGATGTACAAACCGATTTTTAACCATTACAATCCGGACGCGATTTGCGACATTTTAAAATATTAATAATTTGAAACGTTTTCACACTGGAAACCGATTCCTCTTGCATAAAATTTTTTCCTTTAGTGGAAATGCCTGATGGACAATCGGGCATCGATCGACACCATGAGCGACATCACACACCCTTACTGGAAACTACATTAAAGGGTGCACGCTCAAAGAAATATATCCACCAAATTTCATAAAAACTGTGTGCTGCCAGAATAGCTTACATTCAAATTTCAATAAGCAAAAATTTAAATAATATCAATCAATGAGCTTGAATCAGTTTAAATCAGCCATTTATTTTTCAAAAATTGATTGTTATATTATGATGATACATTGTACAAAAAAAAAGTTTAATTTGAAGTACGTATTCATCTAGTGGTTTAATTTTCAATAAAAATCATATAGAGTAACATAAGTGCAACGTATCTTACATGGGCCTAGAGTAGTTGTTAAGGTGTTCAAGTCGTAATTCCCTAAGTCATAATTAAATAATTAATTAAATTTTATACAAAGTGTTATGGGACTCAAGCCCCTGGGGTAATTATAAGTATGCTGTGGGTTCGAGTCTCACCCATCACACTAATTTTTCCACTCCACCACATTTTGCATAAACAATAACAACTCAAAATAATTATTCTGAAATCAGGATTATGATGATAATGATCAATTGAAATAATTATTTTGTTTAATAGGACTAACTACAACATATATATTAAGTAAGAAAAATGTAAAATGGGTCGACTCCTTGTCTGTGACACCCAATAGTTAAGCCTCCTGTATAACAAGCATTTGTTTAATTAATATTTTGTTAATAATGTGGTAGTTTAGAAATGCACTTTTTTCGTTTTATTGTTGGGCTATTCTTAAGGTGTCATATCCGTGCCATCGATATGACACCACAATAATAACACCTCACCCTATGCCCTGAGGATGACCAAAATAAAGATCGGAATATCGGCAAAAAAATGAAGAAAGGTGTTTCTCTAAAGGAGTTTCCTCATGAATCAACAAATTAACAAACAACCGGTCATTAAAAACTTCATTCCTACTCATAAATTAATGATAATGCACTTTTTAAATCAATGCATTTGTGGAAGTTATTAGAAATGTAAAAAAAAAAAAAAAAAATAGTAGACGAAAGAGCCATGAAAAATGACTAAAACAAAAATGGAACAATTAATTAAAATTTAATTTAATCCAAAAGTATTTGTTCCAAAAGTGCGATAAGTATAATGGGCAAAATAAATGGAATCACCAACATAATAACAAAAATATATTTTACTCTTTAAAAAAAATATACTTATAAAATCGGAACTACTATTTATCACATGATCATTTTTAATACCAGATAAATCAGTTTTCAAAAGGTGAACAACTCCATCAAAACGTCCAAGTAAATTTTCAGAAAATTTATTCACATGCGGTATTGATAATTTGTATTTTGTTTCGCCGTATAATTAATTATCAGTTTATTAAAAGACAAATTTAATTAATGGTTTGAAATAGTAAAAAGATTAAACTTGTTCTCCTTTTATTTTGGTAGTTGTTGAATTCATCATGTTTGTTTTAATTTAAAAAAAATTTTTAAAGAATATAATTGTTATACCTAAAACATCAATTCATTCAGAACCAGCGTTGGGTCACTTCTTGGGTTTGTTGCATTAGTCAAACATGTTTTGGCATTGTGCCATCTTTGCCGAGGTATTCAGTTACTAAAAACTGACTCTGATCCTATGCTGGTTCAGCATTCAAAATGACCACATAAATCTTTGGCATAAATGTATCAATGAGCTACTGAATTCTTCTATCCTTTAGTTGAAATAAATAAAAATAATAGTCCCCATAACAATAACGACCTAATCATAAATTATAGCTTAAGTCATATGAGATTTTTTTACAAACGTTAATATCAAATTAGAAGAAAAAAATTGTTCAAAGATTAGGATGACGAAACATTCATTGGATATTTACCAATGCAACATTATGACAATACAGGAAAATGAGCATACACAAGATAACATAATCACTTGTTCATTTATTGCATTATCTATTGATAAGGAATTATTTTGCCACATGAGCTATGCATTCTTTCCAAAGACTAAAACATTTGTCAAATCATTTGACGGGGTATTTACTGAGCTTCATAGCCACTTTGCTTTACTTTTTGTTACAGCATGTAATTCGGGACCACTGTTGTCCTTTTTCAAGGTTGCAGCAAGCAGCAAAGATGAGCTCATCTATGATCAATCATTGTTTTGGTCATTGAAGAGATTCGTAAAAAAATAAAAGAAATAATTTATAAATAATAAAAATGTATTTAAATTGCAACAATTGATGTTATATAACAATTATAAACTTTAAAAAATATAGCAGTTTTTATTATAAACAAGTTTAAAGAGATAAATTTGTATAATGTATTAAATTATAAAAATATTCTTTTTATTGTGTGTTCATCCATTTTACTAATAATTACTGCTGAAATTTGCCACGATGATGATGGAAAGTCGTAATTCCCATTAAAGGACAATATAATAATCCTTCAATCGCCTATAGCATTTTTTCGCGAAGTTCCCCTGACTTTCACATAAATACTTAACTCATAAACCGAAGAACTACAACGACATGTTCTTCTAGAGCTGTAATCTGATAACACGTATGACAACTTTGTAGTTTGACAAGCTTTTGATCGTTTATTGTATCTTCCTCGTTGATCATTCATATTCTTAATTGATAAAGTTGGTCATGGTTTAATGTTATTTTGGCAATTTGACTATTACCATCATCTATCTCGGGTCTACCTATCCTCGCTGGTTTAGCTTTTCAGGTGTGTTTGAGCATTTATTGTTATTCCTTTTATAAAGTCATGGGAGAGTTATGTGTATATGTTAAAATTTCATAATGTCTTTTATTAGCCCTATTTTTTCCGTCAAAACCAATTTTATTAATTTGGTATATCAGCAATATTAAATATAAAAATAAAATTTAAACAATTCACTGGATTTGGTAACCAAGGATAAAACAAAAATCAAACTTTAGCCATTATCTAACTATTCGGCTATATGTTAAATAAACAACAACATTATCAATTTCAAATAAATTTATTCAAATATAATTACATAACAAAAACAATGCAATTTAATACATGGGGTTATGATGTTTATCCAATATACAAATAGACAATCTTTTGCTGAGTATCAAACTTCTGTTCCCTGAAAACTGTGGGCAGCAAAATTTTCAATAACAGCAATAATTCAAAAAATCAAACTCAGAAAAATAAAGTTGATTACAAAATTGTATAAACTAATAAGAAAAAGAAAAAAAAAAAGTAACTGCTACAATCATGTAAATCCATCACCAGTGACACTCAGTCCTAAAATGTAACGTAACACCATAACATTCATACGTTTATATATAAATATATATGTATACTCATATGAATGTAACATAAATTATAATTTTCTTAGTTTTGTTAGAATTGAAGGTGTAATTAAAAAGCAAATAAGAGGCTAGATATAACAACTTTTGAGAAATAATATCATTAATAAATTATATACGTAATAAAATAATATTTATATATAATATATACATATACATATTTGTATACATATATGTGTGTGTGTGTGTGTATTTATATATATATGCATATGAAAACATTAATATTATTATTGTATTTATATACAATAGGGAGTCACTGTGGTTTCAATTCTTTACCAATGCTATAGGATACCATTTTACTCCAGTCGATCTTGGATCTTGTAACAGGGAGTTGACGCCTGAGAGCTTTGAAAGTAGTGTCTGACATGGTGCCGTAGTTGTCCGAAATCGCGTTTTGATAGTCTCCTTCCGATTCTTCGAAAATCTTAACGAGATCTTTAGCGAGTTGATCTTCGTCACTCACGTTCAAGCTGTGAACAACTTCTTTAGAGCTGACAAGCTGTACGTTGCCGTCTTCGTAGTAGTGCACTTGTATTTTGAGCACACCTTTGACCTGTGCAGTGTCAGAATCGAACACGACTAACCACTGCGATCTCCAGCAGCCGTTCCAGCAATTCTTCGGCTGGAAAAGGTGCGCTTCTATGCAAGCGACTAAGCTGATTTTCCCGTCTTCTTTTTTTGAAAATACGCTGCACGTACCTTTCGTGTAGTGATTTGCGATATACTCGTCAAGCTCAGTTTCCAAAGCGGCCCTCCACTTCTCAGTACCGACTTGGGGCTCCCACGTATCGTAGTTTGAAGTCTCCCGTCTAAGTGGATCGTACTTAAAAGATTGCTTTGTCCGGGCGTCGTAATACCTGTTAGACCCTAAATCGTTGTGTTCTGTTATTAATACTGGGAAATCGCTGTTTTTTATCTTGACCGGTGTCAGCTGATCTTTACAATACTGGGCGAACACGCCTAGGGCCCCTTCTTTCAACAAGGTGTCATTATTCAACAGGAACCTGGCGTCGTTGAAGACTTCGTTGAATTCACCCGGGGGCGAGTGGAGTATGAAGTTGGAAACGATTTTAAGTTTCTCTTGATCCGATATGGTCTCTTCTCCGTCCAGAGTCATTTTTAATACGTCGTTAACGTAATTCCACCACTAGAATAAGGTATTATACAGTTGTAGATTAACCTTCGACAGATACAAACATAACCTAAAATATATATATAAGATTTTACGTCAAGCACTCGATACGTAGCAAAAGCACACCCAACTAAGAATTTTCTGTTAGCCTATACATAAAGGATAAACCGTAAAAGCAGGGTGGAATTTTAAGACTGTACCACAGACCTGATCATGAGCATCATGACTCGGTCCCACGACGTCACAGTTGTTCAATGACGAACCCTCAATAGTGGCACTCTAATAATAATAATTTATTATTAGATTTTTTCCGTCCATCCCTACAAATCGAGACACACCAACTGCATATTTAAAACAAATGTAGACTACGGAAACAGGAACTATTCCCAAGAAACACCTTAAATGTCTAGACGACTGAAATTCCACCGTACAAAAATTACACAAAAACAAGATTTCAACTTTGTTGCATTTTCTCAACAAAACATTATATATTATTATTTTAGCTTATAATAGATAACCACTACATGCCTTACTATAGTAAGTATATTTTACAGTCTGAAGCCTCTCGCATTCATGTTTTTTTTGTTTTTTTTTTAATTAGTACAAATTAAGTTAATCAATTTAAAAAATACAAATATAAATCGAAGCAAATGGCTGAATAATAATTAATTACCAATCATAAGTTTTCCAAACATATAGGCAAAATCTGAACTAAATTTCTGCTTCAACTTGTTGATTGACTGGTAAGGTCTAATGAACAAAATATAACTGAAAAGGTCTATTTGTAAGACTTGTTGATATATAAATATTTTTATGATTGACTTTTGTTATAGAGATTATGATTGAAAAAGGTCTATTAATGCTAATTTTGTAAACATACTTTGTTCTAGTTAATTCAGCTTTTTTTTCCAACTGTGATATGCTGCTATCAGTTATTACTTCAGTCGTTGGTTATTATTTTTAAGGTGCATCAACAATCCAGCAAACCACTATTTGAAAACAGACTTCACAAAATTGTTTAAAATGAGCTGTACAAAAATTTCTGGAGCCACCCTCCAAACAATCTACTTGTACACATTCCAAATAAATTTTAAATATTGGCTAACCTAGCAAAAATAGTTTATTCTCTCTATGCTGCATGTATTAAAGTTAATAACAAAAACAAGTATTCATAAAAATGATGAAGGTGGAGTGAGCATGCGATTTTATTTTATGTAAATTACGATTCTACTCACAGATTTGTTGTTTCCAACGATCCGGATTTCAAGCTCATCATCAGGTTGAAGGAATTACAAACACGTCTCTCTACATGAACTGTAAGAATGAGCCCACTGCCAATGTGACATGGCATTTCGATAAGAAGTTGGTTTTTAGTGCTGAAGAATTTTATACATGCTACATGGATTACAACACAACTAAATATAATATATACTGTAAGAAAAATATTATAGCTCCGTGATTAATATTAAATCGATTATATTTAGTGGTCTATTGGCCAAATTTCTTTTTTCGATTAATTAATCTTTCTATGTAAGGTTTTTGTTGAAATGAAAAAGTTAGTGTCACGAGCCGAAAGTTGTGGGTTCGAATCCCACTCATGAAGTAACTTTTTCATTTCAACCAAAACCTTACATAAAAATGTGGTGTTTCATGACCATTAATCATTGATTCAGGGATTGTGAGATGTGGTCTGCTATGATGTAGGTTTTAAGCATTACCTACACATCACATAAAAAGATTAATTAATTGAACGAGTTAATATTACATTTTATTATTTTAAATTTCTAATCTAACCTAAATCTAGTTCTCTCCCTTTCTTGAAACTATAACACCGTTGGATTTAAATTGACATTGTGTTTTGTTTAATTTAGACGGTCCTTAAATTCAGAGAATTATTCAATTTAAGCAAGTGTTTTTTAACTTCTTAGGTAATTTTTAGTATTTAGTAGTTTTTAGTTTTAGTAAAGTATATTCATGTTTGCACGTTGTCTGATTGATAGTGTGAATTCCTACGCCACAGAAGAACTCAGGTCCAGCAGCGTTATATCATGTTATCCAGAGTAGCTTGTATTTGAGATCTTGGTGTCATCTTTGATCCTACCTTTTAAGCTACCTCCGCAAGAAATCAAAAATTGCTCCTTTAAAATGCTTGGCTTCATCATCCAAAGTATCTATCAATTCACAAATCCTTTTTGCTGTGTCCACCTGTATAATTAACTTGTTCGACCTATTCTTGAATATGCCTCAATTCACCTTGAATCCGCACTACTACACTGAGATGCTTCTTCATTTCAGAATAAATTTCTTCATACAGTAGGGAAATTACATAAATAAATTCCTTCATACATTTCTAATCAAACTGTCACAATGATAAATCCTCTCATAATCCTATTAAATCTTACTTCAATTCGTGAAGTGTTTAGTGACTTTTACTTGATGATCTTACCTGCAGAAGAAAGTGTTTTGTGATTATTTTTATTAAAAATTATTAAAAATTGTATAGATTCCCTAGAAATCCTTGGTAATCTCCAGTTTTATGAACCTTCTTGCCACCTCAGAAATGAGAAAATATTTTTTATTGAATATAAAGGTATAGATTTTTCACTTCACTCCCCGATGCATTGCATAACGATAGAATGTAATGTGCAATGCTGTTAATTTATTTAATCATCGGACTAAACAGAAAATGACTGTTGTGCATACCAAAATTTGTTTGGTTTTGAAATTCAGCAACATCTTGATGTTTGAATTTAGCGGTTTGACAGCTGCTTGGCTATCTAATAGCTATATTCTTGTTTTTGTAGCATTTATTCAGATTTAGTTGGATATTTCTGTCAATTGCATGGACCTCAGCTTGGAAGATGCTGGTATATATATATATATGTCCTTCTGTGTACCAGTAGAGATTGGTGCCATTCGTAAAGGAGATGTTTTTCTCTTTTTCCCATTCCTTTTTGGTACCTAAGTTTATATGGAAATTTTGGTTAAACTTAAACGTCATATTTTTTTTGGTATATTTTGTTTGACGAATATAATAGCTGAAGGTCATGGGTTCAAATACTGCTCGTAAAATTGGCTTTTTCACCTCAACCAAGGCTTTACATTAAAAGTATAATTAATTTAAATAGTTAATTATAATTTGGAAACTTTGAGATGAAGTCTAGTGTGACAAATCTTATTCAGGACTTGGGATTTATAAACATTAAATTATACAAATACATGTACAATGTGAAAAAATGAATTTATACAATGAAAGAAGTTTTTTATTTATGTTAATTATAATGTAAAAAAAGGTATGAGGATAGGAATATTCGGTCATGAAACTAAATTATCTGAGTCCATGGGAAAATACATATAGTATCTTCAAATCTGAGGTCCTCAAAATCAAGATATGAACTTAGTTCAACTTGACTAAAGAGTACAAAAACAAGAACATAGCTCTCCTGTCAAATAGCAAAGCAGTCATCAAATCACTAAGTTCAAATATCATTAGTTCAAAGATGGTATCGAACTGCTAAATCAAGTTATACATATTTGGTATGCAGAAGTCAGCCTTTTCTCGGTCCTGGGACATATGGGAGTAGAAGGCAACGAGAAAGTGGTCGCCATTGCATGAAAAGGGGCTGCTGTACCGGTGATAGTGTAAGAACCTTTCTGTGGCATAGGAACCCAGACAATCAATGAGTACCTCAGACAGAATGATAAAAAGAAAATGTGGGAACAATGGAATTCACTCATTGGGCACAAACAATCCAAGAACCTTTTAACAAATTTCGGAAGGAAAGAAGTGATAGAATATATCAAAGGGATCAAGAAAAAACTGCGAATCCTAACAGGATTCTCAACAACTGCTAACTAAATGGACATTTAAAGAGAATTGCTATAATCCAAGACAGTACATGCAGATTCTGCAAAGCGGCAGAGGAGACACCAACACACCTATTAATAATCGATTGGCCACAGCCTGATAACTTAGGGATCCAAACTCTCAATGAGTACGCAAAGGAAAAGAACAAAATGAAAATGAAAAACGTCGAATTCACTCATTGGACATACTCTAAAAACCGTCTAGCAAATTTTAATCTAACAGGACACCAGACAGAATGAGCATCTGAAGATCGGTTATAATGCAACATGGCGCGTGCAGATTCAACAAAGAAGCAGAGGAGATACCCAACACACCTACTAACAAACCGGCACCCCATTTTCCTGCAAGAGGGAGTGTTTTGGAATATACAATGTGACTACTGAAGAAATTGAACCTCTGAATTAATACTAATCGAGTTCATTGATGAAATAGGACCGGTGTCCTATAGGTACAGAACGGGGGGATACAATAGCTTCTAAAGGGTGCAGTATATTATGAATAATATATCTATATCTAATGTGATGAACCGTTAGATTGTGAACATTGAATGAATTTAAAGCAGTTTTCGAGGGAAACGAATGTTCTATTTTCTGTTGAAAGAATAATGTAGTAATTTTTTTAAACTGGGTGGGGAAAAAAGTGGGAAAATATTAAATTAACTCGATCTGTTTTTATCTTGGAAAACGGGCCTGGGCGGTTTTCTTTATAGTTTTAGTGAAATCTATCACGAATAAGTTGAAGAAGAAGAATCAATTTCATAAGGGATGGGTTTTGCGCTTGGGCGGAAGGAGTACGGAAGAAGGGCTGCCCTCGTGCGGCCTGCAGCGCTACGAGTTTGAAAGGCAGTTTCACAGAAGCAGTAGATTAAAGAATGCGTATCTCGATTTAGTTTTTGCCTTGTTGTCTCAGGGGCAACAGCTGACTTCAGTCCTCGACGGTCTGACTTCCCTGTCGACAAATGGAAGAAAGATAGGGCCGAGTATTTTCTTTTTAATGGGTGCGGTTAACTCGTGATGGACAGAGTGAGTTCAGGCAAGCAGAAGTTCCCAGTGGAACGTTTGGTCCGAGTCGGATATTATGAACTGGAACAGACGATAGGCAAAGGCAACTTCGCAGTCGTAAAGCTGGCCACTCATGTCGTTACCAATACAAAGGTAATCGGTTTAACATAATCCTGCATGGGCTAACGAGTCCGTTTTTAACCAGTGTCTCCTGGTGAGCGAGCACGGCCGTCAGCTTTGACCTTTTCAGCCGTTGACAGCTTGACAGCCAAAAAGATCTCGATACCGATCACCGATCAACAATTTTTAACGACCCTGAGGCTTGCAATAAAGAAAAAAAATATTTTAAAAAATACAGAATTTTTTTAAATATAAACCTCCGTTACTTAAAAACATTTATAAATTAACAATAAATTTTAATGAATACAGTAATTTATTACAAATAATTTCATTTAGGTTAGAACACTATCACGAACTTTTTCTGTCTTTCCAGACTTATCTGAAGACTCGAAAAACAATTTTTACAAAAATACAATGATCACATTCAATTCTGACACTAGTTCCTACAAGGTTAACATTCTTTATTGCAGACAAATGACTTGAGTTTTGACATTGGCCTAATGGTTCTTTGTTATTCAATTAAATCTCCTCAACCAACAATTAAACATTTCTAATTGAATATAAAGATCAAATCATTTACTTTTACCATTTCAAAAATGCAACAGAGAATATTAAAAAAAAAAGTTTTCGATACAAATTCTATTAAAATAACAATAAATCAACTATAATTTTATTTTAAAACTATGATCAAATTTACAAACTCCTTTTTTATTTTCCTTCTTATTTTTCAATGTTGTTCATAGGCCAATTTCAAAAGTGAGTTAAAAAAAAATATGAGCAAGTGCACACTAAAACGTTCCTTACTTTACTTTCTCTCGTAAATAATGTTTCGCTATGATTTCTCTTAAAACATACTATGCAAAAAGATTATTGCTTTTTAATATAAAAGATAAAATTGTACATATCATTTTTTTTTAAATATCTTTTCTTGGAAAATCTCAGTTTCATCAACAATGAGTTAGTCTTTCTGATTGAACTTATTTCTTATTTATCTGTATTTCAGTGATATTAGTTGTATAGTGTTAATGTTAAGACTTTTTTTCACAAGATAAGCCTTCAATCAGATAATAATTCAACTGTTGCTTTTCATCCCTTGAAATTTTTATTATTTTCACCATTATAAAGTTTACTCCATGATATTTTTTTAAACATATTAAAATTGATCTGTATATAGATTGGATTATAAATCCAATTTAAATTGCAAACACAAAATATTTCCATTTGTGTTTTAGTGATCAATGGACAAATTTACTTCTTTCAATTAATAATCCTTTTATGTAAGGTTTTGGTTGTAATGAAAGAGATCAAATTTTTTGTCAAACTTTTAAGAACACAACTACGAGTTAGATTTTAACACAGAGTACAATTACAAAAAAACCAAAGGTTTAAGTTTTTTAAACCATTTTGTATTAAAGGTAATGAAATTTTCAAAAAATACACGAAATATTAATAATTTATTCTAACTATTTAAACATTCTTCAGGAATTGGAAAAGTATATTTTTCTGTTTAACCAGTTCAATTTGCCCATGTCAGAAATACAGACGAAGGATCAGTGCAATCACAACATACAATTTATTTATTTTTAAAATTTTTAACAACACTTATTTTTATGTCTGTTGGTCCAAAAGACTGATATTTAATTTTTTGTTAATTTTTTTTCTTGGTTTTGTCCTATTTTTTATAGTTGAAAATTTCTTGGTAGGCCTTTTTAAAGGTGCATTTTTTAGGTGTTTGTTAAAATTAAGGCCTACAAAAAAAGTTGCTTTTTGTTAAAAATAATGATAATATTTTTATTTATTTATTTCATTTTTAAAATTTAGTTTATGCTGTAATTTGTTATGTAATTTGAGCTTTAATCGATTATTTACGTTCGAAGTTTTTACATCATTTGAAGTTTTATGTAACATTATGGACATGCTCAATGGATTCTGAAATTTTGTAACTCTTTTTACTTATAAGAACAATTCCGATATAACTTTTATATCCATGTATCCCCCGTATATTGACGTTAATACACAAATGTGATCATAACAATATAAAGTTATAAGTAATAAAACGATATTTGGTCAGTCACCGATCCCAGTAAAACCGTGGTTGTTAAAAAAAGGCAAAACCTTTCAAATAACCCATAAACGTGCTGAAACATAAATTGTCATCCCCTTTTTTAATGTTGCTTAACAATTAATGGAGGGGTTGCTCTGTTGTGTTGTTGACGTCATTCGAAGTGCCTTGTGCGTCATTGGACGTTGGTTCGATAGTTCGATACCACTAGTTGCGTCGTAACTCTTTGGGGTTCTTGAGACCGTTTAAGTTCTTGGACGTCGTCACCCTTTAAGGCGGTTTTGTCTTTTATAATTTATAGTTTTTGTTGCAATACAACAAAAAATGAAAATGGTTCAAATTTTATGCAGGAACTTCAAACTAACGAATACCAGCCGTTAACTTTTTGACGAAGTAACTCAGGCTCGACTGAAACAAAGTTTTGTTAAAACAAATGCATAAAATTAACATAAATAAAAGTAGCTTAATGCCCCTATGAAAAATTTTTGTTTATCCAGCTAAAAACCAAGAAAAATTGTTTATAGTTTTCTATAATTGAATTTTGGCTCCCTAAAGGGAGCGAATATATATACCACCCTATAATTATGAGAAAGAAATGTATTGTACTACTTGCTTCCAGGTCTCATCCTTTCAGAGGAAATATGCTCTTCTGGTTTAAAAAAAATATTCTTATTGTTTTATGCTTGTGAATGTATTTATTAGCATGGTATGAGGGAGGTGCAGGAGTGCCTAATATTTTGCGAAATTTCCTACTTATTGCCTTGATGATCCTGTCGTTAGGTTATTACTAATCTTTTTGGTCTGCTTATCTTACTGTCTTGGTCTGCGGCACATTTCGGCTCTTCATTGATTTGAAAAATCCAGAAGCTGAAACATATATAACATATGTGTTTCTTAGAGACCGGTTGTTTCATAATTTGTCATGAGTCATAATAAGTCAAGAGCAGTCAAGAATGAGGCAGTGTAGAAAAATACTTTTCTTATTTTATTTTATTTTTTTGGACGACGTTTTGGCCTTTATTCAGGTCATCTTCAGTGCATCAAGTCTGGTACTATTCTTCATATTGGATTTGTGTGAGTGATGTACAGAATAATGACTTCACAAGAATAGTCGAATAATGAATAAAGGTCGAAACGTCGTCCAAAAAAATGAAAAGGTATTTTTTATTTTTCTAAAATACCTCATTCTTGACTGCTCTTCACGACTTCAAAAAAATATCTAACATAATACAACTATGAGGATAGGCATTTTGGCATAATCCCTTCTCTTTAAGAGGTTTGGAAGTACTTTCAGTACTTCACCACCTTAGTGAAATAAGTTAATTATGTATATAATGTTAGTGATCACCTTCAGCATTGTAGTTACATAACAACTTTATGCTTTTTTAAAATATGTGTTTATAAAGTATATACATAGAAATAACTCCATTAACTCTATTATTCATGTGGTAGAAGCTGACATTGGTTTGGTTGCGATACGATGGTCAAGACAAGTCCCCACCTCTTCAGGCTTGCAAAAGAATGTACAATACACACCAGACCAGAAACTGTGAAATAGAACATATAGAATAAATAGAACTCAAACTAGACCAAATTTTCAAGCCTAAAACAAATGAAAAAAGTGTACTATTATTTATAATGGGGAGAATTTTTTCCTCCCTTTTATGTTCGTATACGTAGAGAAAAATCATGACAATTTAACATTAAGTAAATAATATAAATATTGGGAACAAGACAGCATATATTTCTGCACATACAGACTGCACATACTGTGTAAATCATGGATCTTTAATTATTATTGTTAGTATTTTCATTGTAAACATTTTACAATTAAGATTGTATCTTGAATACCTACCAACCACAAAAACACAGGGAAAAAATCTTTATTTGACAATGAAATTTGATTAAATTTATTGTTAAGACTTGTGGGACCGAAATTCACATGACTAAAACAGCAGGCAGATGAGAATGGTTGGAAATAATCTAATTTTAATGAAATTTTAATCATACTGGGGAAAAAAACACCTAAAGAAATTAGCAAAACTGTATTTAGAAAAATGTCTAAATTCCTAAAAATAAAGTATCATTTTTATCAATTATGAATAATTAGAGTGAATCCACAATTTTTATATGTTTTTATAGTTCATTTGTGTGGTTACTCAAATTTGTAAAACAATAATTTCGACAGTAGTTTGAAAAAGAATGTTAACGATAATTCTTTCCCAATCTCATGTGTTGTAATTATTTCCATAAAATGAACTTTTTAACGTTATTTTTCAGGTAGCAATAAAAATCATAGACAAAACAAAACTGGATCAGGAAAATCTTAAAAAAATATTTAGAGAGATACAGATTTTAATGAAGCTCAGACACCCTCATATTATAAGACTGTACCAGGTGAATTACCTTTAAATTTCTTTTATGTTTGTTATGTAATTTATATTTAAATGTAAAAAAAAAATAATTACATAATCCACAATGAGTTTCAATTTTACTGTAAAACCTGTGCAACATAGTCAATGATAGAAAATTAATGAAATGGCCACATTTGCAGAGGTTGTACTCAAGCAGAAAATCAATAATCAAGGCTGCAATTATGTAACTGCATAGTAAAGAATGATTGTTTAAATAACAAAAAAAAAGTTGTGTTTTAATTTAAAAGTTCAGTAATTAGTAATATTTACATTTACTTTAAAATTGATATATACATAAATACATAGGTAGAATGCAATTGCAACTGCTTTATTAGTATTTTGCTGATACATTTCTTAAGCATTCTAATTTATACCATTTTCTAGGTTATGGAGACTCCAAAAACCATCTACCTAGTGACTGAATACGCTTGTGGGGGTGAAATTTTTGGTGAGATTTTTTATTTTACCTTATTTCTCTCTCTCTCTCTCTCTCTCTCTCTCTCTCTCTCTCTCTCTCTCTCTCTCTCACACACACGCACACACACACACACAGAGTAGAAATCATGCATTCCTTCTTATTTTTTGTCATGTCATGAAATAATTTAATTTACAATTTAAAATTCACTCTTTTTCACCTGCATTCAGCTTGTAATATAATTTTTAAAAGTAATTAGCTTTTATTTTAATATTTAAATTATATTGTTCATAAGTTTCGCATAATAAACACCTTAAATTACTCTTGAAGGAACAGAAATTGCTGATATTTCTTATCTGAGAAAATGGATGTTATATCAAGATATTCTGCTATTTATTTACTAGTAGTGTGATAACGACGGAAACAGTAAATACGTTTATCTTAACATTTTTCATATACAAAGTTAATGTAATATTTACTGAGAAAAGTGCATCAGATAATGCATTTCTTTATATATAAAAAAAAAAAAAAAAAAAAATTAAATGATCAGATATGAAATATTTTAGCTTAAATTGTAGTAAAATTTGTTTACTGTTAGTTTTTATCGTAGCTAAACATTGCGTTGAGACCAAATAACATTTTGCCGGTTTGAGCGTGTTGAGAACCAAAGGCATTTTCTTTTATTAAGGTGATAAATTAGGCTTATCATATAATCTGTGCTGTAAGGGGCCACGGTGATATAAATTTTTTTGAGTATTGTGTACTCAATGCCAGTTTCCATTCACATTGTAGGCAAAACTTGTATAAATGTATATGTTTTCATCGTTGTTCGTTATTTATCAGACATTTTGGAATTAGTGAAATTCATGTAGTTGTAGATGATTATTTAAGTTTGTCCAACGGTACAAATTCATTGCTTTTATTACATATTGAACAAAGGATGCTGTTAGATCATTGGATTTTTATTTGTTTTTGCTTCTTTGTGTTATGTTAGATAATAATAATAATTGGTGACGTTATTCCATGTAATGTTGCACTCTGAGGTAGTCAATTAATAATAATAATAATTAGTAAAATTGTTCGTTACAATTTTATATTTTGCCAAATAATTTGTATTGCAAGTTCATTTTAACTTCAAATGTAACTCTTTAATTTTTTTCGTAAATTAAGTTTTCTTGGAATGATTTTATTTAACCTCCAGTTTTTATTCTGTTTGTATTTGGCTATTTTATTT
>CM077104.1:9561937-9661300 GCA_039619505.1 Cimex hemipterus
AACTCAAAGTCAGTAAAACGACCGTCGCTGACCACCTCAAGGCAATTGGAAAAGTGAAAAAACTCGAAAATTGGGTTCCACACTCATTAAACGATCGCCAAAAAAATCAGCGCTTTGATGTTTGTGCATCACTTCTTTGTCGAAACAAAAATGACCCATTTCTGACCAGAATTGTTACATGTGACGAAAAGTGGATTCTCTACGATAACACTAGACGTTCTGGACAGTGGCTCGACAAAGGAGAAGCTCCAATACATTTTCCAAAGCCCCCAACTCATCAAAAAAAGGTAATGGTTACGGTATGGTGGGCTTCATTTGGTTTAATACACTACAGCTTCTTAAATCCTGGCGAAACCATCAATGCTGAATCATACTGTAACCAAATTAATACCATGCATCAGAAATTGGCAGTAATGAAGCCCTCTTTGGTCAATCGGAAAGGGCCCATTTTGTTGCATGACAACGCTCGACCACATGTGTCACGTGTAACGTCACAAAAATTATTGGAGCTTGGCTATGAAACTTTGCCTCACCCACCCTACTCTCCGGACCTCTCGCCTACTGACTACCATTTTTTCAGACACCTGGACCACTACTTACAACACATAATATTCAAAAATCAAACGGAACTGGAAAATGCATTTATTGACTTTATCAATTCTAAAAATTCTGAATTTTACTCAGACGGAATTAATAAGTTACCAACACGTTGGGAGAAATGTATTGAGAGTATGGGAAATTATTTTGATTAAAGAACATTGCTTTAAAGTAACTAGTTTCTTTTTTTTTTGTTTAATACCAAAATCCTGCATTATTTTCCGGACAACCCGATAATTATTTAAAAAAAAAAATTGTTTTTTTTTTTTTTTTTTTTTTTTTTAAACAATGAAAGAGCCTATTTATCTTCAAATTGAACATATTGAACTGTACCAAATGTCACATAAAGATTTTTTTTATTTTAATTAACAACTCTGATAATATTAAATGGTAGACTGAATCAAACAAAAGCATATATATATATTTATATAAAAATTATTTCTTTCTAAAACACCATTGAAATTAATTATTTCCCAAACATATCGTAACATTACGATGTGAGTTTTTATTATATACTGTTCTTTGATGTGCTCGCACTTCCAAACTCCTCAATGCAAATGGTCAGTTTTCGATAATAAAAAAATTGTTTCAAATTGGGCGTTTATTATATTTTAATTAATAAACTCCTTTGTAACTCCATTTATAATTGTGTAAATGGTTTGTAACAGCTCGCTCATAGGAAGCCTTCAATGAACAGGTTTTGTATATCTTTCATACCTTTGCAGTGTTGTAAATCTGTTGTTTGCTATATAATTAATAATATAATTATTTTCTTTCCTCCCATTTGTGTAGTCTTTGCATGTTAGTTAATATTCAAGCACATTTAATTATATTGCTACTACACTGTCGTTACCATATTTATTTAGTTAACTCACATTAGTGATCCTTTTTCTTGGTTATTTCGCAAACAAAATCAATCTAGGAATTTTGGGTTAGGAAGTTCATCAAGCATTGAATAATTTTGATTTAATTACACTTTTTAACTGCCTTTCCCCAATATGTTTTGTGTAATACTTATACATTTAACCACAAGAATTAACCAAAAGCTTAAAAAAAAAATTCTTGTTATATTTTTGTCGTGATTGTAAAAATATATTTTTGTCTTGTTAAAAACAACGAACAGTCCACTAGTACTCTTCATTAGTATCGCTTAAATTAAACATACACAAATCTTTTAAAAGAATTTTATTTTTATTTTTTATGATTTTATGACAAGCCATTTTTTTTTTTTTATTGTTCATTAATAACATTTGATTTTAAGGGGGAAGAGATAGTTTAAAAGAGACTGTTCACTTTCCTGGGGAAAGATATTCTCCAGTTAGAAGAGCAAGTGAGGGCTCAAATCATTACATTTCAAACTCTGATCATTCGTCTCTCAGGTCTTTACAACTAGAACACCAACAGCTGCAGGTTTGGAGTAGTATTTATTTTTGTGTTTAGTTTTTAATAAGTAACACGTTTTTATTTATTTAATTTTCTAGAAAAATAACAGCTTTGGGGGTGATTTATTAGTAGCGGCAGAACTCCAACTAAGACATACAATTGACATACAGCAAATGAGAGCAAGTCCTTCTCCTTCTCCTCCACAAGTGATTTCTGGCGGAGTTTCTCCTCTCACTCCTTCAGGTTGGTCACATAAAAAAATATAAATATGAATAAAATTAACTATTAACATTTAAAAACTGAAATTATTAACTTTGAGCTGATTTCATGGTTCAATGAATAAGATTTTTTATTTTTTCAAGGCTCTCCTATTCATTATTCTGGTGTGAGATATCCAGAAAATCCCGCTGGAGGTCTTTCTCAGCATTTCCAGAGCTTACAACTACAACCTGATATGTTCAATCCAAATCCAAATGGAGGTATGAAATTTTCAAAGCCTTGCTTTTCACTTTAAAGTTTTAATTAAGATGTTTGTTTAAAATTGTGTTTACATATTCTGACTGTACATTTACTTTTATAAATGTTCTGCACATTTTAAAGGTTTGATACCACAAGGGGCATCAAGCAATTATCAGTACAACAGCCAAAATGGAAATCAAGCACCGCTCGATCTTAGAATTAATGTTCACCCAAGTCCGTCACCACCACTCACTAGGATACAAGAAGAAGATTGGCCTGGTAAGTTTTGCGGTAAAGTGAAATTGTATTTATAACAGTGTTAATTGTGAAATCCATTTTTTTTTTCTTTTTTTTTCTTTTTTTTCTTTTTTTAATTTTAGGAGAAAAATTGGGATACAGTTCAAGAATCCAACCGGTAATATCAGTTACAGATTCAGAAGGTGAAGTATGGCCTAGTTTAATGACCAACCACCAGCCTCCTCTCCTTGCCTCAGAGGCCCTACAAAAGACTGTTTCTGGGTCATTCCAAGTGTCATTATCAGAATTTTGCTCCAATTTAGCGGCATCAGAAGTGATTTCCCTTTTACAAAAAACTGTTAGTGCCATAGCTCCAAGTGAATTTCATTGTTACACTAAAGATGGGCCAGCATTAGCACTTCAGAGTTCATCGGGTCTTCATGTTGAATTACAGGTATACAATGATAGATTTACAAGGTAAAACTGGACATTTAAGTTGAAATTAAATTCTTTTCTATGATGAAATATTTAGAGATAAAGTTAGTGTAGTATTAAGGAGTTGTCTTTCAACAGAAAGACTGCTATGGATGATGGTAAAAGATCTGGCTGAAAAGGTCAGATTATATCTTAAACCATTCAGGGCAGTGTGATATCATACATGTCCTTCCCCGAGCGAGGTACTCAGAGCTATATTGAGCTTTACTCTCTTCAATTCAAGTTCATAGAAGCAGTGTACCATTTTTTAAGTTATTGAAGCACTAGTGAGAGTGGAAAATTAGATAACTTAACACTGTTGTTTACCTTTTTAAGCGTTTTTTACACTCCTACTTTGAACTTCAGTCTAAAGGTGAAGAGATTATAACACAATATCACACTCATAGTACCTGGGTAGAGGCTCACTCTCACTACCCAAGTGCTCACTGTTCTGAATAGGTTAAACATCCCAATCTTAATAATATAATTATGAGATTTCCTCTAACATAATAATACCATTATACACCTAGTTTAGTCAAGCATTTCTATTAGAATCATTAACAAAATAATTTTATACAAAAAAATAAAATAAATATTATTAGCAAGCGGGAAAGATGGTTTTTCATTTATTAAAGGTGTGCAAATTTCAGGTAGTAATTATCTAATATTTTCAAAAAGGCAGTTTGGGTCTGGTCTTTCTGAACCATGATCATTGTTATGCTGTAATCATGCAGGTTGTTATTTAATTACAGTTGAATATGGTCAGGTGTAGTACATACATTAGAACACACTATCGCAAATTACTTCCCAACTAATCTATCATTGATGACTGCCACATTCCTAAGAACATGGACTGATATGTATAATAAATTTTAAAAAATAATAATAATAATAAAAATTGTAAAATAAATAAATAAAATAAACTTTCTTCTTTAAAAGTTAGTTCTTACACATGGTTTGTAGTTTTTACAAACTTCAAACTTAAAACTCATCATCAGGTTAAAAGCAGTTTGAAAATATCTCTCAAAATAAATTGTAAGAATGAATCCACAGATCCCTCTCCAATGATGTATCAATGAGAAACAATGCTTAATTTTGATCGTTCGAAAAACTTTAGAACACAACTAAATATTTTCCTAGTAGATAGATAGATAGATAGATTATACTTTATTTACAAAAAATTAAAAAAAGTATTATTATGGCATGGTGTTAAAACCAGAGTTCGAAGTGTATAACTATCCCACGAATATGCTTAATTATATAATTATAAGAAAAGAAGAATTTAAAATATCAACTTCAGTGGTTACAATTATTTATAGGATTTTTGAATTACAAGGTTGAATTGGGATAAGCTTTGAAAATAATAAAAATGACACCTCAAAGAACAAAAGGATTCCAACTTACAAAGGGTCCCCCACAGGCAAACAGAATTCCCATGTAGAAGCCTACAAACTAAAAATTATATATATTAAGACAAACAGAACAAAATAAAATAAATAATAAATAAAAAAGACAACAAAAAAGAAACAAAATAAGACCAACAGAATATTAATTCCCTACATTCCAATGTATTCATACCTGTAAAACCAGGCTTTCCGAGCAAAATCAACAAGACCCTGGCAATCGGAGCCGTTCAGAAGGGCTATGAGCTCTTCCCTTGTCAGAAAACCCCTACCCACGTACAGACACCTCGATTCGTTCAGGACTGAGCATCTAGCAAGAAAATGATATGCGTCCTCACGATCACCTGAGTTGCATAGAGAGCACACTGCAGTGGCAGGAGTACTCCCAACCCAAGGCCTGAAATTCAGGAACAACTCCCTAAATATTTTCCTAGTAAATACTCTAATAAAATAATTTTAAATTACTGATTAATTTGTGTTTAAATATTATTTAAGTACACTTGAAAATAGTTGGTAGATCAAACTGTATTATATTATTTATGCATTTGTAAATAAAAATAAATAATATAAGCTAATATTTTTTAAACTTTGCTTTGCTCTATTACATTTCCAAAATTTATGGGTGTTTTTTCTTTTTTTGAAAAATGAATTTTACTGAAGTATTGTGGTTGAGGTATTTGTAGAATTATGATTTATTAAGTTATCTTTTTCTTTCTAGGCAAAAAGAAATGATTCACTTATTAGTCAAGTGATGACTTTTACATTAACACTGCATATTTTAATATTTTCAGAAGAAAAAAAATTGCATATTTGAGGGTCGATATATAGTTGGCATATTTTAAGATTTTTATCGCAAAATTTGGGCTCTGGTTGCAAACAATTACAATTTGACAAGAGTGAAAGCGTGGGGAAACTGGATAGATTGTTGTAGCCTATCCATCGTAAAATCGTGGGTGACAGCCATAAACTTGGCCTGAAGAAGTCATATTGTAATAACCGTCTGAAGGTTTGGGTTTAAATTTATAGCGTATTGGAATGGCTAAACACAAATGCGCACAAGGTGGGCCACGGGAGCCGAATGGTTAGCATAAGATACTCTCGGCTAGTAGACCCCACGGTTGCGGGTTTGATTCCCGCCATTGCCTCTGGCCCTTTTTTCACGATCCCCTTCCCCCCCAAAAAACGAATACGCAATAAATAATTAGAATAGTCTGGCTAGATATGCAAAGTTCATGAGGCCATTTAAAAAAAGAAAAAAGTGCGCACAAGCACCCGCCTATTTTCTGTGGTTTGGATGTGTGATAGAACAAACCCCATGATTTGTATTTGATTAAACATACCAGTTAAAAACTATTTACTGTATTACATAATCAACTTCGATTAAAAAATTTCATAACTTTGTATGTTACATACCTGATATTTTTGTCGTAGGTTGAGAGGAATGCACAACTTAAAATGAGGCGAATTTCAGGAGATCAGGGGCAGTACGCTGACCTTTGTCACCAGCTGGTCGCCTGTATGACTAGCTAACAAAACCCTATCACTTTTTGAGAGGCATCTAGTCACTACCTAAACTGATACACACAAGCAACTTCAGTTTTTTTTGTTTGTTTTTTTAAATCACATAATTTTACTCCCTTTATTAGGTTTCATTTTTTGTGATCTCAACCAACCATTGGCTGTGAACAATTTTCCAACCCAAGTTAAATCTATTAATTCTTTTCTCAACTGGAAAATATCTATAAGTTAGTTGTCATTCCATTTCTATTATTGTTGATTTTTTTTGTTTTAATCTTTTATGAATTTTAAATATTTTCTATCTTTCTGTAGATTTGTTAATTGCTAATCAACTTTTATGTTCATTTCAGCGGACATTTAAACTTTATTCAATAGCAAAATTTGTACATAAAAATATAGTAAATCAGGACATTGCTACAACTTTTATTTAATTATGTTGCCATGAAAATAATAATAAAAATCAAAAAAAGAATTTAAAAAATAAATAAAAATTACAGCAAGTACATAGAGAAGTTAATATGCTTGTAATTTTTATCTTTGGCATAATTTTTATCTGCAGGCCTTTATTTTTATTTTGTAAGCTTTCATTTTGTCTTCAAAGCAACAAATTGTTGATTTAGATGGAATGTCCATTGTTATTAGTAATTACCTAATGTAAAATATGAATATAATGTATATAATGTACATATTGAAAAGTATCATGTATATTCATGCCCAATAAATAAATCAAAGTGAAAATAGTTTGTTTTGTATATTGTGTACACATTTGTGAATTTCACTTATAAATAACTTCACAAGGAAATGTTTACACAACTAAAATACCCCACAAATTTCTATGTCACTAAATATTTTTCTGACAGAACGAAAGGATCAGTAACGAACAAATTTAATATGGTGATGATGAACTTGAAATTTGATCATAGGCCATCATTTTTTTAGTCTGCTTGTCTGCTGCGTTAATCTGTCAGATGTATTTCGTCATCTTCAATGTGCCTATGAAATTTCTGTGAAGACAAGTTGTTTCGGTGATCGTTTGTACAGCAGGCTTATAAGACGTCTGAAGCATGTTTAATCCTTTGTGTTTTGAGTCAAATGTGTGGGTTCTACTTAGGGTTTCAGGATCAGGAAGTAGGTAAAAGGGATTGAATTGTTAAACAAATTTTTTTTACATCAAAGAGATATGGCCGTCATCAGAGAAATCTAGTTTTTCTAATGCTACAAGGTACCTTTTACAAAAAAAAAAAAAAAAAAAAAAAAAAAAAAGAATTACAACTGACATGTAAAATATTAAATTAAAAAATTAAATATTATTTACCTATCTACTACTACGCCCATTTGATAAAACAAGTTACTTTTGGTTTTTACATTGTTTTTTTAGGGATTTGTTTCTTTTTTCATAAATCTTGAGCTTGGGAAGAAAGACAATCACAGAGCAAATTTAAATGGTTGAACAAGTGGTGTATATAAAACAAATTAAAATTTCAAACAATTTTGTTCCAGTTAACAGACCTGACTTATATAAAAATGTAGGAAATCATACATTATATTGTATAATTGAAATATTTCTAAAAATAAAATTTGATACAAAACAATTCAAATTAGACAAAAACAAAAATTGTGTACTACACGTTTATTAATAGAAATATATTTATCCAAAAAAAAAA
Source organism: Cimex hemipterus (assembly GCA_039619505.1). Taxonomy (NCBI): domain Eukaryota; kingdom Metazoa; phylum Arthropoda; class Insecta; order Hemiptera; family Cimicidae; genus Cimex; species Cimex hemipterus. The sequence continues at coordinate 9,569,673 of CM077104.1, forward strand.
AATTCGCAATAGGGCTTGGTGGTCCCTCTACAGTGAGTAGAAAAATATAAAATAAATAACAAAAAGATTCCAAAATATAATGCAAGAAGTAACAATTAACAAACAAAATTGTGTATAAAAGAGAGAGGAAAAAGAATAGCAGCAAAATCATGTAGAGTTTGATCAAATCAAGGAATATTTTAAAAAATGAAAGTTTCACGCTTATAAGCTTGTAAAAGGGGGTGGACAGACCTAATATGCTGCACAATGGAATTCCACAGCTGCACCCCAGCAACTGTAAATTGAATCATAAATAAATCATCATTCATAGATTTGGTTTTAAGATGCAAACTTTTGTAATATTTAACCATTGGAAGAATTAAAATTGATTACAATAAATAAACATGATGGGCAGAGCTTAGTGATACGAAATAAGTAAATAAAAGATTTAAAATTTAAGGAATAAATAAATTAATACCCAAATGTGTAGAGATTAGTGACCGTTAATGGATAAATAATTATTCAGATATCGTAAGACGCGGTCTGGTGTGATGTAGGTTTCAGAAAAACATTTTCTTTATCATTTTATCGTGCCAATGTTTCAATCTTTTATTGTGACCATCTTCGGGGCCTGGGATTTACAAACATAGTTTACATTTAGAAAATACATATAGAATTTGGAAAAGTGAATTTATACAATGCAAAAAATTATATTTTATATCCCATCAAAGTATTTCTACTCACTCAAAGTGTTTGTCTTCTGTGTCTTTACAATAATAGATTAAAACGTTGGCACGATAAAGAAAATGTTTTTCTGATACCTACATCACACCAGACCACATCTCACGATATCTGAATAATTAATTAATACCCAAAATGAACTTGTCATCTGTTGAAATAAATGAATAAGTAAAAAACAAAATAAGTTTTAATGTTGGAAAGACAAATTTATGACATTTCCAAAATGAATTTAAATTCCCATTCATCCTTCTAACATCAAAGCTTAAAATAACAACCCAAGATAATCTGTTGTTAGAAGTTATGCCAACGTTTTTTAATTGGTTAGAGAAGGGAATTAAAAAGCCACCAAGATTAACGCAAAAAAATCCTCAGTTGACAGATTGGTGTTATACATAATCATCAATTTGGATTTTAGTGAGTTAAGTTTGAGACAATTGTTTGAAACCTAATAAACCAAGATTTTGTTAGTTGAATAGAATTGGGGATTAAATGACAGGGACACGGCGTATAGATTTGGGCATCGCCAGCATTTAAATGAAAATTTGGTGTAATTTCAACAAGAAGGAGGTCTTTAATAACTATTGAAAACAGTAAGTGTCCTAAAATTGGTCCTTGTCGGACACCAGATTTAACAGGAATGTCAGACGAGAGCTAGTTAACAGGTAGTTTGACAACTTGTTTACAATCTGACAAATAAAAGGATATTAAACAAGATAATATGTTTGATTGCAGATACATTATGGGAATGCAGTTTTCCAGTCAATAAATATCTAATGTTTGGATAGTTTCATTGTTTTATTAATTGCACCCAAAACGCAGTGGCAGTACCGTAAATTTTAAAAATCGAGCGCTAATTACAAGTAGGTGTCAAATATATATTGTGAAGCTACTAAAATTATTTAAAAAATTTATGATTATTAGTATTGTGTATTAATTTATTAAATAAATATTATTATATTTAGAATTCTGAGAAGGATTTAGTGAAATAAAGTAAATTAACTACATATTTTGTTGTATGATGTTGTGAAGTTAACAGTATCGATACTTAGTAAAGTTAATTTAGTATTTTAAATAACAACACAATTCCAAACCTTTTACGAATAACTTATTTAATTTATTTTTCTTTGAATAATTTTAAAAATTTTTTAAAAGTTGTTAGCACGAAATTGAACATATAATTTTCATTTGTGAAATCGAACTTTTACAGTTCGTAGTATCGATGGGACGGACATTGGAAGTTGGGACGAGAAAACGCGAGCTGCCTTCCAAGTGTGACGTCACCTCGATTCCCTTCGTTCGTGGGGTCTGACTAGTGGTATAATCTTTGGTCGAGAATCTAAGCGAATTCTTTATTATTTTTCGACATGGTAAGAAAAACATTCACTTTCTTATTGTTACTAGTTTTTTCGAGTTGTTAATAGTTATTGAAGATATATTTGAACCAATTTATTCCGTTGTGGCGTTTTCGGCTCCACGTGTTCTTGTCGGTTTAATAACCAAAGGAATAAAACATTGCCTATTAAGCAATAAGACCTTTTTTTATTAATGTTAATTTTACAGCTTTATTTTATTTCTTAAGCCAAAGTTATTAAAAGGGTTTATTTATTTGTTAATTTGCTATAGATCGCGTACTCGATTCTTAACCTTAACAGCCGTCTGTGTTGGGTTCTAGGAAATCGAGATTTTTTTCCATTTTATTTATTTCTTAGTTGTTGGCATGTAAAAGACATTTTTTAAAAAATATAACTCGCTCCGGACCTTATCACAAACTGTGTTTTAATTATTATTTAATTACTATTTTGTTATGAAATACGAACGATGTCCCATTAAAATTGGGTGTATTATTTAGCGACCGGTCGCCCTGTAATTTGTTGAAGTAGCGAGGAACGATCTGGAAACATTTTAGAACCCATTTTTAATTTTTTTAAACCGACTTTTTAGTTTTATTCTGGTAATCTTCAGTCCCTGGGTGAATTACAGGAAAAACTACATCAACTGGGAAAAAATACAATACAGAATTCAATTCCTTTTTTCCTCGCTTACATTTCATACATGAAGTTTAACAAAGTACCGTACCTAGACACTTGTTGTATGACACATAGATGGCACGCTAAATACAGATTAAGTTAATTAACTTTTTGGTCTGCTGGCCTATTAATATATTACAATTAATTAAGGTTTTTAGTTGAGATTAAAAAAAAGTCAATGGGATGAGCGGGATTCGAACCCACGATCTTTGGCTAGATACGCCGGTGCTATGATACTTGAGCTATTGTGACCTCGATCCACTCGGAACCAACTTCCATCTCAACCCCACCTTTTGAATTTTCCCTCCTTTTGGCCAAGGTGGGCTCAAATCCCACTCGTGCCATTGACTATTTTATCTCGACTAAAAACCTTAATTAATTGTACTAAATACAGAATTGTACCAAAATCCAATGAAAACAATAATAAGTGCAGCTAAAGGATTAGATACCTAAAAACACTACATCATTACGTATCATAACACTACACAAACAGTACATACAGAACACATTTTGATCCTGAAGAGCCAAACTTATACATGTTCATTACATACATCCACACACAAATTAAGTACATCTTTGTTCATTTGCTATACATCATGTACTAGATTCTTAACCTTAACGGCCATCTCTGTCAGGTTCGAGGAAATCGAGATGTTTTAATAATACCTCACAACCCTTTACACACAATAATAAACAGCTAATGGGTTAGATTATCTAAAAACATAATTAACAGGATCATAACACTTCAGAAACAGTATATTCAGAACACATCCCGATCAGATTACCCAAAACCAACCCAATATACATGTCCTTTACATTTATTCGCTCATTGTCACACAAATTAAGTACATCGCTCTTCTTAGATCAGATTAAAATAACCTTCAAAAACCACAAAACATACACTTGCTTCCAAAGTTAAAACCCCAAGGCCAACAGCCTACAAATCCGATGTAATTTATAAAATTAATTGTATGAACTTTCCAGTTATATCCCAATATCTGGAAAAACGGATAAGACACACCTTTGTCTGTAAAACTTCCAAAATATATCCCACAGCATGGTCCACATGCCATTTTGAAAAAACGTTGATTTTGATGAAATACAAGTTGACTTCTTGAATCTCAGGGGGAAAATTAAAATAATAATAACGAGTTATCAGGTTTTTCAAATAATTGAGGTTTGGTGGGGTATTGAGCCAGTAAATCCACTTGTTGGATCACACTTATCCATATTTTTTAAAATTGAGAGAGGGGGGAGAGGGAGTGAATGAATGAGTGAAAAAGTGAGTGAGAGGGAGAAAGAAAGGGAGAAAGGAAGTGAATGAATGAGTGAAAAAGTGAGTGAGAGAGAGCCTAAGAGAAGGCCATCAAGTAAAGAAAGTCCAATTGGGATTTTCATTTTGAAATGTTTAATTTATAGAAGTAAAAATTGGACAAAACACTGGAGGAAAACAAGAAGAGGGATTTGAAAAAGAAAAAAAAAATCTAGTTTTCAAGGTTCTAATTCTTGATAAGTAGGGAGTAGTCAGTAAGGTTGACAGTTGTCACAAATCAATTACAGTTTAGAGTCTGAATTTTTAAGCAGTTAATAAATACCTTGAAATGTAAAGACCTGCATTATTTTTATTGCCCCAATGATAAATTCAGAAGAACGGGAAATCATGAGGACTGATTGAGTTCTTGTTCATATCTCTAAGATATCCATTCGGTCCTCAACGCATATAAATTACAAATATAATTTAATAAATTATGAATGCAATACAATATGAGAAACTAATGATGGTCATAAATTTGCATAAACTTGCAAATAATGTAAGTAATGTATGTACTTTTTATTTAAAAAAGGAAATGTTTTCTAACATAAACCAACAAATTTTAATAAGACAAATTAGTCTTAAAGAATTCATATTTTCTAAACAACTTTATAAATAATTTACAAAAAAAAAGCAATTAACTATGTAATTTTTTAAATTATATTTATGTTTTTGAGACAAATGGGTGTCACATACATTGATTTTGTGTCATATTTATTTAAATTTAAATTCTGTACACTGAACATAGATTGTAGTATCTTGGCCCTTGAGTGCAGATTATTTATGTAGTCCTATGCTGTTAAAATAGTCTGAAGTTTCAATTTAATATTTTCTCTTTGTATTTCTGTACATCACTTTTAATTAATAGCAGTTGGTATGATGTTAATTCAATGATTTTACACCAATTTTCAGATTCCGCCTTCAGTAAGGCCTCATGTCACTGTATATAGTGACAAAAATGAGCCGACCGGGACAGTAGTGAATCTTCCTGCAATCTTCACTGCACCGATTAGGCCAGATGTGGTTAACTTTGTACATCAAAACATTGCAAAGAATCACAGACAGGCATATTGTGTCAGTGCCGAAGCCGGTAATAATAACCATGATATTGTAATGAATTTAAAACAAAAATGTTTTGGTGGCTCAGTTATTTGTTTTAAACGAAATTTAAGGTCATCAAACATCTGCTGAGTCGTGGGGTACCGGTCGTGCGGTTGCACGTATCCCCAGGGTTAGGGGTGGTGGTACCCACCGTTCTGGACAAGGTGCTTTTGGCAACATGTGTAGAGGTGGTAGAATGTTTGCCCCAACAAGACCTTGGAGGAGATGGCATAGAAGTGTAAACGTTAATCAGAGACGTTACGCTATTGCTTCTGCTGTTGCTGCAACAGGAGTTCCTGCTCTTGTCATGTCTAAAGGTGAGTGTAATCCAATTCATTTTAAACTATTTTTGCTTAGGAATTATTAATTTTTAATTTTAATTGTTTAGAATTTATTTTACTAATTAATAAATATATGCTTTGACTATTTATCCTACTCCTTAATGTTATTAAAAAAATATTAGCATTTAAATTTTATTAGATTACATATTATTTTTATACTGAAAATCAAAACTTTTTCAGGCCATGTTGTAAACAAGGTTCCTGAGCTTCCATTGGTTGTTTCTGATAAAGTTCAGGGATACAAGAAGACAAAGGAAGCAGTTGCTTTTCTTAGAAATGTAAAAGCTTGGCAAGACATAAAAAAGGTTTACAAATCAAAGAGATTCCGAGCTGGTAAAGGTAAGATGCGTAATAGAAGGCGCATCCAGCGTAGGGGTCCTCTCATTGTTTACGCACGCAATCAGGTACATATATTTATGCTTGGATTATAATAATAAAAAAACACCGTAAATTGCTATTATTACAACACTTACGTTTTAGGGGCTTGTTCAAGCTTTCAGGAACATACCAGGTGTAGATCTGGTTTGTGTCTCAAGATTGAACCTCTTAAAGCTTGCTCCTGGTGGGCATGTAGGACGATTTGTAATCTGGACACAGGCCGCATTCCAACAATTAAATGAACTTTACGGAACGTGGAAAAAGGGCGCTACTTTGAAATCAGATTATAACCTGCCTCTACCAAAAATGACAAACACTGATCTTTCGAGGCTTTTCAAATCCCAGGAAATTAAGAGTGTGTTGAAACCACCAAAGTAAAGATTTTTCAATATATTTTTATTAGTCAAATTTTCTATTATTGCAGCAAAATAAAATAAATTTGTTACAGGAAGAAGATAATGAGAAGCGTGAAGAAATTGAATCCTCTTCGCAACACTAGGGCTATGCTTAAGCTCAACCCTTACGCTGCTGTTTTAAAACGGAAAGCCATTCTTGAAGGTCAGAAAAGGAGGCTTACACAAGCTGTTAAGGAAGCTTCAAAAGAAGATGGGGTAAAAAAAAATCAAAAAGATCTATTTTAATTTATTTAAAACATAATTTAAATTACAGGTCCCTCTCACACCAAGGCAACAGAAGCACTTAAAGATGTTGGAAAAGCGCAAACAGTTGATTAAAAAAGCTTTAGCGGCCAAACCCAAGAAAGTTAAGACTCCTAAGGCAAAGAAAGAATCTTCTGATGGCAAAACAAAGAAGTCGACTCCGTCTAAACCGGCAGCGACCAAACAGGAGAAAAAATGATTTTGTATTGTAAATTTTGACCATGAATAAAATGTCATGATCGAACTTTTGTACTTACTCAGTTTGATATTTTCACCAATTACAAATTCAATTTTATTTCCAAAACATTACTTAACATAATCAGATAATATATATATATAAATATATATATAATTGATTTAGTTTTGAAGACAGAATCTTAATTTGAATTATTTTTAATCTTAATTTATTGCATCTCATAGCGGACGACACTGTATGTGTTATGCATCGAAGTACCCTCCATTGTTTGAGGTTGAAGTGGAAGTGGGAATTGGGTTGTCTAGAAAATATTCCAGAGTAAGCATCTTTTATAAATTCAAGTGGGGGGGGGATACATTACAACAGAATTTTTCTTGTTAAATCCATTCAATTCATGTTACTTTCTGTATCATTGGAAATAGAAACTTTTTTCTACAAAATAAGCCCCCCGCCCATTTTGAAATTTGTAAATAATTTCTACCAGCACTTATTTTGATAAAGAAGTCTACTTTGTTTTTTGTTTGGATTAAAATTGTGGAAGATTATATCTTGTAAGAGGATTATCTCTTTTTATATATATTAAATGGACATTTAATACAAAATGAAAAAAAAAGTATTACGGAAGTCTTTTATCATAACAACTCGGGAGACAGCGAGAGCAGTAGTGGGCTTTTGTGAATCTAAAAAAAATTATCTGTTTAAAATTATGAACGCTGCTTCTTCAGTGATAAATCCAAATAGATTGAGCCATTTCTTTATCTATTTAATTATAAGCGGAGAAAGTACACCAATGCTTTGGGAACAATTTATAGATAAATTAAGCGAACGCTAATAAAGCTTTGCACTGCCTATTATTTGAGATTTGATGGATGAAAACTTAGGAATGGCAATGAAACTGCCTTCCTGAAAAAATTGATAACTGGAAAATCTGAAAGAAATAGCCGTCGATAAAGGATGTACAGAGTTGTAAGGGACATTTATGAACAAATGTATTTAAAAATGAATGCAAATCAGTCAAAAGTTTCCGATACCATTAAATTGATCATGGCTGATACATGTGTAGCTCTCAAAATGTTCTTTGTTGATGGATCTGATTTAAGATGTTTTTATACGGATACATTTCTGCAGATATTTTGGCCAAAAAGTACAACCAATGCTCAGACAAGAATAGCAGTGGTTCTCCCATACGGATGGACAGTTCATAAAACGTTCGGGTTACACTGTACTGGTCACGCAAAATGAAACGGGTCTAAGAAAAAGATATTTTCATCTGGGATGAAGCATGATTTTCCAAACTGTATCAGCCACTAACAACAGGGCATTTGAGAATTTTTAGACGACTGTGCATTTGATGGTAAATTTTTGTATCGGTCGTGACTTTTGACAGGTGTTACCAGTCGTAAAAAAAGGTGGCAGTAGAGAAATTTATAAAGCATGCATAAAAAATAGTTTGATTGGATCATGGATTAGTTTTCAACAATTTAAATTGTCATAAAAATATGAGCGCGGATGTAGATTCCATCGAATTCTCAGATTAGCTAATGGATATTGTAAATAATATGACAAAAATCTTAAAATACCCTAGGAGATGTTTTGCGGCAGTTTAATTGAAGACATGAAGAAGTAATGGCGATGTTAGCTTTTAGAAGTGATGGAGTGAAAAAAATGAATCTTCTTACTGTTAAATGACCTTCAGGGGAAATTGATAAGTGTATTTCCACAGATTCACCTTGTTGAGTCACTAGCTTAGTGTGAAAACCGACAATAGAAATGTTAACATTTTACCGTATCCCATTGAATATTCACAACCAATGACACCTTTGGGTTTGCCTCATAAAATTCCGCTTAAAAGCAGGATGTAGCCATGCTAAAATTATGCACAGAAGATTTGTGTAATGGGACCAATTTGATAGAAAAATTGATAGGACAATGATACACTGTGAAATATTAACTGAGAATAAAAAGGGACATATTTTACGTATTTCTTAAATTTAGACATGGTGAGAAATGCCTTTTGTTTTGAAACGGTTGCATTCCCAGTGTGTATAGCATATGTTATGACCATAAATTAGTCACGAGGATAAGTTTTGAGAAAATATAAATTAAAAAAATCACATTATTTACACAACATGTGCAATTATATGTAGCCCTGCCCAGGTCAAGATTAACATTGAAATAGAATTAAATTAAATTAAAATAAACCTGCATAGAAATACTTTATTCAACCAAGCGTTGGATTAGTGTACAAATTATTATTATTATTGCGAGCCTGCCAAAAATCGAGAAGTGCAGAAGTTGTTATTACTTGGTGTTGCTCTTTATGACTTATTTAAAAAAAAAGACAGAAACAACATGATATAAAACTAGAAGGGGGTTTGTTCACCAACCAAATACCAGCTTTTTTATGATGGTATGAGAGTGCAGTGAAAAATAAGGTAGGGGCAAAGCTCCCTGGCGAATTTTTGAGCTTCAACGAAATCACATTTTAAATCTTGGGGATCTGCTCCTGCAGTGTAGTTCAAGTCATATTCTTCTCTCTCTCTCTCTCTCTATTTTCTTTTTTTTTTCATATGTATGTCGACACATTTTGACACAACATTTTTATGTATGTCGGGTTCGAATGCAGGGCCACTGGATTAGAACCCGAGACCTTTAAGGTAGTGAGTGCCATGTCAACGCCTAAACTATTGTGGCCACCGACACCCCTACAATTATTATTATTCCATTTCAACCAAGACATTTATTAAAAAGAACAATTAATTGAAAGAATTTGGTCTATTAGATTACAAAATACAATGAATTATTAATGAAAAGAATGGAAAGAAAACAAGTTTGGAAATAAAATGTATTTATTCTGATACAATAAAATAATTTCGTATTTATTTTAATTAACTTTTTAGCATAAAAATTTCAGGTCCCTTTTAAATGACATGAGTTAAAAATTTCAATGATACTCGTGAGTATTGAATATATAAGTACATTTATAATTGAATTAATTATCAATAAAAGATAAATCAGTACAAAAAGTAACTTCTATATCACATGTGATCCATTGTTATTTGTTGAATGTCTCTTTGCTCTGAGGTATATAGTATTGTAATTGAAATAATTCTGAATATCAGACAGTTTTTTCATGTGGGTCTCTGGTAAAAAGATGTACACAAATAGTACAGATCCTAGAGACATACAAGCAAAGAGCAACTGGACACCCCAGGACCCTCCAAGCAGATCTGGCAACGTTCTATAAATTTTTAATGCTGAAAACATAATTACATGAGCAAGAGATACTACGAGGCCTTGGGCGAGCCCTCGTATTTCCAATGGGAACAATTCAGCGGTCATCGTCCATGGAATTGACATCAAACCGATTACACTCAGAGACATGTACATCAACATACATGCTACAGGAATCCAACTTGACGATAATTCACCTAAAAGCAGGCAAAAAATAATAAAATTTATATTAAGAAATAATTAGGAATCAAGCCAATTGTACACTCAGTCACTATTTAAAAGGTAAACAAAACAAAAAATAAAAATAAACCCATATTTGTTTTGTGATCATTAATTATACGATATTAATTATTCCAATTAATTATTATTTTTATCCAGGGCTTTTGGTTGAAATGAAAAATCAATGTGACGAGCGGGATTTGAACCCATGACCTTTGGCTCAATATGCTGCTGCTCTACTTGAACTCTCGTGTCTTTGATCCACTGGGACACCAACTCCCCCATCTCAACCTAAATGAAAATATGGCAAAAAGAGAGAAAATTTGAATGGTTGTGGAGGCGAGCCGAAGGTCGTGGGTTTGAATCCCGCTCGTGACAATAATTTTTCGTCTCGACCGGAAACGTTAGATAAAAAGGATAATTAATTGGAATAAAAATAAACGTTTATTCACAATCTTGAAACTTGTGATTTTAGGAATATTAAAATTATGAATTTACAGGTCATCCTTGAGAATAATTTATATTTGAAGGCCATTTTTGTCGATCGGATATAAAGTGTGTGTACCTATAGCTATCAGTCTTGTATAATAAGCAGAAATCGTTAGCATCACAGTCATTCCAAGGCCACTGGATATGCATAAAATCCTTCTTCCATATCTTTTAAGTAGAACTGATGTAACAAGACCAACTAACATGCGAATCAAACCAATCATTATTGTGCATATGTATGGATCCAAACCACTGTTAACTTCCTAAAATACAAAAAAAAAAAAAAAAAAACTATATTTCATAAAAATATAAAAATAATGTAAATAAAAAACTTTACCTCAAAGAATGTGACAGCGTAAAATATTGTGATGTATATCCCTGCATACTGTTGGAAGAAAAATAGCATAACGAGGATGAACAGGGGTTTATACCCTGTTGGTTTTTTGAAACCTTGGACAAACCTAGTAATCAATGGATCTTCTTTATCCACGTTTGCTCTTTTGGAAACTATCTCTTTTAAAACGGATGCAACTTGTCGTTCGGCAATTCCGTCGTCTTCATCAGCCCGTGCTAAGAATTTAAAGCTTTTCAGAGCCTTTTCTTTTTTTCCTTTTGAAAGCAGCCATACTGGGCTTTCTGGAGCCCATAGAAACATAAACAATATCGGAAGTATACAGTAGGCAATGCCCAACCAAGCGACCGTTCGCCAATACAGCATCGCTCCCTTGATGTAAATTAACAACATCCCTAAAAATGAACGATCGTGTAATGACAATAAATAAAGTAGAATTTATTATTTATTTTTTACCAAAACTTGTCATAGATGGTCCTGTACAAATGAGAGATCCTCTCAGATCAGGTCTTGCCACTTCCGTTATATAAACGATAGCTGGACTTGGACCCATTGCTGAAATAAAATTACATTTAAAATTTGTATTATTAGAAAGCTGTATTATAAAATATTTTATTACAAGGAGTTATACAAAATATAAAAATTCTTACATTCTTGCTAACAATAAAAATAATACACAATTACACCAGAATTTAACAGGAGAGGTGTTGGTGAGAGTTAATTTATTTATTTATTGTATAAAAAGGCTATACAGACCAAGAGTAAATCCAGTGAGAAACCTTCCAACATATAACATCCATATGTTGTCCGCAAGGGCAATTAAAATCCATCCGATAATGTAAGGAACACAGGCAACTCTTATCGTGTTAAGCCTTCCGATTTTGTCCATACATAGGCCAGTGAGTAGAGCTCCGATAGGGACTACCATGACGGGCAGGCTTGCTGGAAAATAACAAATCCCGGATCTAACACTTCATTTTATGAATTATACGATATGACATGTAATTTGTACATTATTCAGTGAATTAATTTAATATTGCATTGCTTGTCTTCTTTTGGTTTTATACTTTTTTAAACAGGTGCTTGAATTGCTTTATTTATTTACTGTTCAAGACGGGTTTACTAATGAGAATTTCAATTCAAGTTATAAATTAAAAATGTTTACGATGGAGTGAGTATATCAATTCAATAGTTGAAAAAGGATTTGGCTTATTTGTTATTTATTTTATTAAATTATTTTTAACTCAATGAGTACGAGCAAACAGTATTATTTATTGTTACAGTCAGACACACCCTGCACACTAGAGGTACGAAAAAAAGAAGCATGCATAAATTAAAAAAAATATAGGTAGAAAATAGCTTTTATTTTGAAATGTTATGCTGTCTTGGACGCTAAATGTTAACACTCGCACCACCGAAAAATCCACAGAATAACTCTTTAACTTGTGCTATTTTATAAATATACTACCTCCAGTCTATGGTTCTATTAGTAATTGTTCTTCTGAAGGTAATTTTCTTTGAAAATTTTGAACCAAAATGTAATGTTGCTCATTCTATAGACAGAAAGATGCCAGAGTCAATTTAAACCTGCTAATCCAGTCCATGTTATATTTTTTATTTGGTTTTTAGTTATTTTTAAGTGCAGATTTTAAGATGACACAATCCAAAGGTCGTGGGTTCAAATCCCGCTTCTGGCACTAGCTGGCACTCAACCCTACTACTCATACTCTTTACTTTTAATCTATTGTCCTGGTTTTTCCTTTTCGTTGCTCTGGTATTAACGACAATAAATAATTTAACAGATGTGATAAATGCAATGTTTATATGATAAACATTCAGTGATGACAAAAATATAAAGAAAAATAAAATTTCATTACACCTAAAGATGATTTTTTTTTGTAAAATTATATAATGTATATTTCAGCACACGCATGAAAATTTTCTATTTATAAGTTACTTTTCTATACTACTTATACTACATAAATAAACCTTATAATACGTCTTATTTTTGTGGCTTTTCAGTTAAAAAATATTGGGTCTAAAACTACGGCTGTACACATTATTTTTTTGCAGACAGCAGTATGAATGTTAATGTTAGGCATAGATATCATAAATGATGTTAACATGTCACACCACAATCACTCCATACTTCAGGAAGACGAAGGATATAATATTTTTGGTTTGCTATTAAACAATTCCTTGAAGCCTCATGTGACTAATAACCTACAACAAAACAAGAAAATTATGAGATTTCTCTGTCTAGTATACAGGGCGATGAAACTGTTATTTGGTTCATTTAGACAGGCAAACCAAAATTATCAGTAACAACCAAATTATGAAATGAAATAATTTTTTTTTTTTCAATGAGATTAAATTATTGCAAGATTCTTGTGAAGTTCAGTTGTGTGGTGTTAATTACTTATTTAGAAATAATAAATGTCATAATGAAATATAAAATTCTCTACATATATATATCAATTATTCAGATATCGTGAGATGCGGTCTGGTGTGATGTAGGTATCAGAAAAACATTTTCTTTATTGTGCCAACGTTTTGATCTTTTATTGAGAATTTGAGATCATCTTCAGGGCCTGGGATTTACAAACATAGTTTACACTTAGAAAATACATATAGAATTTGGAAAAGTGAATTTATACAATGCAAAAAAAAATATATATTTTATATTCAATCAAAGTATTTCTATTCATTCAAAGTGTCTGTCTTCTGTGTAATTGTGCCATTCTTGCGTGTCGTGTTGAGAGTGCCAGTGAGATTTTACTATTTAATGTTTATATATGTTGGATTTTGAAGTGGTGGGAAAGGAAGTGGGTACAGAATTTTGTATAAGTCATCGGCTTCTTTGAGGTGAAAAGGCACAATTACAAAGAAGACAATCACTTCGAGTGAGTAGAAATACTTTGATGGAATATAAAATATATAATTTTTTCCATTGTATAAATTCACTTTTCCAAATTCTATATGTATTTTCTAAGTGTAAACTATGTTTGTAAATCCCAGGCCCTGAAGATGATCTCAATAAAAGATCGAAACGTTGGCACGATAAAGAAAATGTTTTTCTGACCCCTACATCACAACAGACCGCATCTCACGATATCTGAATAATTATCCATTAACGGTCACCTAGTTTAAAAAAATAATTGCATAGTTTAAAAAAAACACATTACAACTTTACGTTGCTGTAATACAACAAATTAAACTATGGGGGCATAAATAAATTCAGTTGTTAAAATGCTACCTTCACCTACTTGGCTTGCAAGGCAAGTAAGACAATTCACACTAAAAACTACTTGGAATACAAAGGCTCTAATATAAATTTTTAATATTTGGAATTAGGTAACCGACCTTAGAATGCAAGAAGGAAATAGAAAACAAATGTTTACCTCGAGTACTGCGAATAAGGAAAATTAGAGAGACGATAACATTGCAAAACAAACACCAATCTTAATTGTACGATAAGAATAATTTCTCATAAAATAAGTAATCATAATAAAAATAAAATGGGATTTTTATTGTATCCTCTTCTAGTAAAAGTAGTTACATTAAAGATGTGACTAATACAAAAGAAGAGTCACGGTAATTTGCAAACATTAGTACTGTAAAAGTTGAATTAGCAGCTCTTAACAAAATTATTTTATTGCACGACATTGACTCATGATCCTGTATGTAGTATTAAACTAATATATTATAATTAAGTATTGCTGAGAAGTATGGATTTTAAACGTTTTTTATTGTTTGTTCAATCCAAAAATAAAAATGTTGTGACCATGATGATTTTGGAATAAAGGTATTGACAATAAAAAGTATAATTAATTCAAATAATTAATATGGTCAATTGAGACTGCTAAATGCATATAAGGATTAATATTATCATTGTTATTGTTAAATAAAGCAAGCATTGACAACAGATTAAAAGTAAAATACACTTATTTATGTACAATCGATAATTATTTAATTATTTAATAAAGGAAAATATTCATTGTATAAATTTTCATATTAAAATAAATAAATAAAAGGGTAAGTTTGTACATTTTGTAAATTGCAACTTTTCTTGTAATCCTATACCATCCCATGGTTTCTACTATTTAACACTAGTCATCTCTTAAAAATAAACGTAAAAATCAATAATAAACAATTAATTACCAATCCATCCTGTTTGCTCTTTTGTGACTGGGATCTCTTGTGAGTGTTCAAGCTGTGGAATAAGGATCGCAGAATAAGCGACTACAATCCCCACTGGTAGATGAAATGATGCGGTTGCAATACAGGCAAGAATCTTAAAAAAAAAAAAAAAAAAAAAATTATTTAGGAATGTTAATATAGTAAAACAATTCACATTTTGAATAAAAACAGCGTTAAACAGTTGACAAAATAAATTTTAGTTGATATGTTTTAGAAGGTTTGTATTAAATTTTGACCTTACAAGTAAAAACAACAAATATTCAGGAGTATCATTTATTTTCACATAAATAAAAACTAAAAGGAATTAACAGAATCTGACCTGGGTCAATTTTATCTAGAGTTTTGATTTTTATTTAAGTTCTAAGTAGGAAAAAGGATGCATTTTCATATTATTTTTGATTGTACAGTTTATAAATCACACGGTGTAAAGGTTTTCCTTTAGTGGGAGTATTACTGTTTTCAATCGAATTCGTGCTATGGCTTTGGATAGATTAGAAGTGATTCAAATAAAATAAAAACTCCTCGCCCGAAAGAAAACTTCCTTTATTCAAGAAATATTTCACACCGGAACTGGTTAAATGGATTTTCGTTGTGTTGATTTTCTTTAAAATTGTTTCTGGTAATGTCTTGGAAAGAAGAACACAATACAATATGAAATAGAAATAGAACTATTTTTTCACAAACACTACAGCATTAATAATTGAATATTAAAAATATTTCTAAAAAAATGCTTATGCTATTAAAAAAACCTTATAATATAAAAATATGTCACAAAAATTTTACAATATTAAAAAAAAACTCCTTACAATTTTTAAAATATTTAAAAAACCTTATGATATTAACAATAAGTTAAAAAATTGCTTACAACATTAAAAACATTCTTAGTAATCACTGCCTAACAGTCACTAATCACCACACATTAAAAATATTAAAAAATTTTCTAAAAAAGTACTAAAGTAAAAATATTCCTTGAAGAAACCTTATTGCAAATATTTCTTTCAAAAAAGCTTATAATATTAAAAATTTCTGAAAAGAAAATGCTTACGATATTACAAATATTTATAAAAAGTATGATATTAAAGATATTTATTTTAAAAAAACCTTAGGACATTAAAAATATTTAAAATGTACGATGTTACAAATATTTCTTAAAACATTAAAAACATAACAAAAAAAATCTTTACAATATTAAAAATATTACAAAAAGGAAAAAAGTGCTTACAGTACCAAAAAAAAAAAAAATTGCTTACGATTTAAAAAAAAGCTTACTTTTTTACTTATCTACATCTTTTGGCCTTTATCAAAGTTTTATGAGCTCAGAGAAAGCGAAAGGCCTTTTACACAGTCCATGTTATAGATAAGAGGGAACTTATTTAGAAATAAATAAATAAAGTAAAATAAACAAAACTAAATGGCTTTAAATTAAATGCACGGCAAAACGAAATATGTACAACAAAATGTCATTGTTCTTAATTTCTAGCAGAGAAAGTGATTTTGTTATACATCTCATGCTGTTCATTGAACTTTGAGGCATTGTTTTTTAAGAATTTTATATGTAATTTTTTAAATACCAATATTAAAGTAAAAAATTGAATCAGACCTCATTTGTTAAGCAGTCAAAGACACAATTACAAAAATGAACGAACGCTTTACCTGAGGATATAATTTCTTTTGTGTGTTTTTATTAGATTTATTCGAAGGATCGAATCTTAGATCAAAAACTGAAGCTGCAACTTCAGTCGCAGATTCTACTTCTTCCTTTTTGGGCTCTTTCAGGCATTTTTCTGCCTCCCCATCATTTCTGAAATAAAGAGTCATAATTATCGAAAATTCAAATTTGCCGAAGAAAGTAAATATTAGATAGGTGGAAAGGAAACATTTTAGTAATAACCAATAATCATTTATTCTGTAAGAACAATTGCATTTAATAGATTAACGCAATCGTATTAATGAATCAATAGGCACCAGGAAAAAAAGAGAGATTACAAAAGTTTTTACATAATCCCTGATAAAAATTTATTGAACTTCGTTTTTTAGTATTCGTGCCAAAGCACCCAACAAATGAAGATAGTTTTTAATTAATCTAACGCTTCTTCTTCTTTTTTGGGCTAGTATTTCATTTAATCTAAGCAAAGGCACATAGAACTAAAAGTACTAAAAGAAGAAAAATCAATGTTGAATGAATTTGTCAAAGCAAATGGGCCATTCAGCTCCACATGCTTACAAGGGGACAACTGAGTTGGTGTGCCACGAATTTGGACCAAATTATCTATGGCGATTCTACACTCCAAAATATCAGACAGACATTGCCACTTCTTGAGAATAGGCACTGGTTTTGTCACCAATTTTAAAGCTGGAAATTTCCTATTTTTTGATATTTTTACTTGCCCGTTCTATTTGTTCAAATTGACTATGTGAATATATCATTTTACAGCAATTTGATTTCTACACTAATAAAGTAAAAGTTATTTAAGTTTTTCAATAACCAATACACTTCTAAAAACCAGATATTTTTCAACTAAACTAGGCTATGATTTTTAAAAAAATAAGTAACATGAAATTTAATTTATATTTAGAAATTTAATTTAATATGCTAAAGTGATATGAAATTTTGTTTTAGCACATCTGAAGACTGTTAAATCTATTTTTTTGTTGCTTTAAAGATCAGCATGAATTTCCAGTAAAATATAAATATATTTAAACCTTTATGTATTTAGATTCATAGATTCATGTACGAGATTACAAAAATTAATTTTCAAGGTATTTTAAGGTGGGAATGGGGTAAAGAACAATATTTTATGGAAATATTCAGGAAAAACTTGAAACTAATTTTTAATTTATTTCTATGATTCATGTTATAATTCATTATTATATTTAAAAAAAATATATATCAGTTTTTTGACCCCTAAAATTTTTCCGAATTTTTGAAAACTTTTTATAAGAATATCTGTTTAAAATGGCTGAACTGTTTTAAACATCGAGCAGGCCCATTAAAATATTTCTATAAGAAATTACAGAATATAGAAAAATTATTTGTAAAAACTAACCTTGTTTTTTGAAATGGAAATAATATTTAATTTTAATTTTCAGTTGTAAAATGAACTTAACAACTTCTTTAATAGTAATTATCAAACATGAAAATCAGCCTTCTATATTTTGAGAAAAATTATGTTTGTCCTTCTCTAGGAATGTGACCCAGGATATTATGAGTCAAAAAATTAATTTAAACCAATTTCCATAAAAATATTTACCTAAGGTTTTTGTACCAATGGCAATGAGGTCAAAAATCCAAGTTTTGATCGACCTATTTCGCTTACAGAATGCTTGTTAAAATATGCAAAAAAAAAAAAACAAAAAAAAAACAGTATTTTGTTTATTTCTTTGAACTAGTATATTCTGCGAGGATTTTTATGTTAATGTTTTATGTTAATTGTGTCTTGAAAAAAGCTTCGTTAATCTGATTAAAGTCGATTTATTAATAATTCGGATATTTTGGTGAGTAGAATCAGAAAAAAAAAGTTTGGTCCATTCCTTGTTCCCACCAGTTATATTAAATTAAGTTGGTGATTTTTTTAAATTTAAGTATTATTATTAACATATTTCCCTGTTATATCCAATCGGCGGAAATACTAGTCGTATTTTATTATTAATAACTGAATAATTTATTAAGAATTTCTACCCTAGCCTTATTTTTGTACATATTCAAAATGTAAAACCAATGTCTTTGAAGTTCTAACACCACTCATAGTTATTTTTGTCTTACCAATAGCATAATTAGCATTGGTTCAAAACTTAAAAAAATTGTATACATATTGTTAAATTGTTTAGTCAATTTTCAAATTTTGGTTACATTTGGAATTAAATACCAGTACTTAATTCAGGGCCAAATTCTATTCTTCATTAATTGATTTATTTGATAGTTTTTGATAAGCCGTATATTAAAGTATATTTTTTAATATTGCACATCAATGATTAGACATACTGAGACGGTTTGCCTACAAACAGGCCAAAAGAAAAGCTTTTTTATTCGGGTTCTTTTAAAGCTGTACAGTAATTTTAAGACCGTTTTCTCTAGCCATTTTCAGTCTGCTTTTGTTTTCGTAACCTTATTACTTTACACAATGAGGTAACGACTAAAATAGAAACTAGAAAGTTAACGAAAATACTTAATAAACAAGAAATGGGTATTTTTTTTGTTGAAGATTTCCGATTTTTTTTTTTAAAAACCATTTGTATGCAAGTTGAAGTCTTGAAAAGTAGTTACATTTACATGTAATGTGAGGAAAAGCCGAAACAAAATGAAAATATAGAAAACAATGAAAGGAAGAAGAGATGAAAAGAAAGGTGACAGAATGAATGATGAAGACGCATTTGAAAAATGGTTCGGCGTCATCACCGGTCGATTGTGGGAAAATCATTTTTAAAAAAAAAAGGTGTTGCAACACCACGAAACAGGGCCTAATAAATATAATTTTCTACCAATTGGAATTAAATTACGGTACCAGTGATGTGAACGATGGGACAGCATGCAATGCAACATTGGCAATAAGTAAACCTGTTTTAAAACTTGAATTCGCTTTTCCGAAAAAAAACCAAAGATGAAATTTGCATTATTATATAGGGTGATCAGCTTGTCGTGGTAATTTTTTTCGGTGACAGTACATCTAAAGTAGATTAAAATGCTGTAAACCTTATGGTTTTATCTCAATCCGTCCAAAAGTTACAATCTTTTAGTATTTATTTAAGAAAAACCTGAATTTTTTCCTCTCTAGCAACTTTTATCAACGTTTGTCCCCATTTTTAGATTTAGCACCGAATTTCCTTTTAGATTAGTCCACTTTAGTTCTAAAACACCCGCACACGTGTAACTACAAAAAAATACTTCACGAAAATTGTGAAATGGCAGTTTTGAATCAACTTCTTTAAACTGTATCACCCTAGATGTGTGTCCGTTAAGGAGAACAAATTTTGGTTAACATCAAATTGAAACAAACCGTTGGTCCGCTCAGTTTAGTTTGAACCAGATTTCAAACATAACACTTTTTGTTTGCATTCTGTAAGAAAAAAAGTAGTCAATTTTGAAAAAAATACTACATTTGACATATTCTAGCACGCCAATAAAAGTATTATCAGGGGAACGTTAAAATGTATGGGAAACGTTCCAGGTGATAGCTTTTTGCGTGTGTAGTAAGATCGTTGCGTGCATGTAGCGATTTAAACGTAAACACCAAAAAATGCAAAAACAAGAGAAGCGAGAATACAGTAGCTGTATAAATAACCAGTTTAAAATAAATAATTACTCCAGGAGAGAAGATTTTTACAAAAAAAGTCTCTTATAAATTAAATATCGAACGAACCCCCCCCCCCAAAAAAAAAAAAAAAAAAATTATTCACCTTGGTATCAAACGCAACCGACAACAGAACTATATTTCAGCTCAGGTTATGAGATTATAGAATACCTCGTCCAAAGACCAAAGCTACCGGGAGCTTTATTTACTCGGAAAT
The DNA here is from genome assembly GCA_039619505.1 of Cimex hemipterus. NCBI lineage: Eukaryota > Metazoa > Arthropoda > Insecta > Hemiptera > Cimicidae > Cimex > Cimex hemipterus. Next base: position 9,590,406 of record CM077104.1, read on the forward strand.
ATGATGCTTCGAGGAGCTCGGTTTTCATAGAAAGGCTGGAGCTAAAAGGAGCCCTTCGCATACCGAAATTTAAAGCTTTCAGGGGTACGGGTTTTAAGATAAGAGAATGCCCTTTTAGGAGCAATATTTTCATTTAACAACCTGACGCCTGAAGCTCCAATTTTGAGCCCAAAAAGAGCTAGGATTTTCGGATGACAAGATGCCCCTGGGATCGGCTTTCATAGAAAAGTGGAAACTGTAGTGCCAACGGAGAGGGAACATGATCTTTCTAGGAGCTCTACTCACACCGAAATTTAAAGCATTCAGGCGTTTTTCATAGAACTGAGAAATATGTGACAACTATGCTTTGGGAGATCCTGGAATCCTTTTGAAGCTAGTATTTTAACATAACAGGATGCCACTAGGACCTATATTTTACCCACCACGTGGAAGTTCTTGGAGCTTTGTTTTAATACCCAAGTTAATACGGTAGGAGCTTCTAACTTGAGATAAAGCCTCTAAGAGCTCGGTTTTCATAGAAAATTAAGACATTGGAAAAAAATATTTCATTTTTGATTGTGACTAAATTGCGTAGCTAATTCACCGTTAAAATTAATTAACTAAGGTTTTTAGTTGAGATAAAAAAGTCAATGGCACTAGCGGAATTCGAACCCACGATCTTATGGTGGATACATTGCTGCTCAACCACTTGATGGTCATACATCTTGATACATACACTTGATACATCATGGTCGATCCACGGTGGTAGAGCAGCGACGTATCCAGCAGAAGATCGTGGGTTCGAATCCCGCTAGTGCCATTGATTTTTTTATCTCAACTAAAAACCTTAATTTGTCAAGCGGACCACGAAATTGATGAAATTAAAATTAATAAAATATTTTTTTAAATATTATAATATCAATTTTCCCAAGTAATGAAGTTTTATATTGTTTATATTCTTCCAACAGCCAACAGCATTGTTTCGTTCTTTAATTTTTTTCATTGAGCACAACTTCATGATAATAAAGAACTAATGAGTTTGAACGATAAAACAAAAGTCCGTAAGAGATAGTTTTTAATGTTTTGATAAACACGCCTTAGACCACAACTTAATGCGATGCTTACAAGTATGGTTATAAAAGGGGGAAAAATCCTTAGAACAATAATTTTGTTGACTCGCCATATTGTAGGATTATAAAACACATGTAACAATTTCCCCTTTTACCCGAATTATTAATGATATATATACCTCAATATTTTTTGTGAAAATAAGATTAAAAAATTGTTTAACCTAGATTAATTAACACGAGATAAATTACAGGTAAACAGCGAGATGGAAGACTTTATTTAATAAGATTAGCCACAAAACGTAAGAGTGTAAATTTATATTCAAACAAGTGAAGTATGCGTTTTTAAAAAACAAATTATCGGTGACATACTTAGCACAAGAAAAAAAATTGTTACGCGATGTCTTCGCCATGCTTAAAATTTTATTACGTAATTATGATTTAATCAGAGATTTTAAAAAATAAAATATTTATTAGAACCAAGTAATGCGTTGTGTACTTTTTGGATTTTATCATGGATATTTATAATACACTGACACAAAAAATGTCTTTCTTGCCGAGGATACCCGTGATGGGATTTGAACTTTGAAGGATGAGTTTTGTTGGACTTGGGCTAATGGTTCGTAGTGAGTGGAAAATTTATTGTGGAAGTTAGAAAATTTTGTGGGGGTAATTTATTTACAAATGGTATTTTGAGATCACTGTTTGGGTTTTAGGGAGGGTTTACTATTATTCTGAGGACTTCGGGTTGGAAGGACCGAAGTAATTGGATATTGGTTGGTTTAGCCCCATAGTTCCAGTCCAGTTTTTAAAAATAAATACGCTTTATTTCACTCATTAGTGTCGCAGTATATCTAGTTGAATTCATCTCGTAACTTTTTTCGGAACTAACGCAAATGGTTTTGTCCTCTTCAGTCGTAGGAGGCGGCTGGTCACTGTGTGTCGAGTGACTTTGGAGACGTAGGTAGTGATTTTAAGCATACCGAGTGATCTCAGTGTCGATATGCGAGATGTTCAGATCTCCGTGTATGTCGCTACATACCGTGGAGCGTCTACCATATTTAGTAGAAATTTATTTTGAAACTGTATTATGCAGGAGTTAAATAAGTACATAGGCTCGTGTCGGAGGTCTGTACAGAATAAATCAAGATTATCATGAAATTTCAACGTAGGGTAAATAATTATATATGATAATCTTATTTGATGTGTGAAACTTCTAAAACGCACCTGGGATTGTAAACAAGGTACAAGCCTATCGAAGGTTGGATAAGCATTGAAAAGGCCCATTCAACAACCATCTTTATAACTGGGTTATAAATCTCGTTTATAGCTGAAATAATTTGGTTACCGATAACACTTAGCACTTTTATACTCCCCCCCCCCGGAACAACAGGCCCAACAGTTGATATGTCCTCCCTTCAATCAAACTATGGGTACATTTTGATGGTGATAAAATTATATCCAACTAATTTGTTCACATTTTCTCAGAAACTAGACTTAAAATTCGATCTTGCTTTAAGAAAAAAAGTTCTCGTTTAACAATATAGGGATTATTATGTACTCCAAAATTGATATGCAAGAACACGACTGAGAAATCGTGTCAGCATTTCTATGAAAACCTAACTGGGTTATGTAACACGAGAAGTTGCAGTGGGCAAACCCTGTCCCCAGAGTACTTCTGTTAGTATAAATTAGCTTAATATCAGTTGTTTAATTAGAATTTCATTCTCTTCTGGCTGGCCTGGGTTTACAACGATCCAAGGCCGAATTAATTTGGCTTATTAGTACTCACTTAATTATAACCAAACTAAATGAGTGCTGTCACACAAGAATCATTTATTAGTGTTTAATATACGTGCACTTGTTATTTAAAAAAAAAATTCCATGGAATAAAACCGAGACATTGCAAAACGATTAAGAAGAAAATCATGACGGGTCGAAGCCCGAAAAACCAGAACAAATCAATAATTTCCCCCCCTGCATGAGGGACAGGACGTGTAGTGGTGGCTTGGGAGCAGCTGAAAATCTCAAATGAAGCAAGGGAGATTTTCGCTCAGGCATCGATCCGTTTGTAATTTTTGCTATCAGCAATTATGACAGAACCAGTTCTGACTGTAGATATTCAGAGCACATTTCCGGCCCAGCCAAACCGATTTTATCCCGGAGTATGTATTACTTTATATTACTTTTCAAAAAGAAATTTCTTCTTTGTTAACTCTTCAATCTGTACTGCAATACCAAAATAAGTGAATAAAATGAATTTAATACATAAATTTCCCCGTTACTAAAGTGTATTTTTCCACGTCAAATCACATTTGTAATGTTAATAATTTTACTTAGAAAAGTAGTCATTCATTTGGTAATTACAAATACAATATTTGTTAATATTCATTTATTCAGTCTTAGAGAGGAATTGAAAGACCGCTAAACAGTTTTACGTTTGAACCCTTTCATTTATTTTCAATTAATTAAACTTTATGTAAGGAATGGTTGAGATAAAAAAGCCAGGGTCACGAGCGGGATTCGAACTCACGACCTTCGTCTAAATACGCCGCTGCTCTAACACTTGAGCTATCGTGACGTGTGACTTCGATCCACTCGAATTTTCCCTCCTTTTTACCATTTTTTTGTCTAAACCAATACCTCACATAAAGATCAATTAATTGAAAAGAAATTATTTGGTTCATCGGGCCACGAACTCAAGTGAACCGTTCATTTAAGTTACGTTCACTATTTTACTTTTTTTTCTAATTTTATTTTTTAAATAATCGGTTTTCCTTATTTTTATGCTATTTATGAGGAATTCGTGGCCGTGAACATACGTGAATTTCAGCCTTCGTGGAGAGATCATGGGATTCTTGGTTAAGGAAAATAAGAAACCAAAAGGAAAATAAGCTTGTGGTTTACGGAATCACTGAATTCTTTTACAAAAGGGATATCAAGGCCTTTATGCAGTACTTGATAAAAGAAAAAAAAAATAGAAAGAGCCATCGGTGATACTTTTTTACTGTAAGGTTTAGATTCGGTTTAGCTACAACTAGCTAGTACCCTAAAACATGTCTTGTTAATTTTAGAAAAAAGGGCTCACTTGTCGCCTATTTAGTTCTAATATTTTCATCCTAGTGTGCAGATTTCATTTAGCAGCCGAGGTAGAACCAGGGGTTGCGCAGGTAGATAGTGGTTTGGATAAGGGAAAAGTGATTATTGACGGTAACAGGATGCCAGATAGATCTTTTTAAGGTAAAAGACACCTGGCTGTCTTTATTATTCTCGAACATTGGTTTGAAGTAATGGGCGGGGTGCTTCAATGTTGTTGGGATAGGACTTATCGTCAGAACCGTGCCATTGCCATGGGCTTGCATTTGTGTCAAGGTAAGTAGGAATGCAGGCGGTGAAAAAAATGAGGATGAGTAAATGAATATAAAAATATATACTTATATATTTATTTACTAGTTCCATTGTTTTTGATGTATTTACCTAGTTTTATATTTATTTATATAAACACGTATTCCAAATTTACGTATTCACCAGCTTAATTTTATTTAAATGTAAACTCGCGTTTCTTTTTATTGTTTTCAAATTGTGGTAAAACGTTGGAAGTATTTACACTGATGGACGAATTTAACGAACCACTTAGTAAATTTAGTTTAAAATTAAATCTATTACCTTTTACATTAGAAAAAGGTAATTAGTAACTATTGTAGTCAAAATAAACAGTAAATAATGCTTTGTTTGCTTCATTTTTGTACCATTAATAGTATTGTACCTTCCATTCTGCTACACCTAAAGATATCTTTCAGTTAATCTTTTTTCTTAGAAGATTTGATTTGATATCATTCTGATCACTAAGCCTTTTTCAATGGCTCCAGTCAGGTTTGATAGTGTCAGGTCATTAAAGGAAGAATAGCTATCGAGAAATCGCCAGTAGACTGAGTAGTCACTCTACAATAGTAGGTTCTTCGGTACTTTGGAGAAACAGGGCTTCACACTAGAAGGCCAGGAACTAACTCTACAGACGAGAGAGACGGTAGATTCATCAGTCATCAGGCTCTACGAAACTGCAGCAATAAGGGAAATGAGATGAAAAAATCTGATAAGTCCGAAATATTTCGAATTCCGCCAGGTCCGTAAGAAGAAGGCTCAATGAAAATAACCTCAGGGCCCGTTATCCTGTTCATGGACCTCTTCTTACTTCTGCTCAGAAAAAGGACAGGCTTCAATTAACATGGGAATGTGAATTGGCCATTAGAAAACTGGACAAGTTCTATTTACAGATGAGGTGAGAGTTGACTCGTGGGGGGGGGGGCGTAATTTCATATAGAGATGCTCAAGGAGAAAGATTAAGTCCCGTGCTGTATGGTTCCTCAGGTGGTATTCCATGGGCCATTGATATTGAGCACTTCCTTGGACGCCGGATTAGTCGTTGTGCGAGTAAGATGTGCAACTTCAAAGGTACTTTCAAGACATAATTGCAAAACATGTGGTGTTACTTGTCACCCCCACATCGCAATAGCCAATGCAGGGTAATGCCAAAGCACGTTATGCATGACTTCCCGAATGGGATTGGAATTGGTGTGGACAGTTAAAAATACAAATTTGAACTTAATCGAGCTCATCTGGGACCAACTTAAGCGGCGAGTACGACGGTCCTAACTCCCTAGAGTTGGAAATAGCTGTTCTGGATGAATGGGAAGGATTTCATCAGGATTTTATATCATCTGTCATTTTTTCAGTCAATCCTCGCTTGTTTTGGCATATCAAACGCGTTATCAGCTGCTCGCTATTTTCGGTGGTGGGTTGGTTGCACTTGGGCGGGGAGCACGCACAGATTTATAATGCAGACACGTAAAACTCCCAAGGATAGGGCAAACCAAATGATTGGAAGCTAAATACTTAAACTTGAATTAATCTTGTCTGAAATTTAAATTGACTTCTAACAAAAACATCTGTTTTATGTGAAAGTGATAGGCAAAAAATGTTCGGCGGTGGAAATGCTATCACTTACAACGTTTGACAAGATTACTTTACATTTACGTATAAGTCACAGACTCAGAAATAAAATACAAAAGTGGCGGACATAACTGGGCACAAAGTTTGCACCCAGTTTTTACAAGTACGGTTTATTAGTTTGTACTGTTTACAAGCGTATATTATTCGTTCCCTTCGTTTTAGCCTCGATGAATTGAAATTTATTTATTTATTTTCCCGAGACTAACCAGATAGGCTATCTGAAAGATTTCAATCAATAATGATTTAGGCAAATGAGATTCATGAAATAATCCCAAAGTCAGTAGAAAACAGATTATTTGTATGGCAAAATTGAAAAATTTGCTATGCCTCCCAGTTTATAAGCACACTGTCCCATCTACAAAAGAAACGATACTCCAAAAATATGATCCCGGTTTATTTCAAAAAGAAATCACGAATAGCAATTATTTATAACATTAATCGAACTTAAAATTATGTGGAAGAACGTTACTTGCTGACAACATTACCAATGTTAAATTCTATGTATTTCTTATAAACCCATGAGATAATACACCAGTATCTTTCAGATTGAAATCCTCGGAGTTGAGCGTGCATTGAATGCAATGTTCCCAGTTCAGCCTGAACAAAGTGAAATAAAATAGTATAGCTAAGCAGCCATCAAAGCGCTAAGTTCAACAAAACATCATTAGCTCAACGATGGTGGGATTAACGATTAAAAGGTGAGGTAAAAGGTAAGGTGTGAGCACAACAGTCAGCCTCTGGGAAGCTGTAGCATATTAGCAGCAGTTACACAGCACATGTAGGGAGTGGCCAACGAGAAAGCGAGCCATTGCAAGGAAAAGGGCTGTCATACCGCTGATCGGTCCTGAGCCTTGAGTACAGAGAAAATGACAAAATGAAAATGAGAAAACAGTGGAATGCATTCATTGGACATAAACAATCTAAGAACCGTGTAGCAAATTTCAACCTAACGGGTCACTGCAGACAGATTGAACATCTGAAGAAGATTGGTATAGCACAACCTGGGCACCGCATTTTCCAGCAGGAGGGAGTGTTTTGGATGTAAAACGTAACCGTAGAAGAAATTCAACCACTGAAGCCAGGTTTACTAATCAAGCTACTTGATGAATTAGGAACGTTACATCTATTTTTTTAAAAATAAAATAAAATGAAATAATTGAACTAACATAATAATGTTAATACACTTTTATAATTAGACTATCGTTCATGAATATTTAGACTGACAGGCAAAAATTCCACACACTTGTATGATTTCTATGTATTTATATGTATTAATCAAAGTTTCACGTTTTTATGTAATAACTGGCTGTTTGTTTAAAAAAAGTAACAAATAAAATAAAAAATTGTGAATTGCTAAGGAAAATAAAAATGAAAAAAAAAGACGATCAGTTAGACAATTAGATTACATCTCGAAGATGCCTCGGCATACTGGTTTGCCAGTCTGGAGGTTCTGGAGTCTGGAGATCTCTTTGTTGGAGGTTAATTCATTCTTCATGAATAGTACTTTCAAGATCGTGGAGTGTATCACGAATGATGTACATATTCTTATTCGGTTTTTGAGGTTATCCAATTAATGTTCGATGGGGTTCAAGTCTCAGAACGGGCGGGCCAGGCTAAAGCCCTGATGCTATGCTGGCGAAGGTACGTTTGTACTATGCGAGCGACATTTGAAGGGCATTATCGTGCATTAGAAAAGGATTGTCACTGGTTTTATCGAGGATAGGCTATGCATGCTGTACCAAAATTGCATCCACATAGCTAGTGGCCGTCAAAGAACCTCCATGAAATCTGTGCGAATCTCTATTCAAATTCCCGTCCACACCATCACTAAGCTATGATGCAAAGGTTAGCTCTGGAAAAAAATCAGAGGCGTACCTTTTATTTCACCTTCTCCATTCTTTCACGCTCATCTGGAGGTCGTAGAGCAAATCTGCACTCTGTAAAAAAAGTACAGCAGACAATCGTACATTCTGTGTTCTCGAGCAAATGCGAGCCGTTCAACTCTTGTGTGTTCCGGCCAATTCTGGACCTCTTATTGGACGAAAAGTCATCACTGAATCACTCCATATTGATTTCATCTTCTTCTAGCATTGAGCTCAGAAATTTGGACACCTCGAAATGTCTGGAGATGATGAATCGCTTGAACATCAGTAAGTGGCCAGTTTCGCAAAGGTCTCAAAGTCAAAAACGGCCATTCTGTGGTTCTGCTACCCTACGGCGTCCAGAATCGGGCTGTGGTTTTATCGAAGGACTCAGTTTCTCGAAAACTCGTCCCTCAGTGTTTAGAGGGTAAGTCCGATGGCAACAGACACATAACTGATGGAACGCCCATTTTCAAGTGTCACACCACGCGCAACACCCTTAACACTAAGTGGTATTTTTAAGTTGAAACATTCAAATTAAGGCAACAAAGATGAAAATGAAACAGTTTATTGCTATAGAATCCAAATTATATAGAAAAAAACTTTTGAAATTCTGTAAGATATTGAAAAACCCTTTATCCTTGCGTTTCCCTCTAATTGATATTACCAATTTAAAACATCGCATAAACAAATATTTATTTATAAAAACAATGAGATCAAGTAAGGGCAGAATTTTTTTGTTTGTGAGTGTATAAAAAAGTGTTAAAGCTACCCTGAACTACTCATATGAAGTCAGAAAATAAGTAGAAACAATCAAACTCGTATTCGAATATAACCGATAATCGAAACAAGTGGCGTAGGGCATGCCTGAAAATACGACTTTCACATGGTATTCAGCCTTGTGCGTCTAAAGTGTTTGGCACTGGGCGGCCAGCCACATTGCCAATTCAGCTAAATTTAAAATGATTTCAAATTTTATTTATAAAAAATGCACGATAAGGCGCAAGATGGACGTTGTTAAACAATATATTTTGTGTGAGTGTAGTTGTCTCTTATTAAAAATGGACGAGGAAAGAAACCCAAGAGTGTTACTATGTCAGCAATTTTTTTGTCCCAGAAAATAAGCAAAATTTCGTTTTTCGTATTCGTAACTTTCATATTTACGAGAATTCTGTTAATGGGCCATATTTAGTTTCAATTTGATTTTGCCAATCATCCATCCAAATAAGTGGCCCCATTCCAATCGTAATTCTGTGCGGTGTTTCCGTTGTATTAATTGTCCATTCTCGGTTTGATCGTGTCCCATTTGCTCACATCATCCGACGTAGTTTTTTTGCAAACTATTAATTTTTAGACGTTACAACCGGAATTATTCGTTAAATACTAAGCAATTATGTAAATGTAATGTCCCTTCTTGTGTAACATTAAAACTGAGGGTAATCTCAGCAGCTGGTTACTCGCAATTATGCAGTTTTGACATCTATTACTCAAATCTTCGAATTAATATTCATTTTCATATGCGAGCGACCCAGTTAGAATTACATCGTACTATGATTTTTTTTTCACCAGTTTTAATACAATACATAAAATCATAACACAATTAACAAAATTATCTATGGGACAATTTGGGCTTGTTGCCATGTTTCACACAGTTTTTGGATGTTGCAACCGGTTTCGCTTTATTATTAAACATCATCAGACAGCTACAATAATCGATTAACATAATTATTTGTCATGCTACATTGAAATAATAATGGGGCGAAACCGGTTGCAATATCCAAAAAAACTCTCAAAGAAGTGATGTGAAACATCCTAACAACCAACTGTCCAACATATCGACAACTTAGCATTCTGATTATCATCTGTGGAAGGGCTACCATCAAAAAACGAAAACATCGCTACATCTAGTTGAAGTATATTTACATATATGAAGGTAATACATAATGAAATTGAAAAAAAAATACATTACGTAAATGAATATAATAAAAATAATAAATTCAATTATGATTACACTTAAACATAACTTTAAAAAATTATCACCTACAGAAATTAAGTTAAAAAGCAAAGGGTTAATTTATTTAAATTAAAATCAATTATATTTTCAAACTAAGGTCTTGGATGAAATGAAAAAAACAAGTGTCTCGGACTTACGACCTTCGATAGGTCAAGTAGAGGCGTATTGAGCCGAAGGTCGAATGTTCGAATCCCGCTCGGGATAGTTTCTTTTTCATCTCAACCAAGACCCTAGGTTGAAATCATATTGTGGTTCTGTCAAATACCATCTACTAACAATAACCAACTCTTTGCGACTCTCCATTGAAATTTCCGCCCAAACCATCACTGGAGCTGGGTTGAAAAGGTTGTCTCAGGGAAAAATTACAAACTTATCAAACAAAAATTTCGCCTTCTCCACACGCTTTTACGCCCGCCTGAAGATCGTAGAGTAAATCTACATAAAAAAAAGTCCAGCAGACCAATCGTTCAAAGACCAATGGCGATGTTCCCGAGTAAATGCGATCTGTGTGTTCTGGTTATTCTGCTTATCTTACGGGATGAAAAAGCCTTCACTCCACACAGATTTAATCTTCTTCGAGCAATGCGTTCAGAAATTTGGACTCCACTCAACTTCCTGATGAATCGCTTGAACAACAGTAAGGTGCCGGTTTCGCGAAATTCTCAAAAAAAAAAAAAAAAAAAACCCGTCATCCTGTGGTTTTTTACCCTAATATTTATTAATAAACAAATGTGACCAATTATGGGCAGAATTTTCTTTTATCGAGAAAGAAAATCAACTGGGTGGAAACTTTTGCCCGTCAGTGTATTTATATGTATTTTTGTTGTTATATTAATTACAACATACTTATGTTAATGTTAGCCGAAACGAAATGGGAAATTTAGTCATTACATTTGTAATAACATTCACCAACGCACCGGAAAATCAAGTAGTGATAGTTTAAAATTTAACTAATAATTTATTACACGGACAATAACGCCAATAAAACCAGGTAATAAATAGTTGGTTAAATTTATTCTACCATTAAGTGATTTTCCGCCGTTTTGGTCAATTTTCTTTCAAACCATCATAAAATCCAAATTGATTTTCATTAAAATAAGTTTAATTATTTATTATTATTATAGTTAGAAATAAAGAACAATATGTATGATTTTTTTAAGTCTATTGTAGAGGCAATTTTTGATTTGTAGTTTTTTGTCTGTTATTTCCATGATCTTTTGGTTTAATATTGAACGTCTACATGTCAGAAGCAACTCAACAAGATCGAATGGCCAAATTTGAGCACTACTAGCGACCACGAAAAATAAAGGCGTGTAACTTAAAATAACGAATATAAATTATATTGTATGCAATCACAATTCATCGAGAACAAAGCTCCTTCCGACTGTGCGATAAGAGTGAATTGATGATGTAAGGGCTTTAAAAGACATTTGATTATAAATATGATACTTTAAGAAAGATATAGTTCAATGCCAGCCTTGAATTTAGCCTAGGGAGGAAAGATGAAATGACAGATAAACGAAACGTCCAAACAAAACTTAATTCCGACATTTCTCCTAGGTCTGTGTGATGATGAAACTAATTTGGTCATTTCCGATCATTTTGGTCAGACCAGTTTTGGCTTCTAGCCATCTTCACTGGCCGGCCTCAAACATCCAGGATAGGTCGATCAAACCGATCGGAAAAGATCAAACAATAAAAATCCATACATCAAATAAAAAATAAAATGTTTTCAGACGATTCTTATTTACACAGCCTGGTTTTCTTTAGCCACAAATTGACAAAAATCGTGTTTGATTTAGAATAATTAATATACATGATTTGTATCAACATGTATTATAATGATAATTCCCCAGAGGTTAGTGTAACCAATACAGTATGGCACTTTTAAAAAATTTCTGCATTTTTTTAAGCTGAACAAAAGTTCATTTTATTCGTAATTTCTTCAATAAAAAGCTTCCTCCAACTCAAAATATGTGTTGAATCCCTTTAATTGCAAATATATTATCGCGATAATAATGGGATTAGTATGGAAGCTAGACGTGGATTTTTAGTATGGTGGCGATGGCCAGGGCTAAGGGCGAGTCTGTTGCGAAAGAGAACGCTCGGTGCGTCTGGAGAGGATCAGCTGTTCTGGATTTCTCGCCAGATCCGTCGCCTTGGAAACGCGTCCACATCCCGTGCGAAGTTTTATGCACAAGGCATGTATCTCGTTAATTAAAGGGTAGATTTAACGTTGCCATTGAAAATATATTTTCAAACCTTTTCCCGACGAATACTCGGTTTTTCCAATATAAATAAATAAAATAAAATAAATACCGCATATCTTAACATAACAGCGGATTCAGCAAGTTCATACAATCAAAAATCTTACATCCCAAAATTTTCTCAATTTTTAAATATACAAATCTCTGAAATAACACGAAAGCTATCTTTACGCACAGTTGCACAGATGTATTACATATAGTAGAAAATAAATGAGAAACGTTCTAAACGCAGGTACTCACACATGAGTCATGACGTTACCAGATAGGCAGAACGTACATACTAGGGGTGAAAGACAGGCGAACACTGACCTGCAAAGCGATGCCAACCGCTTTTCATGCGACAATAAACTAAGTCACGGCGCATGCGTAGCTATCGCTCCCTTTCGTTAATGGCTTTGTGCATGAACACAGATTTTTTTTTTTTTTTTTATCAACCATCTGATTCTAATATGACCCCTGCTTAGTTTTATTTGTACGGCAAGGAAAGACAGAAAGTTGAAAAAAGCGAGAAAAAAATTTTGGTTTAAATTCCGACTTTGTACATTTTTTGACCCTTATTTTTAAAGCCTCTCTAAAATATGACTGGAATGAGACAATTTGTAACTTCGGACAGATTTCCCTACCCTGATAACTTTCACGAGTGGATGCATTTATGTATTTTTTTTTTTATTTTTTTTTTTTAAGGGGGATTGGGTATTCTTATTACTTCTTTTTATTTTATATGATGGGTGTCTAAAATATGGCTGAAATGAGACAATGGGTATCATCCGACGTGTTTCTCCACCCTGATAACTTCACAAGTATCCACTCCATATATACATTTGTTAAATTTTTGCTCGGGGGTTTGGATATTCTCATTACCAATGTTTTGTAGTTTTAAATTGGGAAATTTAATTTGAAATTCAATATCTTGTTTGACAAGGTTGAACCATTGTAATAAGCAGTGTCTAAAATATGGCTGACATGAGACAATGGGTAACTTCTGACAGATTTCCCCACCCTGATAACTTTATGATTGTATCCATATATGCTTTTTTTGTTTGGTTTGGGTATTCCCATTACTAATGTTTTGTAGTTTTAAATTGGGAAATTTAATTTGAAGGTTATCTTGTTTGATAAGGCAGGGTCAGCGTAATAAGCAGTGTCTAAAATAAAAATTGATTGCTTGTCCTGCCTGCAGGTGTATACCTATCATGATTCACCCAATATCAAATATTTAACAGAAAATTGTAAACAATTATCAACGACTGGCAAGAATTTGTTTTCCAGTTAATTTTCTTTCATTGGAAATATTTGTTTCATAAGTCATTTGCCTACATTTCTCATTTCTTGTTATTTCCAAGTAAATACAAGGAGGTGTATACATTTATAAACTACTCTTGATTTTTTGATGATGCCCTGGCTGATTTTGTGGAACTTCATAGCATGATCGGTTGAAAATAAATAATCTTTTCCAAAATAGATATTTATTTTGGCAGAGTATTTTTATTATTTAATAAATTCAAAAGTGGATGTCTGGGCGACTATGAACTTGGGGAGTAGACTGTCAAGATGGTCTATATTAGACTGAAATGTGTCTGACGAAATAAATGTCTATTGTAGAAAAGATTATTTCTTTCCAACCCATCATCTTAGTTTTATTTGATTAAATTTAATTATTGCGGACAAAAAAACTGGTAACAAAGAAAGCAAAGTTTAATAACAAAATATATTTGTACATATTTACAGTAAAATAATAGTTTAAAGAAAATATGTGGCTCAATATGAGCCAGATTTATCTATATATTTATAAATAAATATATAATGAAGTAAAGCTAAAAATAATTTTGTACAATTTTCTCTTATTTTTTACAATTAGAATGACAAAGCTTTTGTAAAAAATAAACTGGCATTTCTTCACAAAAGTATTAAATTATTAGTACAAAATCTACAGAATTTGGCACTTGGTTAATGTTAAGTCCCCCCTTCCCCAAATATCAGTCGTAACATTTATAAATTTTTAACATTTTTGTTTCTATCACAAACAATTGAATTTGGTTGAAGCCAGCTCAACAAAATAATTAAAATCAAAGCTTATGTGTGAATCAATAAGAAGTAAGAACTAAATACTTTATTATTGGAAGTAATTTCCCTACGGTTGTTTATTTTGTCAATAATAAAGATATAATTAACCTTATAAGTCTATTACAACAAACAATTCATTAGGCACATTTCATTTTTGCCTATTACCGCCTATTAGTTGAGTGGGCAACAAACATCATCATACTTTACATGTTATCACACAGTTTGTTAAAAGAATTTATCCTGTTCAGTAAGGTCTGTCCTGAGGTTACCGTTAACAAGTGAATGCGAGTTCCTTTTAATAGTAGCTGTCTCATATTCGACTGGCAAACCATTGCCTCCCATCGAGCCTTTAAACAGTCTTGAAGAACCATTGGAGTTTTGTCTATTAAATGAAGGAGCTCTTTTGGGCGATGTGCGAGGGGTTTCTTTTAGGGGTACGGTCACGTAAGGATTCTGTTTTGAGGATATATAGTGAGGTGATGATGGAAGTCGATTGGTTGATCTTCGTTCAAGAAACTTCTTAAAGATGAGGAATGATATAAATCCCAACAACATCCCTACTAATAAACATCCGATAGCAGTGCCAATCCCCAAACCACTCGCTTCTGAAACAGTAATTTTTTTAAATGTACAAAATAAAGCTAATGCTAACTATACTGTACACATACCAGAACCAATATGGGTATTTTAGATCTGATTTTAAATAGTATGCCGATTTAAATTAAAAACAAAACAAAAAAAAACCCATTGAAATTTGTATTGATAAATATGTAATTCTTAAAAATAATATTACTATCACAAAATCTATTACGAGAAAACCTAAAGCATACTTAATATTAATTTTACCTTAAAAATAGACTTCCCATAAAATAAATAAATAAAAATAAAATAAAATCACCAACCAGTTTTTTCACGAAAAAATGGCCTGCTTGGAAATGCATATTTTCTCAGCCTTTTAAGCTTAGATCTCATTTTTTAGACAATTTTATGTTGAACAAGATGGCTTTTTTTGCATAATTTTCTAGCTTCAATCATTCATCTGTAAATTCAAAAATTCGGGAACATTTCTGCACTTTTTATGAAAACTTTAAATTAAGATATGGAACCAGAAAATTGTCCTGGAGCAGCACCCTACATCTTGATATGAAATTTTAATATGCTTTCACTTTGCCCGCTTTCTCAACCGTTTTTGAGTTATTCACGATTTTTGGGCAAAAACATGGTTTTTTACGTGCTCGTGGAGAAACCGATCACTCTCTCCCTATTTTGAAGAGAGGATAAATTTTCAAAAAAGTGAACAGGGATGCGACAATTTTTATTTTGACCTTGGATGTGAAAAACTTCTGGCTGTTCAATCAAAACCACTTGTTTACCTCATAAGAGAAATTCCTTTTTCCTTCCAATTTCACAGGTATTGTGGCTTCAAAAAACAAATTGAAAAAAATAGGTTTATATCGGGAGAAAGAGTGATCCGTGTTTTCCACAAGTACATAAAAAAAAAAACGATGTATTTTGCCCAAAAATCGTGAATAACTCGTAAACGGTTGAGAAATACAGACTAAGGAAAACATGACCATTTGAAAGTTTGCCTTTCGATAGGGCTCCGCTCCAAGGACGATTTCCTGGCTTCACAGCTCAATCTGAAGTTTTTGTAAAAAGTGCAGAAATTAACATGTAAATTTTTGAATTTACTGATGTAAGACTAGAGCTAGGAAAACACTTAAAAAATCCATCTTGTTCAAGCATAAATTTTTTTAAGAATTTTTTTTTTTATTAAATAGACAGTGTGTATGTATGACCAAAAGGTTTAAATATCTGTATACTGAACAATCATTTTCTATGACCAAAAGGTTTAAATATCTATATACTGAACAATCATTTTCTTCATAATGTATATTATTAATTTACTTTTTAATCTCCAGTCCCTAAGTTTTGATCAATATTAAAATCCAGAAATGTTCCATCTAATTCTATTATTACCACATTTGAAATATATAATGATGCAGCTAATTATACAGAATTTACTAGAACATTTGTGGTAGGCCGTATACAGTGAAATTAATGAAAGCTAGCATTTAAAAAGTCAAGTAAAATTTTGTACTTATGATAATCGGTGGAAGATTAAATGAGGGTAAGTTGTAATAATATTACCTGAAGTTATGGCATCGACACAAAGTCGGGAATCGATATCAGCCCCTATACATCCAGGACTGGTTGTGGAACACGTTCGTGTTCTTGTCTGATGGCCGGATGAATCACATTCTGACCAAATAGTCCATTCATACCAGCCTTCGGTAGCTAAAAGAAAAATGTGTTGAGTACACAAAAATATAAAATGCAATTTTTAATTTAATTTCTTACATAAGCAAGGCGACACATTGCAGTCTTGATGGGCTACAGATTTACCATCACAGCTATTTTTATCTTCTCCAATGCATACACGAGTCCGTTGTCTTGTCCCTAATCCACAGCTTGATGTACAAGGTGACCATTCACTCCAGCAACTCCATTCGCCTGGAAATTTCCAAGAAAAATATTGAAACCGGTGAAAAATGGGCTATAGCTCAGAGATGATCTTTTGAAATTGATCTTTTTAAGTTTAGTGTAATTTCAATAGGCCATGTTAAATACAAGTGTATTTGTCAGCATAGTTAAAAGAAATGTTAATTTTCTTAGTCGATGCTTATTTGTTCATTTTTTCTCTTTATTACAAGGGTATTTCAAATCAAAGGTTATATGAACCCTCAGGGTGCTGGTGCTTTTGAGAGAAAAAAATAGACCATTGGTAAGTATGTCAAGTTCGAATGAAGGGCCAATGGATTTGAATCCTAGGATCTTTAGTTTATAGTAATGAGCACACCAGATTTGTTCAAATTATAGTTAATTAATCTTACTATAATTATAGTAATTGTATAATATAGTAAGAAGTATGAAGAATGAAAATTTATTTCTTATTTAATTTATTATTGCTTTACTACTAATTATTTCCACCTTATTTTTTGCGAAGTCAGTTGAAAAGAAAAATTATTGTCACAAAAAAATTTCCGAGCCGAAGGTTATGGGTTCAAATCCCACTCGAGACACTAATTGTTCTTCTCAAATGTCTTTGCAAAAAAAATTTGTAAAAAATTAATTACAATAGTATCATGCACTTATGACAACCCTCAGGCATCAGACCATTCTTGGCAGTTCAGGTCCAGAAGGTTCTAGCTATCTTCTGCACTGTTCTGGAGGACGGACTTCCGGTTTTTTATAACCTTGATCAGCTTGTGCAAAAATTGTTTGATACAGAAAATTCCTTTTGGTTTCTTTTGTAAGTTTTTATTTTGATTTATGTTTTGGAGTTTCAACAAAATTGTTTTGTATGTGCCTTCATCTCTGGGTTGAATTAATGTTTAGGGGGGGGGGACTCTGAGGCAGCCACGGTACAATAGTGTTCAGTATGATAATTGGATTATTAACGATAATTTTTATTTTTATAGATATGGATTTTTTTTCTTTTTATGAATTGTTTAATTTTTCTTATTTCTAGACATTTGTTTTAAGGTGTTTCAAGATATTCAAATGAACAATACTTCAGTATCCTAGATCATTTTCAAGTATTTCAAGGTTTATTTCTGAAAAATAACATTATTTAAATTATTTTTTCTTAATTACTTAATAGTTTTATAATTATTTTATTAAAAACATATTACTATAAATGTTACAATTAAAATATTTTCAAGAAATAAATCAAAAAGTTACTTGAAAATGGTGCAGGGTGCTGAATTATTGAATACTTCTCTAAAACATTTAGAAAAAGAGAAGACAAAATAACAAATAATTTTTTATCTAGAAATCGTGAGATACGGTCTGGTCTCACGATTTCTAAATAAATATCGATTAGCGGTCATTAATCACCACACTATTTTTTTTAAAGCTTATTTTAAGTGTAAATTTTTTTAAAACAAATTATAGCCAACTCACCTTTACATGGCTGTAGATTACACAGTTTAGTAATTTGAGTAGGTCCAGTGCATTCCCCATGGGGTCCTTCACACGTTCTAACCCTTGATTGCTGCCCTGTGCCACAATCTGCAGAACAAGGAGACCAAGCGGACCATTCTGACCACACTTCGTCCACGTCTAATCTTTCCGATTTTGTGCATATCCCGTCACGAGAGCAATATCTATCGTCAGTTTTAAATAATCCCACTTTTATCAATGATGAATCGGATACTGGAGCTTTACAGGAAAACCGGAATCTTCTTTCTGTCCCATTACTTAGTGGAATCCATTGTGTCCACGATGAAAGACGTCTACTATCGAAGCAAGGATTTGAATTACATTCCTGAAATTGTTAACAAAATTGTTAAGTTCTATTGCAATCATACTTTCTCAGTGATTGTTTATTTGGTTTACTTGGATATTAGTAAGATATGCATTTCATATAGGCTTCATTATTCACTTTAATGAAAGTTGGGTAAACATTTATAAAATAATCTATCTGGGTGTTCATTTTTTTGCCAACTTGAGACATGACAGAGTACTATAATGTGCTTTCATACAAACTGTCACAATTTAATGTGTTTAGTGGATGGTTTCCTTTTGCAATGTTAATTTAGGTGTTGTAAAATAAAATATTTTAGAAAATTATTCAGATATCGTGAGATGCGGTCTGGTATGATGTAGGTACGGGTACAGGTTTAAACAGTCCAGCTACATACATTGGTCTTACATCCCAATATCTGGACAGGAGAGTAAAACAACATATCTACGATTGCAAAACACCCAAACAAAATCCTACAGCACTCGCTACCCACCACTTTGAACAACAACACAATTTTGACTTCAAAAATCCAAAAATACTACATACAGAACAAAACAAATTTAAATGTAATTTTTTAGAAATGGTTTACATCAACAAGGATAAACACAGCATCAATTACAGAACAGATACATGCAAACTCAGTCGCAGCTACGCCAACATCATTAACCAAATTCAATACAGATAACATACATATATCATCACATTACATTCCACACATCAAATATTTTTCGCGTAGTCTAATTGTCCAACAATCTAATTTTCCTTTTCCCACTTATCCCTTTCTATATAATCCTGAAAGAATAAAGTGGCCGAAACATTACCAACATATTGTTTCCCTTTGTCGGCTCTTTTCACCTCAAAGAAGCCGACGACTTATACAAAATTGTCTCTTCTATACCCACTTCCTTCCCCACCACTTCAAAATCAAACATATATAAACATGAAACAGTAAAATTTCACTGGCACTCTCAACACGACATTGCACAATTATACAGAAGACAAACACTTTGAGTGAGTAGAAATACTTTGATAGAATATAAAATATAATATTTGCATTGTATAAATTCCATATTCTATATGTATTTTCTAAATGTAAATTATGTTTGTAAATCCCAGGCCCTGAAGATGATCTCAATAAAAGATCGAAACGTTGGCACGATAAAGAAAATGTTTTTCTGATACCTACATCACACCAGACCGCATCTCACCATATCTGAATAATTATCCGTTAACGGTCACTAATCTCTACACATTTTAGAAAATAAATACCTGATAATCTATATGGCATCCTTGACAGTCAAGCCCTCCAGGAAGTTGTGGCGGTGGATTTGAACATGTTCTGTACCTAAATCTATACCCTCCTCCACATTTGGCAGAACACTCACCCCAAGGACCCCAGGATGACCAGCCGCCTTCAAGAACTGGGGTTGATGCTGAAAGCAATTTCCATTAAACACAATAATCAATACCAACGCCAGTTGAAGGCCATTACCAGTGGGGCAGGGCGGATTAGAATGGCAGTACATTTCTGATCGATCTTGGCCTATGCACACTCTCCCACCATGCTGAGGAGCTGGATTACCGCACGATCTTCTCCTGGTTTTTACTGCCATACCACAAGTCTGAGAGCAAGCCGACCAAACAGACCATGCCGTCCAACCACCGTGAACGGTGCAGTTGGTTACTTTGATAGAAAACCCGTTGCAAGGTTTGCCACCATTAGAAGGTGAAGGGTTACCACATGTCCTTGTAGAACATAGACACGTATCCCCATTGGAATGTTCACATGGAGAAAATGCAGACCACGCAGTCCAACCTCCATCAACTAAAAACAACACGTCTACCTGTCATTTAAATTATTCTAATCAAGGATAACATCTGTACAAATCAATTCTTGTATGGATTGAATTAGAATTTCAATCTTTACATAGATATATTATCTAATTATGGAAAACCCATACTCAATTGCATACCTGGATGTACTAATGTCGGACACTGATTAGCATCTTGATGCCATGCTCGAGAGAGAGGATTGTTATCTGGAGCTAACATACAAAGTTCTTTGTGTTCATGCCAACCGCAATGGGGGTCCATTGATGCAAGGCAAGCCAATCTATTTTTGTATCTTCTACAGTGTTCTTTCCAAATCCTCATAACACCTTCATCAGTACTTACATATAGAGAATCCTACATAACAAGTAAAGTTAATTTAAACTAAACTTTGCAAAAACTAAGCAAAAATATACGTTTATTTGTAGAAAAATACTAACTAGGCTTAGTTGTAATGCATGGATTTTCTTTGAGAGTGAATTTGGAGGTAATGGTTTCCATATTTCTAAAACACAAGTTTTCAAAGTTCTTGGGAGTACTGAGATTTTCTTTATGACCCCTTCATTAGTTGCTACATACAATACATCAACTTTGCTACAACATAAAAATAATACAAGTTACCAATAAGTCATAATATTTGTTTTAAATCACAATCAATATGGAATAAAAATTAAAAGCAATTTATATTTTAAAATCTGGTTATAGCAGAAACATAAAACAGGAACTTAATTTTACAATATATGATTTAACAAGTACATATTATAATATTTGCAACAATTTAAAACATGCTATAAATTATAAAATGGTTTATTACGATTTTTTATATATATACAAAATAATTACTTGTTAATTTTTGTTGATATTGTATCTACTACTATGTGTGTTAAAGTTTCTAGTTCGCTATGGTATAGAGGCTCTGCCGACATCGGTTGAACTGCCAAATCCATAAGCTGGTATCTTGTAGAATCTAAACCGGTTTGGTTACCTGAAAAAAATAATACAATTTATGTAGAAACAACTTGGAAATTGTAAACTTTAACTAAATTTAACAACAACCAACCTGTACATGTGCTATGATGATTTGGCACATTTTTCCTCTCCCAAGCTGAACCTGCACTCGCTTGGTATTTAAAAGGACCATCAAACGCCTCTTCAATGGCACTTGTATTGAACGAACAAATAGCTGATCCTGAAATGCTGTTGCTGTAAACAGTACAGACAATATGTAAGGTATGCTTAAAAATATATTTGAACAGTTATACTCATTATTGTTATATGACATCAAGCAAATGTATTATGCAGATGGAATATAATTTGATTCATAAATAGCATACACATGAAGATTTTTTTACTTTGCTGACTTTGCTGACGTTTTTTACTAATTGCCAAAATTTTCTGTTAAAAGATAACAACTTTAAAACAAATATTCAAAAAACATTATCCACTGATAAAATTATCAGGGTTAGCTCGAATTTGATGTAAAAAAATTAGATGTATGTCACATTAAAAATATCTGTACGTATTATCGGTATGTATACATACATATACTGAAAATATGTGTATTTCCTGAAGTATATGTTTTCTTGAAATGAACTGGTATATATGTTCTTATAAAACCAAGATTCAATTTTCAATGTATATTCCACTATCCCCATCCATTTTCTAAAGTTAGTCAGAATAATCAAATATCCTTCAAATCTTTTATTATTAATGTTTAGTGTTTCATGATCATTAGTTAATGGTTATTTGCATATCGTATGATGTAAATTTAGAAAAATATTTTCTTTATCGTGCCATGTTTCCAACTTTATTGAGATCATCTTCAGTGCCTGAAATTTATACGGTCTCCAAATAATAATTTATTGTTAATGGTTTTTTAATACACTTTCTTTTTCTTTTCTTTTATTTTTGTTTTTTACAGTACAGTGATTTGGTGTTACTTTAGTTTTTCTAAATTAATCACTTTCTGTTAAACCGCAACCATCAAGCAAAATGAGAAACTCATGAATACACAAATGTGAAAAATAAGTTTATTCTATGACATGTTAAGCTTTAATAGTGGATGTCTTGTTATGTAAAAAGTGTTTTTATTTCAAAGGTTAAAGTTTAATATTTAGAAAAATAAGAAGAAAAAACTTACTCTGGTGTCGTAAAGGTAGCATACAATAGGCCTCTGTCTCTTAAGTATGTAGCTCCCTGAATATTATCATAGTAAAATGGGTATTCTCCAGGAAGTGAACAGTTGAGTCTAGCCTTCACGAATGTGGTCCAATTGTCTCTAAGCATAACTTGACCGCCTGTATCATTTTTACAGACTCGAGCTATTCTTGAATAGATAATCTAACAAAACCAAAAGTGACATCAATTACCAATCAATAGATTCCTGAACTATTACATTAATTTAATAATAATAATATGCCATATTACAAAGAATTTATAATTAGGTTTTAAGTCACTTACTTTTCCACAATTGATGTACTCCACCGCACTTTCTCTGAATAGAAAATAAACAAATGCATCAGTTTCAAATGTCGCTACAAATTGTGGTTCATTCAGCCAATTTGAGTTGTATTGATTTGTTCTTAAATACAACATTCTTGAATTTGATGGATCAAGCCTGTATCCAGTGTCCATAGGATCCATGACAATAGCTGGATCGGCACCAGAAAAATCTACAGGTGTTCCTGCAAAGAATTGCCCAGTCGGAAGTGAAAGAAGTGACGTGACATTGGCACGAGGGTTGTAAGGACATTTGGCAATCCCCCGGACCCACGATGTGACCCTATTCACTTCCTCCATCTAAAATAGATTTAAAAAAAAATCATATTTAAAAACAGTTTCTTCCATGTAAATTACAATGACAATTTATCATGACAGTTAATAACGTACCTCCCTCCACGAACATTGTGGAGAAAATGCACCAGTGCCGCAGGTGAATAGTCTTCTCCCATTTGTCAAGAGAACTTTTATGTAATTGTGACAGTGGTCCTCTGTTTGCCCTTTATCGTTACAAAGAGCGACTTTTTCTGCTGAAGCTAACCATGAAGCCTTTTCCAGTTTGTCCAGCCTCTCAAGGCTCAATCTGAATAAGCTGTCCCTACAAACACAAATTATACATTTTCAAATGGATTCTTTATTTGGAATGACCCAAATATGGGATACAAATTTAAAAAAATTTAAAAACGAAACATAAGTAAATTAATAATGGCTGTTAGTCATTGTCGCCCACAAATCTTACAATTCGAAACTTACAAAGATGAATGAGTGCTTTTTTTTTAAATTGTATGCAATTTTCTACATAAAATATGTATTTTATAGAAAAAAGTGCAGGAAGAGGTCACTTGTGGCAAAATTAATTTCTGAACATTCAATTTTTATTAGATCTCACGCCAATTCAGGCATTGTTCTAACTGCCGATTGAATCAAAAATATGTTTTAAATAATGCAATGAAGGGCTATTTTTGGTGCGGTCGGTTGAGCGGGAAAACTTTGTTATAAACGTTAACAGTATGAACATAGAACATGTCGATCTCCCCGGTCATCCTGGTTTGCCTATTCGCGATGGTTTAAATCTGTCAGAAGGGTTTCGGACTTTCGCTACTTTAAAACACCATCATCTGCCACCAGACCATACTTTTTATAAGGTGCAATGCAGAAATTCGTCCGACAGACAAAACCAGAGAATGAAGGACGTCTTCGAAGACGATGAAACTATTATGATACGCAGACCTCAGCACGTTTCACATATTTTACAATCCTTCTTACATTTCGTATAATGGGAAAATTATTTTCAAAGGTACATTGAAACTAGTAATTAAGAACTAAAATCGTATATTAAACAAAAAATATTAGTTCCCTTGGAATATTTAATAAATTCGCACATGTTTTATGTTTAATTGCTGCTAAATATATCTGAGTAATAGTGCAAAGTTTAAAAATACGACTCATTTTAATTATAATGACTACTCAAAACTTGCATTATTTGTGGTGTACCGCATAAACAATATAATATAGTATTTATAATAAGTTAGTAACATATGGTTGGATTAGAAAGGTTGGCTGAACTCGATGGGACTGGTTTCCTTATTTGGGGGCTCGACCCCCTCGGCTTTCATCTGTTTTTCTCGACGGGCCATTCTAAAAGACTGAAAACAAAAACGACAAATCTAGAAAGTTCAATTGTGCGAATAAAAACGAAACCTTAATTGAATTTGTTACATTTTTCGCCGGTATCCAAGTTCAAGATAAAATTATTTTGTTTATAAGAGAAATCATACCAGTCGACAGATGACTAACTCAAAATTTCCCGAGATAGATAAAGCTGGATGACTACTTCGAAAAATTCTGCAGCAAATTTTCACTTTTCAAATTCAATCGACCATACTCAAAAATGTTTTGTATCTTTGTTATTAGTTTCTGCCGGTCTTATCTGATCTATAAACCAAAATTGTGTTTATAAACTGTTACTGTTGATATTCCACTAGTAGGTCTTGCGTGGCTCATTATTAGCTTAGATGCTATTCTTAATTAAATTGTAGAATTTAGTTAACTTTTCCTTAAAGAAAAATCTGTGAATCGATTCTATTCTGATTATTTGGCAAAAAAAAAAATTGCTCAGTGTAATCTTTGTATTGTTATTATTATTTCTTAGTATTATTTGTATTCTCAGATTTCTTATCGTTTCTCTCGTTGATATAACGATCTTTTTTACGAACACCATCCAAAAGATTTTGCAATACGTATAATAAATATATGAAAATTATTATAATGTAATAAATCATGTGAGCCTATTATGTTATACATTTTTTTATAAATGAGCCTATTCTAACAGTGAACTTTTCTGTTTTGCTTCAGTAAAGTCGTTTATATTATGAAAGTGTCTCGTTTTCACTAATGTTCGGAGCATTAAGAAACATAATTTTCTGTTACTTTTTTGAAATATTTTGGGTGTAATATTAATAATTTTCATATGTTTACATATATTAAATTAATTCACAGGTCAACCATGTATCAGTGTGTCGTACATGTGGAGCGAAAATTTTTGTGATTAAAAAAAAATTGTTCAATAACAGTCCTGGTTTTTGTACCATACATTAATTTAATATTTCATATTAAAATTGTCAGCTTTAGTAGAATTGTTGGGACTATTTTACAGTAAAATCTGTGTTTTTTTCTTCGGTGTATCCTAGTTGTTTTAAGTCGGTCCTGTAACGATCCTGCGAAAAGGACACAAGGACAAGGTGGCGTCAAGCAGGCCGCAATTGACGTACTCCTGATTTCATTATAATGTAATAAGTTATACTTTTTTTGGGGGGAAGGGTTATTTTAATTCATTCAGACAATTTAGAGAGTTTAACCCTTCATCAAAATCTATAGTTTTTATAAAAACACATTTTATTAAGAAGCCTACCTTATACTTATACAAACCTTATTTTTTATGTGTGGTGATTAGTGACCGTTAATCGATAATTATTTAGAAATCGTTAAGGTGCGGTCTGGTATGATGAAGGTTGCAGAAAGAAATTTTCTTTATCGTGCCGACAAATTCACTTTTCCACATCCAAAATGTAATTGCTAAATGTAAACAACGTTTGTAAAGCCAGACCCTGAAGATGATCTCAATAAAGATCGAAACGTCGGCACGATAATGTAAATGTTTTTCTGAAACCTTCATCACAACTGACCGCATCTCGCGATTTCTAAATAATTACTTATTACTTTATTAAATTCACTAATTCCGTGGTCCGCTTGACCAATTAGTATATTACAATTAAGGTTTTTAGTTGAGAAAAAAAAGTCAATGGGACGAGAGGGATTCGAACCCACCAACTTCGGCTAGATACGCCGCTGCTTTACCACTTGAGCTATCGTGACTTCGATCCACTCGGACACTGACTTCCATCTCTCAACCCCACCTTTTTGCCATTTTCATTTTTTTAAATATATTTATTAATCTAAATATATCAATGAACGATATTTATAATTTAAATTAATGCAAGTTGAAAAAATCCTAGGTTTATTTATTGAATTTGAAAAACAAATCTAGATACCTAGATCTAGATATTCTTTTTATTTGTATAAAAACTACTAAATAAATCGCATGATGAAAACCTGATAGAAATTGTATCATAATAAATAATTCTACAGACAAATACTCATGTTTATTTAATTGGCTTGGCAGTCAATACTGAATTATTTAAAGATTTAGTGCTCCACAAGATAAGATAAAAAGATTTCGAAATAATAAATAAATAGTGTTATGGTTAATCCTGCTTTATTTGGCAAAAAAACAATTACGATACGTCTTCATAACACGATAACACGTCGGCTGGGCGGGGTATCTGTTACAAAAGATAGAAAAATACATATGTAGCGTTTTGTTTTACCTTGCACCAACCACGATTTGATTTCTCGATATGTCGATCAACATCTGGGTGTAATTTGTAACACCAGATTCCGTAAAATAATTGCCATTTAGCAGCAGATCTGTAAAGAAAGTATTTATTAGCTAGAAAAATTGAAGACTTGTATTAAAATTGGTATTTTCGATATTATGAATCCGACCATAAATAATCGTACTTAATCATGAAGAAAATATCAAGACAGAATTAATTCATTTTCTTTCTTTTCTTCTTTCATTCTTTTGTCCCTTCTAAATATGAAATGTAACAACGTAATTGTAATATGTGGTCATTTATAATTTACTTTACATAATAGATTAAATGATTTCTTCGTACAAATTATATAACAAGAATATTATTCCTTTGATAAACTACCGATAACCAGATAAATAGTGAAATAATATCATTTAAATTACCTTCGAAAGAAATCTCTCTTGGATCTGTACTTTGTCCTTTCGTAAGAACTGCGTTTGGAAGCAGTAACAACAGCGTCAGCAAAGCAGGAAGCATCACTACAAAACATTATATTTATCATTTTAAAATATAAACGTAAATTTATTATTGTAAGATAAATGTAATTGCCATTACTTGGTCAGATTGGAGCTTACATGTTTTAAAGCTAAAACCCCCTTAAAACCCGACGACGAAAACGAATAGATCGACTCTATTGTAATGAGAGAAGAAAAATGTGAGCCATAAATGCTACTTATGGGTTGTAGACCCACGAGATTACCAACTTGCAAATATCCAGGTGGAAATCTGACAACAGTTACACGGCATACTTGAACAGTTGGCATAGGAATCTGTTCCAAATGGGTTGAAATTGTAATTAAAAGCCTACACACCAATTGTGAATATTCACAAACATTTATGATGCCATAATATTTATTGAAGTGTTTCATTGTTGGAGAAAAATAATGATTAAAGTAATACATTTGTATTGTATATGTATCTATGATTATTTGGAGGTCATGAGAAGCGGTCTGGTGTGACGTAGGTTTTAGAAAAACGTTTTCTTAATCGTACCAACGTTTCGATCTTTATTGAGATCATCTTCAGGGCTCAAAGCGCTGGTTTTCCGTGTAGATGTGCTATTCTTGTTTGTCGGATTGAGAGGGCCCAGTTAATGTATTAACTTGGGTAATTTAATTTACTAAAAAATGCTAGGGCTTGATTATGAAACAGATGCCGAAGCACAGCAGAATGATTTGCTTCTATTTGGCCATGCATTCAACTTGAAAATTGTCTTTCTTCAAGACTATCAGCAAGCAGACTAACAGACAAATGTCAAATGAATATGTATGGAAAATTCATTTTAAAAAATTAATAAGGCCCAAAAACTGAGTAAGATTTTAATTATAGAACTTTGGTTTCTTCTAAACTTCACCAAGCTGTTACTTTTAATAGAATAACGCTTTGGGGGTGTCGGTGGCCGCAACGGTTTACGTGTTGACACGGCTCACATCACTGTAAGGTAAAGGCCCCGGGTTCGAATCCAGCCGCCCTGCATCGTTACAAATTGACTTTTTTTCCAAAAAGCACCGAGGGTTGATATAACCTCTGCTGTTACGAACCCTCGTAAAAAAACCGCTTTACTTGTCTGTCATTTATCATATCTGGACGTAAAGCCGCGAAATTCTAGCGAACGAAACCATGGCTGAATTTCTCTTGAACCAATGAAGCTATAGCTAAGTGAATAATATTTTTAGTCTAGTTTCAAACGTTTACAGGGGAACCTCAGGCCCAATTCAACTTCAAAATTTCAAATGCGACCCTATGCTTTCTTACACACCATTTTAAAGGAGATTCGTCAAAAAATGACTTATGGCAAAATGTTTGAAAAACGCATTTTGTTTGTTTGTTTATTCCATCGATTTACTTTTTCACTAAAGTAAAAATTAATTGTCTTTATTGTTTACATTCTTCTTTGTTAGTCGAACTCGCAAATTTTAATTCCTGGAAGTAAATAAATTTTACATTCAGTATTCAATTGAAAATGAACATAACATATTTCCTATCAACAGCGAGTTGATATGTATGACTGTTTTATTGATAGTGGTATTGCGACGTCGTGCAATCGAGTTGTAATTCCAGAACTCGTTTATTCGTATTGCCAGCAATATGGGGTGATACGGATCAGTTGCTGTTCCATCACCAAGAAACCGGCCGTGTAATTTCGACGAGTAGCTGAATATTTTAGTGTTTGTACGCAGAAATCCGAATTCCTCTCTCCAAACTATTGGAAGGGATTTAGATATTTCAAAAAATAAAATAGTGATGTACCCCGGACTTACAAGTTTAAGCAGTATAGCTCTCATCTTGTCCTAGGACTTCCGGACTCTGTGACAGGCATCTATCGTGCTTTGCACAGATGTCGATTTGGGAGGATGAAGAAAACGTTCTTCCATACATCATAGGGACTGATAAATCTAAGTTCACCTCTAATTCCAACAAACAGTTGGAAATTTCGATGACATTATTAATTAATTGGGCATGATTTCTACAAAAATAAATTAAATGTGTAAAAAATCCTCCATTTTTTGAGGGAGGTATTACCAACACTATTAGACGATGTTCCTCTGCAACAACGACAAAGAATGAATCTCCAGGTTGATGTCCTGCACGCAATCCTTTGCAGGCGAGACGTTATTTCGATCGTTTCTGTACGGAAGATAGGTGTTAGGATTTCATGGCACTAGGTCACCCGATATAACTCAACGTGACTATTTTCTAAGGGGCCACTTAAACAACCGAGTCTACACCAATCATAACCCAGCAACCTCAATCGAAGAACTGCGCAAAGGATAGCAAATGTTTGTCAATCTTCCGTGACTCTATCGATCTGAGCACCGGTGAAGAGTGGTCAAAAAAGCAACTCTTTGCATCTTTACACAAGGCAGGCAGTTCAAACATGAAATACTATTAATAAATACCAAATCAATTTTTTTTCATTACTTTTTGCTGTAACTTTGTTGACCAATGTAAAATCCAATTGCACCATTGTTTCCAGCGCCCTTGGGCCTGAGGTACCATGTAAAATTTTTCTCCCAACAAAGGTAAATATTTGGAACTTGACAAAAAAAAAAAAAAAAAAAAAAAAAAAAAAAAAAAAAAAAAAAAAAATTAAACACTTTCTTTTTGGTAGTCTCGTTGGTTCAAGAAAAATTCAACCGGGCTATTTAAAAAGGACACCCTGTATAAAATAGCGATGTGGAGGCCAGGCCTGGGCTTACTCCTCCGTATTTGAAGATCTGTCGCAACTGGAACGAACTCATTAATCACAACAAAGTTTACTTTAAAAAAATCTTATTGCATTTGTATAAACTTAAATTTCAAGATAACGTTCTTCTTTTACAAATGACCAATTCTAGGCTTCTTTTATACAGGATGAGTTTAACTTCTTTTCCATCCCTTATTTATTTTTTATGGGGGGTTTTTCGGAAAAAACCCGATAAACTTTTAATTTTTGCCTAGTTTCTGAGGGGCCAAAATAATCTATCTTCCACGATAGCGGGATACTAATAGAAGTTTAAATTTTTTTAAATGGCAAATACTTATCAATGATATACGAAAACATCGTATCTTTAGATAAGTAGGGGTGCAGTCCTTGGGGGCAAAAACACCCACTTCCTAGTACCCATAATTTATCGATGTACGTTTTACAAAGATTTTTCAATATGGATTCAACGATGCAAACGGTTTTTGATTTGAACTGTTTCTAGTTATTCACAAGGAATTATTTCAGAACAGTTTTTCGATATAACGAAATTTTCGTCAACCACCAATTTATCTGTTCAAAATTTTAAAAAATTAATTAATTGTTTATGGTTCCGAAAGAAAACTTTTCACAAAAATTTCGGCCCAGTTTTCAAACAGCAGAACCAACTCTAATTTTTAAAGTGACATTTAATGACGATGTTGTAAGAGACATTTTTACGATATACGAAAAATGGAAAAATTAAACTTTAGTTTGATTTTTTTTTTAGGAAATGATAACCTTGGGTTAAATTGTTTCAATAATTGTTTTTAGGATTAATCAAAAGCCTCAAGCGTCAACAAAACAATTTTTATTTGTGTTTGTTTGTCAAACATTAATTCTTTTGAATTTGTATTTGTAGAGAGAAATTGCACCAGGGTGAATTGCGCTTTAATGACCTACATCCAGAGTGTCCTGTTAGTCTGCGTTATTTGAGAAAATTGTTTTTTATTTTTTATTTTTTTAGCGAATACCACAAAACAGTTGCTATCTGACTATTTGAAATATTTAAGCTTTTATTCGTATCCTGCTGTCTTTAAGAGTTAAATAAAAACTTTTTAGTTCATGAGAATGTAGACAAAAAGTAAACATATGTACCCAAATAGATATAAATTAAATTAAAATTGGCGAAACGTCTAAATTATCGAAAAAAATTATATATTTTAACTAGTTTTTAGCAACTGGTGGTGCTAACTGCACGTTTGAGTTACGATGTGTTCTACAATTTGCACTAGATCTCAAATGGCAATCGCTACAGAAATTGTACCCAATGCAAAAACAAACTTGTTAAAACTAGTGAAAAATCTAAACATAGAGAAACTTCGAAAAAGTAGGTGTTTTAATTGGTTTTTAATTTTTCAGCTACCGGTGGAGGTGTTGGTTGTGTGCTTTGATGTATTCGACTATTTCTACTAGATCTGAGATACCAATCCCTCCAGAAAATGTACGCAAAATGCAAAAAAAAAACTTTTAAAAAGTAGTGAAATATCTAAAATATCGAAAAAATTCGAAACGTTAGTATTTTAACTGATTTTTAATTCTTCAGCTACGGTGGAGGAAATGTCTTCCCTAAAAAGTATATAGGGGTGAACTGAAGTTAAACTCACTCTGTACGTATTGTACATAGGTACTACAAAATGGATACTGCGTTGCTGACAACCAAATACGCACGCCCCAGGAAAAAATGGAATTAATTTGAAAAATGTGAATGATTTATTTGTTAAGACATTTTATGGACCAGTAGTGGACTTACTACCGCTTTTTTACTACAGGATAACACGACTGGGCAGCAGTAGTCACTAGCCAGTCGGTTCTGCGTCTTGGAAGACAAAGTACGTGTGGGCCGGCACGGCGGACCGATAAAAAGTTCCAGCCTCGGGATAAGTCCGGGCGTAAATTCTCTGCAAAATCGCGTTGGTCGTAAGGCACGTGCCAACCGTATGCGCTTAGTATGATGATTAAAGAAAAAAAGCCACACAGATGGCACATCACTTGTGCGTGACGACAAATGTCAAAAGCCTGTTGTGGAAGGTCGGCGCTCCTCCGCATTTTACAGGTAGGTAATCGGGCATCGTCCTCGGGGGGGAAAAAAAGAAGAAAGCAGAAAAGGCGAGGAACCAGAACGGCCGGCTGAAAAAACAGAAAAAGTGGTATGAAGTCGGATCGCGGCCGACATGACTGAAGAAGCGTCTCCTTCGGCAATTGAGATATAACGACTTTTTTTCTAGTACTGATATAGTTGTAATATAAAATAACAACTCGTGCGCACTAAGATAAATTCAGAAAATAATTATAGTTAAAACATAAATTTATAATACTTTAAGTAGAAGCTAATATTAAATTTGTTAACCGCGTAAATCACGAGAAATACATTTTCAAAACCCTTAAGTCTCCGTCAAATTCGCCTATTTCTTTTTTTTAATATACAATTTAATCTTAGAGAAATTTCTTTTATTCAAGCCAGATTTTAAAATACGACATAAATTCCAAATTGTATAATGAATGGCAATTTAGTGTCTGTGAGTTTGCGGTGGTGCAGCAGCGTCCGAAGCCTGATCACACCTTCGAGAAGGCCTGCGCTTACTTTAAATTTGTTCGTTTTCGGACGTGGGTGGATCGGCGTAAAGCTCCGACCTCCAGTAAAAAAAAAATTTTGTACCATCGGAATACTACGTATTTACACACTGCAGTTTATTCTAAATTACATCTACTGATCAGGGTCAGGGATGGTTAGGGAAAATAAAAACGGGCTCGCCTCTCCAACCGTCCACAGGTTTCGCAGTTTCGCATACACGAGCTTACAATTACACTGGAATAAGGTTATAAACAACTATGGTCTTAACTGTTTACAAATATGTAGTTTGCTTATTTTTTCATTTCGGGAAATAATGCTGTATTATTTAAATGAGTTTTTTTATAGAGTTTTATTAAGCAAAGATAAATAAGAGCAGGCCGTCTAGGTGAATTAAAAATCCCGTTGCACGGGCACGGTAGAAAAACAAACAAAAAACGTACAAACCGTACTCACACGTTGTTCAAACAGCAAGAGTTTATCTCAGGTTGGGAACAATATTATCGGTTTCTTAAAGATAAATAATGATAAAATTGAATATTCTTACCGAAATAATTGGCATAACAATCAATCCATTTTATCCTATTTTTAAACGAAATCTTTCTTATCGCAGCATATTGTATACACAAAAAGGAGCCGATCGGGCAGGATCGATCGAAGATTTCAATGAAGGTGACGAAAATAAACTTAAAACCCCGCACAGATGTCACGAGCCGAAACCGATCCGTAAAGCCAACTGGAGAAACAGGAATTCAACCTTCAGTAACGCCTCTGAAGGCGCGTCTAGTGCTGGTCAACGGCACCGGGTGGCGCCACACAGCCGAAGACTGGAAGAGGGGCCAAGCCCAAGCCGCCGAAGCACCAAAGCCCCCCCAGGTAAACATGTAGGCGAGTTGTACCACTTTTTTCTCTTCTTTTGTCAACTCTACCTAACTGGATTTTTCAATCATTTTTAAATACGTTGTGGCTATGTTTTGGTAGTCCGGCAAAAAGTCACTTAGCGGAGAAATCACTTTTCTACGTTTTGATTATGTTTTGCAATTATTTAGCGTGAGTTGTGACAGCAGTTGTATAATTTAATAAAACCCAATTTATCTGGCCGTCCCAAATGAGATTATAGAGGATTGACCGGTTGATTTCCAGCAAAATATTTTTAAATAATATTAAACACTTGTTGATTTTCTTTTAAACAATGTTTTCTTTCTATCCAAGTAGACAGTCACATGTTAGTTTTATTTAAAAAAAAAATTGAAACACGAGACTTTCGCATGGTACATTTTATGAGTTCAAACTTCAGTGATCCTGCTACCCGAGCTGATCGAATATTAATCAGGTTTTCGGTGAAGGGAATTCGATTAAAATAACGTTCGATTCGTTTTCTGTTTTGAAAGTTTTCTTCTGGAGATACATCCTATGTAAACCGACCACGCGGAAGACCTTCAACAATAATCGGAAACTTTAAAGTTTGTAAAAAGTGATAAAAGAATCAGATTACTCCGGATTACTGCTCTCTGACTGCCGGAGTACTGCAGGGCAGTTTGCTTGGGCTAATCTTAGTTATCTTTTATCCGCGGATGGAGCAACACTTTGCTTTGATCGTTATCCTACAATTGCTTCGGAAACTCTGCAAAGATTTCATCTACATACGACAGAATGGATTAGACTATGAAAAACAGACTTACAGATCTGTGTTTGTGTGTACGGAAAATAGATAAAACTTGGCCTTCACCTGTCTCACATTTTACGAACGTTATGAGACTTGACAGATGCTACTTGACAAAAGTACTGGACGAAACTTTAACGCATCGATGAAAAACAGACTAAAACGTAACTAAAGCCTATTTCCCTTGAACCGAGTATGGTATAAAACTGAGAAACTGCTTCCATGTTTCCACACCATCCTATTTCTTTCCTTCTTCTTTAAGCAAAATTGCTACCACAGCTATTTATTGAACAGAAAAGTTTTTAAACAAGTTTGGTTTAAACAAAGTAGATAGGTACGTCTGTATTCAACTCTCCAATTTGTCTGTTGGCTACTGTAATGAGTTTTCTTTTAATGAAAACTAGTGTCTGCGACGTTACGTGAACACAGGGTCCAGGGTTCGAACCTTACCGGCCCATCCAACCAAACTTATGTACTTACAAATTGTATCCATAAAACAACATCACAGTCATTATATTGTTAGTTAAATTTTAAACCATGAATGGTGTTTAGATTATCAACGATCACAATTAAATAATTTTTACTCATGAATATTTCGTTTTATTTGGATTACATTAAAAAAAGTATATTGTAATTCATATAACGATAAAAATCCATACATATATTTTGAAATGAAGAACAAAATACAAATGTGCGGTTTTTTGGCTTTGAGTATATTCTCATCAATTAGTGTTTAATGAGATATACGAAAAAATTGGCATAAAAAAGATATATATTGTTAGGTGAATCAGCATACACAGTATGTTGTTATGTTTTTGGTTTTTTGTTTAAACCAATATGCTATAAATGAAATCTGTGCAGAGCTACCGAACCAATTGCATATAATATCTACTCCACTGAGAGAATCAGCGATATCGGAGGCTATCAGCTAATTTGAAATATTCTCTCTTTCGTAAAAACATGATGTAAAATGTTTTTAAAACGAGATCAATATTTAAAGCTGAATTAAACTAAACGAGGGAATAAATTTTCACTTTGACATGTGAATTTTGCTTTGCCAGCTGGGAAACTGCTATTTTGTGTCTGAGTCTTTACACGGATGTGAAATAAACAATTTTTCTGCGTGCATTACGTTTTTCTATTGACAGCGGCAAACTTGCAAAATTTTTACTACATTTTTAAAGGCTTTCTTCCGGCTTTCTATATATTGAATGTGAAAAATTCTGTTTTGTTTATTAGGCAGGATTCATTGAGGAAGCCAAATTGTTTCTCGATGTTACTAAAATTGTCACATAGTATTATTTTTAATTTATTTAAACCTTTTTCTTGGGTCTGTGTATTTTTTGCATGTTATTTAAACATGTTTAACAATGATTATTTCTCCGCTATCTGGACACAATGGAGCAGGCTCCCGGGACATCAAGTGACCATGCGTCAATCGACAATGCCCTATCCTCAGGCTAGCCAACGTTTTCTTCTTTCTTGGGTTTTCGTAAGGATATGTCCCACTCTTTGACAGAATCCTTAATTATCAAATAAAATCTGATCGTCAATTATAATTTCAATAAACTATAATTTCCGGTAAGCTATTATAAGGTTTGGTGGAAGCTTGGTGGAGCTTTTGGAAAAAGCTTGTGTCACGCGTGGTATTGGAATAATTAATATGGTCAATAATGACCGCTAAACGGTATGGAGCTTGTATATTGTATTGGACCAATTATGAAAAAAGCACGAATTAAAAGGCTTTATTATGTACAAGAAAAATGTTTAATTACTAATCACCATTCAAAAATGTTTATTGCAACTTACAAAATGTACAATTCCCAATATTGCAGGAGGAAGTTCATTAGTCATGAAACAACTTGCAAAGAGACAATTAGAAGGCAAAGTTGCTTGCACAAGTTACATATACAAACTGTAAATTATGGTACAGAAGATTAAGACAACCAAATTTCTGTGAATTTATACAATATAAAAAAAAATTATATTCAATCAAAGCATTCAACTATTCAAAGAGTTTGTTTTCTGCGCACCTTGATTGAATTAAAAAAATACGTTTTCATCATTGACAAATTCACTTTTTTTCCACATCCTACATGTGATTGTTAAATTTAAACAATGTTTGTAAATCCTAGGCACTGAAGAAGATCTCAAGAAAGATCGAAACATTGGTACGATAAAGAAAATGTTTTTCTGAAACCTACATCACACCCGACCGCATCTCAAGATTTCCGAATGATCATCGACTAACGGTCACTAATCACACGTTTTATTTTTTATTTTTGACATCTACGTTTTACTTCTTCCTCAGTCTTAAATGTTTATTTATATCCGGACAAAGAGCATGGATTTGATAGCGCAGTAAGCCGAAAACGTTGTGGCTTGTAAGCTGATTGATAAGTCGATAAGTTAAGATCTCAATTTATTCTTTTTGCGTTCTGAGGTTCGTGATTCAAAGGAAAATTTTTCACTGGGTATTTTCGGCTCAACAGCGGGCACCCTCTTAAGTTATATAAGTCATATAAATAGTTCTCCATTTATCATCACACCGTTTGCACCTTACTGATAATGAATCACTACTTCCTGATCCCAAGAAGGAAAAAAATGCACGTACCTACTTTCAAAACAGCATGAGACGTCGTATACGCAATTTCCAGGGCTCTCAATTTTTAAACCTGAATCTGATGGTCATGGCATCTTAAACATTCTACACTTTGCATGCAAACTTTCGCAGCCTTTTTAAAAAATAATGTACGACTTTCGTCGTGTGGAAATATGTCTAATTTTAAATGGTGAATGAACACCTAATGTCAAACTGCCTTCCCTTTGTGAAAGATGTAATAAATCGAGAACAGTCTTGTGTGTTTGTGTGTGTGTGTGTGTGTGCATGGGCACGTGGTGGCTGAGCAGGGTGCTCTCTGCACAACTGCACAAGTTAGCTACTGACGTCTGATGTGTAGAAAATGTGGACTTACCGGTGTTGAACTGTTGATGGGTTTTAACCGCATCCTTGAAAAACAAGCTGTGCATAAGGTGAACTAAAGTACGGGGATTTAATAGGTGCACCCTGGACTGCAGGTCCTCTTTGAGGGTGGCTGCCCATCTCAAGGATATAACCAAGGATAATCACTTTTTAAAAACCTCTTGAAATAGCGGGAAGCCCTGATAACGATAAACTGTAACTTTTTATATGATTAAAAAATATATCGAAAAAAAATTTGTTGAATTATCATTCAATCATAATATATCATATAATTAAAATATTAATGCATTAATTCATGTAGTATATTTGTAGTTTGTATTGATGGTTAATGCTATCTCATGAATACATAATCAAAGTGTTATGTACAGACATCAATTTAGGTTAACAAATGATTATACTCATAATCAATTAATTTGCTTTAATTGTTTATTTGTTTCTTGGACACATTTGATCGTTGTGTATACAAATTCACAGTAACTTTACCTTCAAAACAAATTTAACAACATAATTTAACCATTGACAAATGTATTTTTTATTGTAGCGTTTTTTTACTTGTTTTGCATATATCCCCTTTACGAGGCTTTGAGGTTGACAAAGAAGTGCTGTTAAACGACAAAGAAAACCATGAGAGGAATATTTGAAAATTTCGAGTTTATCATTGTTATGTGTCTTTTTCTTCTACATCAATGGCAGGTTTTTTAAAGGTAAGGATCAATACTAATCCATGTTCAAAATCCATTCCTAAATATCCAACCACAATGACAATTACAATACTCTTGACTATTAAAATCCTTTTTAAATTGTAATGAAATATTTGGTATAATATGTTGTATTATATTATAGTGTCCCCCAAAACATGATAGTAGTTCTAAATACAAATTATTGTTATTAATTCTAAATAATAACCTTATGCTTATTATCATTTTTTTTCTTCCTAGTTTATGAGATACATATTTATAATTTGTAGATATTTTGAAGAAAGATTTGCCTGTTGGACACTGTCAAGCATCTTGATGCTATGCGAGAGAGAGGTGGTTGTCATCTGGAACCGACCACAATGAGAGTGCAGTGATGCAAGGCAAGCCAATCTATTTTTCGTATTTTGTACAGTGGACATTTCCAATCCTCTATCTTTGAATGATATGAATCAATGATGAAGTATAGTAAATCCTTTGTAACAAAGTGAGTTAATTTACAACGGACTTTGCAAAAACTAAAAAAATATGTCCATTTTTTAACAAATATGTACTAAGCGAGCTTTATTCTAAGGCGTGTATTTTCATTGAAATGAATAGGCGACAGTGGTTTATATTTTTCTAAAACACAATTTTCTTAATTCTTGTATTGATTACTGAAATTTTTTTTATGGTTCCTTCACTTAAAATATTTTTCTTCCCAAAAGGCAGATCCCTAATCTACCTATTGGAAAGAAAAATATTTAAACTGAGAAGGCTGATCAATCACCGAAGAAAAGTTCCTTCACTTCTTACATGTAATATGAAAATATAAATTTAGATAAAAAATATGACAAGTAAACCCATTAAAATATGATGATAATTATGATACGTTGTCCAATAGGTAAAAAATGGTTGCACAATTAAACATTCATGTTGTGACAAACTACTGTCTGCTTATTTCAAATTCATTGTGATATCGTGGCACTGCTGGCATCGGCTGAACTGTGAAATCCACAAACAGGTCCTTTGTCACATTTATAAAAGAATGGAGTGTCATATTACAAGCAATTTAAAAGTACTGATCAGTTCAATTGTATGATGACTGGTACAAGTTCGATTATGATTTGCCGCATTTTTAAAAAAATCTTCCATGATGTTCCTTTACTGTCTGTTTTGTTTGGTATTTAACAGGTTTATCAAATAGAGCACTTGCATTGAACAAACAAATGGCAGATCCTAAAAGAATTGTGGCTGTCAACTGTATTAACATAATGTGCAAAAAAATCATACATTGTTAATGTCCATGTATTTATGAATATGATAAAGAATTACTTTTTTTAAAAGGCTAACATATAACTATGCCAGTCAGTGTGTAAACCATTTGGTACAATGGATTTATCTTTTTGTTTGTTCTATAGGTCTCTGAATATATATTTTTACTGTCATGTGAATGGTTGTAATGTTATATATGAAATAAAAAATTTCTATTAAAAAGCAAAATTTTAAGACATTAATTTGTCATTAATAATTTTTCTTTAAAACAATTAAATTATTTATTGCCATTGGCCTATTCTGAAGTTAATTACTCTCAGAAGCTGTTGATTGTGAAAATGCAAAATGTTTTATATACAAGAAATATTTAAGGAATTATTTTTACAATTTTAAAAATTCATTTTAGGGCCTCCACCCCCTTTTGATTTATTTTTGCATGATTTTTGTGTCCATGTTACTGGAGGAAGTCTGCAAAAAAATATACCTGCTGAGTTATTAAATCATTGAAAAACTACCGAAAGAAAAAAATCATTAATGAATTTTCAAATTCATCCCAATTCTCAGATTTATATTTAAGTGTTTTTTAATTGTTTAAAATTTTTTTGTTAATTTGTTAATTATTTAAAAAAAATTACTTGTTCTTAAATACATTATTATAAAACTAAAAAAACTAAAATACTTTTGTTTTGATAACGAGAGAACTGTAAATGGAGAAACTTATTTTTAAGGTTACCAATGTGGACTTCTTATTTCTTTAAATGGATAATTAGTGTAGTGTTTATAAATAAATTATATAAATTAGAAAAAACTTACTGTGTGGTGTGGTATGCATAGTTTCATGCTATGGACTCTGGCTTTTAAAAATGTAACTCCCTAGCTATTATCATCGTAGATGGATGGAATGGAAATGGATATTATCCAAGAGTGAACAGCTGAGTCTAATCTTCAGGAGTGTTGTCTTTAAGCGTACTCCATTCATACCATTTTTACACACTCTAGGTATTCTTGAATAGATATTCTGATCAATAAATTTTATTTCCAAAGTGTATGTAATATACATTGTCGCACACACAGACAAAAAAAAAGATATCTCACTTTATTAATGTAAAAGTATGTATACTACTGTTATACAATTATATAATATTTATTGTGCCACTGACGTAGTCAATTTGTCACTTACTTGTTTTACTCTTTTAATCGATGAGTTCAATTGCAATTGCTCAGAATAGGAAATAAACAAACTTATCTAGCCAATATGGGTAACACTAAATTGTTCTTAAATATGACTTTGTACTAAGCCGTCCATAGGATCCATGACAAGGATGAATTAACATCAGAAAAATCTACTGGTGTGCCTGCATAGAATTATCCAGTGGGAAGTGAAAGAACGCGAATTTCTTCTAAAATATAACGATTTAAAAAAAATCAACCCAGGGTGTACTTGTGGATATTAATATATTATTTATCAAGAAAATATACTTGCAAGACAATAACGTACTTTACGCCACGAACATTGTGGAGGAAATGTACCAGAGCCATAGGTGAATAGTCAACTCCCATTTGCCAAGAGGACTGGCTGCCGATTTATTTGGGAAAATTGTGAATAATAATGCCAAATTACCTAATAAAATTAAAATAAAAAAATGGGGGCGTCGGTGGCCGCAACGGTTTAGGAGTTGACAGGGCGCTCATCACTGTAAGGTAAAGGTCCCGGGTTCGAATCCAGCGGCCCTGCATTCGAACCCGACATACTTACAAATGGTTTTTTTTTTCAAAAGAACCGGCACCCCGAGGGTTGATATATCCTCTGCTGTTGCGAACCTTCATAAAAAAATAAATAATTAAAAAAATATAATAAAACGAAAAAATGTTAAAATATCAATAATAGATATTAGTTTGCATTTTTACATATTATTAAATTTTCAATATATTTCAAAAGACAAATTTAGTAAATTTTCATCCATAAAACATTACTGGCAACCAAACTCGTCCTCATCCCTTTTCTTATTTTCCAAGATATTAAAAACGAAAATTGTGTAATATTATTTTTCAATACGAAAACACGATACATTTTTACTCGTGGCTAGATTTATTTATATTTTTAGGAAGGGTGGAAGAAAAATTGTTAATAACTTACCCTATCTATTTCAAAGTTATTCTCTTGAAACACGAAGAGGAAAAATTATTCTTAAAGTTAGGCCGTGAAATTAAAGGAAAATAATATTAACCAGATTAAATCGTGTTTTTGTGGCATTTGTACTAATTATTGCAAAACACCGCTGAGCCATCTGTTTTCTCATCGTTCTTGGAACTATCAACGATGGTTGTATACGGTGGTTGTCATGTGTCCTTATATCCTTAATGCCCTGACCATAATACGTAAAAAAATCGTAACGTATTCCTATTCCTTGTACATGAATTAGTAAAAGTGTGCTGAATCCCTCTAACATTCTAGAGAGTTAATCTTTATGAATAGAATCAGGTCAAGTGGAAAAGTTAGTGTCACGAGCGGGATTCGAACCCACAAACTTGGGTGGGTGGACCCCTTCGATCCAAGTCAGACACCAACATCTCAATCCGCCTTTCGAATTTTCCCTCATTTTATGATTGCTCTTTAATATTAGAATGCAGGACCTAAACTGTTATGTAATTCTTTCAGAAAGAGAACAATATTGTTGAATATCTGAAATAGAAATAATTTTAGTTAATTATGT
The DNA here is from genome assembly GCA_039619505.1 of Cimex hemipterus. Lineage (NCBI taxonomy): Eukaryota > Metazoa > Arthropoda > Insecta > Hemiptera > Cimicidae > Cimex > Cimex hemipterus. Next base: position 9,632,346 of record CM077104.1, read on the forward strand.
TGAATGTACATCTAAGGGCTGAATTCCTCATTCAAGTAGTCACAGTATGTGGCCTATGGACCCTGGCATTATCAAGCATTAGCAACAATTTCTCACCGATGTGGGGGCAAATGGCGGCACTACATGCTCTTCCAATCTTCCTGTGAAATTAGAGATCTTCCTTTCATGACAACCAATTCGGTGCGGGCGTCCAAGGAAATGCCACTACGAAAGATCACTAACCACCATACAGCATGGGGGCGTACTTTTCTCCTGAACCTTTCCAGCCTGAGCCTGATATTACGCCCATCTGATGATTTGCGGCCAATTCTCACCACAACTGTGAAGAGAACTCGTCGCCAATCTTCCAATGTCCAATTCCCACGCTCCCATGCGAATTGAAGCCTGCCCATTTTCGGAGCTGGGAAGAAGACTTCTACGTGACGGGTGCTGAGGTTATGCCTTCTTCTTTCACTCTATGAATCTATCGTCTTTCTAGTCTGTAGACCCAGGTTGAACCTGTCCTGGCAGTCAACTGTGAAGCCCAGTTGATATGAAGTGCCGAAGAACACTTGAGTGATGTACATCCCTGGTGACTTTGCGCTGGTTGTTTCCTTCTTCTAATAATGTTACGCTGACACTGTAATACTCACTGAAAGGAAAAAGATTAATTGAAAAGTAATCTTTAGGCGTAGCAGAAAGGATGGGCGTAATGCTACTTTTTGTGCAAATGGGATTAATCAGTAAATAAAAGAAGTAAACAAAGCATTAATTACTGTTTATTTTGACTATGATAGCTAATTATCTGTAACTAATATAGAAAGATAATGGTTTTAATTTTAAACTAAATTTATTGAATAGTGCACTACATTTGTTCATCAATGTATAAACATCACCACAAGCATAGAAGTTGGTGTTATTTACTCCCCCAGAGTACTTGATGTTCCATTGTGTTGGTTGAACCAACTCCATTCTCGCTAATAAGTGAGTTTTATTCTCCAGACGTCTCCCATTCACCCCAATTTACTCCGTCCACTTTAATATGTCATCACTTTAACTTGTCATTGATTTTTTTAAAAATAAATTCAAGTACTCATCAGTAAGCGATTATTCACTATTCAAAATATTGCAGAATCTGTACTAAAATCCTACATTTAATTCGGAAGGTCATTTGTAAAGCGTATTGCGATAAAAAAGTACCATTTTGCCTTCGTACCTGGAGAATCAATATCGTCTTCGGTATAACATATGTTTTACTAAAAATGAAATTGTATTACAAAATTGAGTAAATTGTGCGTACATCTTCCAAAATTCAAAATTTACCATTATGGCAGAAGGAAGGCCCTCCACGAGAAAGCAATCCGTCAGGAAACAATCGACAAGGAAACAATCCGCCAGGAGGCAATCCGCGAGAAGACAATCCGCGAGGAGACAATCTAGAAGGCAAAGTTCAAAAGGCAGTGTTGGAGTGCGTGGTAAGATTGACATCGAATTAAAAAACGCTTGCCTACTAGTTGAATAAATTGATACTTGGATTCATTTTCCCCGTCATTGACAATTTTTTTTGTATTGCGATTGTATTTGTCAGTAGAAAATATTTGTAATGAACGCAATTAAATAACTGCAGAAATCGACGCGCTCAGTCTTGAATGCTGGCAATTATAAAGTCGTTTCTTGTAAGCAATAGTGAACCCGTAATGAAATGACAATGAAAAGTTGTGCGGAGGAGGAATGGGCTTTCGTTAGACAACCTTTATTGCCTCTGCTGAAAATACCCAAAATACACCGACCAAAATTCTGCTTTTCTACATCAACACAAATGCTGGAATATGGCAACGCCAAAATTCCAACTTCTTCAGGTATCTATCCATTCACGGGGTAACAAACCAATGTGTGTAAACTGTTTCCTATCTGGTATCGAATTTGATCGTTAGAACACCTGCCTGACTCGTGTCTTAAGCAGTCTTAGCACAAGAAGGTAATACTGAGGTACATGCCGTTCAGCTGCTGGTTCACACTTCAAAAAAATTTAACTACGCGGAATAGAATCTTCACTATCCGCCTTGTCATAGAATGGATGATCAAATTGATCTATAGAGTCTAAACTATTCTATGACCAATCATGCAAACCTTCCAATCGTCGAGAGCCACCGACTGTCCTGGACGATTCCAAAGGAAATGACTCCCAACTTGCTCTAGTTGGGAGTACACTGGAAAGGAAGCTCCCAGTTATTTATCATTCTGTTGTGATTGTTATAATAGCTTATAATTTGATATATGATAAATTGGCTCTATTTCTTGGCTTAATGTATATTGAAAAAACCAATATATCAATTCTATCTTAAATCAACAAGCGAATTATATAATCTTTTTCTGTTTTTATTGGTTTCAGCCAAAGTAGCCAGGCCGAGTAAAGGGAGCGCTCAGCAAACAAATCCGTGGGTTAAAGGCATAAAAGATCACTTGAAAGCTTCTTCTCAAACATACGAAGAGTATTTTAGAGAAATAATGAAGAAAAAAGAAATTTTCATGAATGATTGCAAGTAAGGAGTAACTTGTTTTTTTTGTTATGTTTTTTAAGAACGTTCGCAAGTTTATCAATCCCCGGGGGTGCCAAACATAGTCATATCTACCCTCGTGGAGTCGGTGTTTTTGAACAAAATAAATACATAAATATTAGAAAAAAATCAAAAGCTGCTGTTCACATCATGAAATGAACCGCCCTCAATGTTATTTTTACATTATTAACGTAAATGAAAATATTTATTGGATATCTGTTTATAATTCATATCATTGTTTATTGTTTTTACATATTAATATTTTCATTTCTAAATGTATGTATTGTGTTTCTTCCGCCCTATCCACCAGCTTGGTTACATGATTTTAATTTTTAGACATGTAATTTGTATTTTTCACTTATTTAAGTTTGGATGTTACTATTTGTTGTAGGACCGGAAGAACAAATTTTCTGAATTGGTTAGCTGACACTTTACGAGCGGTCGGCCTTTACTCCGAACAGGTCAAGATGCCTGGGAATCCTTTATCGCTCTACGGCCCAGAAGATTGTCCAAATGCTCTACTTGCATGGAACACTAAGCAAGTACCGAAAAAATGGACGCTGTGTGTGATAGGAAATTTCGACCTAGTAGAACCCCAATTGAAGGAAGCCTCTCTTCTGATGGACGGTAGATACATTCCGCCTCGTTACAAGCCAGAAAATTGGGGCATTCTCGCTGCATGGCTGTCGGCACTGAGAACGATCTCGAGTGTAGGACTACAGTGGCCGATTAATTTTAAATTAGTTTGGACTGCCAATCAAGCAGATGACTCGGTCGCGTTAATAAAATTCATCAAAGAGCAAAAGCACGACTTTTTCCTTGACGTCGATTTCTTCTGTACGTGTACGACTTTAAGCAAAACCAGTTTACCAGCCGGGATCGTGTACGGTTGTCGTGGCTCTTGCCATTTCATAATTGAAGTATCTGAAGGAAGATCGAACTATTGCACCTGTGAGACAGGACCCGCTAGGCAGGCTTATTGTGATATGATGATGATGTTGGACAACCTTCAGAAAGATTGCGTCTACACGTACTTGAACGTCGTCGAACCTTTCAGGCTTCCACAGAGGTTCAAAAAGATAATGGAGAAGGTGTACATTCGTGATTTAACACCAGAATTGGGTTATTGGTACAGGCCTTCAGTCCTGAAACAAAAAGAATGTAATTTTCCAGAAATGTGGAAACCCGAAGTTAAACTACAAAGTATTAATGAATATCCGAAACATGTAAGTCATAATTATACCACATCCATTATATTTAGTGGTCTGACTGACAAAATTTGTTCTCTCATTTAATTCACATTTTTATGTAAGGTTTTAGTTGAAATGAAAAAGCTAGGGTCACGAGCGGGATAAAAACCCGATGGTCTTGGACCAAAAACTAACATAAAAATGTAAATTAATTATACTATGTATTGGTGATCGTATAATTATATTTGTTTATGTGCTCTCGCGCGTATATATGTGTGTTCATAAAAAAATTGATATTGTTTTATGTTATAGCTTGAATACAAAAAGTGAACAGAAAAACATACCGAATTTGTTCTAAAATGATGTTTTTTCTAAATATTTGCATTTCTTTTTATGAAATTTATGTTTTTGTAATTTACCTAATTACCTTTGGGTGATATTAATTTTTGTTTGTAGGGTCATTTGTTTACGCCGGGTACAGTTGTTGCACGGTTTTTTGTCAAGTACATGTCTGAGACGGCACCTTCGAGAGTAGAAGAAATGGTGTCCAGATTGCTGAGAAAGAAGTGGGATAGGTTGGGCAGCAACCTATCCTGCAAACTGAGTATGGACTATTGGTCCAGACCGTGGGTGATGGACTGTGACAACCAATTGTTAAAGTATGCCAAAAGGGCGGTTTCTAAGTCATTTCACACGCTAGCAGTGGAATCCTTCGATTTCACGCCAAATCCCCTTCCGGCCGTTTTAGAATTGATCGTCGGAAAAGACACCGTGTACCTCTCTTTGGCGTCGATGCTCGACATCGGCAAACCTACCCTGAAAAAAAACTTTATGAGAAACATTAAATGTATTATTATATTCATTAATATTCTGCAGAAAGCGACCACGCATAAAGAATATACCAAGGTATATAACAAAAGAAAATTACAAACTAAAGAACTTAGAAGCATGCTAAATGACTTGTCGCACGTAAGAGAAAAAACACGACCATACTCACCCGAAGAAACTAAAGAACACAATCAGTTTCTCGATTTGTTGCACGTCTTGTAATAGGAAACGGAGATTGGAGTGTTGTCATTAATAATTATAAAAACTTTGTGTAAGCAAATAACTTGTCTATTTTGGATTACCTTCATACAAACAAAAACGACCTAGTGTTCTGCCTCCATTTTATAATATTCGGTTTAGTTTCGATATCATACCATCACATCGTACTGTTTCCTTCACAAAATTATTGTCCTTATCAGCACCTTCTTAAATTTTGTTAAATATAAAAACTTCAGTCTGATCATTGTTCGTGAGATAAAACATTGCAAATGAGGCGTTATTAATGATTTGTACAACATATGTTTTTACATTCGCTGTTTTGATAATTATGTAACATAATTTTTCAGATCAACAATTTTACCGTACCACTTAGACACATTGAAGCATGAGTCGTGGTAAAACGACATGACTCTCCTCCGATCAGTGACTGTGATTAAGGTTGTTTCAACTTTTAGACTAAAAAAAGTTCATAATCTTCAGGAGGTAGACATCGTGCATACCCGGGCATCTTTTCAGTCCCAGTTTCACCTAGCTCAGCTATCGTGATTGAATGAAAGGTGGTGATAAAGAAAAGCAATATCGCTTTTTATAGAGATGAGAGCGGCGACACCAGATGTGCTTTAAGGTGGGCTCGCGCTTTCTCGGCTGGAGTCCTTGGACAGACCCACACGACATGGCACACCTGTTCAAAAATAAGACTCTAAAATAGCAGGACCAACTCTGCGTCTAACTCTATCGTTCTTGATTTTGTTTAATTGTATTAGAACCTGTAGGTGTTTAGGTTCATGTTTTCTGTTTATACTACTACTAGGGGTCGTAATATTCTCACTTTTTTCAATCTTTCTGTGTGTTCGTTATTTCACGACATTAATATATCTTTGGTAATATGAAAATGCACGATATAATGTTTTATTTCTCTAATGTCAAGTAGACTGTCTGGTCTTGGTCATCCCATTGGCAAAGGCTCAAAACGTTGAGGTAAAAAAAATTATATTTAAACATTACCTTCGAAATTGTGAGCAAAAAAACGTTAGACACTAGAAAAAAAGAAAATTTTCGTTCTTATGTCTCTCAGATAGAGGTTTGGTTGAAAATGTGGCCCAATCTCTGTTTGCAATGATGTGGTGGAGTCGTGCAACTCTTCCCATGAGTTTCCTCTGAATTATTTATTAAAAAATTAATGGAGATCAATAAATCTTTACGTAAGGTATGGTTGAGATGAAAACGTTAGGGTCACGAGCGGGATTCGAACTCACGACCTTCGGGAAATACGCCGCTACTCTAGCCACCCGAGCTATCGTGAGACACTAATTTTTGCCTTTCAACCAATACCTTACATAAAGATTAATTAATTGAAAAATTATTTGGTCAATCGGATCACAAAATATAATGGCGATCGTAGAACCTTTTCCGTTGTAGCTGCTGTAATTTGAGTTGTATTTTCGTTTCACGTTATGCGTTGCACCAAAGTAAGCTCTAATATTTAATATTAATCAACATATGTAGTTGTTGAAACATAATTGACCGTATTAATTATTTTAATTTATCATAGTTTTTATTAAAGGTCTTAGTTGAGATAATAAAGCAAGTATCACGAGCAGGATTCGAACCCCCGACCTTAGCCTGAATGCACGCCGTTGTTCTAACCCTTTGAGCTACGTGACGTCAATCTATTAGACACCAACTCCTCTACCCGAAAGCCGTGGGTTCGAATCCCGCTAGTGACACTAGCTTTTTCATTTCAACCAAGACCTTAGTTAAAGAGTATAATTAATTTTAAAAAATTTTAATTTGTTTATGTTTTTTCTTTCTTTTCGGACTTCAGATACTAATATTGTGGCCCATAAACACACACCGTGCAGAAATATTTTATCCCTGTATTTTTGAAAACTTTTCGAAACTGACGATTCATTGAGTGATTCATCAGTGCATAACGAAGTATTTTTTAATAACGATAATTTTTTCTCAGAAACAAAGAAAATAATTAATTAAAATGCTGCTTGAAGAAACTTTTAAATATTGGTCGAGTTGTCGGGTTCTTTTAATACTAACAGATGACATCATGTTCTCCCACTGGGCTTAGCTGTGTTGCATTTAAATTTTAAATTAATCGACTCAGTGAAGATTTGTATAAACTTAACCAACTGATTTGTCGACTTAAAACGAGTTTCTCAGCGAAGAGCGACTATTCTTCGGCATTCAAACACGAAGGCGCTCGCCAATTAAATTACGAATGAATACCATGATACAAAGTTATTTATTAAGTGTTGTTACATGTTAGGAACAAATTGAATTGCAGTATGTTTATTGTTGGTTAAATTTTTATTTCAAATTACAAGGTTGACACTATGTCAAATTCGCATTTAAAATCGGCCTAGAGTGAATAATTTAATATATTGTACAGTTTAGGCGCCTAAAAATTAATTTAAAAAAAAGTTTCAATCGGGTCAATATGGACTGTTCTAATTGACTGCTGGTCGTTCATTTCTCCACGCTCTGAGATCGACGACTGGAATCGAAGGACTTTGGCATCCTACGCGTTGATTTCTGTGGAAAAAAATCACACTTAATAAAATAGCCCGAGGCTTAAGTAGCGTTTATGTGGGCACAGTTTATGTACTTACAAGAAGGAAGGTTGGATGAAAACCAACGGTTGCATTAACGCAATATTATCTGAATTATCGCAGATAATGCGTGCTAAGCTCGTTTTCTTTATCTCGGAAAGTTGCTCTAGAACAGGATGTAAGGTTGTGAATTTTAATTTGAATAGGTTGAGAGAGAGAGCAACAAAGGTCGTTAACTCCCCTCAAGACATTTACTGTGTCAAAGTGATTTGCAAATATGTAACGTAACATTGCATAATTATATGGTAATAAATATTAATTATTTATTTAATTTATTAATAAATAGTATTATTATTATTATTATTATTATTATTAAATTAATACAGATAGATGTGGATGATAGGTTTTTTCTGTCATAATCGGTTGAGCTATGAATCTAAAGGGGCTCATTTTTCAACTCCATGCAAACAAATGTGATTACTAAACCTTTTTTCACACGGTCATATCAGTGTTATTAATTCCAGCGCTGGAATCGGAGGAGACATGCCAGGAAAAACCAGCCAATGCAATGGGAGTGTTTAGAGTATGTGGAGCATTAAGATTAAGGTTGGTGTGAAACGTTTAGAATCGGGAACGGACCAGTTTGTTGTGTTGTTGCTTGTTTTTTTAATAAGAATGCACAGTGAGTTCATTTTTATTCATTCCGTCTTGTCGTACACTTTTTGTACCAGCAGAATAAAATTGTGCTTATGATGGTATTAGGGTGTATAGTCAGCAGTATAAAGGATGGGACCAAATGCTCCCTTGTGAGACGCCGGCTTGTATCGGTCTAATGTCCAAAAACTCCCTGCTGAACTTTAAACAGGAGCAGCAAAAAAAATGTAAATAAGATGAAAGTCAACTAAAAGTCATTTGGTTTATTGTTATTTTTCTGAGTAAATTATATGCATATTTATCTATGCAAAGGTAAAATATCAGGATAAAATAATAAGGAGTATGTAGGAGGCGACTAAGTTTAGACAGCATGCCCGAGTGCCAGAACCTAACAAAGCCATCGCTCCATCTAGGAATGTACCCAAGCAATACTCTAGAGTTCTCTAGAGGTGTTGACGGTGTCTTTGAAAAGATTCATCGTGGAATGATGAAAACGGACGCTGAATTGGTGGAATAGAGTATATATGATGGTTATTAACGAACAATTTCAACTGGATTGTTTGATGTAAGGTATTGCGATGAACCTTTAGATGATTGTTGATGATTACTGAATCGTGCAATGATGGGGTCGGAAGCTCTGGTGAGAAGAAATGATTTTTATTAGTATCTACTATGGGCGCTAAGCGTTTAAATTACACGTGAGTTTTGGTGTGCGACATACAGTGTTGTGGCTTACTTGCAGAAAATGAAGACGGTTGGTTGCCTTCTTCGTAAAAAAATCTATCGGCTCTTCTCAGCCTTGCAAACTGATCTCCTACCAAGCAAACTAATGTCGGCCCGAGAATAGCGCCTTCTTTGTGGTGTTCGGCGACAGCACCGATGAAGAGATCGATCTCATTCACATTGGTGTACAGATTACTTAAAATTCTCACGGTCTGAAAAGTAAAAAAAAACAACTTAATAATCAAATGTTTTAAGAAGAGAAGGAGAAAAGAGAGAGACGTATAAGTAGATAGACAGCTAGTGAGAGTCAGAGAGATTAGATGGGGAGAAAGAAGAAGGAGAGAAGAAAAGAGGAATACGTATCTTATATAATAAAGAATCTTTCGTTTTTGTTTGTCATTTTGACCAACTTCTAGTAAACGTGATACAGAGAGATGCTTATAAATAACTGTATTGATAATTTTGATTAATCGTTGTCACCTGAGGATCCATATCTCTGGCAAGATCCGCCCATGTTCTTGCCCTGGGAAGACCACATACTTCTCTCCAATCGTTATAAGGCGGTAAACCGTGGTCTCTTCCTCTTTGGATGTTTAGAGCAACGAGGTCGAGTCCAATGTCTAAATCTCCTTGAAATAGGTGGTCAGTTAACTAGAACAAGGGGAATTAGAATGCTATGGATTCAACCAAATAAATTTATATAAATAATTACGATGTAATATTCAAAACTAGGCTAAGGTACTACCGGAGGTGACAAGCTAGGTGTTTAGTAACAATATGATCGCTTGGTTTCTTGGTGGCAAGTTACAGGATGACGTTTGCTAGTGCTTTGTACTTTGTGTAAGGAAGTGCCCGAAATGTCTTTCTCTAAATTAACTAGAAAATGATTTCTATATGATTTATTAGAGTATAAATCAAGGAGTTGGGTGCATTACATCAATCGGCGAAGAATGTCGGAAGGTGAATTCACAGTGCTTTATAGATATTTACGTGGTTACTATTTTTGTGGAGACCTCATTTGGATTTCATAGAGTAGGTCTTTTAAAAACTGCCGAATAACCTCATCCACCATGAAACGATCTGGATTCACTACCCCATCAGGTAAAAGAAAACAGATCCGCCCGTTTACTAGGTGAATCGCTGTTACCACGTACTAGTGTGGCCGTTTTCAAATGTTCTACAATGTTCATTTTCTTGGGTGAATCACCAAGCGACTCACTTTGTCACTAGTCACCTAGATTGTCCCTTCCGGTGTGGCCTTAGCGACTTTACCTGGTTTGAGAAAAACCTGTCGACAGTCTGACTAGCTTGGGCTGAAAGCCCTCGGAGTAAGTCGTCCATTACACCTTCACGATACAACATGAAAGGGGCAAAATGTTGTTTACTCAATTCGACGTTGGCCCTTAGATTGCCGAAACGGCTGTAACCGCTACAACCAAAATTAACTGAGTACATATATTTTTCAATTAATTATTTTTGTATGTAAGGTCTTGGGTAAACGTTAGTGTCACGATAGGGATTCGAACTCACGACCTTTGGCTCAATATGCCGCTGCTCTGGTCATACCGATAGCTCAGGTGGCATGAGCAGCAGCGTATTGAGCAAGGTCGTGAGTTCAAATCCCATCGTGACACTAACTTTTTCATTTCAACCAAGACATTGCATAAAAAGAATAATTAATTGAAAGAAGTAATTTGGTCAATTAGACCACAAAACATAAATGGATGTATTTATAGTGTAGCTATTCATCTTGTAAGATTTGATAATAATACAGTCTTAATTCATAACTCAACATAATTCTTGTTAACAAATCCTTATGTTCGAACAATACAACAGAAGGTACTTTTCCGTTCCACAACTTCGATTTGATTTATGTTGATTTGACATATCTTGCGGAAATATGTTTAGGGATGGAGTTATTTGTGTAACGTGAATGATATTTATAGTTACATTCCATTATGTTATTTCGATATGTCATTATAATCCATTAGATTCCGAGTGGTCAAATATTTTTTTTCTATTAACTAATCTTTATGTAAGGCATTATATTAAGTACGTCGTAGAGCAGCGGCGTATTTAGCCGAATGAAGGTCGTGGGTTCGAAGCACGCTCGTGGCTTTTTTTATTTTAACCAATACCTTACATAAAAATTAATTAATTGAAAGTTGCCATTATAATGTTAATGTTTGAACTTACTGCAAAAAACTTTGTATTTGGCTATGGCCATATCGAAAAGCTGCCGTGGCAAAGACATTAGTGATCCCTCCGTTTAAGTTAGGATCGTAAAGATTGGCCCATCCGCGGTCTTTGGGCGAAAGTGAACTGCGATCCATATAATCTCGCCCTATAAATTGAGTTTCAAATATATTAGCCGATTACGATTGATCGTCATTATAAAAAGCTAACCTAGAATAATTGGAAGAAACTCGTTGTAAGTAATATGTTGAATTTCTGCTATAACAATTCTTCTCGCCTCTTGATAAAGTGCTTCATCGCTCCATTGAGGGTTTAATTGCGATAAAATGTTTGCTATCCTATTATGTTCTCTCAACCATACAGTATGAACTAAAGCAAGGTCCACTTGTTCGTTAACCCGGCCATCGCCTGTTAAAAAAAGTAGTAGGTATTATTAAATATACTTAAAAAAAGGCTAATTAGCATACCAGCCCGGAAACAAGCTACAGTGTTCGATTGGTCCGTACACTCCCCAGGATTATCAGGTAAAAGCATGCGGCCTCGGATATTCTGAATCCTGAGTTGTCCTCCTCTAAAAGCTCTTAAGCTCCTCGCTGTATTATCATTGGAACCGTATATGTTCGATCCATCTAGGTATCCGGTGATCTGATTCATCTGTAACATCGTGAACGAGACGTATTTTAATTATCTTCTAACAGTGAATACGGTTATTTTAACACCTGCTCTCTTGGGCCGAAATTACATTCTGGCCGCGGTGCTGGAAGAGATCTCGAAAATTCCATACACCTGTCTCCAAATGGGGCGAAAATGTGATCCCTACGTGGAAGTTCTATTGGAAAGCAATCAGGGTGTCTAAATTGTTCAGGGATCAATTTCCCATCTCTGCAACATGATATTCCCGATCCGCCTTCTCCTCGGCTGATCGGAGTGTGTGTCAAGTCGTGATCGAGAAATTGCCCCCACTGCATCACCATCATTGTGTAATTATCCGACGATCGATCTGCATCCTGAGCGAATCTAGTGCTCAACAATCTGGCACTGGGGAGAAGCACTCCGTCAGATCCGAGCGTTCTTGGTAGATTGACTCCTGTCCAAAAGAATTAGTACAAGTTACAAAACAAACTCTGACAACTTGATGTCTTGATGTTTGACGATGGAAAAGAACAAGCAAGTTTCCATATTACTTACTATACTGCTTACTAGCTTAATAGTTGAATTATGAGGAAAGCTTTTCTAATTAATCTGGTTAAAGGATCAAATCATAAGACTCACCGTCTGCGTATTTCGGAGGCAATATTCTTTGCAAAGCGGTGCCAGCCATGCCCCAGTCTGGACGGGCAAGATTATTACACGTTCCATCCATTGTTCTGTATTTTGTCGCAATACAGTTAGAAAATCTCGGACAAGTGTCCGCCAGTACTGTTGACAATAAACTGAAGGTCGGAAGGGCAAAAGTCCCTTGGTCGGGCGAGAGGTGGAACCTATAGTAAAACGACTGAATAAATAATAAATCAATAATGAGTAACGTCATAGAGAGTGTGGGGTTCTAAAAATATTCCGTAATGTAAAATAAAAATATTTACTCATTCACTAATGCTGTACTCGCTTCTATACTTTTCTGGGCTTCGTCTCCAATAGCGAGCGTCTGATTTGTGGTTGGGAAAAATTCTTGATGAGATGCGGCCGCCGAACCAGGCCGAACTATTATTCTTTTAGTGAAAAGTTCGTGGAGGAAAGAAATCCTTTCTTTCACTGCTTGTAACGCTACTTGACCGGCATCGTTCAATTGTCTCGGGGTCAATGGAGGTATAGGCACGTTCGGCGGGGGCGGGGAATGAAGTACGCCGGAACTTTTCGGTCCCAAGGCTGAAATATTTATTACCTCGTTAGTATCATTACATTTTAAACTTTGTGTCTGTGTTTGAGAGAGAGAGAGAGAGAGAGAGAGAGAGAGAGAGAGAGAGAGAGAGAGAGAGAGAGAGAAATCCTCACGTGCTGGACGATTCTTAGCAGGACAGCAAACTCCAAGTTCATCCTTGCCTAGAGAGCAAGGCTGCTTCCTTAATTCAGGTAAATCTGTATAAAATGCCAAACAGTTGACCAAGGGCCGGCATAGCCCGCTGACTCCTGTTGCAGTTTGACAAACTAGCTCACGATTAGAAACCTGATCTCTAGCTCCTTCGTCTACCTGAACTCTAGCTCCTTCGTCTAATTACATAAAAACGAATATGTAATAAATATGCTATTAGCACTCCCATTACCGCTTCCTACCTTCTTCGACTTTTTTAGGATTTTCATTTTGAATGTTTTGAAGTGGTTCTACGAAGACGGGCTGAAATTGAAATATTTCACCATTTAATCTCCTTTGGAGATCTCTTTGCAGCCGGAGCATTTCTTGTTGCAATCGTCCGATCTCTGATTGGACGTCAGACGATTGCTGTTGCAATCTAAGCAATGCATCCCCTGATGACACCTGCCGACACGGAAGAAAATAGTGTAGTCGAAAAATGCAATTAAATTTGTATGCTTAAAATGTATTAAACATTTGTATTTTAATAAGTCGTATAATTTGTAAAACGTAATAATTATAACAAAAATAAATTCGTCGAGAGTGGCTGTGTTCGTACGAAAACTACTGACCTGGCTGGCGTGCTGGATTTGCTGAAGTTCAGAATGAAGTTGTGACTGTCTAAATTGTACCTTTTGCTGCTCCAATTGCTCAGGGAGCAAGTCGACATTCGCTTGCGCGTTTTGACCACTTCCACCCAAACAGAAAAACGTCAAATGGAGAAGCAAAATGTGCCACATCTCTAGTGTTCAGGGTATACTTGCCATCTGAGATGAAGACTAAAAGAATGAGATGAACCCCCATGGTCACGCTAATCCCCCACCAACCTACCTCATTCTTCGCCAAATAATCAGCACTCCAATTCTAAATAGTATTATTGAAATTTTTCTTATACGTATTTTACAAAAACATCAGTTTATCTCCAAAATCTTACATATATATTTTTTTATCTGTTCTGAAAATCTAAAAATTCATCCCTATTTTAGAGGCAAATATTCATTTATATAAATTTTGTATTTATTTAATTCATAGTTAATTTTCTTTTATACAATATATTCTAAATTGGACTACATACCACATGATGCTAATATAATTTAATTTTGTTTGCTATTCATTGGGTACAACCAAAAATTTCACTACAGCCCATCGAGCCACAAATTACTTATATTTTTATTCACACGCTAATCTTCCATTAATTCCATTTTTTCAACAGTATCAAAATTTCTTCTAATCTAAGGATACAGGAAAGTTTTTCTGTATAAAGTTCAATTTCAACCGAGGAGACGCCTCAAGTGGGGGCCAGATCCGGGCGAACGTAAGTAGCCAGAGCCGGCTCTTCTGCAGTAAGCGAAAAGAATAAGAGGCAAATTATAAAATCAAGGAAATAGCAAGGTCGCTCTCTCATTAGATTCGAGATTCAGAGCGAAGATAAACATATAAAATAATTATTACGTGGATTAACAGTTTTTTTTTCGGGGCGATTTTAACGTGTATCCATCTGAATGTATAAAAAATAGCACTGAAAATATTTGCCGTAATAAATTTAAGGGTAGTACAAAATTGATTAAAAATAGAATATATTGAAATAATTATTACGTACATTAGTAGATATTTTTTTGGCCATTTTAGTGTAAATAACTGAATATTTACGAGTTTTACTATAAACATTAATAAAAAAAAATTATGCTAAAATTTATTAAAGGGTTGTCCATAATTAATTAAAAAGAGAGCACTAGAAAATAATTATTTCCTAGATTAACAGATTTGTTGGTGATTTTAACGTAAATAAATCTGATTATTTACGCGTTTGACTAAAAACTTTAGTACCGAAAATATTTATGCTACGATATATTATAGACTAACCAAAAATTATTAAAAAATAATTATTGCGTACATTAACAGTTTGGCTGGGCGATTTTAACGTGCATCCATCTGAATGTTTACGCGTTAGATTATAAAAAATAGCACTGAAAATATTTTTCCTACGATAAATTAAAATGAAGTCCAAACTTGATTAGAGATCAAGCACATTAAAGTTCATAAATTTTATAAAGCAAGCAATTTTTCTCGAACTTTCGCCGTGTTGCGACCATGTTCAGTCTGTGTTCATTTCCTATATTGAAATTGTACATTCAGATTCAATATTTTTTCTAGAAAATTATTCTTAAGTGACTTTTATTTTCTGTACAATTACTCCCATTAATTTTGTGTGGTGTGTAAGGCGGAATTACATTTTAAAACAATCGTTGATTTTAAACTCAGGTTCATCAATTAAGGAGGCCCTACTTTCGGCCCAAATGTCCGTAACTATTTCTAATCTAGCAAGGATATCATGAGTTCATGTGTGTTTTTTCCTTACGAGGGTTCGCAATCGCAAAGGTTGTGTTTCAAAAAAACACCCTCGAGGTGTAGGTGTTTTTTTGAAAAAAAAAGCCCATGTCGGGTTCGAATCCAGCGGCCCTACATTCGAACCCGGGACCTTTACCTTACAGTGATGAGCTCCGAGTCAACGCCTAAACCGTTGCGGCCACCGACGACCCCGATTTCATGTGATAACTTTTCAAGAAAAATGGAAAAATTCAAATATGAAGTATGTCACAATAGGAGTTGAGACAACAGCAAAAATGTTTAAATCAACTCGACGTCAGCAATTTACCCTTGAGTAATTAGTATTAAATATTCAATAGAAAGATTGACATGTCTTGTCGTAGTAAATAATTAGATCCAGTCACGTAGCTAACAATAGTCGGGGTGAGTAAGGCGTTTTGTCTTTGGCGAGGTCGATCAATTATGTCACAACCCGACAATTACCGTCTGGGTTTTTCTCGGTTAGACGGAGTGCACAACCAGGATACCTATAGTAAAACACGACTCAGAACTTTCCGAGAAGACATCCCTGAAAGTTAAACTCGACCTCACTTTCAGTTTATTGCCTGATCTTAGATCCGCTTGCTAGGTATTTCTCCTAAATGAAGTATAATAGCCTTGGGTAGTAGTTAGGAAAAATAATCTGTAATGATTTTAAATTAGATCACGGCCAAGATTTATTCAAGTCTATCAAAACAAGGATGAAAAGAAACCTTTGTGTGTTTGATATAAAAAAAAAGAAGACTTATTTCATTTACACGTATGTTAAGGATCATTTGTCACATTTACATGATTCACCTTTGAAATCAAATGTGACCTTCGAAAGCAGAAAAACTATTCCTTTTTCCTTATATTAAACGCATTTAATCAGGAAACGTACATTCAATAACGTCTGCGTAATCAAAACTGGATTATTTTATATGGATTAGGAAGAGGTCTGGAATTATTAATCCACATATAGTAGTCATAATTGACCGTGTTAATTATTTCACTTAATTATACCTTCTAATGTAAGGTCTTGGTTGAAACCGTAAGTGCCACAAGCCGGATTCGAACCGACTGTGTACCACAGACCAACGGCGTATCGAGAAAGTGGGTTTGAATCACGCTCGTGACACTTGCTTTTTCATCTCAACCTTAAAAAGGATAATTAATTATTATAGAAATATTATGATTTATCCGATTGTAAACTTAACAAATAAAACTTGGAATTGGAAACCTATTGTAGTGGGAAATTTATGAAGTAAAAGGAACGACGATCCACTTTTCCCGAAGAGAGTTCAACGCGCAAGGCATAAGACTTCTGCGGTTGGATCAAGAAAAGAGATGTCTATCGCAAAGATTAGAGAGAGGATTTTTATTTACTAAACAAAGCGAAAATATGTATATAAATGTTTTTATTTTTGTCAAAATCTGTATTTATTTTTAAATAAAATGAGAAAATATTAAAAAATAGAAACAATATGTATTTAGTACGATTAAAAAGAACAAAACAAAAATGGCAACTAATTTCATTACTTAAATTATTGGGAATAACACAGTATTATAAAATTTTATAATCGAAATGGCAATAATCAGGTTTTAAAATGGATTTATATCTACTAATGGAGCGTTCTACATATACCGATTTTTTTGGAGAAAAACTAAAACATAAAATTTTCATATGGGGTTCTGAAGTTTCGTTTTTTTCCCTTTCAAAATGTCAAAGATATTTTTTTGCTTTGTGAATCCAAGATTTTTAAACAGCACATCTTACACCTTCTTTATGATGTTAATTTCGAATTCAATATCTTATATGTTTTTGGTTTGGTTCAGTTTTTTATCGGAAGGCACTGTAGAAGTATGTATGCTGAAATGAATGCCAATTTTAGACGGAGTGTATTTTTTGCCATTAGATTTTTTGGTCTTTTCAATTAAATGTTAACCGAACAGCATCATGTTTTGTATGGTATTCTTTGTTATGTAGACATTTTGACAATAATATTTCACCGTCTCTAACCGTGTTTTCCATCAAATTAGAACAGGCTGACAAATCTCAAAAGGTTAAGGATTTTTGTGCGTCTTGTTTCTTTTACAAATATTTTTGTTACTACAATTTACTTTTAACGGCATTTGGAGCTGGATTATTGGAAAGAAAAAGTGTAGAAGAAAAAGGTGATTTTACTTTCTTTCTTTTAATGCCATACTATCGTACAAATCGCGAATTAAAATAATTAAATATCCCATAATAAAGAAAAAATGTGTGAAATAAAGAAAATATGTCAAAAATTTAATTTACTGGAAAATATATGAAAATTTAAAATTAACATGCTTCAAGATTAATAGATCAATAGTCATTTGTAATATGTCAATATTAGGGTTTTTAAAAACATATATAAACATATAAAAATCCGTTCTCTGGAGATAACATTCCACAGATTTATAGTTTGGCGATTGTCCATTATTTTAATCCGCCTACCCTTGCTATTTCGGTCTGTCGACCCACTATTAAAGATGGCGGGAATCCGACAGATCGGAAACGACTAAGCTTCGGGTTCATCACCCTGCAGACCCGAAGACAAAGTTATACAGATTTTGACTGTATAATATATTCACGTTTAATCAGAACATTTGACCGGACTAGTGCTGTTTAACATATTCTACTTTTACGAAAATATTTCGCAAACGATTTAACCTAGGATTACATTGTTGAATCCCAGCACAAAAATACAAACAATAATAAAAACAACAACAATAAAAGGTAGGTAACGAGAATTAAAAAGTTTTTAATTTGTATCGTTTGATTTGCCATTTTAGAGGGGATATCATTTCTTGGAAGAATCCTCAATGTTCAAGGCGGTCATTTTGTATCGCCAACGGCCTTCACCTGAGCACATTAACTCGACAACCTTATACATATTTTATAAATCCATTAAACTGGTTTCGCATTTTCTATTCGAACCGTTTGTCAGAAGGAATGTCTTTTAGCAAAAAAATCCCGTCGAAAAATCTTTGCTTTATTTAGCGTCCTGGAAAACCTTAATCGTAGCCAGTCATGGGGGAAAAATATATTCTACTTTAAGGTTGGTTAAAGAGAGTATCATACAAAAATGACGGAGCAGGAAGCATTTTTGCGCTATTACTGTTACAACGCATGTACTATTTTTTTAAAACTTTTTATTTGTTTTTTACAACTACGTTCTTTGACGCAAAAAGTAAAACAGATAACATTTACATATAAACATATTAACGGTAGCATGAAAGGTTGAACAGTTACCATTCAGTAGCCGTTAGTAAATCAATACGATGAGCGAGTACTCCTTCCTAGGAGTTAAGGTTGTCGCGGGGCCACCGACGCTTCAGTCTTCTGTTGAGATTATTAGGTAAAGTGGTGGTTGACTGGTTTTTAACGAAAAGGGTTTGGATGATGGGGTAGTTTGGTATGGAACATTTTGTAGAGGATTGGGGCTCGGTAACAATTTTCCTTTTTCTCGCAGCCCCTGATAATACAGCTTGGCCCAGTATGATGCGTTAACCATCTTGGCAGCCCATTCGACAAAGGTCTGCCTGACGAACTTGGCACACTGCCATCGCCAGTGAACCCAGGATTTCTGGCCACTTCGCTCTGTAACCGGTGCAATACCTGCGTAGTTTTGAATTTCTTCAGCGCTGTTAAACCGGTCACGGTTATCACCAAGTGCAGCAAGCATCCGTGGCCCCATGCCCGGAAGTGATTTGAACAGGTCTGCATCCGGAAGAGTATCGAATAACGATTCGATTCGCTCGTCGTAGGTTCTGATAAGGCTACCTACTAGTTTGATTTGCGATGCAAGTGCTGTTGCCATTAACGCCTCGACGAAAGAACATTTAGGTGGGTATGGTTAGTGTGATTGGATGCATAGAAAGGGGCGTTGACTATTGTTCTGAGGATTTTAGATTGATGGGATTGGATTCGATTGAGATTGGAACGTTTAGCAGTCCTGTAAACTTCAAGTCCGTATGTCCAAATGGAGGCATGCACTATTAACAATTAAATAATTAACAACAAAGGACATACACACGAGCCAAAAACCAATCGACACCCCGAAAACATACATTAAACTTACTAGGATTACAGAGGTAAATAACAGCAACATATCACGGTTTGCTCACCGGCATGAACCACGATCTTGAACTATCCCTGACTTTAAAGAACCTATTGGAGAAATCTTTCATTTGCTTTGTTAAATAAAATAAATGCCCACCATCGGGAGAATTGTTTAGAAATTCTAAGCAAAAATTTTAAAATTGACAAAAAACATAGTAATTTTGTATGTAAGATTTTTTTCTTACAGATTTGAAACTATAAGGAATCTAACCTGACAGCTCTGCTCGTTTTTTAAAATTCGCGGTGAAGTCAGCATTATGGATCGAGAGAGATTCGGGTAAGTGTAATCCTTGCAAATCGCGTGATGTTGGCCGAATGTTCAATGTTGGATGAGATACGCTTTTCATATGGAAAGAGAAAAATTCCTTCAAATATTGAATGGATTAGATACATCCTGGTGCCGTATGCGCGGCATGCTTGGGAGTGTCTTATGCTAATTTTCATTTTAATTTTAGTTATATACTAGAGTACGTATTTCTTCTTTTACTTAAGTTTCTCCTGACTTTTCAGTTAGTACGTGAGCAAGTTCGTTTTATTTTATATATTTCTATTTTATTTATTATTTTTTTACCTTCTGTTCAATATTCAAATAAATCAATCTTCTTTATATTTCCTCTTTGTAATTATAAAGAAGAGTAATTTATTTAATCAACAACCTCCGCCACGCGGATTTTCTATCCATGTTGTAATATTTATGTCAATTATTTCTTTGTTAATTATGTACACATTTATCAATGAAAGATCTATCGTTCATTAAATTAGGAAAAAAGAGCTTAGTCATAAAAACCGCAGTAAAAACTACAAATAAAATTTGAGACAAATTATCGACAAGACCAGCACACTAGAAAAAACGGTACACGGACGTAACCATTGCAACAAAGCAAAGTCAGGAAATGTAGGACACCTTAGAAATGGGTAATAAATATACCGAAATCATTAGGGAAACATTATTATTCCTTATATAGTCTTTTCTTTGATACATTATAGTATATAGAAAAACCGCACTAAAGGCAAAAAACATTGCTGGAAAACGTGAAAGCCAAAGCATTCAGAAACAAGGCTAAAAGACTTGGCAAAAATGGTACAATAATTTCAAAAGTGACTTGCAAATACGAGGAAAACACATCGAACGCAGAAAGAAAATAAAAGAGAGAATAGGGGGGGGGATGGGATCATTTAGGGACAATGAGTGAAAATTCAATTATGCAACTCACTTGACACGAAATCACAAGAAATCTCTACAATATGTACAAGTGTAAAATTGGGAAATTTCCTCCTTTGGTCTGCGTATTAGTGTGTGGTGTTTAATGGCCATTAATTATCGATTATTTGCAGATCATGAGACTAGACCGCATCTCACATTTCCAAATAGTTGCTAATGTCAGTGCTGCAGGCAAAGGATATATGCTGTGAGAAACCAGCAATTCTGGCACTCAGCATGTGGGATTAAAGAACAAGGAGGTCTTGAGACCATCATCAATTAAAGCGACTTGGTAGGTTCCTATTTTTATTTTATTCATTATTTTTCTACATTCTAATTTATTTGGGCAACAACCACTGGCAGGCAGATTTTCCATCTATGTTGTAATGCTTATGTCTATTTTTTTTTTTAATTAGGTAGGCGTTACGTAAATACGCATCAATGAAAGTATCCTCTATCTATCTAGTTAACATATATTAAAGTGGGGAAAAAGAGCATCACACTAAAGTAAGGTTACATGGAGAGGTCTTGGGTTCGTGTAGGGAAGGCTTGACCAGTAAGTTAAGGATGGATTGAGAAGTGTGAAATTTTTGGAATCAGCATCAGTGTGTGGACCAAAAGGAATGTGGATAGAGAGGTTAGTAAGGGTTTGACTGAGGAATTTTGTTTGGACGGTTTGGATTTGCTGGATGTTGGATGGTTTGGCACAATTCAATTCCATACGTCCAAAGCGATAGATTAGTGTTGTCCGTCAAGTGGATTTCGGTCCTAGAAGTCTTCCTAATTGCCCGTCTTTTGCTAAGCAGTTGTTTCTTAAGCATGGGGAATGCAACTCAGTCTTCTCATGTAGTCCTTAGTATTTGACATGATTGGAAGTCAGTATTTCTTTGTTTTGATGTACAGTGGATAACAAGACTGTTTCTTCAAAATATATTTTTCTTCATTCAGTCTTGTCCTGTACTTGTCGAAACAGATGAGAGATTGATAAGCTCAAGGTGCTCTTGGCTCTTGGATGCGGCTTCAAGTTACAGGACAAATGGATGCTGTTGGGGTGGACAGGTAGGTCAGCAGTATAAGATTTAAATGATAGGACCAAAAAGGCTTTCATGTCAGATACTGGCTTGTATTAATCTGATTACTGAGGACTTGTTGCTACACCTCATTCAGAAGCAGTAAAATAATGTAATTAACCAAAGAAAAATCAAGTAAAAGTCATTTGGTTTATTGTTATTTTTCCAAATAAATTATATACATACTTATCTTTACAAATCTATAATAAAAGCAAATGGTAAAACATTTATTTATCACACTTTTGTAAAGCTCAGTTTGACTATTGACCTTCGCTGTCTTCATAACTTTACAAATTATAGACACAATATTTACAAGTTAGTACAATATTTCATTTTGCATTTAGCAGAAGTTTTTTACTTTTTAAAAAAATATTTCTTGTTCTCCCTTAAATAAATATTATTTATTCTTTTGTATATTTGTATGATTTTGGATAATGTGAACAAGCCAATTAACTATTATATATCTTTTTATAAATCAGGGTTTTTTTTCTCAGACAGGTGTCATGGATTTTATTCGATTAAAGCTTGTTGTCACCAAAATTGTCACTATAACCCAAGAACAAACTCAATTTGTTTATACTATAAAGCGTGATGTACATGAACAATTACAACCATAAAAATTAAATTATACAATGATAACAAGTTATAATCGTGATAACTAACCTCATGCAATACAGATCTATTTCTACAAAAATGAGACATTTTAATTTAAAGCATGAAAACTATCAATTAATAATGTTACTTTAATTGTTTATAAATAATAAATATATAATCAAAATAGTCATAAATAATTCTAGAGGTATAAATAAAACTGGTCAAAGTCTAGGCTTAAAATAATGTGACAGTTGATTGGAACAAAAAATTAATACAAAAAACATTTGATACAAAATGGAGCCAGAATAAGAATCCAGAGGAAGAAGTGATGACAAAATTGACAAAGGTCAATAAATTTATAAACCTTAACAAATAAACATAAAATAATTAAATGGCCAACAATTGAACAAGAGCCAAGTATGAGAGCCGGGTTACAATATACATTTTTTTAGTTTGTTTTTAGTATTATTTATAAAAAGGAAAAAAGAAGTGTAACAAAACCTTTAAGCAAAGTATGGAATGGAAGGCCAAGAGTAGATGACATTTTACAAGTAATTTGATTTTAATGAATCAACTTAGCACTTTATCAATACCTTTCTGGCACTGGTATTCTAAGTTTGGTTAAATGAATGTGCCACAATTAGAAAATGATGTTCAAACTTTGTAACATTTTATTTAGGAACTTATTATTTTAATCTAACGTCAGCACCATGGAATAAACTTACAAATACATTTATGATTTGTAATACATTTTGTCGAGGTTGGGTCCGTTTATTTTTTACACTACTGGTTTTATTTTAATTTAAATTCCTAGTCATTGAACCAGCACATTGTACAATCACAAATAAAAATTTTAATATTTTTTCCCAACGAAATAATTTAACTTTCTTCTAGCAAATACGAACAAAATGTGTTATTTCTTAATCTAAATTGTTCTTGATTGAAAACATTCCCCAATATTATCATTTGGCACACTGGAGGAAACAAAAATGTATCAAGTTGTATTTGGCTCACTGGATTTTCTTTTATCTATATAAATATATAGAATACAATATTTCCTCGTTATTCTTGACAACGAATACATTTTATCAACTATTCATTCTAGTTTATTAACCATTCATTTGTAAATATCTAGTTGCATGTTCAAACTATTATTTTATTATGTAAAATTTATCATTAATGTATTCAAACCATGTTTTTATTTATCCAGTCAATGTATTTTGACACTCTCGTATATACACCTGGATAACCAGGTTCACCACATTTGTTTCCAAACGAAACTATACCTATTTGCATCCATTTTCCTTGTTCTCTCAGCATCAGTGGTCCACCCGAGTCTCCCTGCAATCAAGAGTTTATATAAATATTTTTAAATATACTATTACGAATATACTGCTACATTCCAATTTATGAGTGGTATTTTAATTTAGGTTCTTTAATAAATTGAGTAAGTTGGTTGTATTGATTATATTTACAATTTACCTGACAAGCATCTTTTCCACCTTCTTTCAAACCAGCGCATATGAAATTTTCATTTATGGGTTGAAAATAAGTTTTATCACATTCTTCGTTTCTCCAAACAGGGAGATTCACTTGCCTCTGTACTGTACTTTCCTTCCCACCTAAATATATTGAAATATAGATTTAAAAAATTACATATTATTTAATGAATTCAATTAAAACACTAATATATGACTAATACAAGTACATAATAAATACCATAGTATGTTGTACCCCATCCCACGACAGTCGGACTCCTACCAACATATTGTTCATTCGCCAAGCTGGCTGGTGGTAAGCATAAGGGTTTCACATATCTAAAAACATCAATGAATACATTTTGAAAAATGCTTGTATATTTATGGCAAAACTTGGACTTTTTGGATTGTTTTAATTACCTAGACCGCCTCACCGGTTTGTCAAGCACAAGTACTGCGATATCGTTATAAAACCCGACCCTTGAAAACTTTGGATGGGCTCTAACTTCTCTAACGTGAAATGTTTGAGGCGATGATGGTTCATCATCCTTCCTTAAGTCTATATCACCGAGTCGTACCGTAAACTGTCTAGCACTGAACCTGTAAATTTCCTATTTTCAGTTTATGAAATTATTACTTAAACACAAGCATAATGTTGTTTTTGTTTTATTAAAGTCAAAGGAAATTGTGTGAACCAATGTTGGTATTGTTTTATATTACTGTCAACTTAAGTACTGATGACCCTGCTTTAAATCACTAAACAAAACAAAAAAACTTCTCAATCTCTTATATACATTATGATGACCTGTCCAATATGCTAACCAACAAAATAGATATTAATAATACATGGAAAGTCGGTTTGAAGAGGCATTTGAGAGGAACTTGTACAACAACAGGTAATTTACATTTAGTGTATCTGTATATTGGTGTATGTATATGCATTTGTGTATATGCGTATGTATACTGAATGATACAACAGTTGATTGCTGTTGTGTATGTACAATTAGTTTGTTATGTAACAAGTCAACCAACACTGCCATACTGGACCTATGAGAGAAAAAAAATAAAGTAGGGTAGTCGTATGTGGTACCATGAACATCTGCCAAAATAAGAGAACAGATTTATCAATGGTGAGCCATAAAAAAATGCCCATTCAAAAGAAGGCAACCTACTGTTGTTTATTTATTTATCAGAGAGGAAAATTAAATTTTGGTTTATAATTATATTTTGATTGAAAGAGAATTAAATTTTATTTTTTAATTGTAAAGAAGTAATATTTTTAGTTTTGAATTTACAAAAACAAGTTATAAGATGTTTATATTAAAAAAAAAGGAAAATTATTTTCAATTTATACAAATTTAATACATTATAATCTTACTAATTATTATAAGTTATACTTCATATTGTTCGTGTATAATTCATCTCAATAATAAACCGAGGGTTGGCACATGGGCACCTGCTTATGGGCCAAAGCCCGCGCAGGTGCCCCTTATGCAGAGAAAGGTCGCTCGATGTATCCCACATAATAGAGGCGTGTCATGCCTTGGCTCCATACAGAGAGCGTGCAGGCATGTCGCCGGATTTAAGAAGAGTCCTCGAACACGGTAGCGGGTTTCTGAGTCCCCTATTCCGCTTTCTAGGGGAATTTTTTATTTATTTATTTATTTTTTAATTGTATATAGTACGTTTTATGCGTTATGTGTCTTTGTGTTTTATCCGTGTGCTTGTATTTATTGGCGTGAATGGCGAGGGGTGAGGGAGAATATAACGTCACCATCGCCCCTCGAACGATGAAAGCGAGTGAGTGTGTTTCGGGGTCGATTGGGGAAGATTAATAAAAGTACCTCATCCATCCCAATCTAGCTTAGTCTAAGTGTAGGTCGGTGGAGGAATATCAAGTACTCCACCGACCAAACGGAATGAGTGTGCTGTATGAACGTATTTGTTTGTATGAATGAGGTGTCTTAACGGGTATAGAATATAGACTAAGTGTGGGGCTGAAATGACCAATTGTCGGAAGCCCCCCCCCCAAAAAAAAAAAAAAACAAGGATTATTTACCGATTCAATTTATGAATCATTTCAATATTCGATATTAAAAAAGTACTTTTTCTACCTTTTGACACATACACACAAAAAATTACCCATAAAAATAAGATTATGTCGGTTTGACAGGTAAAATAAATACTCATTTAGAATGTGCCAAAGTTCATTTCTGGTTTTATACATTTTTTTGCAATTTCAAACTTTGGAGATATAAATACATAAATGCAATAAATTTCTAAACAGAAACGGAGTGTTTATCGGATAGAAGTGAGAGGAATGAAGAATGAACCCTTCAGTTCCAGTCACTTTTATCAGGACATCATCCGAACGAAAACGAAAGTACAATTCAGTCACACTTTTTGTCAATCTTTGTCAAATAAAGTCATTTTCTTCGGATTGAACTAATGAAAGCTACTTTTTCTGATTTCCTTTTTTTGAATTATCCTTGCAAAAGTCAAAAGTGTGTTTCCTTCCCTAAGAATGCCCACTGTCACTCTCGACTTTTAAAGATGCTGAGTCTGCGCTGAAACGAGCGAGAGCCGAATTGCACCAAAACTGGACCGTTTCGTCTAATGCCGAAGGACCGTGAAATGGCAATTTCAATCCGCCTTTGAACGATGGAAATTCACGGGGGAAAAAATCTTAAACTACTGTTTAGAGGAAACTGTAAAAATCAAAACGGTTATCGGAAGGTGACACGAATTGGCGAAACTGCTTAATAAATGCGCAACACGCACCGTGGCTTGTTCACAGAATTTGGGTTACACGTTAGACAGAAGCGTGTAATTATAGGTGTTTATTTCTAATAGTATTAATACTTAGTTGAATTCTTAGATTGTTATAATTAAGCCCAGATAGTATGAACACATTAATTGCATACTAACTCGACCAAATTGGGCCAACAGGTTGAAATCTTTGAAAAAGAAAGAAAGGACATGTCCTTAATAAAATCATAGTTTAAAATATCACCTAATCCTTATAGGTCTTCTTTCTTATTCATTCTTTGCACAAAAGCTTTTATTTAAGAAAAAATCTGTCAAAAAATGTGAAGAATAATCGATCTCACTTACGGTCTCTGCCTCGTGTCCTTAGTACAGTGAGCTGCTGTGAGGACGTGCCTGTCGGATATGAGACTTCCTCCACACCAAAATTCGGTTCTTCTCGGTCCGTGGAGAAAAATTGCCGACATCCACGGCCACCGTCCTGGAAGAGATTCGTCCCCTCCGACCACACGAAATTTCGGAAAGTCAGGTACACCACATTCTACGTCAAAAAATTCTAAAATACAAAACCCACAATATGATCTTATTAATTCAGTGCTACCTTCGTTTAAATAAGTGGAACTGGGTTTCAGATGTTGATACGACGGTTTATGTGTAACAGGATTGATCGGAACTGGGGGATAGTTCGTTGTGGATATTATCAACGGCTGTTTTGTAGTGGCAATATTCCTAAAACACAATTACATTACTAATATTTTTTACTACTCTTTAACAGTTGATTAAGTATGACACTTACACTGACGAAGTCGGACAACAGACGCCAGGGACGAAAAGAGCTTTGAAACAGATGCTTTGTCTTAAGTTGACGAGATCAAGCAGCAATTGAGGACAATTGCTCAGATCCTCACACACGCCTTGCCTTCCCGCTGGTGTAGTGCAGGAGCTGCCGCTATTGTTCGCACCGCTGTTCGTCACCTTACCAAGCGGCAGCACCCTGACAAGAGGCGCTATAGAATCCGTTACATTTCGCCCAAAAACGTTCTTTGATATTGTATAAATAGCTCCGGGAAGGTCTTCCGTACCCCTTTCCTAAAAAAATAAACAAAGAACAAAGTGAATTTGTCCTAAAGAATATGTATAGCTAATGGAGTTGTAAACGGGATACAACTATTCATAATTAATTACACCCAACGTCAGTTGAAAGATTGATAACTGTTCCTGATGGTGAAAGCAATGAATCATTTAACGCTTACTAAATTTCACCAGTATCGCTACTGTTAGTTTTTTAATAGTATAACCGGAAAGATATTGATTGTGTACTTTTAACATAATATATCGAATTATTTATAGCGTTACGGATTGTTTTCTCCCCCACACTCTCTCATGCTCACGGGCGTTTATGTGCGTGTTTATTTATTTTTGATTCTTACGCTTCATAACCTGCATTTATACATATATACATAAATTAGTTATTTTATAATTATTTACACATTGCAAATTTTTGATTAAAATAATAGTTTCAACTTCGCGTTTAACGTTCACGATTATCACCACGCTACATACATCCAACGCCAAAGTTACATTATTACCCTATCTTTACCCCCTCTTAAAATCTAAATCTGTTATAAAATTATTAAATCGATTCACAAAATTGTTCATTAGTTCCAGTTCCTTTACGCTTCGCATTAACCTGGTCCGTGATCATTTGAGGATGGGCCGTGAGAAAAGGACATGTTTCTGGTGCTTTAGAATAACCACTTCGTGGTTTAGACCAAAAGGGTACAAGTTTGCAATGTTTATGCGCCATCTTACAGCTGATGTTTAAATCATAAAACCCAATTCATAATTTTTAACTGATATCTTAATTTAATCCCTAGTGAACTCATGGAACTTTCTGTTCCTTTTTCGCTATTTTCCAATTTTTCTTCTTCCCATAACCGAAAACCACTACTTGAAGCATATTGTAAGATGTAACATATTATTATATTATTATTATTACTATATGTATTACAATAATCATATTGTATGATATCTAGTTATGGCATAAAACGAAATACAAAAGTAACTTTCTGCCACATCTTTCGCCAGTACGTCCACTCTTTCTTTTTGTAAGTGCTCGGCTTTCCAGTCAGGCTTTTAGTTTGTGGAAAGTCGGCTGCCCGTCCTTCATACACTACTTATGTTATATCATCTTTCATTTCCATAGATTAACAATCAATCCAGTGTATTGAAGCTGACAACCAATCCCAAGTTTCTATTAAAACCCAAACAGCTAATTTACACTTAATTTTTGAATGTACGTGTAGTGTAGAGAGAGAAAGAAAGAGAGAGGGGGAGGGAAAGGGAGTGAATGAATGAGTGAAAAAGTGAGTGA
>CM077104.1:9661700-9681663 GCA_039619505.1 Cimex hemipterus
GAGAGAGAGAGAGAGAGAGAGAGAGAGAGAGAGAGAGAGATTTAAGCCATAACATAAAAATAAAAAATAGCACATGTTAACACGTTAAGCTGCTTTCTATGTGATCCACCGACGATTGTTAGATTATAAGTAGAACAATAGTATTAGAAGTAGATATTAGATTATAGAAACACGACCAGTCACATACGTACCGGTAATGGGGCGACGGTAGGTTCGCTTCTTGTGTAGTTGACAAGATATCGTCCAACGGTGTTGATGGCCCCTAGAGTTTCTGAAATGGTTTTAAGAGTGTCGGACGAGATGTGCCTCCCTTCTTCGTCCGCTGGATATCCGGCTGCCGGATCCCAATTTTGTTTGCCTATTCCATCCAGAATATCAGGTGGATCGCCGAACCCTGGAGACACTTTGCTTTCCCTTCTTCTCCCACGCCCTTCGTTCCTTTGTATCGAATGGCCGTTCATCATAGTTTTCATCGACATCATCGACCACGGCATCCCCCAATCATCTGAAATGTACGTTCAACGGTATTGTTGATAGCATAGTCAGAGATGACATAGAACAAAATACTAGCAAATTTTAAAGCAGTAGGAAGAGTTCAAACAAGTTTATATTTTCCTTCATACTAATAATTTTGATAGTTGTGGAAAATCGGTTTAGCCATTCTTTATAGAATAAAAAAAAGAACAATGGCACTATATGTGAAAAGTGCAATTCACCCATTGGAGACAAACAATTTTGTTGGTGTTGTTAAATAGGTTTCTGTTGTTTCTCGGATTGCTCAATTTTCGTTTCTGGAGAAGAATGATTGATTATAATTAGTGGAGGATTAATGTACTTTGCATAATTGACATAAGTCCTGTGACCGTGAATGACGTAAAGTTAGTAAGTGACCTTGCGTGAGTCAGGTGGAGAAAGCTGAAACCCGGATATGAGAGTGAAAGTAGCCACCTTTGCAACATTTTAGACGCAAAAGAACAACAAATAAGAAGGAAACTTTAAAAAACCTAGACCTCGAAATTAGTTAAAATAAGTTAACTTTTTAACCAGGAGTTATACAGAAAACAGAAGAATAACCAAAATTTCACATTTCCCTTTCCATTTTATAACAAGACTTCGGAACCAAAAATACACAATTTAAAAAGGACATTGTTTCTTTTAGGCAGATTCAAATCACAACCATATTCCCGGATGACTGGGCACACTTGGATGAATAATGTCCCTGTTGGAACATTGGATAACGAACAGTTTCAACGCCGTTTATAATTATGACAACTTCCTCGTGTGACCATTATTACAAAATAGAAATTCTCTTGGGAAGAGTTGTTTCCGGAAAACTATGTTAAAAAGGCAAACGGTAGTCGAACGGACCGCCGTTACACGGTCGGTCAGTCGTCCATCGAGTACCCAGCCGACCAACGTAGAAAGGAAAAAGTAACACCATGAAAATAATTAAGGTTAAAGATTGGCCTTAGAAATTGATATGTACAAAAGTCTAAAGTAGAGAAATTAGTGAGCTGACAAGGACATTTATCAATACTATAGTTTTATGAAGATAATTGACATTATAAACTTGCGTCTTATAAATTTAAATATTTAAAGACTTTGAGCTACTTTTGTCATAATCAATAAAAAGTGTTTAAAAATGCTTGAAAATGGTTGAAATATTATTTTTATATTTCCAAAATTGTATGAATTATCAATAAAAATGAGTGAGTTTTCCCGCAAAGCACAGATCTACTTCGGTATTATTCCCGTCGGCAGAAAGCCCAGGGTTTGAAAATTTCACTTAATCATAATTATTCTTCATACTAATTATTATTAGTTGCAGCACCGTATGTTATATAACGGAGCATGACATAATATTTAATCTAGGTCACGATGAATCTCCTCTGCCAAAGGATTGAGTGGAGGTCACTTTCTCCATTTCTTGTGAGTGTTACGTACCGGCAGGGAATTCCCCAAGGCTTATGTTATTGACCTTAACGCTTTTCAACATTTCCATAGATACATCTTCACAGAACATTAGACAAAAGATGGTAGTTTCAACAATAGGAAGTTCCAGTTTTAGTTACTCTTTTTTTTCACTTCTTTTATATTTTTCTTTTTTCGTCGTCTTTTTACCTCTAGTATACTGATTAGGTTTAAAAGCACTGAGATTACTGAAAAAAGCTAAATATATCCGGACGGTCCAAGTGAGTGATACAGAGGTCCTTGGCTGGAAATTATCTTCATTATTACAGCATTTCTGAGTTATTCATTTGATGAAGAGGAGCTTAGGGCTAGTACAGAAAAATTTATTGTTTAATTAAAGATGAAATGATGGATGGACCTGCTGTTGAACAACTTGGAAAAAAGGATCTTCGGTGAGGCCATAGCAGAACGACAATTCTTTAAGTTTTTGCCCAACTTTCAACGATTATATCGTCATAATCAGGGCCCATTTAGTTTTGGAAAATATCTCAGTTAAAACATACTGTCTAATTTAAAAAACAAAATGAAAAATCAATTATATTTTTCTTGTACTTGAACTCGGTGAGTGTTGAAATATATCTTGAGAAAAAGAAAGTGCACTTATAGTAAAATTGTTTAAAATAGGTGACATTAACAGTATGGAATTAATTAAAAACCATAAAAATAACATAATCTAAAATATATAAA
Organism: Cimex hemipterus; assembly: GCA_039619505.1. Taxonomy (NCBI): domain Eukaryota; kingdom Metazoa; phylum Arthropoda; class Insecta; order Hemiptera; family Cimicidae; genus Cimex; species Cimex hemipterus. The sequence continues at coordinate 9,664,359 of CM077104.1, forward strand.
AAACGTGGTCGTATTTGTTACCTCGATTAAAATATATAAGTACATACTTCTTTTTTTATAATAATTATAAATAAATATTGAAAAAGGTAATTTTATTTTTTAAAAAGAGGCATGTACTTATATGCATATTTTAACCTAGGTAACTTATTCTTTTTTTTTAATTTTACTTTATGTTGTCTTTATTGTTTTTATAATTCAATACTGTTAATGTTTAGTCACTGAGCTTCACCTAGTTTTAAATAATTTTATTATAAATGCAGTTTCTTATTCTCACGATATATTTCAACACTCATCGAGTTAAAGTGAGAAAATATAATTTTTTTTTAAATTATACAATATGTTCTAACCGCGATATGTTCCTAAAATAAGTAGACCCTGATGATGACGATGATGATTTGTAAGTATGGATTCGAACCCGGGACCTTTACCTTACAGTGATGAGCGCCGTGTCAACGCCTCACCGTGCGGCCACCGACGGCCCCCTTGTCGTTCTGTTGTGACTTCACCAATGATCCTTTTTTCCAAGTTATTGTTTTATATTTACCTATCACCCAGGTCTGTCTATCCTCGCTTATTTTTGTCAATTCAGACGCATTTCGGCATTTCTATCTTCAGTTTTTGAGTTATATCTGGATTCATAGCTACCATACCCAGACGTTGAAAATGGCGAAGCCCCGCAACGCGTTGGATGAGTAAAAATCAACGATAGGCAGATCAGGGTGATATGTAACTATCAAACAATAAGTTTATCAAACTACACGAAGAAATCGCATTTCATAGATTTTTTCTTTTAAATATTCACGTTACAATTATTTCATCCTTACAATTCTTTAAAATAAATAAATTGTTTACGAAACAAAACATTTATTAAAACTGTATGAATTATGTTTATGTATTATTAGTCGAACATTTCTGAATTGCCTACATTATGCAGGGTGGCGATTTGCTTTATTTGCGAGTTTATTGCTTAATTTATAATAACAATAGCGAATCACAAAATACTCTGATAAGATCATGGAGACAGATGATATCTTCGGCTACCTTCTAGCGAAATCTCGAATAAATAGATATAGCAACAAAATATAAAGTTATATAATAAAAGAATAATAAAGACCTTTTGTGCATAAGTGACTTTTGTGTTTAAGGGATGATGAAATGCTGACATGCGTTTTAAAGAGAAACGAGGATGACAGGCGGGTTATGGCTGGCAGACCCAGAAATTAACTTGTCTGAGTTAGGCGAACAAAATAAGCACTCGAACAATTCAAGTTCGAAGTTAACGTTTGAATATAAAAAAATATTAAAATATAAAAAGAGATAAAATAAATATTAAATATACTTTAAATAATTTAAAAATGTAAGTAGATTGATTAAAACGTTAGTTTTCGCAAAAAATATAGATAACTGTATAAACGAGTGAGCTTATATCAAACTGTTATACAAAATCATAATAATTATTTCATTTTTTTGTAATTAATTATTACATTAAGTAGGATAAAACGGGGTGTAGTAGGTTTGTGCTTTTGTATCAACGTCAAACTTCGACGAAATATTTCGCCTTCTTCAGGAGTGTCACGTTAAATAACAAAAACCCCCATCTTCGCTACTTTGAAATATATTGTCTAAAAGTGACATTTGCTTTCATAATTAAATATAAAATAAATTAATTAAAATTAAAATAAATAAATTTTACAAGTACATTTTTTAAATAAAATTATTAGTTTATTGGTACCCCCAAAATATTTGTACATATTACAATGCGATTTAAAAAACACTTTTTTTTTTCAAACGGTCACAACACTAACCCTAAGCGTCGGTGGCCGCAACGGTTTAGGCGTTGGCACGGCGCTCATCACTGTAAGGTGAAGGTCCCGGGTTCGAATCGAGCGGACCTGCATTCGAACCCGCCATTGAACAAATGGGCTTTTTTTCAAAAACACCGGCACCCTGAGGGTTTATATCACCTCTGCTGTTGCCTTGCAATCGCAGGGGAAAATCTAAGCCAGCGCTGAACTCGGAGGGCATATCGCACACCCGCGCGAACCGCAAAAGTGACAACAACTCAACGAAAGATAATTTTACAGGAGAAACAAATGGAAGTTTACTTTTTCCTTGTGTCCTTACACGCCAAGAGTTGCCAAAAAAAACTGTGATGATCAATCAATACTGCCTTTCGTTTCTCCAAGGCCTAAGCGAAAACCAAATCATTAAAAATCCATCTGTTCTACCCCTAAAAAACTACACTTCTTTGAGTCTTGAAATTTTTCTTGCATATATTGGGCAATTATTGACTTTAAAAGTATTAATTTTTTAGGATAGTAAGAGACAATATACAAACGACCATGAATATCGGTACAGTAAACTTTACAAAGTTTGTCCCAAATGTGCTTTTCCCCTGGAAACAGCGCTTGAAATAAAAATTGTGTTGATTATTAAGAACATTGTAATTAAAACATTTAAAAAATCGTTAAACGTATAAAATAATGTATACGTTAAAAGACAACATTGTTTTAAAAAAGTATGAAAAAATCTTACAATTAAGAACTTATTAAAATGAGATAAATGAAACTAAAATAATTCACGAAAACTGTAGATCAAGGTATAGTCTTGAAGAAAAAAGCAAATTCAGTTGTTAGTGCCAAGCTTTCGATCTACATATTTTAAGGCCAACATCAGGGCCTATATTAGTTTATTAATTTTTACGAAAAACATATTTGTACAATTGATTTTCATAATGTGAAAATGTAACTCGGGTACAGCATAAAATCACTAAATATGAAACCTTTTCCTGATAAATTAACTAAAATTAAGTCTTGCCAGAGAACTGAGATACACACTTTTCGTGAACGATATTACGTTCACGCCAATCAGAAGGCACACTTGGTGCAACCTAACAGCTAAGCGTCCACTTACATCGGTACACACCCGATGACTTACTTGCCGAACTAAATAATCAAGTTTATATAATTTTTCGACCTGTGTCACTTTTCTTGTGGGTGTGCGATATGCCATGACAAGCCAGCCAATGGCACTCAATGCGAAGGATTAAGGACGGAGGGACGTGGCGGGTTCTCGCGGTGGTTATGCCTCAAGCAGTAGGGTTAGCATGGATCGAGAAGTTGGTGTGAAACTTTGTAATCGGGATCGGATCAGATTACTTGCTAAAAAAGTTGTTGTGGATAGTGAGGTTAGTGACGTAATAAGGGGCTTTGACAATTTGTCTGAGAACTTTTGAAAGTAAGGATTGGATGCGCTGGATATTGGAAGGCTTTGCGGAACCTCACATTTCAACTCATTTTCTCCAAAGTGGTCGCGGTAAAGTATATCGTATAAGGTTAGTTTAGTGTTGACGGTCAAGACGGATTTTGGTCCTGGACGTCTTTGTCGTCCAAGTCTTTTGTTTAGGGAAGTTTTCCTAAGACTTGAATGGAAGTCAGTATCCCTGTTGTTAATGCGAGACTGTTCATTCAGTCTTGTCCTCCATTTTTGGCCTCAGTTTTCGATAAGCTTAAGGCGTTATTGGATGTTGGAAGTGGCTTGGATTCAAGGGAGAAGACAATATTGTGGTATCGTCCGCGTATATGGCGATGATTAGAGTGCAAGGCACATCAGCAGTATAAATAATATAAAGGATGGGACCAAAGCTCCCTTGTGTATTTGACTAACTTTCCAGAATTCGTTCCGCACCATGTACGCTTATATAACATCTTAATTTGATTCTGGTCATCGCCCATGTGATATAAACCAATTGAATGTATTTTTGAAGTTAATGCCCCATAATACGTTTCTACCCGGAAAAGAACTATATCGACGAAAGCACGGCGGTACAAAAGTATTATTTACTTTATGACCAACTCTTATCCACAAAACTCTTTTACATTTTAAATGCTGATCTATAGAACATATTATTCCATTAAGCATTACAATTAAAAAGGTGATCACAGAGATTTAAGATTTAGTGGTAACTACGTTTTAAGGTTAATTAGATTTGATGTTGATACGTTTTCCTTACCTTCAGGTGGGTAACGACTGTCGTCAATGGCAAGAGAATAAAGTATACATCCTGCAAAAAGTAATTTCAGTGTTAATATGCAACGATAAAAAATTAATTACAAAACATACAAATTTATAAAAATGCTGAATCCATTTAATGAAGAAACATCAGAATAAATGGCTGATTATTATTGAATGATGAAAAAACGGTATTTTAAAATACAAAGTATCGATTTTATGAAGAGGTTGATTTTTGTATCAGAACTATAAGCAAGAGGGCAGAGAAAAAGAAATTGTATTAATTACAAGCATTGTATAATTTCTGGAAGCTAAGCCCTATAAAAAGCTGTGATGAAGAATAAAGAAGGGTGAAGAATAAATCCTGAGGAAGCACTTTTTCGAAAACATTTTGAACCGTGCAACTGCATTAAATCAACATACAGACTAAGAAAGTGAAATAGTACAATGTGAAGTCTATAATTCGGTTTCAAAGAGTTCAATGAAAATTTTCTAGTAACTTGAAGTAAAAAGACGTTGAAGAAGACGTACTGACGGAGATAATCAACGAGGTGATGAGTGTCCACTACACTGTCCCCTCAGCTACCCAGCTAAAAACAAAATCATGACAAAGAACTTAATGTTAAAAAAGAAAAAAGTATGTGTTGAACAATGGTTTATGTACTACATGTAGATGGTTTCTTTTAATAATCGAGCACGAGAGAAGGTCCACGAGTTTAACTTTGAATCTTTGGTCTGTCAAATACTAGTCAAAGGACAATGACCAGCAAAGCAAATATATTAATATTGATCTTATTTTATGTTCTTTCCTTATTTACATAGCGTAGTGTTAGCCAATTGAAAGCCAAGAGAGCTTTCTCACCGCGGCACTTGACAAGAAATAACCGTGTAAATACGATGTTTGTTGATCGACCTGCAGATAATCTATGTGGAGTTACAATCATCGTGAAATCGTTTTCTGCACGCTTGGGAAAGTACGTATATTATTTCATTTTGTTAATTGTTCACATTTTTATATTTTTTAATTTTTAATAAATAGGCTCTGATGATGGCACTATAAGTTGCCGAAAGCTTGGTGAACCCAACAATTAGTCTTCTTCTTTCTTCGCCTGTCTAATGACCTCCAAGAAGATTGTAACTCCACATAGATTAAGTATGTAAACTTTAGTCGATACCCTAAGTGTGCATGAACTTTGCAAGTAAATTGATAAGTTGGGGCAAGACTTTTGACTTTTTTGGATTTTGAAAGTACTTATTCAAAAAAAGCTTTTTTTTACAAATGACTGATATTTAAATAAAGAGGAGTAGAAGTAAAGAAATAAAATTGTGTGTTTACTGGTGAGGAAGAAGGCAAAGTTGAGAAGAGGAAAAGGCACAAAGCAAAACAAAGATCACCCAGAGTATTGTTCCTTGTTCATTGTGCATAGTGTACAGTAGATAATAATGAGTTAATTAAGTAATTAAGTAATGCCCTAGTTAACTTTGTTTTTATATATATGTAATAAATATTGTTGTTAAGCAGTTAAACACGCTAATAAAAATAATATTGTGGAATTTCCTCTTTGGTTTTACGAGGTAGATGTCATTTTGGTTGGCTTATCCTCAATTTTTCGTCTATCAGATTAAAATGGAGAAAAGCGTCAGATTTAAATAACTGAGGATAACTGGTCAAACCGATCGTAAAAATTTGTTTAAGGATTGTCCATACTAACACACTGACTTTTCAGGGTGTTTAATCAAATGTACATATACAAATCCGAAATGTCTTAACATAATTAATTATTCCTGTAGTCATATCATCCGACCATATTCTTCGTACCATTGCTTTAATTGATTGTAGAGGGACAAGGGATAAAATGACGGTTTATCTTGTCGATGGCTTCATGGGTGGAAATTCAGATCTTCTAGAAAGTCTCTCCCAAGTCTAGTAATTAAGTCTTGTTTTCACGTCAAATTCAAACGAGTGAATTCAATTTGTCACGAAAGCTATCGTAAATTTGATAGCTTTCTTCATGGGGTGGTGGTTCTGTTGTGAAAAAAATGTTTGCAGTTGTGTAACACCGAAGGTTAAACAGATTGCACCCTGTTTTACTAATGACAAAATCTAGTGATTTCAAGTTTAATTCAGAAAATCGGTTTTTCCTGGTTATAAAAACTCTTCTTGAAGTTCTGATAGTTCACATTGCTATTGCGGCTATTCATTTCCCCCTCATTATTTTGTTCTACGCTAACTTTTTTAACAATTAAGTTTAAACAATTTATTAATAGATAATATTTAACATTTCTCTAAATATGCCTATCAAATGTACCAAAACTTAAATAAAATAATTAATTGCTGTGGGAGCGAGTGGAGTAAAAAATGCCAATTTTATTTAGCGAACGCGAAGCAATACCTGGTTGAAATAGTTAGGAGCGGTCAGGAATGAAGTAGTTATAAAAAAATCCATTTTTTCCGGCGTTTCGACCTTTATTCGGGTCATCTTCAGGGCCTGGGTGAATTAGAAAGCTCCTATTTGATTAGTAAAACTAATTGAACAATACAGATATAATTAATGTAAATTTCGAACCAAGTGTTTTATACTTATATAAAGCGAGGTGCTATTCTCGTGGTGTCGTGTTTGTTTCGTGTGAAATTGTTGTGAAACTTGAATTCGTGCTGTTTTTGTACGATTGTGACAGGATGGGGGAACGCGGTAAATCTGGGAAATTCTTTTTGATCATAGACAGTTTTATTTGACTCAAAGGTAACAGCAAAATACAAATTCACTTTTCACAACAATTTCACACGACGAAACATGACACCATAACAATTGCACCACACTTTATATTAGTACGATTAGTTATAAATTAAGATTATTTACATCTGTATTGTATTTGTACCGATCAACGTAATTTTTGTAATTCGTCCAGGCTCTGAAGATGATCCGAATAAAGGTCGAAATATCTGTAAAAAAAGTGTTTGTGTTTTAAATACTTCAATTTGGACCGCGCCTCACAAATTCTACGAATTATAAAACATAAATAATGTAATTATATCAAAGAAAATCCGATTTTTAAATAAATGTTCCATTTGTTCGCTTCAGTTGATGGTTATGAGCAGAGACCAGATTTTTATGTTGTAAAGCTTGCCAAAATATGTAATTGAAAGCCCTGAAATATGCAATGATATGCAGTAAACCAGTTCTTTTACTATTATAGTAACTTTAAACAAAAATATAGGTAATTAAACGGAATAGATTTTTTACGAGGGTTCTCTACAACAGAGGTTATATCCACCCTTGGGATGCCGGTGTTTTAAAAAAAAGCTCTTTTGTAAGTATGTCGTTTCGAATGCAAGGCTGCTGGATTGGAACCCGCTACCTTTACCTCATGACCGCCTAAAGCGTTGCAACTACCGAAGCCCCCTAGAATTTAATTACATACATTTAACAAAAATATTTTCTCAATTACATAATTAAATTACATATTTCACTAATTGAGTGTAATTAATGTTAAGTAACTAAACGTGAAATTTTGCCTACGGTCACTTTTCGTCAACTTGTACCAATATAAAATAATGCAATATTTGAAATATTTTGTGTGACAAATGCAATTTTATTTGAAAATCCTTCAAATATGCGATATTGTTCAAATATGAAATTTTATGCGATATTTATCAAATATTTAAAAATATGCTCTATAAAATTTAACCTACGGCTTCCTAGATACGTGATTCGGATAGATAAATGACTTCCTGGGGCGTACGCGGTAGCAAACAAATTATGCAATTGCATAAAAATCCGGTCTCTGTTATGAGAAATAGCTCAGATAATATTTTGGACGAAAAAAAAATCACGGTATTCCTTAGTGATATTGGTCCTTTGTCGTCAACTTTTCAAAAACGTTTGAACGTATTGGGCTCTCTCTCCAATTATTATAAAGCAGATTAAAAGCTCTCTAATCCCTTTCGATATACAATAGATTCGTTTTCAGACAAAAAGCCCATATACCATTCTGACCAAAACGCTTCCTTTAGAATTGTCGTAATTTTTCATCCCTATAATTTTGAAAAGGCAGAGTCCATCTAGAATCGTGCATTGTGTAGTAGTTGTGTCAATTGTCAATGTACAATTTCAAGGGAGACATTTTCTGCATTGTACCGTTTCGTCGGTATTCTCGAGTACAAGAGTGATACTTAACTTCTCAATTTCTAAAGAGGTGTTGGAATCGTTTTTGTTAAGATGTGGTTTATAGAAATGAGAGTGGGACTCATTAAAGTCTTTTCTTCTCGAATTGAGTTCATCGTAACTAGGCGAGAGAATCGTTTATACCAACTAGTGTATTTAATGACTTATTGTGTCGTTCAACGAAGTCGATGAGAAATATCCTATCATCAGGGGCTTTACGTCCGAAGAAAGAAATCGATTATTTTTTCAGGAATATGCGTGAGAATGATTCCTTTTTCCACACGATTTGCAACTTAAAAGTAAGACATAAGAAACAAGTAAAAGTTGTTATTAATTGTTTGGACAACAAACACAATGCTTATAACAGAACGAAGATAAATGCGATCAATATTATATTTGAAGGAAAGCACCAAAAAGGCGAATCAGAAAAAAATTATTTCGATTATTAACACTAATGTATTTTGAGAATATATTGAAATTTGTTGACACAAATGAATCTAGGTCGCCATTGTTTCTTCACGCGGGGTTTTTCTGATGGTTTCGTCACCAAGAATGCATAAGCCGTTTTTAAGTCGATGCACAGAAACGTTCGTAATCAGAAACAACCAGCTTATTTGAAACTTATTATAGTTTGGAGGGAAATCAATTTTTGAACCACACGTATTTTTTTGCCCTTTTGTTATTTTGTTATTTTTTTGCGCGAAATATTTAAAGTGAAATCACAAAGAAAGTGAACTGAGCAATCTCGTCTATTGCATATAGTGAAAGCTCTTTTCCGGGACACTTTATGAAAAGTAAGATTCATTTTAGGATTTTTTTTTATATATTAAACACTCTGGATTATATTATATCGAGATAATCGTTCTAGCGAGAGTGAAAAGACCCGAAATAACCGTTATCAGGAAGGCTAAAGGTGAAAGTGTGTCCAGAACTAAGGTAGCGTGTTGGTAACCTTTTCTAGTGCATTCAAGTCACTGCAGGAAAAACTAAGCATGGAGATTTTAATAAGTATTACACCGTCTTGCGCGTTAAATGTTACCCGAGAAGGCGAAAATTATTTTAATTTATCCTTAGAACCTTAGCCTATTTCGTTTTATTTTATTATAAAATTAATAATTAACGTCATTTATTAATTATTATTATGATATGTGTGGTGTTTAGTGACCGTTAGCCAATGATTATTTGGAGAACGTGAGGTGCGTTCTGGTGTGATGTAGGTTTTAGAATAACATTTTCTTTATCATGCCAACGTTTCGAGCTTTATTGAAATCATCTTCAGGGCTCAAAGTATTTGTTGCAGAGTTTCACGACATCCTGGTTTGTAATTGCGATAATTCAACGAAAAGTATTTTATTGTCACAGGCATATTCCGATTGATGAGGTTATTAGTGCTGTAAGGAAATTTGAAAATTTAACTATCTTCGAGTATTGATTTTTTTATTGGGGGGGGGAGGGCACTCTCAACACGATATACAAAAATGATACATCTTCAAGGAAAACACTTTGAGCAAGATGATTTTAGTAAAGACCGCAACATTGGCATGATGAAGAAAATGTTGTTCCAGACCGTACATCACGATTTCCAAATAATCATTAATTTAATTTCTCTCTAATTTTAATTTAGAACCCGTGTAAAAAGTAAAGTGAAATTTTCTAAGCCGAATTCAATAGGCTGGACATTAATAGAGACAAGATTTATAGAAAATTTGTAAACGTCGAAATAAACGAAAACACCCCCAATAAGCTCTGATCTGTTTACACCGTTGAGCTTTGGAGCGAAAAGACCGCAATGTGAAAACAATTCCGAGTGGGCGAAAAAGTTTCTTTCCCCGTTCACTTCATCTCTCGAAGGACCCCAAACTCAACCACCGAAGATCCGCCGAGACAGTCCTCGAGAAGAAACTACCGAAATCGTCTGCCTACGTGACAACAAATCAACATTGATCACATTTGAGCGTGATAACGATTAAATTAGTTTCCAGTTAGTTAGAAAAATTCTATTTCACACTTGAGCGTTAACAAATCGACAAAATCGTTCAAAATGATATAAGAAAATTTTCTTCTGGTAGAAAATTACATCTAATGCAAGAAAATTCACATCCAGTACGTAATTTTGGTTGTGAGCCAAATAATGCGTTTATGAATTTATTATTATTCCCCAATTTAAGTTAATTGAAAAGACTATGCTCTTGTACGCTTTTACATAAATTAACAGGGTTTTAAAGTTTACAATCGGGAATTTATAATTTGTGTCATGCTACTTCCATTGAAAACAAACACTACTGAAATTAATTCCGCAAAAAATGATAAAACGTGTTAAGCTTTAACAATTTTAAATTAATCCTTTTTCTGAATTGAGGAATCTTATCATTGAGCTTGGGACAATAAATATATCACAAAGGAGACCAGCTTCATAATACAGCAGTAAATTTTGCCATCGTACGTATCACAGAAAACGTCTGGATTTTTTTTTTTTTTTTTTTTTTTTAAATAAAAGGATGGTTTTAAGGGAAAATCTTACCGGCGAAAACACCGAAAGTGAAAAAGACGTCCATACCCCGCCGAGAGCGCATTACTGACTGGGATTTAATTTAGAAAGGGAGAGTTGGTGCCGTTCGTGCATCCTCCCACTCCTGAAGAGTTTTCTGTGTGAACTAACAAAAATATATATATATATATATCCTAGTAACTTTTTAAAAACATTTTTAATGTTTATTTACTGTAGACGGAAAAAAACAGACCTACATTTATGTTTAATGTTTTTCCCATGCTTCTATGAATGAATATATATATTGATATAAAGTCTACCCACTCATTATATCTTTCTCATCTACACTATTATGTCATTTGTCAGGGGAATTTTACAGTGTTGAAATCCATGTTAATTTTTTTTATTCTCTCTATTCTTTCAAGTCACATAAATATTAAATATCTACGTAAATTACGTTTATCAGGAGAATTTTAGAAAATGATGAAATCAATGTTAATTTTTTTTTATTTTCTCTATTATTTCACATCACATAAAAATTAAATATCTATGCAGATCACACTTTTTACAAGTAGTTAAATTAAAACAACAAATACAACTACTGTTAAAAACAAATTTCTCTTTGGCTTCAGGATGTTCTAAAATGCTGTGTTGGCTTCGGTTCCATATTCAATCTTAGCCAATCAGAGTAGAGTGACAGCTGGGTAAATATTGTCATTCCGATGCCTGCGCTCGTCTCAACACCACTTAAATACCCTTCGCAGATAAGTGGTTTCCCTTTTTCTGACTTTTCCCTCTGGAAAATAATAAGCATATAAAAAATGCAAAGTCCAATTTCTGGAAAACAAAAAAGAAATAAAATGAACAAATTGTCTTTAGATATTTTGCTTGCTTACTTACTTTAATGATTTATTTTTTTTATTTCAAGTATCATTATTTATTTATATATTTTTCAAAAAACAGTGATAATAAGATCTGTATGAAGACAAAATTCAAAATTGTACACACTTGATAATCCAACTGCATCGTTCCGTTGCACGGTAAAGTAAGAAACTCTTCTTTGGCCGTTCCCTGCAAGCTCTCAACTTCTGCTTCACAATTTGTATCTAAACAGTTATTCAATTTTATTTTTTTAAAAAAATTTATATTTATAATATTTTGAATAATTATTACCTGAGGTATTCTCGTTGGGAAATGTTTTACATACTTGGCCTGTAAATCCTTGTCCTCTTGTGGGAAGGCAAAGAGCGCAACTGCTTGTTGCATTTTTAAGCTGTACTAAACCTAAACAAAGTGGTGGATCATTAGTTAAAAAGTGAAATAAGTGAGAAAAAATTTTAAAAAAACAAAAAACAAATTGTTCACATAAAATAAACAAGCCATTTACTACTCTGCCTTGTAAACAATATCTAACAATATTATATATTTATTTTATATCAACTTTAAAGTAACAAGTTTAATAGTAACTTAACTGTAAAGTTTAAAAGTAATAATAATGAATATCTGTTCTGCTATAATGGAAATTTAAAAATTAGATCAATTTTCTGATTTGAGAGTGAAAAATAAAAAGGAATTAGCACCTAGTTATAAAATGAATTTGCCATTCTTCTATTACAACCTGCTTTCCATTAGAATAAATATGCAGAATAAACAACAGGAGTTTTCAAATTACAAAGATATTCTTATTGTAATATAATACTAAGTAATAATATAAAATTTAAAAAAAAAATGTAAGTACTAATAAAAAGATATTTAAATCTCTTTCTTGACTGAAAATGCAAAAAATTTTTAAATTAGTAGCGGTACATGAACGTATAATGACACTGTAAATACCAATTACCAAGATTGTTAATTTCTGGAAGAAGTAGATTTGGAGCAGTAGGCCTATAATTCTCATGAACGATTATTGTTTTCACGAAGCTTTCTAAAACGTTGGGTTCTGCCATAAAATTTACCCCGACGTTTTTCATCCCCAGTCTAAAAATCCTGGAACAATAGGTAAAATTAATTTCCATTTAGATATGTAAATTTTTAAAATTTGAGAAGATCCTCCAGTCGTTTGTGGGGGGGGGACTGTTTAGGATTTAACTGTAACTGGTGGATCAAGGCAACTATCAAACTACAATTTTACAAACATACATTTAAAAAAACAAAAACCTTGTTGTAATTATTGTCAGAGACTTGAATAGAAATAAGATTCTATTTTTGATGAATTAAAGTAAGAGATGCGTTGAGCTGTCCAGATTAAAAGTTGGTGTTATATTCATGGGAGATTGAAAACCTTAAAAAATATATTTGCAATAAGTATAAAATAATGAATTTGCAGTAATTACAACATATATAGAAGTATATTTTCCTTGGCAAAAAAAAAAATGTGCCTGTATTCTTATCTTGGAATAGAAAACAATATATAATTGGAGAAATATTCATTTACCATTAATTATCTGGTACCCTGTCCAGAATTTTTATTATAATATAGGTTACAAACATTATAAACATATTTTATATCCTATGTTTACATATCCAATGTTCCATGTTTATATAATAAGTATGACTTTTTTTTTAATTATGCCTACATTTTTCACTAATTAATTCTCATGCTGGACAACAGTAAAATATCGTGTTTTTAAATTTGCATTTTTGTAATGAGTTGATAGATCCAACTTTAACTGTATTTAATTGGTGTGATATGATTCGATATAATATATATCCACTATTTCACTTTTAACCTTCTTTTGTTAAGAGCATTTAGAGAGAACATTTAGAGTAATAAATTTAATAAACATAAATATAGTAACAGTTCTAAAAGAAGAAGGAGAAGAATGGATTTTTAATTAAATATATCTTCTTGAGGTAGTTAAAGTCTTAAGTTAGGTATTAGATAATATTAAAAGGAAATTACTCCATTGCGCATGAGGCTGAGGTAACTACCCATCCTGCGCCAACATAACTTCCCATGCAAAATTGAGTTCCTTCCATTGAAAATGCGATTGTGCTATCACATGTGTTTGTCATGTTACATTTGACACCCTCCTGAATGACTGTTGTTTCTGTAACAGAAAAAATTAAGTATGAATTGAACAATATTTGATTTTTTATTTAAATCAAAGTGGCTCATTCTGACCTGACACTAGAGTGATGTTATCCATTGACAGAGTGGTGGTTTCTACGTTTTCTGTAGTCATGTCTGCTTCTATATCTGGTGGATACTGAAAAAAAAAAAGAAGTAATCTCTCACTAAACAAAACAAAACAATAATAACCTCAGACAAATAATCTTATACACACTTTTGAAAAGTTTGTGGTATGTATAACATTTCCCTCGACCTCATTCCCATTTTTGCTGTCTGAACAGCAGATGAAGTGAGCAGAAGGTGTGAATGCTCCACGCAGTCCTCCACAGTGTCCAGTACGATCTTCTATAAAATCCTTGTCCAATGAACAATCAGTACCGAGGAGGCAGTACCCCTCTCCATTTCCACATGTTTTTACGCCAGAGATGACAAAAAGCCCTATGATTATAAGTATGTCAAGATTACAGAAAATCCATTTCAGGTCATATTAATTAATTCAGTTAATTATTGTTTCCATGTAAGGTTGTGATGAAAAAGTCAGTGACCCGAGCGGGATTTGAACCAACAACCTTCGACTCGATACTCTGCTGCTCTAACTTGAGATGTCATGATGCCACATTGAGCAGGTTGTAGGTTCGAATACCACTCGTGGCACTGACATTTTCATCTCAACCAAGAGCTTATTGATATAAAAAGAATAATTAATTGAAATGATATAAAATAATTATGTGTGATTACAAATTTATTTAATTTTTTATTATTATAAATTAAAATATTAATTATATACATTTGAATATTGTACATTTTTATAAAACGTAACGGAATAGCCTTTTTTGTGTTGTATGAAAAATAAAAGTAGGTTTTTTTTTATCAAGCTACAAACAGTTATGATAAATCATGATTGATCATATGGTGTGTTGGACCTGTTACTTGACAATTGGTCATTATCGATCATTTACGTATCACTGGGTTTCACATTTTGCCATCTTCAGTGTGTCTGATAAACCAAAATGATCGGTAACGACCAAATATCACTTTTATGATAGATAAGATCCCGCTATGCTGTTAATATGCTGAAAATATCATAGAATTTAATATAATTGTATACATTAAATTTTGAGTTAATTATTAATTATAATAGTTAATAGTTAATGAATTAAGAATCTTAACAATTAAAAAGGTAATTATTATTTGGAGATCGCGAGGTGCGGTTTTAGGAAAACGTTTTCTTTATCGTGCCTACGTTTCGGCCTTTATTGAGATCATCTTCAGAGCTCAAAGTGTCTGTTTTCCGTGCAGATTTGTCATTCTTGTGTGTTGTGTTGAGAGTGCCCCCCTCCAAAAGAAAAAAAAACGTAATAGTCAAAATTCGACAGATAGCTGCATTTTCTAATTTCCTTACAGCACTAAACCAGATCATCAATCAGAATGTGCATGTAACAATGAAATACTTTTAGTCGTATTATCGTTATTACATACCAGGATCAACGAGAGGAAGTGCAGAACTGTAAACAGCAGAAACTATGATAATTAGCAAAGCGGTAGAACTCATCTGAAACAAAAATCACACTTTGAAATATTTGTCAATTATCAAGTAAACTTGGTTAAATATTTCGGTAAAATTATTGTATCTATTAACGAAACGAAATTAACAGCCATCTGCGTGCTGTACGGGTCTTATTTTGATCTTCTATCTAACGTCTTGATTGAAAGGAAAAAGTCAGTGACATGAGATGGATTCGATCACGTACATTCGTTCTATACATATAGATTTTAAATATTCAATCTGTAATTTTTTTCTTATGTCTAGTTAACTGCAGGCACGGTACAATATGTACATATGTTACACTAACGTGAAATACTAACCGGCATTTCTTTTTCTTACAAAAAATTTCTTACTTGTTTATATCCAATACTTTCTCTAATTCACTAGATTTCGTGGTCCTTTCACTTAATTAATCTTTATGTAAGGTATTGGTTGAAATGAAAAAAGTCAGTGTCACGAGCGGGATTCGAACCAATGACACTGGGCTAAATAAGCTGTTGCTCTACTACTTGAGCTAGCGTTGCTTCGTTCCACTCGGACACCAACTTCCCATCTCAACACACTGACATTTGAAAAATGGCAAAAAGGAGGGAAAATTCGAAAGGTTGGGCTGAGATGGGAAGATAGTGTCCGAATGGTCGAAGTCACGATAGCTCAAGTTGTAGAGCAACAGCTTATTTAGCCCAGTGTCATGGGTCATTAAGCCGAAGGTCGTGGGTTCGAATCCCGCTCGTGACACTGACTTTTTTATCTCAACCAATACCTTACATAAAAATTACTTTCTCTAATCTTCCACCGACTTACTGGAAGTTGAAACGATTATCGTTAAGTTGGTGACATTCTATTTTCTTCGATTTCAGTTATTAGTGAAAAGTTTCGCATTTAATGTCCTATGTCCGAGTTAAGTTAATCCGTATTCATTGTGTGATGGGTGTATTTATTGAACTTCACTTTGTTTTACTGTTTATTGCCTATAAGTATTTCCGGACGACTGCCGGTACCCCCTTTTGTTGGAACTCGGAGCATACTCTCTCGAATGAATCCCCGAATGGACCGGAAATACACATAGACAATAAAAACTAAAACAAAGAAAAAGGTTGTGAAATTCAATAAATACCCCCATCACATGATGAATTGAACAACAACAAACAAAATAAAAGGAAAAGGCGTTTCGTCTTAATCTATATTGAATGCATCCTTCAAATTAAACAACTTGTTCAAATCCATCCACAACTGGCTCTAAATGCTACAAGAAAGGTAGCAAAAGCGAAAGTTTTCACTATATCAATTAAAACCAATAATAGTTTTATTTTTTTGTATAATTCTGGAACTTTGGGACTTTTCATAAACGACATTTAGTAAACTTCGTCTACTAATTAACCCCCGCGTGTTTTAACGCTACAATAAATGTTAATTTTCTCAACTTTTAAAAGTTATTAAATTAGCAGGACGGCGAATGGTTGTAGTTGTTATAAAAAGAGGTACTATTCTACTTAGCCAAAGGCTAAGAAGCTGTAACGGTACAAGAGAATTGGGAACACCGTACGACTGGCGACTTTTCCTCTCAACAGTTAGGATCGGTTAAATTTGTATTCGCTATCATATGAATATAAGGCGGGATTAGAAACTTTTATTTCCCTTTTGATTTTATTCATATCTGTTTGGTCTATAAAATTAATCAAATTTGATTGAATTTAAAATTCTGGATTTGAATACTGGGAGAATACAAATTTTCATTATTTACCTTTTGTTTACACCACGAGACAATTCCGTCTAAAAAGTCCAATGCGTAAGCAAGAGTGTGTAAAATAAGGCTTCTTGTTTAATTGAGCTTGATAATTTAAAAAAATGAATTAGTTGTTTGCTTGAGTAATGCTACTGGTTTGGGAGGATCAGGTGTGCGTCTACCACATATTGAAGATAGAATCCTTGAACAATTGAGAAAGTGCAATACTGTACAGGGGCTAACTGCTAAGAGAGAGAGAGAGAGAGAGAGAGAGAGAGAGAGAGAGAGAGAGAGA
>CM077104.1:9686663-9740358 GCA_039619505.1 Cimex hemipterus
ATCAAGCTTAAGATCGTAGGTTCGAATCCCGCTCGTGCCATGGCCTTTTTATCTCAACTATCTTATTTAATTGTAATATATTAATTGGTCAAGCGGACCACGAAATTAGTGGATGATTTAAAAATGATGTATACATCACTAAAGCTCTCCATTTCATTTGGCGTGGAGAATCCAATCCGATTTCACGACATTTGAAAAATGGCAAAAAAGAGGGGACATTCAAAAGGTTTAGAAAAACATTTTCTTTATCGTACCATCGTTTCGATCTTCAGTGACAGCATCTTCAGGGCTCAAAGTGTGTTTTCTGTGTAGATGTGTCACTGTTGTATGTCGTATTGGATGTGTGTCATACAACAGTGACATATCTACACAGAGCATATAGATAATAATTAGCCTCAATAAAGATCGAAACTCTGGGTCGATAAGGAAAAATTTTTCTAAGCCTACATCACACCAGACCGCATCTTGCGAACTCCAAATAATCATATGTAACAAGTTACATCACAATTTACATATAACAGAAGCTTCTGTTACTTTATGGTCTCATTTCATATTTGTTGAACACCACTGGCCTAGTAGGAAAATTTATTACGAACGTTTCACTTGTTCTCGGGATTTTCGGTAAGTTTAAAAATATACACCGTATCTGACTCGATATATCCGGATGACCGTTATGGCAGCTTTCTTCTTTTCAAGAGAAAGAGGAAATGAATAATCACGTCGACTCGCATTCACAGCTCCGTAGATTTACCTAATTGTTTTGCAACAGTCGTGACACCCGCTTAAAGGTAAGGACAAAAGTTTCCTTTACGGAAGTATATATGATTTATATAATTAACAATTGAAACAGGAAGAAAGAAACGTCTAAGATTGAAAAAACTGTTGGGTTTTTTAGACAAATTAACCGTTAACTAGTTAATAAAGCTCATAAGACTCCATAAATTAATAAATTGGGTGGGGACTAAAATTTTTAGTCATATAAACCATAACTAGGACTAAACTATACCACCTTGGATACAAAATTAGCAATAACTTATAAAGTTTTAACAGGTTACAAAAGAGTAGAACGAGAGACAATAAAAAAATCAGGTTCAGGTATATTCTATATAAACAGAAAATTATACTGCAATCACTGTCGATGCTTTTGACCATTTTTTTCCCAATATGGTAACTATAATTAAGTCTGGATCTCAAGGTATTTAAAAATCTTAGCCTGTGGTAACAAGCTTTTTATGAAATGATTGAGAATATGTGGACTGCGTCGAATAAACGATATCTCCTCAGTCTTGCCACCGTTCGGTCTGTCCTCCATTTTCCAAACTTTTTCAATAAGCTTTGGGCTGAAGGCGTTAAAAAAAGTCAGCGCCACAAGCGGGATTCGAACATATCGGAAGGTCGTGAGTTCGAATCCTGCTCATAACGCTGCCTTTTTTATCTCAACTAATACCTTAATTAAAGATTAATTATTAAAAGTTTTACAAAAAGCTTCAAATTTGTGTGAGCTCATTTTGGATAAAATACACTTTAACATAGAAATGTATCAGGATCACTTCATTGGGAACCTTAAATTAGTTCTTTTACCTAAAAAGGAAAAATGGTTTTGAGGGTTGTCACTTGTGCCAGGCCCTGTTACTAAAACGTTCATTACCCATCATCTTCACGACAGTATTAAGAGAACACGATAAAAATTAAAAAATAGATAAAAACAATAAAAGTTATAACTGTTCTGCCCTCAGGGATGTATCAAGACCTTAAAATGTCTTACAGACAAACGGGTCACAGACTGTAAAAATTCATGTAATCACAAAGTAGCAGGTAGACCGTCGGGTGGATTCGTCCACCCGACATCAGGTAAGTCCAAAGAGATAAGGGCTGATGGGGCGGATGGGGAAAGGATAGTAGGATCGAATGTGTTAAAGACGATGTTGGTGAAGAAGTGGGGGATTACTCTCAAGGTGGCCAGTCAGTGCTGAACCACCGTCTTAGTGGGCAAGATGCTCCTTTATGCTTGGCTTACAGTGCTTTTGGGTGCAAGGGCGATGGGCCAGGATGGCGAAAGTATTGCATCCAGCTTTTTATCAGGTACTGTGTCTGATCGACAGGTCTCGTCCGCAGAAAATATTTTATTGTCAAATCAATGACTTTCTATAACTGTAGTTCATCCCAGTCTTCACCTCCCCTTGGATTTATTAAGATTATTTATTCAATCTATATAAAAATCGACAAATTTGACATAAAAATTGAACGTACTTAAGAGCTTTATTAACAACATTCATATTAACAAATAAAGCCGAAATGTTATTAAAAATTAAAAACAAGCCTTTAATTAATTTGATATAGTAATAACTACAGATGTGTTTTTATTATTCATGAATATTTCTTATTTTCCAGATTAAAACTTAGGTTTATTTAAAATTACCATTATTTTGCCAGCACGATCATTGATAAGTAAAATCGTCAATTATATCGAAATTATTGGCAATAAAAATTGTTAATTTTTACCAGTAAACGCGGGCAGGTAAAAACCATTCTGGGCAACTTGTCGGCCATCTCCGTTAAGCTCAATAAACTTTAAAAAAGTTGAGAAGGGGAAATGGAATATTTTCATTGTTGGTATTTTGACAATTTACTATTGTTTAAAACCCAGCAGAGGGTTGCAAAAACTCTGAATGCGGAAACCCTAGAAGCAGAAGATTTCAAATTAATAATGCATTATAAACATAAGCCCTGCGGTAAGACCGGTTAAAATTGATTTATTTGCCGATTCAGCAAATTTATTTTTAAAAATGTATCAATTATATTTGATCTGCTTCATGATGTGAGTATCACTCATCAATTATAACCAGAATACGCGTAAAAACCGAAACTTTAATATTGTATGAAAGCTTATTCGTTTAACTTTTAATTATTTGTTGGTTTATATTAATTAAGATTTAAAAAAAAAAAAGATCAAGTCGCTTTCAGTCCAAAAGTCAGATTTATTTCCTGGTCAAATTGGTAAATCGTAATTAAAAATCGTACCCGCAGAAATATTATCTTGTTGGGATACTTCAAAGTACTAGGTTTAAGTTTAAAAATGTTTTACACATTTTGTACACAATCATTGACAAGTCTTTCCGAATTCTTCGTTTTAATGATATTCGGTGGTACAACGTTATATACAATTTCATTCAAAATTTAACTATAAATACTTCCAGTTGTATAAAATGTTGAAGTTTTGTGATGGTCAATAGTCAATAAAATAATTCAAGCATACATAATAATGTAATGTGTAAAAAGATTATTTTTGCAATTCATAAAATGCTTTCTATTTTATTGTATTAAATTTCTTATCTATATATTTCAATTTAAGAAGCTTTCAATCGGTCCTAGTTAACCAAAGTATTAATTTAAATTGATTTATAATTTTTGATAGAATGTGTCAAGATAGCTCAAGTGGTTAGAGCACAGGGATTAAAGCCGGAGGTCGTGGGTTCGAGTCAAGCTCCTGACACTAATTTTTCATTTCACCTACCCTTTAAATGAATTTATTGATCAATTTAATTTAAAATGATCTATATTGAAATGTGTAATTTTAATAAATTAATTATTCATTGAAATTCATTGAACATTTTTCTAACAGAATGATGATTAATTTATGATAATCTCCATCACTCAATAGGGACGTATTTTTAAATGTCCTAATTTATCAATTATTGTATCAATTGGATGACATAAATTTTTACTTTATTGTGTGCTCGGGCCTGAAGAAGGCGAAAAGCCGAACAGGCAAAACCAGAGATAACAGGATCACCTGGATGAGGGCTGCGGGTTCACCTCGTAGACTTCGAAGGATTTTTTGTCCATTAAGCCATTCTTTTACATTAATCTAACTAGATCAGACCTGAACTGTAAACTATGTTTAAAAAAGGACACACATGAACTTTTGACGGGTGTTTTATGAATACAGTGACAGTAATGCTAGCAATTTGAAAAGAATTGAAAGTTCCAATCTTCACTTTCGGTAATTTCGTTAGAACAAACTACTGAAGTTATGAATTTAGTCGTGTTTGACCTGAACGACTCAATGTTTTGTATCAGCTACGTCTCTTAAGTTTTTGATCAGAATAAGCAAAGCTAAGTGTACAAACATTGGATATTTTTTGTGTATCGGTTTTCAAAGGAGTAAGCTTCAACAAACATGCGATTTGTATTGTATTCGTTGGATGCTGTTTTAAGATGAGAATTTCTGATGAAGACCCATTCGATTTGTATATTTGAAACCGTCAAACTTAATAAATAACATCACCTTTAGTGCATGTTACGAGAGGGTTGTAAAACTTTCTTTTACATATGGGCGAAGGGGAAATGACCGATGTGTATAGTTTCGACTTTTGAACTTGAACTTGACTTTTATTTATTTATTTTTTTTAATCCTGCCACGGTGAAAAAATGTCGAAAAGATGACAATGTGCGATCTCGTCGAGCGGCCTTAACCGTGTTTCGGGTGGAGCGTTGACCCTCCTGCAGCAAGGTCGCCCGGGGACTCTCAGTAACGGTCCGACTGACGTAAGGATACCCGTAACGGGACCATTCACCCACACTCTCACACTACAACTATATACGCACAAGCACAAGTCCGCATAAGCAACTCGGTCATTCTATCCTAAACCGCGCGTTGATTGGGGCTGGTTCGTTCACCGATGGACGAGTCCGGATGAGCAATCGTCGTTGAGCACCACCCCGATGACGAAACCGACCCCACAAGACTTCATCCCTCTCTCGTCCTTCCTAGTTCAGAACCAATCGGATTCACTTACTAATAATTCTTGCTCCTGTTCCATTTTTTAGACGTTTTATCTTAAACTTATTACGAATATGAATATCAATGTTCGAATATAAAGTATCCTCTTGTTCTAAATGTTACTATCTCACAGCGCGATAAATTTATACGGATGGAAGTAAAATAGAAAAAGGAATTGGTTGTGCTTTCGTAGTGTAATGCAAGAAATTTAAATTACGTTTGTGCTGTACTAATAATAAGGCTGAACTATTTACTATGGGACGTCAGTCGTCGCAAAAGTTTAGACGTAGACAGGGCGCTCATCACTGTAAGAGAAAGGTCCTGGGTTCGATTCCAGCGGCCCTGCATTCGAACCCGAAAAAAAAACTGGTTGCTATCCTTCAGGTAATAATACGGCCGAACAAAAACATACTTCATCAGAGCACAATACAGCACTAATTAAGAAAGCATAATATCACTCGATCAAGAACAGAGACATTCATTGCTCTATGCCTGAACACATTATCCAGAAAATAAGAATTGAGTGGACTTAGGCACACGTAGGGAGCA
This sequence comes from Cimex hemipterus, assembly GCA_039619505.1. Taxonomy (NCBI): domain Eukaryota; kingdom Metazoa; phylum Arthropoda; class Insecta; order Hemiptera; family Cimicidae; genus Cimex; species Cimex hemipterus. Next base: position 9,691,996 of record CM077104.1, read on the forward strand.
CAGATAATGAAATGTTAGACAGATTGGTGAATGAGGCAGCAGCACAGGAAAATGCAGTTATGAACTAGGGAAAAAAATGAAAGAGGTGGCTGAGAAGAAATGGAAAGAGAAGTTGAATACTAGGATTAAAGGAAGGGGGACAAAGAAATACTTTCTGACAATACATTACGGGAAGAAGCAAGACAATTTATAGTTGATGATGGGTTTTGGTAAGTTGGTGAATAGGGTCACCTATTGGGTCTGTCTCCACTTGGAGTTTTTTTTTTTTTTTTTAATTATTTATTTTTTATTTCATTTTTTTATCAGACATGTTTCAGCAAAAAAAAACAAAAAAAAAATTGCGAGTGGAGACAGGCCCAGTGAGTGTCCATATGCCAGTTCAATATAGACAATTTGAAGATGGACAACAAGCTAACTCAGCTACTAACAGGAAATGGAAGAAATAGATATTAGGTTACTAAATTTCATATTATTGAAAATTCAAATTGTACGTGTGATCAACTAACTGACCAAATATGGTACATGAATTGATATCAAAGCATATTCTACCAGAAATATTACCATTTATTTAAATTTCTAGCCAAAATCCCATTTCAAGTATTTTAATTAATCAAAAATACCTATTTCATTTTGCAGATTTATATTTTATTTAAAATTAGATTATTATGTATTTTAATAGTGTTGCAAATTTAGTTATCTTGATTGTTAATAATTTTTTATATATTCACATTATTTTCATTATTAAGATAATAATTTATTAGTTTTAATACAATAATATTTTTGCAATCTATGCCAAATTTTATTATATTTTGGTTCTTATTTTAAATTACTGTTTAATATATTTGTATGTTATAAACGTATATACTTTACACGACTCATAATTAATAGAAAAAAGGGTAACAGTCTTGATTGGACATGAATTCCTTTTTATACTATGAATTAGCAAAATCAACACAAATCTTTTTTTTTTCCACAATCTTTTTTTTTTTTTTTTTTTTTTTTTTTAATTTAAACAAATATGAATTTTATCTCTCAAAAACTATGTACATATTTGCCAGATCATAAGGAAAACAAAGATGGTCAGGTATTCATTGCTCAATTTTAAGGCAATCCGCTGTCAATTGCGACTTTTCTTCTGCACTATTTTATTAGGATCCCAACTTGTTCTCTCTCGTGCAAATACGAAACAAAATCTCCACTTTACCTTAAAAGTGGGGATCCTTTTATATAAGCACTGTAGTTCTAATAATGAAAATTTAAGTGTGTCAAATCTATTAAAAGACAAAGGAAACGTTTTTTTAAACTAAAGGATAATAAGGAAGTTTCTCAGCTGGAAAGAAAGGTGTGCTAAAAATTTAGTCGCCAATCATAAGACTTTTAACACTTCATTGATCTTAATTTCTTAAATATTAAAATTAATTGATTGTTCTTAACTCACTACTTAACTGAAATTAGTTTACTGTGTAATAAAATTGAACTTCTAAGTTTATCTATAGTAGTGTTGTTAATTGATCAATCAATCATGTCATTACAATTATTATGGTTTATTAAGAAATTAGAGTTTAAACCTAATTTGACAAGTGAAAGGTCAGTGGGGTACATCGATAAATTAAATCCCAATTAACCTAAATACCTGGCATTTTCCTGACATTTCCCCCTTTCATTGAATTGTATAGATACAGTCTGTTACAAAGTTAAAAATAGCTTTTGTTTAACTAAATTTATTATTCCAGCAGACAAATTTTTAAATTGTACTTATTGGAATAGCAAGTGTAAAAAATATATTTAAAAAAATGCATTTTTCTTGCTATCCAACATAAAAACCATTTCAAGTTGTTAGTGCCAATTAATTTTTAAATATAATTGTGAAAACATAAATTTTCATATATTTAATTACAAGACTAATTGTGTTTTATCTATAATGTAATAAAGAATGGAATTGAAATAAATTTTTTGCTTCCATTTTTGTTGGATATTTCTCCTCTGGATTATAACATTTTTATAAACTTTTCCAACTTTTATTTTATTAATTAATATTATTATTATTATTTTTTTGTTTATTCATTAGGTAGATTCATTTCAAGGTTCTTTCCTCGTTTGTTGGCATTCGTGTGATGTAGGTTTTAGAAAAACATTTTCTTTAACGTGTCACGTTTCAACCTTTATTGAGATCATCTTCAGGGCTCAAAGTTTTTGTCTTCTGGCACTCTCAACACGAAATGCTAGAATGGCACAATTACACAGAAGAGAAGAAGATGATCTCAATAAGGATCAAAACGTTGACGTGATAAAGAAAATGTTTTTTTTCTGAAACCTACATCACACCAGACCACATCACATAATTTCTGAATAATTATTGATTAATGGTCACTGACCACCACACATTTACTGAGAAGGCAGAATAAGCCTCAAAATGCATCTAGGAAAGAATTAATATAAAAAAAAGAAAAGCTTATAAGTTCTTATAAACCAAATTTTACTAGTAATTTGTCTATCTTTAGTCCAAGGGCAAGTTAACATGCCAGGGTCTCATGCATGCCATTCAGCAGTTTTAGCGTTAGAAGTTCTAGTAAATATAAATTAAAGACTCAACCAACATCTAGCTGACTCATATTGCCTTTTCAACATACCTTCTATTAACGTTCTATGTTTGTGAATAGTACATTTCAATTTCTTTAGTCAATTTAAGTTAAACTTTTAAAGACTAAAACAAAACCTTTGCCTGTAACAGGACTTCTAGATACAATAACAACTACCGCAGAGAGCAAAAATTGTCCTGGTGTTTGTGTCCATACCCTAGCGACACTAATTTGTTACGAGGTGATGGAAGATGTACCTTGCCCTTCACCTTCTATGAGGTGTTGCATAGAAACACCCCCAGCAAATACGACAGTTTCGACAGTAGCGACGGCCACCAGCCCAAGTAAGCATCATACTACGATGCAACATACGACCACTCCACCAACAAAAAAACCCCAGGTTAAATAATTTAATTTGTATTGTGTTATATAGTGTTCGTACATGTTTTAAATCTATATGAGAAAGAGAAAGATTATAAAGTAAGCGATGTCATTATTTCTAACTAATTTAATTGTGTAATACAAATTAATTTCTTATATTTAATTAGTAAATAATAATTACTATTATTAAATACATATTTTTATAGATCATAACAGGCAAACCGAAACCGGAAGTGGCTGCCAGCACAATGACCAAACAGGATCCAGGTATCTAAATTATTCCAAAATTATATTAGTGTTTTTAGTATTCATCATAGTAATCAAAATGCTATAATATTAAAAAATGAACAACTATTATTTAGTTTTAGAATAAAAGATTGCATTTATTTCATTATTAGAAAAGTGAATGTTATTGCTATATGACTATATTCTTTATTGCTATATATTCCTGTATGATCAAAGTATAAGAACTAAATACTTTCTGCATCCCTGTCACAACATAGTCTAGCATAACATGTAAACGTGGGGTCAGTGGTCACAACGGTTTAGACACAGCGCTCATCACTGTAAGGTAAAGGACCTGTGTTTGAATCCAGCAGCCCTGCATTCGAACCCAACATGCTTAAAAATGAGCTTTTTTTCAAAAACAAGACACCCCGAGGGATATGTCCACTTTTGCAAAATTCTCGTAAAACATAAAATAAATAAATAAATATACAATTGTACATCAAAAGTTAAATGTATTAACAAATCTAAAATACAATAGGGAAGAACTGCCCTGGAGTTTGTGTAGCCGAGAGGATTGCAGATTATTGTGAAGCTGTGCTTTCACACAGTAAAAACACGACTGGGCCCCTCTGTAAAGAAGGATTAAGATGTTGTGTTACAAGGGACGCTTTTCCAAATGCTCAAGCTCCATCACCTCACAACCGAAACACTACTTCCGGATTCACACACCGGCCAACCACATTAACGACAACTGCTGCTCCTGCGACAAGGCCGCCGCAAACAAGTTCTCCACAAGTAAGTAATTAACTATAAATGGCAACATTATTCTCTTCTCAAATCTACACAATATAATTGCACAAACATAATTATGTAGTAACCATCTGTCTTTCCAGCAAAACAATGGGCATGAATGCCAGGGTGAGTGTGTTAATGGATTGTTAGCACTCTTTTGTGATGATATAGACACAGAAGCGACTTGCTCTGGGGAGTACAGTTGCTGTATAACAAATCCCCCTTCCGGTGGCAGCGGAGAAGGTGGTGAACCACCACAAAAGAGGCCGCCTCCCAGGCAGCCACCGACTACAACGACGACTCGAAGGACGACACCTGCTCCAACCCAACAACCTCTCCCACGCTGTCCTGGTTTCTGCCTGGTGAACATAATGGCAGGATTTTGTGAGAGACCATCCGTTCTTATCCCTCACACTTCTACTTGTCAAAGGGGTACTTGCAAGTTTATTTATTTTTATAAAACAATTAGTACTAAATAACAATGTAGAATTAGCTCTGAGATTAAACTTGGGCTCTTTAAGAATTTTGATATCATCTAAATGGTTCTAGAACAAACTTGTATTCAAAGTAGGAAACTTATTTCCATCTGTATTAAAGAAAAAGTTTTTATGTAATATTGGATTAATCATTATATTTTATAGGGTCAGTTTGTTGTGACAACACAAGACAACCAGTTACAAAACCAAAACCAAGACCTACACAGCCCACAACAACTCCAAAACCGTCTCCTCCCGACAACAGACCTGATTGCCCGGGTTCGTGTATCGTCTCGTATTTATCATTCACATGCTTTAGTAAGTAACAATTTCTCGTCACCTCACCTGTTTGATATTATTGATACAATTAACTTCATTCAAGGAAATGCTGAGATGACTGAGCTGTTTAAATGTAAGAAGTCAGGGACACAGTGTTGCGCACCAAAATCAATAACACGAGGAGAAAGTATAAATAATAATGAGAATACCATATCGAGAAATGATACTGTTTTAACTTCTCAACAGTCACACAGGCCAGTCCATCCGACGGTCAGACCTCCATCGCATCATTCAACAATAGGTAATTCAATTTATTTTTCATTCTACTTTCCTGATATTCTTAGTGATTTTTAAGTCACTTCAATTTTATTATATTTGTGTATATATTTTTTATATGATTAAAATGCAGTTGATTAAGCCATTAATGAGCTTCTCTCTAACTTTAAGGCCCACCGAGTGGAACGGTTGCTGCTACAAGACCTCCAGTGTATTCGAAATATGTATGTGGAGTTAAAGGTACAGAGAGGAATGGAAGAGTAGTCGGTGGTGAAGATGCTGGGCCAAGTGAATGGTGCTGGCAAGTAGCTCTAATCAACTCATTAAATCAGTACCTTTGTGGAGGGGCTCTTATCGGAACCCAGTGGGTATTAACAGCAGCTCACTGTGTCACAAAGTATGTGATGAAAAAAATCCATTTTGAAATATTAAAAAAACTAATTTTTAAACATTTTAAAGCATTGTGAGATCAGGAGACGCTATTTATGTGAGAGTCGGTGATGACGATCTGACAAGAAAATACGGTTCGGCAGGGGCTCAGACGCTCAGAGTAGCAACCACATACATACATCATAATCACAATTCACAAACCTTAGACAATGATATTGCACTCTTGAAACTGCATGGGCAAGCAGAACTTAGAGATGGTGTTTGTTTAGTATGTCTTCCAGCAAGAGGAGTATCGCAAGCAGCTGGAAAAAGATGTACTGTAACAGGCTATGGCTACATGGGAGAATGTAGGTAGCTTTAATACACTTTTCAAATATTATTCGTACATTCTATATTATTGTTTCTTATTTATATTTTTTTAGCTGGTCCGATACCACTTAGAGTAAGAGAAGCAGAAATCCCAATTGTAAGTGATATGGAATGCATTAGAAAAATTAATGCAGTTACAGAAAAGATATTCATTTTGCCTGCAAGCAGTTTTTGCGCAGGTGGAGAAAAAGGAAATGATGCTTGTCAGGTAAATAAATTTTCAATTGAAAGCAATATTATTTTGGAATATCATTCAAAAAAGAGAAATTATATGTTTTCATAATGTCAACTCATTCTCTATTTGTACTTTTACCTTATTAATTAACATAATTAATAAGGTATCAATTTGATCAATTAATATTAATACCAACCAATTAATATTAATTAACCTTTAATTGCATAGCATTATTATTACTACTTTACTTACTACATTACTAAAGCCTAAAAATCTGGTCTGTCCGATTGGCTTGGTTTGTCATACGTTTTTCGCCATCTTCAATGATCAAATTACAGGTTCATCACCTGCCGACCATACACTCAAACCTCACAATTAAGTTTGCTTTTAGGGAGACGGAGGCGGCCCCTTGGTGTGCCAAGATGATGGCTTCTATGAACTTGCTGGTCTAGTTTCATGGGGTTTCGGTTGCGGAAGAATGGATGTACCAGGTGTTTACGTGAAAGTCTCATCCTTCATCGGTTGGATAAATCAAATAATAAGTGTAAACAATCTGTAAGAATTTAAATTATTATTTGAAAGCCAGGACAGCTTTAATACGACAACGGAAATATCTCTTGAATCGTAACGATCTTTATTTAAGAGCTTTACTTCGGATTATCAATATCTTATTTATTTATTCTTCCTTGCTTCGTTCTGTTGAAATGGAGGAAGTTTTGTTCATTTTTAAAACTTTTGTTTGTGTGATACTCCATGTTGCATTTTGTATACCAGTATTGATATTATATCAATGTTGATTGTTCAATAAGTTTATCAAAATCTAGTATTAATAGTTTGTTTAATTATTTACCTTTATAGTGACGTTCTGCAAGAAAGAACACCATAAACGAATTTGAAAATGTACAAAACTATAATTATTATTACCTTGTAAATAATACTTATTTTGTGTAGTCAGTATGTCACAAAACAAATAGAACTTTGGCAATGAAGAAAAAGTACCGACCCAAAAGAAAATGTATTAATAATATATGTTGTATATTTTATTCTCTCTAATGGTTTGTTGTTAATTAATACATGTTATTAGATACTTTTTGTTCCAACTGTTTTTGATTTCAATAAATCATTAGAAAAGTATGGAAATTTCTTTGAAATTTAGTTCCAAGTGTGACTGACCTTTTTTTATATGATTTTTATACAATTTATGTACAATCAAAACAAACATACAAGGTGTTACAATAATGTAAAACAATTATTATGACAAAATTTGTATTTACAATTTGTGATCGGTAAAACATAACAAAAACCGTATAATTTTAGGTGTTCACTTCAATGTTTGGGGTGAGATTAATAAGTCGGTGGCTGTTTTCCACAAGTTCTGTAAGTGAAACTCTGCCCCGTTGTTTTATAAATTTAACAACTGATTCCAGTTCCTTCTTGGTTATGTATATGAATTTTCCTCTATCATCGACCACTCCTGTAAAAAGGAAAAATCAAAATAAACACGCATACAACAATGCGATGAGGAATGCTTTACCAGTTAACCGGCCTTCGTTTTGCAGATCCTGAACCCTATCGATAACAGACTGCGATTTCATATTGAATTTTGCACCCAAGTCTTCAAAGGTCACCACTTTCATATTCTGTATTAGCAAAAATAAAAATAAAAAAATTAAAAAAAATAACATTTAGCACATGATTGTAAAGTGTATTAGTTTAAGCTTGAAATATGAAATAAATATACCTCAATATATGAGATAAATTCTTGAAGAAGGTTCACATTTTCACTGATGTCTACATCATCGAATCCTTCTTCTTCCACACTGAATGCTGATTTGAGTTTCAAATATTCTTCGTGTTCCCTCTTCAATCTCTCTTCTTCTTCGCGTTTCTCTTGTTCTTCTCTAAGTCTTTCTTCTTCCTTTTCCTTTTCTTCTAATTTTTTTCTTTCTTCTTCAGCTTGCTCTTTTTTTTTCTTTTTCGCTTCCCTTTCCCTCTCTTCAAGCTGTGATATTACTTTGTTTAATATTAGTTCACAACTATAAAGCTACAATGGTCATACCTCTCTGTGAGCTTTTTTTTCAGCTTTTGCTTCTAATTTAGCCCTCTTTTTCGCCCCCATTTTTTCTTTTTCAGGTTCGAGGCCATCTTTTTCCTCTTCATGATCAACTACTCGTTGTTGAGCTAGATTTAAAATTTACATTTAGTGTTATTTTTCAGCATTTAATCATTTAATTTCAATAATCCTAATTCCCCAACTGCCAACTTGGACTTCGCTGTCAGGATTTTTATTTTGTACAGCTCACAATTAACATTATTACATGTACATGTAATTTAAATGTTAGAATAAATCTATTTGATTGATTAATATTTTTATGAACATAAATGAACTTCTAACATAGGTTTAGTTTATATTTTGGCAAAAACCATCATATCAGTTATATTTTGGCACAATTTCATACAAATACATAGTTCGATAGCAACCTATCATTTTTGATCTGCCTATCTTCACTTATTTTTATCAATCATGTTTTTTTTGTGATCTTCAGTGTTGAGAGGGGGACTCCACAGAAATAACGTGGACTTTTCAGATTTGCATCTCTGGAAGGGGTATCTCTCTGCATTATAAATTAAAATCACCGAGACGAATGGGGGAGAGGTTAAGACTAGTGCCATTTTGTCAGACAGGTTTATAAGAAACTAAATATTCAATCAAGGTTATTTTATGAGTAGCAAGCAGAGAAGCAAGCCAAACGTTCAAACTGATCGAACTTTTACATTTCGACTACACAACATGGATGGAGACAGAAATTAGCCAAACGCTGTCTGTAATTTAAATGCGAGAGAGGATGTATTCCATTATTTGGCAATATGCCCTGTACTTGACGAGTTCTGCATGATGTACCAGAACGTTTTCAAGCTAAGTGAATCCCAGCTAATTTCTCTGCTAGACTCCTATTGTCGACCACTCTTTAAATTTTTTATAGCAATATTATAGATACACTCTAGTGCAGTAATTCAACTTTTAAATATTCTCACCTGTTCTTATCAATAGTTTGTGCCTTTTCCTTTTATTTTTTTAATTAATTTGTTTGTTTTTATTTATTTACACAATATTTATATTTATATATTTTTAGTTAGTTATGATTAATTTTTTGCATCTCTCTCTTTTGATTTCTGTGTCTTTTATTCTTGAAACAATCTGACATGCATTGAAAGAGGGTGAAGAGGAGAAAAAAGAAATATGTATGTTTGGGCTTTCCGGAAAATTATGCATGTTTTCATGTCGTCTTTCAATAACTCCTCTATAAAATAAACTGTTTTATGTTTCCTGGATTATTCTTTTCTATTAATGTCAATAATTTGTAATCCTTTTCCAAACAAAAATGTTTGTTTACCTCAGTAGCATTTTTTACCCCAGTTTTGGCTTTTTCTCATTTTCTGATTTCAGGGCTTTGCTATAAACAACATGTGACATTTGTTAATCGTTTCTTTTGTTACAGCCAGTTTATTTAGCCTAGTACAGACGGACAGAATGTTACTTGGGATTAATTCAATCATTCTTAGGATTTCATATTACAAATTTAAAACTGGCCATAACGTGTGGTGTTTAGTGACCATTAGGTTTATGATTATTGGAGATTGGACTCTAAACATACTACACAAGAATGGCGTATCTACATAGAAAACAAACACTTTGAGCCACGAAGATGATCTCAATAATGATCAAAACGTTGGCATAACAAGGAAAATGTTTAGAAATGATCAACATTGGAGTGAGTGTGGGGTTCAATCCTTTTTAAAACCTATGTCACACCGGACCGCATCCCACGACCCATAAATAATCATTAACTAGCCATCACTAAACACCATACATTATTATTACTATGTCCATGAGAATTGAATTCCCATAAAATGACGATTATTGTTTCAAATTCAGTTTTGAATACTTGTACTGTTTGTAACAAGTGGAGTTCTATTTTTGCTGGATGCTGTAGGTGGTTTAAGAAAACTGCAGTTTTTCTATTTATTAAAAAAACCGTCAAGACCATTACAATTTTTTTTACTATGGAGACCTCTACCATGCTTTTACTGTATCTTGGAAAGGCTACCTTCATGTGAGTGTACAGCCAACCAGTGGAAACCCAGAGGCTCCCCTGTCTTATACCATTTATTGCATGTTGCACTAGGCGACATTACAGAACCCCTTTTCAAGGATGAGGATAAAAACCATTTACAATTTATATTTATTTATACACCTATGGAAAATGTCATAATTTCTGGGGGCGTTTTAAATACACAAAATAATGAAATACCTGCTCTTAGCCTGGCTCTAGCTCTCGGGTCGACTGCTCGCCTTGGCACCACCTCATCTTCATCAGCCTCACTTTCTGGAGAAAAAAAAAGTTCAGATGAAACTGTGTTGAACTATTCTAAGTGAGACTCTTTTAAATGGTGTCAAACTACAATAGTTCCATCTCGTGATGAGATGTTAAGAAAATTGTTTTCTAACTAACTTGATTTGCTACGCTGCCAGAGAAATGAAAAAAGAAATACAATAACTACACCAGATACAATAGCCAAAATTATAGTTAAGTCCATGACGTTTAAAGTAAGGAAACTGAGTTCACAATTTCACGTAAGTTCCCATATTACCAAAGCACAACTGAACAAACCGTACTATAAACTTCTCCACGTTGTAAAGGATATGAATCTGAATTGCAAATAATCTGTTGGGGAGTGGTAAATTATTAGATATACAAAATAAAATCTTGAAATGACAGTTTATTAATTTTAAAAAGTTAATAACAATAGTAAAGAATTATGGTAAAATCTTTACATTACAATTTTTTTTGTTTCTGTTTAAAATCAATCAAAGTTGTAATTATATTCGCCTAAATAGAAAAGAACATTTATTATATATGATTTTCTTAATAATTTTATTGTAATAAATAAAAAGTAATTATTAAATTCGATATATCGAGTTGATGAAGTGTTGACGAGACTGTTACTTCAGAAAGCAGAGGTTACTTTTACACTCTTACTTTATACGTGTCCTCAGTTTTGGTACAATGCTAGGTTGATTTGTCAGTTTGACTTTATTTTTTATACTGCGCTTTATTTGATAAAAAATGAGAGAAATAATGTTAAAATTGTATATTTGTTTTCCATTTTTGTTTATGGTACTTAATGGAAGTTCCGCTTTGTACTTTCACATTGGAGAAACGGAAAGAAAGTGTTTCATAGAAGAAATACCCGATGAAACTACTGTAGTCGGTATGTAAATATTCGACATTTATTTTTCACTGTTTTTGTCTCGTAAATCGTCAAGTTTTTTTATTTATCCGTCCCAACAAACAAGTGTTAAATTTCTTACTGGCGTGTGATATGCTTGATAAGCTTGAGATTTCTAAAATTGGGCTGCACAGACGGATGTGCAGTTAAAAAATATATTGGTTAAAGGTTTCTGGTATACCCTTTATTTTTATTTTTATTTTTTTTCTCAATATAATAAAAAAACTTTGATTTTGAAACATCACTTGAGTAGTTCAAAAATGCGTTTGTCAGCATTTAAAAAGTGGAACAGCTAAGCGATTCAAATCTAAACTAATGACCACACATTTCTCGAATTTCTTTTTTTTATATAAGTTTTACACGGTGCGGTTTTAGTTGATTCACCGCCTGGTTGGCTCTCAACTAAACGAGACTTGGTTGGTTTCACACTAGACAACTCGTGAAAACAATTCAGTTGTTAGTATCTGCGAAAGAGAGAGTTCTTATTGTGAAGAAGAGAAGCAAAAACTGAGGAAACCCAGTTGGGTTAAAATGGGTTTTCCGATGTTACAAAATAAAGAAATCGGCACTTCCTTACAATTATTGTCATGTCATTTTCCTCCAAACTTCATTCATTTTAATTTTATCACCATACTCCTCAACCTGCCCTACATATTTGTTGTGGATGATGTATCGACCACTTTTTACTCAAGAATAATCTTTAACTAATGTGGCTGGTTGGGGAAAAAAATTTACCTGCCGATCTGTCAACCTATTTTAAGGCCATAATAAATTAATTAAATCTGGGACGTATTAGGACTAGAATAATAGTCGGATTGTTGGCTGAACAGACTCCAGTGGTATATGTATAAAACCTGGAGTGATAGAAATAACCTGTTCACTTATTGTCCTGTGGCCTATTTAAGCCGAGATACTTAATCTTGGAAGAGGAAAAACCAGAGCCTGAAGGATACATAGGGGGAACCTTTGAGGTCTGGTAAAAAGCCTTAAGCTTAACGAGGAGCTCTAGATAAAAGAATGGAGATGCTCCATAGACCAATATTGATCACAGTGTGCAGGTCATAAAAAGGCTGGCCCATACATAATCTAATCTAAGAGAGTAAACAAAAAAATGAAAGAAAAAAAGCGATTTCTCACAAATACTGTTGTGTTACTTCCCTCCAAACTTCATCAGTTTAATTTTGCCAACCAGGGGTGATAAGATAGCGCATAATAACCATGCAGTTGATTGAGTGCGAAAGGGTTTGGGCGATTCCCTGTCGTTTGCTATGGGGCTTCACTCCATCTTGTTGAATTGTCTAACTGCCTCATTTTAAACTAGCCTTTTTGTTAACTTTTACCATCACATACAAACCAGATCGATGTAACAACTATTAAAACGTTGACTGTAAAATTTGAAAAGATGAATTGTTCCAAACGTGTGCCAGAAAGTGTAAAAAAAATTTTTTTTAATTAATTAATTTGATATTCATCTGATTTGTACACGTTCGATCATGAAAACGTAGCCAGCAATTAAACATTTTTTGTGCTTTATCTTTCCATAGATTGAACCAAAGAAACTATGTACGTACGTATAATATAAGGGGAATGGGAGCATGAAAAAAGTCTACAAGACAAGAGCTGACCACAGTCCCATAAATAAATATTAATATATTATCGATGTTGTTATTATTTTCCAGTGAATTACAAAGTAGAAGTATTTGATCCAAGAACAGGGGGTTTCATGCAGTCTAACTCAGGGATTGGCATGCACGTCGAAGTGAAAGATCCTGATCTTAAGGTCATATTGTCCAGAGTAAGTGTATGCAATTTATTCAAATGAACAACAAACGACTTTTCTGTATTTAATTAAAATAGATTGATACATGTAAATTTACTGTACAGAAATAAAGGATTGTATATTATTTTTTAGGTGTACAGTTCTGAAGGAAGAATTTCTTTCACTTCACACACCCCCGGTGAGCATGTAATTTGCTTATATTCAAACAGCACTAAGTGGATTGGAGGGACACAATTGGTAATTATGTTTATATTAAAACGCTTGCTCTTTTGCTTATACAATTTCATTCCTTTTTTTAAAACAAATTTTAAATTAAACTTTACCCATTTATTTTTATTTATCTTTGCAGAGGGTGCATTTGAATATTCAAGTCGGTGAACACACGATCGATTATGCAAATATTGCGCAGAAAGAAAAACTAGGAAATCTTCAGCTAAGGATGAGGCAACTGTTGGATCAAGTTGAAGCAATAACAAAAGAACAAAATTATCAAAGAGTAATTAAAAAGTGATTACTTCATATCAGTTTTCATTTACTAACTCTTGTCTTAAATTTCAGTATCGAGAAGAAAGATTCAGAATGACTTCAGAAAGTACCAACCAAAGAGTATTTTGGTGGTCTTTTGCACAGCTGATAATGCTCATCCTAATGGGAGTTTGGCAAATGAGGCACTTAAAACGCTTTTTTGAAGCTAAAAAACTTGTGTAGAAAATTGCTAAATTAATTTAATATCATTTTTTTTCTAAACCCATTTTGTCTTTTACCTCCATTACTTGATAATACATTTGTCTTCGGTTGATTTGTTAAATGTGAAATCAGTCGTTTGTTACACTTTTCATCCTTGTGTTTTAAGAAGCAGAGAAAAGCATGGTTTTCAGAACTTTTATTAACTTATTCTGTTTGCATCGTTGGCTAAAATTTTTGTATATTTAAGAAGTGGTTTAATATTGAATAAATTAACAAAAAAGAAAACAAAAGTGTGACAGTTATTTCTAGTCTTTCCATTTTGTTAATTTACAAAAATTTAAAAAAAGAACGCATCTTAGGTGAACAAAGACACAATAAAGTTACCTTTTTTTGAAATGTGCACAAATTACAAACTTATTTGGACTGTTAACGGTTATCAGAAAACTGGAAACAAGCTTTGTAACTAAAACCAGATATCAATCATGTTATTAAGTCATTTATTTTTCCATTAAACCAGTCCAAACAGGGAAAAACACAGGATAGGACAGTCAATTACATAATTTTAAATGTGTGTTAAAATTGAACAGTGAAATTATTTGAGTGAGGATCAGGTAAATGGTCATTGGATGAAGAAAATACCAAAACCATGCTTCACTCAAATGACATAATTCATATTCTCTATTATAATTTTAAAAATAATCACAAAAACGCCTTAAGTTAAAAAATTTTAAACTACTATTATAATAAAATAAAGCGAAATATACATATACACATACACATTTATACATTTTCTTTTTGAAAACTTGCAGACTATTCTGGACCAAATGGATCACAATTTAAACTATTCTGATGGCACGCTTAGACGGCAACTAATTTGCCGTTTAAGTTGGAACATAAAACAGTTCACCTTAGTTTAAGGTGAGGCAGTTTAAAAAAAGGTGAGATTTGTTTTGGAGCTTCGACAAGTTCGTTAAAAAGATACAATGTAAAAATAAAAAAGCAACTGATCGGGGTGCATCCAACGAAACTAAATTCAAAACTTTAAGGGCTGCATCATATGATGAAAAATTAAGTCTAGATTTAACAGAAATATATTTACAAGATATAATTTTTATTCGATCGATATCAGCTGTCTTATACGAGGAGGACCACACCAAATTAAAATACTCCGGACCATGAGTTTCCATTGCAAAGCCAGATGTTCTATTTAACCTAAGATTCCTATATGCTCTATTAATAATAATTCAATCAAGATTGAAGTAATTTAGAAAAACTTTTTTACATTTTTTTTGCCGCCACAATTTTTCTAAACTACCTCATTCTAGACTGCTCCTCACGAATCCAACAATTATTAAACGACCGATTAACAATTAGAGATAGTTGTCCTCAAAGGTGCTTATTGTGAACGGCAACTCCCAGATTTAGAAACTGTTTAAATGTAGTACCACCAAATGATTAGAACAGTAGTAACGGTACTTTTGAGTGGAGGAGGGGGAGATACTGGTATCAAAGTACAAATTAAATAACTGGATTTAAACTAAAAATAAAACATAATAAGTAAACATTATAAACAGATTTATTTACATGAGATTTTAGATAAAAGTAAACACAATTCATACCTTTTATTAAGTATAAAACGTTCTTTGAAAAAGAAGAATAAATTTACAAATGGAATTTATGGCTTAGAAACTATCGGAATAACTTCTATGTCACCTATAAGAGTTTTTCTTTTATGAAGTTTGGTTGGCCTACTTGGTTTGTCCGAATGACCAATTTTTGTTGATTGCTAGGAAACTTGCCCAATTGACTGAAGGATTTCAAGAATTGCACTTCCAAGTTCTTCGTCTTGATTTGTCCATGAAACGTACACGTTTTTCTGTTCGTCCTCACTCCCTTCGACCTTAATAAGGACGGATTCTATGGAAATTGAACCGTCTGTGAACATTATATTCCAGCCTTTTAACTTTTCTTGAAACAGTTTATGCAGTTTCTCTGCAGTTTTCGACGGAGGGCTCGGATCTTCAAGCCGAATCGTGGAAGTAAATCTGTAAAATAAAATATAAAAATTATTATTTCAATTTGTGTAAAATTAAAAATAAAACAAATTTGCTTATTTAGACTAGGTAGACTCTAGACAGAGAGTTCTTGATAGCAGCAGTGTTGCTTGTGGGCAAATACAGTAGAATCCTTTTTAACTGAACTATAGGGAGAAGAGCTGTTTTGGATAATGCAATATTTTGGATGATCCAAGGAAGCAGTTGGCATACAGTAAAAAAAATGAAATACAGTATACTTCTCCCAAATGTAATCCGAGAAAGGGCTAAATTTTTCATGATTAACTAGCTTCAACATCTTACGGTTTAACACATTACAACTGTATTCATGAAGTTTGATTTCATTATTGCAATGACATTTAAATATTTGATATCCCAATACAATAATTAACAGCTACATTTCCCAATAGTGCATCATTTTTTACTAAAATCGATTCGGTTAAACCAAGTTAAAAGGGGTTTTACTGTCATACATAAACAAACAACACACAGAAACTCAACTCATATGGATAGCAAATTATATACCTAAATTAATTAATTTAAAACCAATTGTTACCTTTTGACTTATAAATACTCATATTTAGTTAAATTATGAATACATACAAAATTTAGGCTATTCTGAATTACCTTATGATATGACGGTTGATACCAGCCTCTTTACAAGCCTCGTCAACATCCATTAGTGAAAAAGAAGATTCCTTCATGACAAGCACTCCATGAATGACTCTCGAGCGCTTCGGATTGGGAGGTTGATTGTTATACTTTACGTTCTCTTTTTTCAGAAGACTGAGAGATACGTCTACAGGTATACGATAAGGAGTATTTATCACGCATGATTCGCCATTCGCAGGCATATAACAATCGAGATTAAATTCTCGTTTGATTTTCTCTTTGAGGAATTCCATTTTTGCGGATTCGCCATGGACAAGAAGTACATTTTTCGGTTCACAGTAATTTATGAGCTGCATAATCCCTTTAGCATCTGCATGGGCTGAGAAAGACATGTATTCAACGCTTAGTTTTACATCGACAAAATTTCTATTTTCGAATTCGATCTGTTTCGCCCCGTTTAGAATTTTGTGACCGACAGTGCCGACGACACAGAACCCAGGCATGATGACCATATTGTTCTCATTCGGGGCCCATTTTTTGAAAAGCTGCAAGCTCAGGCCTGCATGAAGCATTCCGGGTGCAGCCAAGACAACCATAGCACCAGGCGTATCTGCGTACGATTTATCAAAGGGCTTGATGTGTTTAAAATCAAACATATTCCTCTGGACGAACGTTTTCTTAATATTTTGGTTGGTCCAAGTGATGAACATTTTATAATAGTTGTTGGCCTTTTCCGTCAATCCAACGGCAAAGTACACAGGAGTTTTCAAATTCATCCTTTCCCAATGAGTATCGAGGAGGATGCAAAGTTCCTGAGCTCTCCCGAGGGCGAAAACTGGAATGAGCACTTTACCGTTCCTGTCGATGCACTCGGTAACTTTTTTAAGGAAATCTCTTTCTCTACAGCGTTTCGAATCTCGGATAGTTGTCGCATAGGTGGATTCGGTGATGAGAATATCCGGGCGACACTTGTCAATCCACGCCGCTCCCAAATGCCTGTCTGGTGTCATGTTGTAGTCACCAGTGTACACAATGGACTGTGAACCGACTGATATTTTGAACATGGCAGCACCGAGGACGTGCCCTGCGTAATACGCTTTGATCTCCAACTGGCTGTCAACAAGGAGCGATTGGTGCAGAGTGACAGCAGTCACTTTTTTCATGCAGTCTTTTATCATCTGCGACGTGAAGAAGTTCCCCTCGCCCTTCTTCTCCACGGCTATCTTCCTCATGTCTTCGAGCAGAATCGGTGCGATCGCCTTTGTGGGGTGCGTCATGTAGATGGGGCCCGTGTATCCGACCATTTCCGTCAGGTAAGGAAGAGCGCCGCAATGGTCCAAATGAAAATGGGAAATAATGACACAGTCTATAAAGCTGGTGACAGGGCCTTCGTTCGCTATGAAACTGAAATCAGGGAATCGCCTCTCGTCGTTGTAGCCCATGTGCATGCCGCAGTCCAACATGACATTCTTTCCTCCTATTTGAACCAGGATGCAGCTACGGCCGACGTCTTGCCCAGCACCCAAAGGGATCACTCTTATATTCGGCATGTCTACAGATTATGAACACATGAAATAAACATTTAAGTCGGAATTAATTCAATTACGACGCGAAGATGAGGATATCACCGAGGACAAATAAATAAACTGACATTCTAATTAATTGTCAAAATCTTAAACGGATAACTGGAGAACAACAAGTTGTAATCAGCTCGGCACCGCGTTCACTTCTTAATCCGTACACAGAAGTCAAAGCTCTGAGCTCTCCATGGTCGTCGTTGTCAATCCACAGACCTTTCACTGCCTTGAGCGCTGTGACGTCACCAAAACGTGACGTCTTCTTACAAACCAAAACTCCCAATCAATCGAAAAGCAAATATGACTGACTATTTATTTATAATTTTTATTATGTAACATGGATTTTTAAAAAGTCATTGTCGGTTTTTTTAATTTACAGTTTGTAAGAAAAAATCTATTTTTATTTTTTCCAACTTCAAACTTTTCCATTCTTCAACCACTTTTGATATGTAAACTGTTTAAAACTGGGTACCGATATTGCCACTTTCGTAGTATTTACTTTCCATAGCATTTGTATTTTACTTTTATTGCATTAAAATTTATTAGAAATTATTATAATTTTACTGACGGAAAATTTAATTAAGGAGTTTTGGAAAATAATATAATAAAAGGTTTTAATTCCATAATTTTGTTTATTGAACATTTTTTGCAACAATTAATACCGAATATAATGTGTAATGTTTAGTGATAGTTACGTAATGATTATTTAGAGATTGTGTATGATGTTCTCTGTTTGTTAAAACGTCTGTGCACCTGTTAGGCATACTGTTAATAAGAGTGTCACTTATCTCATAAATAATTTCACTCCATAGATGTTGAGAAGCTGCAGTCAGTTGTTGCAGGTCAACTGGCTGAGGATGATGATCGAAAAGCCTTTTCTGCAATGTATCCCACATAAGCTCAATCGGATTTAGATCTGGAGACAATGGAGGAATGGGAAGATGGTAAATTCCCAGGTTTTCCAAACATTGACGAACAATTCTGCTACGTCTAACTATGTCTGGCATTGTCATCCAGAAATCGGTAATCCGTGCCAATGAGATCCCTGGTTGGAGGGATTTCATCTATAATTTCTTGGACATAACGGACCGCGGTGAGGTTGCCTTCAACAATATGAAGTCCAGTTCGTCACTGTCGTCATCATTACACTGCTTCCTCCAAAATGCACTGAACGGAGCACGAACTGGGACATTGAACGCATCACCTATTCTCGGTAGACTCTTCGGCGCTTGTTATCACTATCCAGACAGAAATACGACACATCAGTATAACAGCATTCCAATTGGTGTTCTCTCCGAAGAGCTCGCTGCACCTAATTTTCCTGAGTTACTGGTGGCAGGCTGTTGCTGAATGTCTGTTCCAAAGGTCATACGATCATACGATGTGAGCCCAACTTCCCAATCCGAATTGTTTGTGTTGCTAAAGGCCTTAACAAATTCTTGTACTTCATTTAAGATCTGGCCAGCACTAGGAAAAGGTAGAAGATAGAAAAAGACATCCAATAAAAACTTGTAATGTCATTGAGTGTTAAGCGTATAAGACTTGAAAAAGAGGATAACAACCGTTAACCGCGCAGGTATAATTAGACCGTACACCTTTGCTTAAAACGGTACTTTTTAGGGATTAAGTCTGCGTTTCTGATATGTTCCATTGGATCATCGATTCTTTTTCTAAAATTTGTTTAACGTGTAAGTTTTTATTGATGTGTATATTCATGAGTTTTAAGTTATATTTTTCTGATTACATAGACGTATAAGAGATTTTAAAAAAGAAAAAAAGAGAGATAACAACCGTTAAAAGCTCAGGTACAGATTCGACCTGAGTTCAGTTATACTTAAAACGGTACTTCTTGAAGGATAGGAGGATGTCTTTTAGTCTATCCTAGTCGATCGTCGGTCCTTTCCATTTTATTATTTTTTTAAATATTTTATTTGTATAATTTGCAAATTGTTATTGATTTGTGTACTCATGAGGGTTTTCGTGTTGCATGATTTGTTTCGAAGAGCACTTTCAGCTTTCGTAAATTTACTGGAATTTATAATATTTTAATAAATTTCATTATAAATAGTAATAATTAATATTTTTGTGTACGGTTTTGGTTGAAATGAAAAAGCTAGTGTCACGAGCGGTATTCGCACACACGACCTTCGGCTCAATACGCCGCTGCTCTGGCCACACCGATAGCTCAAGTGGTTAGAGCAGCGGCGTATTTAGCCGAAGGTTTTGGGTTCGAATCCCGCTTGTGGCACTGACTTTTTTTATCTTAACCAAAACCTCAATCTAAGGTAGAAGGTATTATCTTAGACCGTGATATGACCTTAGCCTGTTAAAAAGCCCTTGACAATTAATAATAATAATACCAAACGAAATCAACGAATGAAAAGAATATGAAAGCGTAGCACTAAACTAAGACCATAAACACTATGTACTGGTTATTTTGACTACGATAGCTCCAAATTACCTGTAACTATTTTGAAAGATAATCAATTTAATTTTGAACTAAATAAATTTCGTGGTCCGTTAATTTTACCCCTCAGAGAAGTTGTTCTTTTCCTTGTACGGTAGTACAAATAAGATGTTTATTGTAGGATTTTTTTTTTGTAGTAGCTAGTTTTAAAATAAATAAAAATAAATAGAGCCTATGGTCAATAAGAGTTCATAAACAGAGAATCGATTATGGTAGTTCCTTAACTCAAAGGGCGAAGTACTGGCGTTTCATAAATTGAAAGGGTTCCTTTTTACATGAGATCCGTACACAATAATTAATCACACTTAATAAATAATTTTATTATAACAGTATATTTTAAACATAGAATAATAATATGTAAAGTAAGTGACACTTAGAAATTTTGTTGATCCTCCATTGAGGGATAAGGAGAAATTTTACTTTCCGGATATTTTATCCATTCTGTCAGCGACGGTTTTCAATTCTGAAATCAGATATGATCACAGTGAGAAGAAAGTGAGAATGGAGGCTTTGTAAGAAACGTGACGGCCTGCCTACCTTGAAGTAACAAATTGGCCTGCAGCTTAGTCATGTTTATGGCGAGTCGGTTGCTCGGGTTGCCCGGCCATTCGGCGAGCCGGAAGCTCACTTTCAACCCGGCAGGGGTTAAAGTAGCCGATAAATCTTCAGGAGCCGGCCGCCGAAGTACGGACTTGAGGGCAGCTTGACGAAGCCCGCTGTAGCATTTTGAATAGATGGAAACAAGCCTTGCAGCGTGTTCCGGTTCCAGGCCGAGCTGTTCCAATTCGGCTCCAAGTTCGCTGAAAACAACTCGTTTCATTTACAACCAAGACGACTTTTTCGGATTATTCCATTAACGGATTTTAGATAAATTTTATCTACATACTGTGACGGGACACCGTATTTAGTTCCTGATCTCAGAGTAAACGAAAGCCCCGATAAACACGCTTTCAGATCAGTCATATCTATATTAACACATAATATATAATAAGTTGTGTGCTCTTCCAATAAAAAAGGTCAAAGTTTTCTAAAAGCTAACATTTCTATCGAACTACGGTACTTTAAACTTATTTTGTACAGTTACAAGATTTGTAAAAACAAATTTGTATAAAGAATATTTATTTTTATTAAGCTAATTGGATTTATAACAGATAAACAAACGCGTACACCATAAACAGCACGCACATAAAAGAAAATGAAGACCATAATTGCCATTCGAGCATAAGCTATATTTATCAAATTTTGTTAAAATCTTGGTACAAGAAGAACACAGTTTTTTCCTGACTAAAAAATCATGTACATATGTAATATCAAAATTTATAATGAAAAAATATCTTATACAGGGCAGACTGTATTTTTTTAAAACCAATGATGTTATTGGAAAAGAAAAAGTTTTTATTATTTTTTAGTTTAGTTTTACATATTTATATTTTTTGTACAAAAAATTATACAGAGTTCCGCGTGTGTGCGGTCCGGTGTGATGTAGGTTTCAGAAAAACATTTTCTTTATCGTGCCAACGTTTCGATCTTTACTGAGATCATCTTCAGTTTCAGAAATCACGAGATGCCGCCTGGTGTGATGTAGGGTTCAGAAAGACATTTTCTTTATCGTGCCAACGTTTCGACCTTACCTGAGATCATCTTCAGAGTTCAGTGTTTGTTTTCTGTGAAGATGAGTCACTGTTGTGTGACGCACATCGAAATACCGTTAATTTAAGACGAATAACTGATTGATATTGGAAGTTAGTCGATGTAAATTACAGACATCAACAGTTTCAAGGCGGTTGCATATAAACAATTATTTTACAATTAAAATTGAGCATAAATTTAACGCCCCTTTCAAGTAAACTTTCTAATTTTAAAAGCAAAGTGCGTCAGCCCTCTGTACAAGATTATTTTCTTGGGAGATTTTTTGAAAGGGTTCGGCAGAGAGAAGCGAGCACGCCTTTAAATACCCCTAAAAGTTCTTCTTTGTACCTTTAATAGAATAATTTCCTATTTTAAAATTACACCATTAAACTCACCAAGCTTAGCTTCTTTTCCCAGCTCGTTCATTCTGCCATACTGAAACAACAATATTTCAGACTTAAAATCAAAACTGTCGGCCGGCGATCTAATGAAATGTTGATCAAATGTTGATTAGTAAACGGTTACGGGAAAATTCATGGAACCTGTTCAAACACGAAACACTATTTACACATCAAATGTAATTTTCAAGTAATAGATTTACCGTGATTAATTAGCGTAGAATACTGTTTTTGGAAATGCCAAGAACGTTTCGACGGCTCGCGACTAAAAGAGATAAAAAGTTACGCCAAAATTTTAAAACATAAGTATTTTCTTATTCGGTAATGGCATCGTTCAAGCATCTGCAGACTGTCTCAACGTTAATATTTCTAAACAGAATCAAAAAAATGCAACGACAGAGGTGAACAGTTTTTGTAGAGCTTCGCCACAAGTATATCTCACAACTTTAGGTTTCATATAAATCTTACTATTCGATTGAGTTTTGTTCGGCGATCGATTAAACAGTCGGGCAGTCAGAATGGATAAATGGTAATGAGAGTCTGATTTGGCCATGATTGCAGGTGCAGGTACACAATTCGAAGCTTGTACAGAAGCTTGATTGCATTGGGCGTTATGTCGAAGGGGGTGAGACGGACGAGACTGCCCACGATTCGCCGGATTTCCCAACAGGCAACGATGATCGCGACAAGACGAATTTCTACACGTTAAAAAAAAACAAAAAAAAACTGACAGATTTACAACGGTTAGAATTTTCCAGGTCGGGAATGAAGAAAATTAACTTGAATAATCGCTCCATCGTAGTTGATACACGATGGTTAAACAGTGTTCTGACATAGTGGTGGTAGATTCCACTAATTGAAAAGTCTCTTAGGAGGAATGTTTACTTTCTTACCCCACATAACTTGCAGATAATGTTATTAGCTGGATGTGGTTTCCATGTGAGGGTAGAATAAAGCAAGCAGTTGCCTCAGAAGGACGCAGGTGCCTTCTAACCGAGATTATAACTTAAACAAATTTAAAATGTGTTATCGCACACCAAATCATGTATTTTTATTCTATTTCGACCCATGGCAGTCGATATATATCTAGATTAGATCTACCATAAATCAACTGACTACTTGGTATCCATCAATATTGTAAAGTGGACATAGTAATGTTCATTATGGACCAAAAGGTCTATTTTCAGCTTTCTTATTTTTATTTTCGAATATTAAGAATTGTAAAAATTCTATAAATACGACCTTTTTTATACAGATAATCTAATTTACGCAATTTAAAAACATTACCAAAGACGTCTGTCTAAACAAAAATCAATGCTGACTTATTACAATGTTATAAATCTATAATTCATACAAACTTTTAGGTTCTTCTCTCATTTTCTCTATAATTAAATTTAAGAAGAACACGAATCATAAATAAACAGAGAATTTGTATTTATTTTTTATCTACTCACATCCAAGTCGTTCCCCTGTAATGATTCGGCCACTGCCAGACAGATTTCTTCAAAATGATCCACGCTCTGAAACAAAAACAAAATTTTTGCCGTGGGTTGTCAAATAAATAAAAGACAATTTTTATAAGGGGCTCACAAGTGCTGACAGCGTGTTGATTTGCATCAGAAGCCAATCCGGGCAATCGGCATCTCCGCAGAATCGGAATTTCTGGAGAAAAAAAATCAATTATAATCTCAAAAAATACAAATATTTAATATGAAAAGTACATAGATCATGTGTGAGAATAGAGAGTGCTTACCATTTCCGTCCAGAACTAAAACAAATTTCCAAGAAACCTACAACAAAAGAAAAATACGTTCATTGCTTTTCAAGACAAGAGTAACAAACTTGTTTATTATTTAAAATTATTCAAAATTTGAAATATGCACACCGACAGGCAAAAAATATCACTCACTTGATTTGTATATGTTCGTATATATTTATCGAAGTTTCATGTTCTTTTAACGTTTAATAATTGAGTATTCGTTTAAAAAATCTTACTTGCTAAGACAAATTTATATAAAAAAATTACGTACAGAGAAAATTTGTTTTAAATGTTTAATTATCATTTCAATATCATGTTCTTCTTGCGTTAATTACATCTCAAAGAAGACTCGGCCTACGTCTGGATATATCTTTGTAGGAGGTTAGCCCATTCAACATCGTGGAATTATGAGGAAGTAATTGGCGTGCTCTTTTTCGTCTTTTGAGGTTATTCAATAAAAGTTGGATGGGTTCAAGTCTGAAGAACGGGCTGGCCAGGATGAGACCCTTATGATATGCTGCTGAAAGTACGTTCGTACTATCCGATCGACATGTGGACGGGCATTATCTTGCATTAGAAAAGGATTGTAGCTATACTTCAATGAGGGTAGGCAACGTATGAGGTTCCAAAATTCATCCACATTGCGAGTGATCGTCGAAGACTCCTCTACGTTCTTTTACGCCCATCTGGAGATCGTAGTGCAAATCTCCATTCATCAGTAAAAATTCATCAGACCAGACGTTCAGGACCAATGGCTATGTTCTCGAGCAAATGCAATCCGTGCAGCTCTGTGAGTTCTGGTGAATTCTGGTTCTCTTACGGGGCGAAAAGACTTCGATCAGTGTATTCAAAAATTTGGACACCTCGAGCTTCCTAAAGCTGATGAATCGCTTGAACAGTAAGATGCCGGTTTCGCAAAATTTCCAAAAACGGCCATCCCCTGGTTCAGTTACTCCAGGACGTCCAGAACCGGGCCTTCTATGGTAGGACACAGTTTCTTGGCAACGTCTAACAGCGTCTCGCAATGTTTCGTAATGATTCCCGGTGGCTATAACCCCGTCCATCATCGATAATTGCCACACCACGCGCAACATCCTCAGCACTAAGTGGAATTTTTAACTTTTTAAAATTGAAATTAAGAAAACAAAGATGAAAAACAGTTTATTGCTTCAGAATTCAAATGAGACTGAATATAATATTTTAAATTCGGTAAAATATAAAAATTCTTTATTCCTTTTTGGATTCAGCATTGTGTGTTTCCACTAATTGATATTCCTAATTTAAAATATATCAGAATATTTTAATAAATTTATTAGTAAAAACAATGAGACAAATTAAGTGAAGAATTTTGTTTTGTAAATTGTAAAAATCAATTTGGAGTGACTTTTTTGCCTTTTTCTTAATTTACATTTCACAATATCACCAAGACATAAAGTAGAGGGATGGAGGGGATTTATTTTAGAACCTCATCGATTTTCACATAGACGTTTCCCCAGCATTGTAAAGGGACGACTATTAATAATAAAACCTAATGGATTCCACGGCAATTTAATTTTTTTCGTATCAAAACAGAATTACATTAGAATGGTAGAATTAAGCTGAATAATCCATTAAGTGCCTACATTCTTTGCATGTTAAAATATTCTAGTCGCATAGCATCAAAACAAAAATATAACTCAGGTATAATTGTATTTTATTTTATAGAAATGATAACGAATCTTTCATTTTCCAAATAAGGCTTTGGATAAGCTTTCTAAGCTTGTAATAAGGCTTATAATAATAAGGATAAGCTTAATAAAGACTTGGATAATCTTTCTACTCGTATTTAGCCTCGTTGGAGGTTCAACCGAAGGTCTCGAAGAACATGAGGTTAGTTAAGTCGAAATTAAGACAAGTTTTTTCAGTTCTTTCAAGGATAGTGGTCTTCCGAAAATGCAGGTCTAGTCGATAAAGAAAACGTTATGTTATTAGAGGAATCGAGTGGTTCGATCCTGCCCCGAGTAATGTCGAACTCTGAAATCTTTCTGAAATAAAAATGTATGCTTTATGTCTATTCTGAGTTGACAATCTGGGGTACAAATTTTAGGAAATAGTCAAGCAGAAATTTATTAACACGTTTTTATACGTTCATATGGCTGCAAAAAGAAAAATACGCGCGATAGGCCAGGAAAAGAAGTAAAAATTCTCAGTGGGGCGGATGTTTTTTCATCGAGACCGTACCGTGATCCAGACTATTTGGGTTTGCTCTTTATTTATTAGCGTGACTGCCGAAAACTCAGCTTCGCACAAATATTTTACTCATATCCAAAAATCATAAAGTTCCATGCTATTTAATTCTGTTTTTAATGTGTTGTCGCAAGACAAGTCAATAAGATATTCCTTTTCTAAAGTGGTAAATTCATAGAGATGTTTTGAATCCATTTGAATCTGTCGATATCTACTTCAAAAGTATTTTCCGAATCATTTGATACGCTGTAGTAGGTGTTTTTTAAAAACAGATTTAATCTGTTAAACTGCAAGACAACCTTGGAGATTACAAAGGGGTGCAACAACTGAAAACAATCGTTGATACCATCTTCGTTAATTTGTCTTTTCCATAGATGTATTTCTAATAGAAAAGTTTAGCTGCGTCCCGATACAAATAATGTTTAACGTTTTAGGAAGTAAAATAAAAAAGAACATTAAAAAATCAATTGGAGTAAAGTAATACGCTGTGAAAACTTTGTGCCCGCCTGGTGTCCCGTGGTACTTCGAATTTAGACATACCTAAACGAAGTTAGTGAAAATCTAATACAAAAACCTTTCTTAGGTCTCTAAAAACAGGCTACGGTATTCTTCTAACCAGCGCAAGCTCCAAGGCGCTCTCTTACACTGTAACAATAACATTCCTAAGCAATTTATATAAAAATTAAAACAAGAAAAACAATCATAACAATAAACAATAAATAAACAAAAACACGTATAAATAAAAATTAAAAACCCGCTGAACTAGCTCTACATATATCCAGATATGTTCATCAACGTAAGGTCAGTATTCCTGAAACAGGAAAACAAAAGGATTTGGATTGAAATGTTAATGTACTCCAGTAATTCACGAAATGACAGAATATTAACGTCCACTAATGAATGTCCAACGAGCCAGCACCTCATCCTATAAATTTCTATCTTTTCAAATGATCCGTAGCAACTAAAGTTTGGGTACGATGGATTTGTTGCTTATAAAAGGTCAGATTTTTTTTTTTTTTCAGTTTTTAATAATGTAAGATTGTAACGACAAAACTCAAAATTCCAATTTACCCGTTAAAAAATACAATCAGAAATTAACCTGTTACTAAAATTATCTGTAATCTTTTCTCGTATTTATAATATTTAAAATATGACTATTAAATTGTGAAAAATGAAAGATAACACATCGATTAGACTTAGACATTAGACAAATACTCCTTATGATTAATCAGAAATCGTGTGATGCGGTCTGGTGTAATGTTGGTTTCAGAAAAACATTTTCTTTATCGTGCCAACGTTTCGATCTTTATTGAAATCATCTTCAGGGGCTTAACTACTCATCATACATTACTCCTGATGGAAATTTCGTCAGTTTTTTCCTGATACCACAGGCTGGCAAATTTTAACAATTAATAAACAGCAGAATTATCAATTTAAATGTAATCTTTTTTTGGATTTTCCTTTTTGAGGGTTCGAATCGCAATATTAGTGTTATTAAGAAATGTTCGTTTTTGTTGTCGATAATTCTAATTTCCATATACAAGGGTGTAAAGGAATGACCGGATACCACAAAGCCCTTCTGGGCTGGAAAGTGTGTTTGGTCAGAAGGTAATTAGATTCTTGTGTGGTTGACATTTTTTCTACCGGGTGAAAAAAAAAGAATTAAATTCGAGAGAAAAGGCCAACTCTACTACAGATTTGTTGATGATGCAGTTTTTAAAATATGCTTCGGCCGTACTCTGGCCATACTTATGATTTCCAATTTTCCGATGATTTCTATTCTTCTTCGTTCGATTCAATCGGAATATTTTCTTTCTCTTATCGATTAAACAAATAGTTTTTTATACCACGAAAACAAATATTTTAAAAACTATCTATTTTTGGATGATTAGTTATCGAAATGCGTTCATCTTTAATTTTTCAGTGTATTGTGTTTTGTATTGATTGTTTCCTAGCTCTAAACAAAAATTAGTTAAAGTTGTGATACCTCATTCAAACCACCTCACTCTGTTGTTTTTTGATAAAGTTACTACAGGGATTTCTGTGTTTGGAAGCAATGATTAAGAAAAAGATTAAAAAAGAAAGGAAAAAAGATTTTATTATGTTTTTTAAAGAGGTACTTAACAACTTTAAATTAAATACATAAAATAAAATACTCAGCTAAGTGAATGAGCCATACTCACGAGTATTTTATTTTTTTTTTTTGGGGGGGGGCACACTCTAGTAACCTCATCACAAACACCATCACTGGTATATTTTTATTATTTATTTAATTAAACTACAATATTTATGGATTTTGTTGGAGTTTCAATATTTACCAGTCGCCTGTGTCGTAATCATAGTCCCGAAGTCCCCGGACAAGACGAAAGTAATACGGCTTAAAATTTCTAAGTACGGAGTTATTTTTTTGAAAAACTTAAAACCCCTCCAACATTTCGAATAGAAAAATTCGGAAGTTCGGGAACGTATTGTAAAATATTCAGCTCCCAGTCGAAATTTCGCTGGCGATTTCTTTTTTACACATCTTTGTCATTTTTGACCGATTTAAAATCCGATTGCACCATTGTTTTCAGTAAAAAAATTTAAAAAAACAAACAAAAAAAAACAAATAAAACTAAAAAAATATTAAACTTATTTTTTTATAGCGTATTTGGTTCAAAAGAAATTCACCCGGGCCATCTAAAACTGGCACCCTACATACATCATATATGCTTCTATTTAAATGGGATCAAAATCATTAAAAATCATGCACGAGGTGATTAACTGGAAGCGAATCTTACAAAACCTCAAGGGCGAAGTATTTCGGGAACCCGTGTAACAAGAAAATTCAAGCTAAAAGCCCAGAACCAACTTTAGTTTCTGTGAAGAA
Source organism: Cimex hemipterus (assembly GCA_039619505.1). Taxonomy (NCBI): domain Eukaryota; kingdom Metazoa; phylum Arthropoda; class Insecta; order Hemiptera; family Cimicidae; genus Cimex; species Cimex hemipterus. The sequence continues at coordinate 9,721,291 of CM077104.1, forward strand.
AATCAGGTAATTAAGACATGAAAGGGCAGATTGGGTAAACCGAGTTAACCTTACTGTGTTCTATGCTCTTTGTTTAATCAGAAGCGGAGATTTCCCGACGGGCAGTCCCTTAGGACGTAGAAAGAACCCCACCACCTTCGTCTTCAGCTACATAAGGGAGGGAAGAAATCTCTCAGCCTCAGTCCTAGTACGATATGTCTCTTGCCCCTGGACTTCTACTTGCCCTTCTTGCCCTAGCTTTACAGGTATCAGTCCTTAACGTTAAATTTGCTATTGGGACAATCGATAAATTAAATTATATTGCTACAGTAAATGGAAGATAGTTTTAATGTTCTTTATCTATTTGGGTTCACGATGTTCGTTACAAATCTTTGTTAGGGCACCTGTTGAAACGAGGCCAGATATATTTTCAATACCTGGAATTAATAATTGGGCGGCGTATTTCATCTGCTCCCTTGTGAATTTACTCATTCGCACAATCATTATCGATTATTGTTATCACTCAGTTCACTGCCTCTGATGTTACATCCCCCTTCCTTCTCATCGACATTTTCTTGCTTGTTAAATCATAATTCCTTTGGTAAAAAAACGTTGACGAAGTTCATATTTTTAACTTACTCTTCTCTCGATTAACATGGATAATAAACGTTTTAAGCAAAGCGAAAAAAAAGAGATTCGATAATAAGATAATAAGATCGATTAATTTCATTTTCAACATTTTATAATCAGATTGAAAGTCGTAATTTATTGAAATTAAAGTGTAAAAACATTAAATATTGGCAGACGGCAAATAATAAATTTCCATCACATTTTGAACTACTGAATTCCAGCAGAAACAACATTTTCTAAAGTATTCAGGTTTCATAATTTTCAGCTTTTAATTTTTTGTTAAAGCTATAAAAAAAACTTTTAAAACTAATTTTACCCACACTGACTTTAAATTCGGTCAAAAACAAAATACAAAACAAAAAAGAGTTAAAGGACCCCAACTCTTCCGTAAAACAGCCATTAGCTTTTGGCGTTAATAATCGGCTAGAATAAAATACAACCATGGGACGAAATATGTTTGGAAAAACGTACAAAACTTCCGCCTTTAAATTGCGTTCGATTCGAGCTGGCAGGGTGGCGCGCATTAATTTTTAAAAATCTTTCCCAGCCAAAATTGGGAAAAGTTTCTTAAATCAACTGTCCAAGTTAGAGGTTAATTAACCGGACCAATAATTAAACGTTCGAACGGGCCCTCTCTCGCTGTGTACCCAGTTCAAATAAATGTTTCCACTAAATGAGAATGTAAGATGTAATTTAATAACAATAATATATAATATAAGGTGAAATGTAAAAGGAAGCAAAGGAGATCACAGTATGTGATCACTAATAAAAATTTTACAAAAGTTTAAACGTCATTATTAATATCTAGATATCAGACTTAAAAACAGTGAAAGTTAAAAAAGGTCAAATAATGTAATTCTTGTTATACAGGATGTAACCAAAAAGTCCTATTTAGCTATGGTACGAACCTCAACAGATATTCAAACTTTTTCTGATTTTTTAAGATATCACGACCATGCTTCAAACAATGATAACTCCAAAACTAAAAGGTTATGGACAAAGCCGTTGAGAACTACGTTAAATTTCCAATAAGATGTGATTACTACTAAACGTGTAAACGTTAGAAAAACAAGCGTTTGAGTAGTCAGCACTATGAAAAATAATTTTAGTTCAATGTTGACAAACTTACTATATTGATTCTAAACCACTATTTCCAAACCAGGAGACCAGCAAATTTCAGAAAATGTACTATGTTTAATATCATTTTTAGTTGTGTAATTGCTTTTTTAATTTCCTTTTTCAAAGATGAAGAAATTTACGAAGGAAAGGAAATACCGGGTTTGACGGATTGGGTAAGGTGGAAAGATTAATAATGTTAAAAAATAAAAAAACTTAAAAAAAATTTTTGAATGAATTTATTAAACGTTTTTAAATTTTGGTTGGAAATTATCTCTACCCTCCGTAATGTATTTTCGACATACCAATCCTTCAACCACGGTTATTTTCTTTCTCTTCAATTTCTTCATCTTTGAAAAAGTAATTAAAAAAGCAATTGCATCACTAAAACGGATATTAAAATGAGTTTTTATTTATTTATTTTTTTGAAATTTGCTCATCTCTAGGTGAGGAAATAGTAGTTTAAAATTACCATAGTAAGTGTTTCAATTTTGAAAAAAAAAAAAAATGTTCGCTACTAAAACGTTAATTTTCACGAAGGTTTTCAGGTTTAGTATTGCTCACATGTTATTGGAAATTTAACCTAGTTTTCAATGGTATGAACGGATTTGTTCAAAACCATTTAGTTATGAAGTTATCACTGTTTATTTGAAGCAAGGTCGTGAATCTTAAAAAAATCAGAAAAAGTAGAACTCCGAAACTGTTTAGATTCGGACTATAGTTGGTTATGATTTTTTGGTTCTTTTTTGAATCTGGAATCTACTGGAAAAGTGTGTAAACACGAGCAGCCGAACAACCTGTATAGGAGGGTTAACGCCCAACTACTCCAAGTAAACTAGATTCCCATAACCCCATAGACCAAATGAAGAAATCTCATCCCATCATCAGAGTTCATTACCCTAGTCTAGTTTTCTAGACTAAACGTGAAATGTAAAATTTTCAGGGAATAGGCGCTGAAGACAGACGTAGCGACGTGAGAGCCGTCCTGGGAGCTGAAACCGAACCCGGCTTCTGGCCGACTCGTGGTAGACGCGGTGGTTCCTCCGAAGAACAACCGCCTCCTTTTTGGGCCCACCGCGGACGTGACATCCAGATCCCATGCTCGTCCTCCCCGGTAACGTCGAGACTCTACGCCCAGGAGCCGAAGTACCTTCTGATCCAGAGACGAGACGTGCTCGATCAACCGTTATGGGTCAGAGGGAAAAAATGGCCACAGGAATAGACAGTGTTGATTATTTAACCCTTTAAGGAAATAAACAATTAATTAATTATTGATAATAGGATGTATTGTTTAAAATTCTTTTCTGATTCAATATTTTTGTTTTTCAGTACAAACATTTTAATTTATCATCAATCTGAAAAACTGCAATACCTTATTATTCCGCCTTATTTTTGAAAGTTTTTACAATAAATCATCACTTATAATTACAATTCAACAAAATTTAACAACCAAAATAAATATATATCGTATTTCTTATTTACATTCTCTATGCCAATCCCGAATCATAATCACGATTGTATCAAAGTAGTACTATGTAAAATCTTATTATAGACATAGTTTCATGAAAAAAAATTGATTTTCGTTACCCTCGTGTTTTTTCTTCGATTTCAGACGGCCAATCTAGATTCAACGAGCGAATTGCAGTCCGATTAAAATATCATCGATGCACAGAGATTGGCTCGAGATAATTGTACAAGAAATATTACAAGAAAGAAAGAATGTAAATCTCTCAAAAAAAAGAATACAAATAAACAAATAGAAGCAAGATTTCGTTTAATCTACAAAACCGGTACTATTTTCGTCTCGGAATTACATTGTACTTGTTTTTCGCTTCCGAGCCATTTCCTAAGGACACAGGACTTTTAATAGCTGATAATTATTTCCGAGCAAGTGGAGAAATCAGTGAGTCGTAATTGAGCTGCCGATCTTTCTTGTCGTGCAAAATCTTAGTCCGCTCATTTTAAACGTACGACTCCGGCGCAAATAGCATTTATGTCAATTTCCTGTTTCCCTGCTCGATTCGATTACATCGAGATAATTAATTAAAGTGGTTTGTTGTAAAAGTTTTGGACCAGGCTGGGTTGATTGCTCCAATCATTTCCCTTTCCGAGTCCTAAAGACCCCCAGGTTCATTAGTAAGGGCTACCTACCCCCCTTTTACTTCAGCCCATGCATACCTCCCGCCTAAAAATAATCATAATGAATTATTCGTTACTCATAATGAAATTGGAAGAACAAATCGTACTTATTTGCTAAATAATCAGATCCACCAATTTATGTATGTACATAATCAATTCCACTTGTTTTTCGACTCACGTGATCTGAAGTGATGTTCCGTTGGGTAAATGATAAAATAAATTATACCACATTTTTAGAACTATTTAAATAAAATATTAACAAATTGACTAATTTTATCTACGACTGGTTTTTTGAAGACATATAAAAATCCTACAACGCTTAAATTGAGTTAACGTAGAAAACTCGACCCGTGCACGATTTATTTTCATCCTTTGGTGTGTGTGTTTTTTCCCCCAGGAATACACTTTAATTGTATTACCTTTATGATTTCATTTTTGCCACTATTAAAAACAATAAGTTTTGGAAACATTTTGAAATAATTATTTTTCTAAACATACTCTATCATAGGTTATATGAAGTTAGGAAAGTAGGTATAAAAAAAACCCTTATAATAAAATTTAATATAATATATAATTCAGAAATAAAATCGGTTTAACAATCGTATATCGAAAGCTCATGTTTCGTCAGAATTAACAGAGTTTTCCTGTCTTATTTTTCATTAATGAATCTCCTATCATTCTGGCAAATAATACGCCACAAAACTAATTATCAATTAAATTTTCAAACACAATTTTTATTTTTGTTATTTTAGGTATACCATAGATATTTTTAATTAATAATAGTTACATATTTAGATTTGCTTTTGTCTATTTATTTATAAATACGTACGGGTCAATGTTTTATTGCTTTTCCAAATTGAACTACAGTTCAGAAATTTAAGTAATAAACAAATAGAAAACATTCTAAAGTTTTGAAGCAATTTAACATTACGATCTAATACTAGACGAAACCAAGATATATATTCTTATAGTCTTTTAATAATATGTATAACAGATGAACAGGGTAAAATTTATTCTCCGTGCCCAGTTCCAATTGTAATCTTGAAAGTAGATCGGAAGCACTTTTTTTTTAGAGGCGAAGCGCCTCCTCAAATCAACATCGGTGTCAAAAGCTTAAGATCAGTTGTCAAAGTCAAGATACTTTTAACAAGTCCTCAAATACAGATGCTTGCCAATCATTCGACAAAATATCACAACAATTCGTGACCCTTGAGACGTTCGTAAATATCCGAACCGAATATAACGAACAGAACTGAAAAAGTTTGAAGTACCTTTTAGCGATATTGCAACAATTATTTATTGCCGAAAACATTTTAAGCTGTTCATCACATTTCAGAATTGTTAATTTAATTACTACTATTCTCTATGGTAAAACAATCTCTATAGACAAAAATATTAATCAGCTAATACATACTTTACGGTACACTGTACGGTATAAATCCTTATTTATTAATTTTACATTTATTTAACAAAAAAACTAAATAAATATATCTACCTCATATACTTACGTCGATATATTTTATATTATACTTTTTTAAACTTTCGTGTAAAGACGTGGGAGAGATTGGAGGATTGATCAGCGATCAACTTGTGGCTGGAAGAGCCGAGGTAAGGTGAGCTTCCTCGGCTTCACGTTCGATTTAAAGTTAAAGAGGCAGCCAAATGTCGACAACTTCGGGGTGAAGGTAAGGAAAGTGATAGCATTATTGAAGTTGGACGGTCGCTTCAGGGCAGGGATTCTCTTTGGTATTTTTGACTTGCTCCACTTGTTTTATGGTTGCATGGCTTATCCTTCAACGCTTACATTGGCTCATTGGCTGCTACCTGAACTTCGGAGTTTGCCCTCTGCTGTGCGGCGGTTTTTTTTTTTTTTTTTTTTTTTTTTTTTGCCAAACAGTGTCATCTGCAGTCGAGTGGGTGTAAGTTCAGCACGAACGTGTTCCCTTGGGAATACGTCTCAGCAAAACGTGGTTACCGTCTGGGTAGTCTGGAGACTGACGAGACGGTTAAATACGTCCCATCTTCCGTGATAGCGTCGGTGGGCAGGATCACATATCAAGATAGGCACTGTCGATAAGTGACCCCGATTGAGAATAGATCTTGCGGCGTTGACACACTAACACTTACTATTGGGACAAAGCCCGCGTATGCGTCCGATATGCAAACAAGAGTTGCTCAATGCGCCTCACCTAATTGAAGGGTGTGACTTCTTGTCTCTGTATAGACAGCGTAAAAGGATCTACCCGATGTAAGAATCGCGCTTGACCACGGCAACGAGTATGTGGATCACCTGTTCCGATTTTTAGAAGAAACAAGTTTAATTATTTATTTATTTTTTAAACGTGGGTTCGCAACAGCAGAGGTGATACAAACCCTCAGGGTGCCGGTGCTTTTGAAAAAAAAAAAATTTATAAGTATGTCGGTTCGAATGCAGGGCCGCTGGATTCCAACCCGCCTTTACCTTACAGTGATGAGCGCCGTGTCAAAGACTAAACCTTGCGGCCAACGACGCCCCAAGTTTATTTTGAGAGTGAATGTAATTATTTATTGTATTGTACTGAATTTATTTTTTATATATTTATTTTATATTTATAACAAAAATGATAGTATCTATTAATATATATAATAAATCATATAATCTGCTAAACCATACGAGTCTTAAGGTGGTCACTGACCCAAAAAATACACACTAAATGAATAATATTTAAACAAATCATGAATACAAATAACATTAATAATCACAATGTCAGGTGAGAAGTTTAGATTTCCTTCTTTAGGCTAACTTATTCGTCTTAATCGAAATAGATGGTCACAGTTGAGTTTAGTTAAACGTTTAGAGAACTGGTGGTTAGCCATCTAGACATTTGATTGTCGTTGTGAGTTAGAAATTCAAAATGTCGGAACGTGATTTGCTTTCAAACGTCTAACTTCCTCTTAAGAGGATTTGCGACGGTGGATGAAAAGTGATTTCGGTAAAGAATGCAGTTTGGGAGCGGACATGGCCCAAGCCAAATGAACCACAATAGCCTCATTAGCTGGATTGGTGAAATTTCATTTTATACGGGGTGAATCATACGAATGAAATTATATCATAGTTTTCTTTAATCAATTATCGAGAAAAGAGGGTTGCAATAATCGGAATACATAAGTGCAATCTATAATATATTAATTAACTCGATGAAAAGTAATTTATTTACAGGCTTTATTAATGAATAAGAAAATGCCGAATGTAAGGGAATGCACGTTCAAAAGATAGCGCTAATGGCCTCAGGTTCCTCCTTTTTTAAATTATTCCTTAGGTTATTTTTTTTACCTTGAGTGGTCCAATTTTTTTCCTTTTTGTGAAGAGTTGATTCAAAATTTTTTAAATTCGATCGTAACTTCTATTAATTAATGCATTTAAAATTAATGTAAATAATACCCACATTTCTTAATAATATTTGTTTCTATATAAAAGCAATACGATTTATTAATGAGTTAGAGCAAATGATAACAGAATGCAAAGTGATAAGTCTTCAAAGAAATACAACACCCGAATGAGCAATCCGCCGCCTCGAGGTACAACAGAAGGCATGATATGGATTATTTATTGATACGTATGAATGTATTTATTTTCTGGAATGAAGGTGCTTACCCGCCCAATTACCCTGAAGAATATCGAGTATCCTGGGGTAATTTATTGGCGTGAATGGAGAGGCATATCCCCAATTACTACGAGAAGTATCGAAGAACTTTGTGGCAAAAAAATAGTATAAAGAAAAGAGAGATCCTGAACATCATAACTTGGCTGGAGAATCAATAAAAGAAATTAGAAGGTTTAAAATGTTCGAAAGACAAGAAAAGAAATTCAAAACTCAGGAACAGATGGCTGGCAATGACCAATGTGGTTTACCGACCCTAAAACACCCTAACACATATTGTGGCGATATAGCACAGTGTGCAATGTTGAATTTTCTAAGTTCAATTGAAAATAGAATGTCAGCCGATGAAGAAACTTGAAAAGACCTTCACGACTGGCAGGTCTTGCCGGCTAGGTATAACCACGCCTGAAATTTAAACTATTTTTCCGAGAATGAGAAAATTAAAACCAACAGTATTTCTGAACCTGAAAATAAGTGAGATTTTGGGAACGATTGAACCACGATTAAAATGAAACTTCCGTTAAAAGTCGCGTTATGTTAATCCCAAGTTTTAACAGTTCTACTGGAGGAATCTGTGAGGTCACGACATCATCAAAGTCTTCTTCCCAAAATTTGTTTTATCTGGAACGCCTGTTTAGATTGTCTAGTTGTATTACAGAAAATGTTTCTTTCAGTTTTTAGTATTTATTTTATTATTTAACTTTTTTAATAATTGATAGCATAATAAATAAAAACTGTAATGTTGATTTTGACTTTCTATCTATCTCACCTTTATTTTGCGATCAACCCTAGCAAACAACCATCACGTAAAAAAGGAATGAAAAGGATGTACTTACTACATATATTGGGTGGTGTAGTGGTACAGTTGGCGGTGGTAGTTGGCCTGCGCGTTTTATAATATGATACGATAACTATTGATACTATACGACAGCTTCCACTTTTATGGGGGGAGGAGTTGTCATGATGAATATTATGAAAATATGATTAACCCTCGTCTATGGAGCAACTTCTTGGAGAAAGAAAACCGTACAAATTACTAACAAAAATTATTCAGTAAAGCATAGCACGCTATGTTTTGATCAACCACCGAATGATAGTATAAACAAGGAAAACAATGCAAAATTTAAGACGTCATTGGTTTTGGTTGGGTCAGATGGATGGAGTCACATTGTCCTAAGCGATCACTATTGGGTCAGTATATTCACGCACGTTACGTGGTTCTGCGTCGTGGCATTCAATGAGGAACGACCGAAAAAGCGTAAGAATGCAGCATGTACCAGCGATAACGGAAGTCAGGAAGAAGGCTCTCGGTTGTTCGGTCTTAAAATCAAATCGAGAACACTTTTAAGTAGATTTTCCATCAGTACAGAACAGAAGGTGTAAAACAATAATAATAAATTGCCGCAGAAATCGTGTGCTCAAAGATGGGTGTAATTTTGAAAACCAAATTGAACGAGTCGCAGAATACCCTCGTTTACTTTTGATGATTTGATAATTAATCTTGTTCTTAAGCCTTTTTTCAAATTCAAGTCAATACAGTCAGACACTATAACATAATTAGAGGAAGAATACAACGAATTCGCAGTAGAGTGTAAATCATGGGAAGGGTTCATCGGCACTTCAGGCAATCAAGTCTTCGCACTAGATGGTCAGGACAGGGTCGACCTAGGTCTACAGACAAGAAAGATTCATCCGTCGTCAGGCTCAACGAAACGGCAGCACTACCGGAAATGAGATAAGGAATCTAATAAGACAAGTCGGTAATGTTTTGATTTCCTCCAGGACTATAAGCAGAAGGCGCAAAATAACCGGCCCGTGAACCTCTTTTTAGCACAGCTCACAAAATGTCGAGTCGCAATTCGCATAGGAACATGTTAATTCGATATTGGAAAATTGGGAAAGAGTTCTCTTTACAGAGGAGGTGAGAGTTGACCTCAAATCGCAGATGGGCGTAATTTCCTATGGAGTGGCTCAGGAGAAAGGTACCCTCCATGTTGTTGGTTCCTCCTGTTGTTTTGGGGTGGCATTTCGTCCGCACCGAATTGGTTGTTGTGCGAAGAAGTTCTCTAACTACCAAAGGCACATACAATACATAATTCAAGAACATGTAGTGCCATTGGTGATAGATTTTTTCAAATGGAAGAGGACGGTTTGTGGATCACTACTTGAATAAGGTTGGAATTGAATTCTTCCAGTTTTGAATTCAATGGAACATATTTGGGGCCAACTAAAGCGACGAGTACGACTGCCGAACCCTAGTCCAAGGTTGTTTTTTCTGTGCTCAATAATTTTTTTTTTATATAATAACTAAATACTAATAACCGATTTGGTTTTCCGATAAACATTATTTCTTAGATGTCTACAAACGAACAATGAAAAATTCAAATAAGTATTTTTTTACCGGAAAACAGATGGATTGTAAGCGTTAGAAATCTTCGGCAATGTTAACTATATTCTCTGTTTCAAATAAAAAGAAACATGTTAAAAATATGAAATGTACAGTAATGGGGTGCGATTAAAACATAATCCCGATCCGCTAAAGGGCTAATCACAAAAAGCAAACCATGCGGGTGAAGAAATCTAACGTCAGAAACACACAGAAAAACGTAGATCGTTACAGCTTTCATTTGCGAATTTTGCCTCTTTTTGATACAAATTTTACATTAAAAAAAAACAAAAACATGCAAAACATTAAAATAAATTCACACAAATCCACACAAGAAGGAATGTCGTGGAATTAATATTCTTAGAAGTTGCCAAAAATCAATGAAAAAGTAAAGTATGAAACAAACTCTTTAATTATACTATAATAACTTATAATATTATAAAAAAATCCATTTTTAAATTCACAATTTAAAATAATTGAACTTTTTCACGTACAACAATAATACAAAATAATTCAGATTTATAATATATATATACAAATAGAAAATTATGGATTTGACATTCCTATTAACCAAAATGATTTTGGATTGTTTCCATGTGGTTGTAATCGGTTTTAAAAAAAGTTTGATTTTGCACATGTGGACACAGTATGTGCAAGATCAAGATTTTTTAAAACCGATTACAACCACATGGAAACAATCCAAATTCATTTTGGTTAATAGGAATGTGAAATCTACAATTTTCTCTCTCTCTCTCTCTCTCTCTCTTTATATATATATATATATATATAAAATATAATATGATATAATAGAACAGAAAATAACAGTTTAAAAAGGCAGTGAAGTTTATCAGAATACAAAAACTTCATCTTTACACCTGTAGACAATATATTTTACCATTCTTTTAAAAAATTAAAAATTAAATTTTGTTAGCGTTATTTTATGATGTGGTTAAGTAATTATTCCAGCCATAGAGGAAGGCTTAACGTTCAACTACCCTCAGGTGTCATTTACGATTACGATGTAATTATAAATTATGAAAATCAATGTGCTTATGCAATGTCATTAAAGAAATTCAACACTTCATCTGACTTCATTTAAACAACTTAAAAAGATAGAACAACTAATCGAAATGAAGTGCAACGTTGATGATAAATAAGTCGAGCCAACTGTCAAACCCACAAGCACACTCAGCAATGCGGATGTTCCAAAATATAAACGTTGTGCATGTTGAGGTTTTTAAAAAAAAACATGAATATCATAAAAGAGGAAGCCCTTCGTAATAAGGCATAATTTACAGAATTCAACCATTTGGGTATTACCGTTCTGTTTCAAAAAAACCTAATTTTTAATTTTTTCACTTCTTAACTTTGTTTATTTTTTTAACTTGGCACTGACTGGCCAGTCAGGTCTTTGACACAACCATTGAAATTGAGATGTGTTAAAACTAAATATTAAAAGCTCCCACCTCTTGCGGGGGAAGGGAGGAGCTACGCCCCCTTTTGGTCCCTATATCATGGGACAACCCCCGAGTAGGACCGCCAGTACCAGCCTACTCACTTACCAATAACCATCGACATGTAAGTACTCATTAAAAAAAAATTGTATGACACAAACAAAGTACGACACTACGTAATCTGTACGATGAAATTTTGGTTTCGACGAAGTCCGACATCATTCGTACGAAAACTGAAAATTTTCTACCAGTCTGCGGGTTCTAAAATGCGCTAGTCTAAAAATATAAACATGAAGACAGAAAACTGAATGAATTTTAAATCATATAGTAATAATATATGGTAATTCACATAATATAGAATTTTCAGAAATGTACGCCTAGTAGCCTTTAAACAACGATTCGGCTAAATTTTTTAAATTAAAAGTAGATTTACATAATAAACAATCAGATTTTATCAAAATAGATGGAAATAAAGGAATTTATATCAAAGAAAGTAATAAATGTTTCATATCATTATTTCAATTATAATTAATTTATTTTCTCTTTCCGTTCATTTATTGAATGTTGTCTGTAATAAACACACCCGCATTCGAATAAAACCATTGTGAAAATTCAAAAATTGATACGAGATTTCTCCTACAGTTGCAACTTCATAACTCGATATTTTTGACTATATCTTCGATACCGTCGGGTTCATTAATTTTTCCAATATCTTCCCACGAATAATGAAAACTGTAGAAAGACCTAACATATCGGACAAAATAAAAATAGTTTTAGTTTGAATCGATTTTCAAATGAAAAATATCCCGGAGATGCCTGTTGCAACTTCACGACTGAACGGTTTCGACTATTTACTTCTATACCGTCAGCTTCACCAATTGTTCCAAAATATACTTGTCCAATGTAAACTGTAGAAAAACCAAATATATTTTTAAAAAATTGTCGTTTTTCGCCGATTTTCAATTTATGCTTTGCTCTTCAGAATATTTCGTCTGAAATAAATTCAGAAATTTTTAAGCTGATGTTAAGACGCGTTCAGAGATTCATACTTTGTCCAAGCAAAATAAAAAATATATATAAATAGATAGAGTAGAAGTACTAAAACTGTTTTATGCTCTAGGCATTGGAAGCTGTACGTTACATTAAGTATTCGTTAACATCGTTCGATCTGATGATTTATTTTGCAACATCCGGTTTCAAATTTAAATACGTTATATTTATTGAAATGAAAACAAATATTTCATTTAATAATACAAACAAATGACCGTAGTAAAAATTCGGTTGGGGGATGTAAGGCAAGGAACGGAATTTTTAATTGCAAAAATCAATCGGTTTACACGATTAAATGTATAAATGGGCAAACAATCTCATTTTCCTTGTTACCCATTCAATATGTAAATCGCATATGTAAAGAACATTAGGCTAGAAATAGTCTAAGCTGAAGAAGTAGTGTCTTTGTATGCCCCCCTACATCCGCTTAAGTATATCCTTTGCGTGACCGAGCTACAAAAATGAAATATTTCATAAATTTAAAAATTGTGCATAGAACAGCCAAAGGTCCATCATTTTTGGACCGAACAATCATTGTATTTATATTATTAAAACCTTTCCCAATTACATTTTGCCAATGAGATTAACGATTTTCTATTGATGTATACTCGACTATAATTAAATTTAGATTTACTACATCTTTATCGGTTAAGAATAATTCTCGCTGTTAAAGGCAGTAAAAGTTTAGTCAAAATTAAATGTTAACCAGTAAGAACATAGCTTATGTTAACTTAATATAACAATAATTCAATTTCACAATAATTAACCAAAAACATCACATTGTTCGGTTTGTAAATCATTAGATGTTACAAACATCAATTTAAACCGTTTTGTCGGACATCATGAATTCAGTTAGGCGAAGCGATTGATGAATTCTCAATTTTCCGTTTGATAAAGAAACGACTAAAATGGCGCAGATGTAGAAAATAATGAACCAAGTGATAACAGGCAGAGAAATTAATTCTACAGGTGGCAAAATTGATTATAATTTTATTAATCCCATTTACGGGTTTTTAGTTAAACGGAATATGTGATTTTGTTTTTAGAAAAGAATAGGTGAAAAGTAAAATAAACTTACAACCATATATTTATGATATGTGACAACAATAAATATCTAACATCTAAGTTTTAATATAAGTGTTTTAAATGCAACGCATAAAAGCGGAAAAACAAGCCTTTTCAAACAATTGCCTATTGTAATATTCCCTTTGTTCGCGCTAACGTGCAAATTAGCAAAAAGAGATAACGTTTATCCAGGTTGACATCTTCCTCCTTTAAGTTTATACGTGTCTGACGATTCTTATATAAAAGGTACGAATCCTTTAATCGAGCCCTCCCTTCCTAGTGACGCGAGGACGTAACAATCGGCGTAAAGAAAATTCTTCAGATTGTAACTTTTATCAAAACGAGAGGAACTAGTACGGGAATTAGATTATATGCGGTCATCAATTTGATTTTATACAAAAAAAAAATATCATAAATTATCTTACAAAACAAGTATTTTGAAAAAATAATTTTCAAAACATATACATAGGGCTAAATTTACATCTTTTTCTTTTAAAGACAGTTCCGGGGGCTGTATACCTAGATGTTAAACAAGCCGAATTTTCATAATCAGATCTTTTTTGGTTTGAGGTCAAAACATAAGCTTACAAAGTCTGTATCAAATATTCATAACTGTTCTTATAATTTTTTGCCTTCTCTTCTTTAACGAGTTCTCAGTTGGTTTTTGTTTGGGGAAAGGCGATAACGAAAATCATCAAAGTGAAAGTCGCTTATAGCCGTAAATCTCAATCCTTTCATGATACATCGCACGTCAAAAAAATTGTTGAAATAAGGCCCCAACACGTCAATTAATTACAAAAATCAGGCGAAATTAATCGATTATTTTTACAAATTGAAAACTAAGTTCCACACAACATATTCAGTTACATACATAGTATTGCATATAAATGCAATGGATACATACAAAACTATGTTTCTAGGTATTCCAAAACTCTGTTAATAGATATGAATGTCTTTAAGTCATAAAGCCGACAAGTGCGATCATGTTTTGGCTTTTCAAGACAATTTTAAAGCTATACAGCGTGTCCTTTTTAGATGGTACAGCTGAATTTCTCTTGAACCAATGACGCTATCCAAAGTTTAATATTTTCTAATCTACAATAGATTCAAACTTTTATTTTTTGGGGGGGAATTATGCAGGGTACTTCAGGCCCAGTTCAACTTCAAAATTTCAAATACGACCCTATATATCCAGACAAATTATTTTCAAGAAGATTCTTCGCTGAAAACAGTGGTGCAATCGAATTCGAAATTGATCATAAAATGACAAAATTTTGGCAAAAAGATTGAAAAAATATTTTGATTTGCTATTTATTAACCACATTAATTATTAACTTGCGTAAACATCACGCGTCACCTGTGGTCAGAGCGATAGACAGGAGAGATGGATTGACAAGCATTTTCTATCCCTTGCTGCAGTTCTTCGAATGAGGTTGCTGGGTTGATTGGTGTGGACACTGTTTTTTTAAGTAGCCACTCTCAGAAAATAGTCAAATGGAATTAAATCGGATGACTGAGGAGGCCAGCTGATCGAGCCATGAAGTCCAATCCACCTATGTCGGAAGTGACGATTCAAATAACGTCTCACCTACAAAGAATTTTGTGGGATACGTCCATCAAGCTGGAGAATCCAATCTTTGTCATACGGTGAACCACCTGATGATGACAAGAATATGAAATTCTCTGATTTTTCTCTGTCCACGTTCGAAAATTCCAACGATTTAGGTGAACTTGGATTCATCAGACCATAGGATGTATTTACCATAGGATGTACTTCTGTATAACATTGTGTTTAGCGTAAAAAAAATCCTATATAATGACAGATTGTATTGTTTGGTTGAAACTTTGAATATGAACAGGGCCTGAGGCACCCGGCGAAATTTTTCTACAAAAAAAAAAAAGTTAAAAATTTGAACCTAGACTTGTAGCATAATAAACGTAATTTTTTATAGCGTCAGCCGGGCCTATTATCCAAAGGGTACTCTGTATAATAGTTATGTGAACATTATAACTTACATATATTTCATCAAGAAAGTTATTTACAAATAAGAAATATATAAGAAAACAAATATATCCAAATTTTTATAAGAACAGAGAAAACTGTTAATAAACATTATCTGATTCAACGGGCATCGAATATTCATCGACCTAATTAAATAAATATGATAAGTATTATCATTAGATCACATAGGAGCCGGCCACTTTACGACCAGTGCACGTGATCATTAGTCTATTATGCAAAAGTATTATCATAGTCGATAATAATGGCATTTTCATATTGGAAAAACTGCAACATGTATAATTATGCAACCGAGTAACATTTATTTAAATCACGACAGTAAATATTGGAAATCAGCTGAACATACACCAACTAATAGAAATGATTTTTTTTAAACTATCCAATTATAAACGACTTTTTACAACTTTAAAAACTACTAATATGCCATTTATAACTTTTTTTATACCTGCGATTTATAAATGTTTGGTCGGCCTCTGATTCAATTTTACAAATGTCCAAAAATTTAAGGACGGCCAGAACTGTTACCGTGTCGACGGCGATGACCAAATTACATTTGGAGGAATTCCTACTAAGAAGACGGCATTCTGAAGCCCGTTGATCATCGAGAAGTCCAAGCTTTGACTAAAAACAAACCCTAAGTGCAAATCGAGGCATTGTGCGGATAGTCGACATTTCTCTTGAGATAGACTCACATTTTGTAAACCGCGCTGGATCGTTCGTCGCTTTAAAAGATATTTTACGAGAAAAAAAGATTAATGCAATAACCCAGAAATGGCAAATTTTAGTAATATAAAATGGGCCAATTTCAATTGACTACTTTCATTTACAAGTATTTCAAGTTCTCTTTAAAAAAAATTCCCCGCGTGAAAACGCCACCTACACCTCGAAATAAATATCCGACTATTTTTTGTTGTTTTATTCAAGTGAATTGATAATTTATACACAGGAAAAAATCTAAGGAAAAACATTCTTTCCTTTTTGATCTTGCGAGAGTATTGTATACGCTTTTCATTAATCATGTATGATACACTCAACCATTTTTGTCAAAAGATAGAAAGACTGTCGGATTCCTTAATGTTTTATTCTTCAAACGCTATGAGAAGAAATGGTCAGCTAAGTATTAAAGTAACGAAAAATATATGCATGGAAGTCGAGGAGAAAATTCAGAAAATCGTTCATTATGTAGACCTGTACTCGAAGCGTATTTTAACAGCAATTAATAGTTAATTAATAATATATAATATAAAAAATATCGTATATAAAACAAAACAAATCCAACTATAAAGTAACTAACTAAATTTATTCATGTTGTGAATAGTAAGTAGAAAGTAATCATAGAATACTCGCACGATGTATGAGGAAAAGACAGAAAAGGACTTGGGCATGATATTCGACTTTTAGTTGGCCACGCACAGTTTCAATATTTTATTTGTTCAATTTAGAAAAAAAAGGGAGAAGGAAGAACAAAAATCAGGTCAATAAACATACTGAAGATATAAAAGGTTCGAGAGATTCAAGTAAACCAAGAAAATTTGTACTCAAAGCAGACAACCTGTGAAAAATGTTAGGACGACACACGGTTAATTCTAATTTGAAAGAGATAATAGGATTCCAAACTCGTAACCGCCCAAATTAGGGGGGTTTGTGTCATACATCACATTATCCACTGTCATCCACGGTAATCGTAATTTGTATAAATGTCAACTGCTAGGAACACTGCTAGATCATCAGACAAAAACAAAAAGTCGGGACAAAAGTGTTCCAAGCGAGTTGAAGTTTAAAAAGGATTTATAATCGCACTTTTTTCCTCCTGGGCGGGAATGTATATAAATTTCAAATGTTTATCCAGCTTAATATCTCAAACCTCTTTTACAGATTTTCTCACGTCGATAAATAAAGGCTTTTTAGTGATCCACTAAATTCACGAACGGTTGAAGTACCAGAATAGATTATTTAGCACACAGGCTTACGCGTGTATTCTTCAATACGTCTTTTCAAAGACATCATTTTTTTAATCGTATACATATTACTATATTAATATCGTGCATTATAATACAAATTAAGCCAATTTCATCGATAGCGTTGTTTTTTAAACAAAATTTTGTGTATTAACTACAATGACAGGCAAAACATTTCACCCAATTGAATTTTTTTCTTTTTTTCAATAAAACAAACTTCTTCCTTTAATTTGTCTCATTATTTTTGCCAATAAATATTTGTTTATGCTATGTTTAAAATAGGTGTATCAAGATGTAAACTTAATCCTTAATCCAAAACATGGATAAGATGTTTTCAATGTTTAGTTTTTACAGAATTTAAAATGTTTATTAAGTCTCATTTGAATTCTGTAGCAATAAACATTTTAGTTTCTATTTTTTTTTTTTTAATTTTTAAACTTAAAAATGCCTCTCAGTGCTGAGGATGTTGCGCGTGGTGTGGCATTTATTGATGATGGACGTTCTATCAGTTATGCGGCTATTGCCATCGGAGTTCCCTACGAAACCACATCAGACGTTTTCGAGAAACTGTGTCCTTCCATAGAAGGCCCGGTTCTGGACTCCTAGGGTAACAGAACCTCGGGATGACCGTTTTTTGACTGAGAATTTTTCGAAGCTGGCACCCACTGTTCAAGAGATTCATCAGCTCCAGGAATTTCGCGGTGTCCAAATCCGAACGCACTGCTCGAAGAAGATTAAATCTATATGAACTGATGACTTTTCGCCCAGTAAGAGGTCGAGAATTGACCAGAACACACCAAGTTGCACGGCTCGTATTTTCCCGAAAATAGCCATTTGGACGATTGGTCTAGTGTACCATTCACAGATGAGTAGGTTTGATCTACGATCTCCAGATGGGTGTGAAAAAAAATGTGTAGAAGGCGAAATGAAAGCAACGATGCCCGTAATTTTTCCCAGAGCCGACCATTTGAACACAGCTTAGGGGATGGTCTTGACGGTCAACCACAATGTGGGTGAAATTTGGGAACGTCTTACTTTGAACATCACTGAAATCATCAATTCATATTATAATACAAGCTAATGCCCATCCACATGTCGCTCGAATAGTACCAACGAACCTTCAACAGCATGCGATAAGGGTCTTAACCTGGCTTGCCCGTTCTCCCGACTTGAATCCATCGAACATTAAGGGATAACCTCAAAAAAAGAGGTTTCTTCGTGAAGAATGTGCTAAACCCCAGCAAAGAGACATTACACAGACTGGTTGAAAGTAAGCCGAGGTGTGTTCCACGTGTAATTCAGGCAAGTGGAAGAAATAAGTGATATTGAATTAAAAATCGAATACAAAATTAAAACAAATTTTATATGTCCGTCATTTTTCATTTTCAGTTGAAATTTACATGTTTTTATTTATTTATTTATTTATTTTTTTTTTTTGGACATAGATATGTCTTACGGCTGGGGGTCAGTCCGAAAGTTTAACACGGAAATTGTTACCACGACCGTGCGTCGGTGCACTGTTTACCAAGGATACGCGAGAACGAACTGGTGGGCAGGTGTTTTTGAAGTCGCGACGTGATTAACGCTTATGACTTGACGCGTGTGACGCGACGCGATTGACGCTTATTAC
>CM077104.1:9741964-9781868 GCA_039619505.1 Cimex hemipterus
AATGAAAACTTAAAATCCTGCATTATTTTCCGGACAACCCAATAACTGCACAGTTTTATCCAAAACTCCTCTCAAATAAAGCCGTCTCAATATAATTAAAAAAAATTTTGAGTTCAAAATCGGCGCGTATTGCTTAACTTTTTCCAAATTTTCTACATCCTCGATTTTTTCACTGCACTTAAAATCATCTTAAAAGATCTTATACCATGATCCAAATTTGTCGGGCCAACCTGAAAATGCTTTACAATCCGTTTATCATAAATGTTTTTGCAATTTATAAGTGCTTTTCTCGGATAAGCGGACCAGATATGGTATTTTACAGGCCCGGGGACGGCAAACCATTCACATACATCCTGGTCTAAGGCCGAATTAGTTTTCAGAAAAAAATTTGCCGGACTGGTTTCGTATTTGTCAAATTTATCTAAACGCTCCCTTTTCATTCTTCAGAATTTCATTTGGCTGGGTCTTCCCGATGGAAAGTTTCGCAGCCAAGTCACTTTAATTAAATTATTTTTTTAAGAGTCAAAAGCAGTGAAGAAGTAATTAATCGTCTTTGTAAAGTGGCGTAATCAAAGTCAAAGAATGCTGAAAAATATTGGAAGGAGAACAAAACACAGGGGAAATTGCAAAAAAACTTCATTTTTCCGGAGACTACTCTCCGTTTTTGGAAGAGTTTCAGAGTCAAAATATTCTAAAAAGCTTACCGTATACGTTATTGAAAGTGTCCATTTCATAGAAGATTTTAATGTGGTGAAAGTAATGGGATGACGCCGCGGAATCAAAATTTGTCCAAAATAATGGCACAATTACACAGAAGACTAACACTTTGAGCCCTGAAGATGATCTCAATAAAAGATCGAAACGTTGACACGATAAATCAAATGTTTTTCTGATACCTACATCACACCAGACCACATCTCACGATATCTGAATAATTATCGATTGACGGTCACTGTCTCTACACACTTCTGTTTTAGAGCTAACCATTATTTTACATACTGTTCGGAGTCCGTTAAATGACGGTACATCTCGGACGACCAGTACTTACTCTTTGATCGAGGCTTACGGGTCCTCAAAGTAGACCAGCGTACGTAGTGGCACACCCAGGACTTGAGCTATGTTACGGACACTACGACCGTCGTTGGTCAAATCATCTACCGTAAACCACGCATATAGAAAAAGGAAATTTATAATTTTTTATTTAAATTTATGCAGAAGTTCGAAGTTGTTTTATCATTAACTCTTTTAATTATTAATTCTATGTATATAACGTTTTGGTTGAAATGAAAAAGTCACGGTAGCTCAAGTGGATAGAGCGGCGGCGTACAGGAAATTCGTGGGTTCGAATCCCGACGTGACGCTTTTTCATTTCGACCAAGACCTTACATACAAAGATACCGTAGCGAGATCTTCTCGGCTTAAAACATGCTTACAAAAAAATAAAATAAATAATTTTTTACTTAAATTATTAAATTAAATGCGTTACATGACTTATCAAATGAATAAAGAACACTTGAGACTTGTAATAGGGTTTTTAGACAGAAATGTTATTTAATGGTAAACAGATTGCAATATAAAATAAAAATATATACGTTTCCAAAAAGAAGTGCGGAAATATGCTACAGTGGAAGAAATTATAACTATTTCATGCGTTGCTTTTGGGGGGGGGGGGATGCTCAAAGGGAGAAAAAACTTGAAAATCGCCTTGTAAGTTTGACTCGTTTTGACAAGCGGTAATAATCCCAAGGGAGAAGGAAAACATTCGAATAAAATCATGGATGTAAGAGCAATAAAAAAAATTTTTACATGAACTCAAATATAAATGATTGATTGTGTTATAAAAGACTTCATATTGGACATATTAAATTATATGAAGGATAAATATAAAAAAAATCTATCAACAGTCTTATAGAAGGTAGACTTTTATGGACAGTTTCTAAGGCTTACGGAAACGCTTTGCACACTTCTATTTTATCTTTCATAACCCTAGCGGTTCTCATAAACCTTTGCTTACGTTTGCTTTATTAAAACGTTTAAGAACGATTTAAAATGTTTAAAAGGCAAAGGAAAAACAATCACCGTGTGTATGTGCCGCGATATTAATGATATAAGGGATAATTATTTATTTTGTTTAAGCAAAACACATTAGCAATATCGAATGACTTGTGAACTGTGAATCTTGGCAACTTTCACAAACCTTGATTGGTATTGATGACGATGATTATGCTGGTTTGACGCACTTCGAGAGGTGATTTATAAACTGACCGGGACACAGTTCAACACGACGACTACACGCAAACTGAAACTGTACGCATTGAGAAGATTCGAACGCGGTTTTCAACTTTTACCTCGTTAGTCGCTGTATTTTTAGCTTCGTTCTGTTATGAGTGTAAGATTTTTTTTAGAGCGTTGGCTCGAGAGGGAGAAAACGGCATTGACGTGTTGTTTGCATTGGGATGTAGCATGAAACTAATTTTAAACGCAACGTCTTACATATATGTACACTGATCAATCTCCGATTCAGATGGTTTCAACGCGTATATATGCCTTCAATCCATACAAAACAGAATCACATTTTTCAACATTCAACCAAATCGCTTAAAACCACGAGATGTTTTAAATAAACCGCATTGTCAAAATTACACGGAGAATCATTTTAAGGCACAAGGCTATATAAAATTTACTAGGCCGAGGTGGAATAGAACACCGTAAAAGTTGAAGCCAAGTGTCCCAAGTGCTTTAAACCAATTTGCAACGTTAGTCCTTTTGTTTACAATTAAATGTGTTTATTTTATTATTATTTTTAAATAACAGATACAACAACACATTGTATAAAACCATTGATTCTAATATGACCAATTCTTAATAGTTAATTCTGTTTGATTACAAGTAATGAGTAAGCATTAGAACAGAAGCACAATAAAGCGATAAAAACAGTTGGGATGTGTAAACATTTTTTACTAACGTTATTACATGGCAAAGAAAAAATATACAATTGGTTTAAAAGAAAATTATACAGTGTGGCCAAGGCGAGGGTTCAACCTGATAAGATGAGCCTCGTGTCCTCGGTCACTTCCCTTTCTTAATCCAGGTCTTTCGGCATACTTTCTTGAGTCCTCTCAAAAACCTTTGTATCCAAGGGGGTATCCAGGCACAGTATAAAGGCGTAGACTCGGGAACGTGGCAAGCTCTCTAAAGCACAAGCTGGATTCGTGCAGGCCTCCGGGTCGGCAGCGGACGGGTGCTTTATCTGAGGCACACGAGGGAGAAAGTACCAGATCCTGTCTTCACTGACGAGGGGGGTGCATAACCATCTAACTACGGAGTAGCAGAAAATGTCCCAAGTCCAACCCTGCTACATGGGAAAGGACTCGTCGTAACTTATTGGCGAGAACTTATTGTGACCCTATTGCTCGGGGGTACCATTCGCAGGCTAGGAGGTGGTTAGAAATTCCACTTTAAACAAAACCGTGGAAGGAACGGTTCCGATAGTTATTGCCCTAGAGAAGCTCCAATACTCTAGAATATAGAGTCGCCTTCTCTACCTAGGGAGCTGGCGGGACGACCCAGGCTGATGCATTTCAGCCACTTGGGGTTACCCTTTGCCGTGCAGCACACGGTCTAGTGCTTAATGCAGCCCACTCGGAACGGACAAGCGGAGAGTGAGATCCGTCTCGACCCCTCGGGGGCTTCTACTACAGCCCGTGCGACTGTAACGATCCAGTTACGAGTGGAGGTGCGTCATCTCTCATCTTGAGAAAATCAAAACGTCCGGTAGGTACAGACTAACGTACAGACTAAGATCATCATGTCCATAAGGACGAAGAGTAAATACGGGAAAGTCCCAATATCTATCTTCAGATTCTAATGAGTTTGGATTATTGGACTATTGGATAATTTTTCCATGGAAACGTTTCATTATTTGGGAAAAAATATGTTATCAGGCCTACGATTACTGGGACACCCGGTACACATTTATATAACTAGATGCTATTGGTGCACCCTTGAAGATAATTCTACTTAAGGGGCTGCCAGCAATACAATGGGAAAAGAACTAGTTAATGTGGATCACCAAACCTAGAAAAGAAATTATAATAGTATGTGCAAAAGTCAATAATAATTTCAAGTTGGAAGAATGGAATCTACAAACATGAAAAATTCAGAATTTTCCTTTGCAATATTTGTGTTCTCTTCTTAGCTATAAGCTCAATGAATTAACACGACCTTTTGAAAACGTTTTGCGATTTACTTCCCATTTGACCACTTTAGGGACAAATGAAACCTCTTATTACCTACTTATATCAAAACAATTAAACAAATGTTAATTTTGGTTAGGGTAATTCGCTTTTTACAGGACAACTATTATTACATTTGATTATTTTATATATTATATATAATACATTTGTCCATCTAATTTCCACATTTATTGAAAACACTAGTGATACAGGTATAATTTGAAGACGAGTGGCAAGGAGTGTTTCAATTTGCATTTAAAAGTAAATTGCAAGAAGATTTTTTTTATTGGAATGTACGAAAAGTGCCAAAAGCATAATTTCTACTATAGTTTGCCTAGTAGTTTTCAATTGGAAAAGAATCTAAAGAAACCAAAGAATATACCAAAAAAAATGCATACTTGTCTATAACTTTATTTATTTTAACGTCCTTAGTTTACAGTTGATGGCTTTAACGTGGTACTATTAAAAATACTATCTTCCGGTACTTTAACAAATACGCACCTTAAAAAATAACAAGGAATAAACGAATCCCCGAACTCATACCATTAAACCAGTAAACTCCGGTCGTTAAACTCTTAATTGCTCACAAGAACAATTAGTATGAATATAATGAATGACGTGGAAAACCCAGCAAAAAGTTTCGTTTCCCCTGTAGAAAAGGACGACGAATAATATTTACACCGCCACTCAATCCAGAAACGACTTCTTACCAAAAAGAATGATGAAATATATACATGTGCTTTCGATGAATGTATCTATTTGTGTACTTTGAACCACGGATCCATTCGGCCGTTCGGAAAGTGATACATACTCTCTTTGATGATTAATTCTGTAAATGATTTTAAACTAATTAATTGTAATAATGAGACAAGTTATTGATGTTTGTCAACGTATTTAAATTTCCCAATCCATACGAATTTGATTTAACTGCATTTAATACAAAAATTAATAGTAAAATAGTTAAAAACATACTAAACGTAAAAGAACTTAAAATAAATATAAACATTGCACACATTTTACAGTTAAGTGCATTTTCCAAGCCCCAAAACTCAATTATATTGTAATACTTTAAATAATTTACCTGTCACCAGGTTATAAATAGTTAATGGCAATTGCGTGGTTTCTTCGACATTATTTGATTTTTATTCAGAAATCGTGAGATGCGGTCTGGAGTGATGTAGGTTTCAGAAAAACATTTTCTTTGTCGTGCCAACGTTTCGTTCTTTATTGAGATCATCTCCAGGGCCCAAGATTTACTAATATTGTTTACATTTAACAAATAGATGTAGTATGTGGAAAAATGTTAATTTATACGATGCAAATAATTTTTTATTTTATTTTTTATATTCAATCCAAGTATTTCTACTCACTCACTTTGTTTTCTGTGCAATTGTGCCATTTTGCGTGCCGTGTCGTGGCACTTTTTTCACATCCTAAATGTTTTTGTTAAATGTAAACAATGTTTGTAAACCCCAGGCCCTGAAGATGATTTCAATAAAGAACGAAACGTTGGCACGACAAAGAAAATGTTTTTCCGAAACCTACACCACACCAGACCGAATCTCACGACTTCTGAATAATCAAAGACAAACGGTCACTAATCACCACACATTATTTGATTTGTTTAACGCTATTAAAACGTTTTTCACGTACCATAAGTGAAATATGTTCGGTAAAATCTAAATTATAAAAACCATAATTACAAACATTAATAATTAATATTACTATTAGATAGATAGAAAATGCGTTATTTATAATTGTAAATATAATTTACAATTCTCTTTCTCATTCTTTCAAACCAGTGCGACATGGAAGAGATTTCGTCTGGCAATGAACCTTTCAGAGTTGCGATAAAAATCGCATAGGAAAGAAAACAAAACAACTATTAGTTTCTGACCTTAGAAAATAATCTGTTTTGGCTGTATCTAAGTATAGATCCATCGTAACAAATGATAAATTTAATCAACCAAGATAAATTAAAAGTTTATTTAAAACCGAATTTTCTGGGAAATAGGGGCTTTTTTTTAAATAAATACGGCTACGAAAATTATTCCTCGCAGCTTTTACATGCAATAAAGAGGTTTGTTCAATAAGCTAGGCAGTGCACAAAGTCGTACCTATAGTTCCAGGCGTGTCGTGCGGATAAGCGTCCTGACATCAGAACCCTACAAACATTGTAATAACATTTCCTTTGTTCGGCTGCTATATAAATACCGAAATAAACTGCTCAAAAATGAACTGGGATATTGCAAATTTTGTAATATTTACTTTTTCTAACGTTTTTATTTTTATTATAAATTACATTAAAATTTGTTAGAAATATTACGTTTCTTACTGAAGGACAATTAATTAAGGGATTTTGAAAAATCACAAAATAAAAGGTTTTAATTCCATAATTTTGTTCATTGGACACAATTTTTTAAACAATTAATACCGTTTATAATCTCTTCTGTTAGATAAAACATCTGTGCACCTGTTAGCCATACTGTTCAAAGGTTGTCACTGATTTCATAAGGAATTTTACTCCTTAGATGTTGCAACGCTGCACTCAGCTGTTGCAGCTCAACTGGGTGTGGATGGTGACCGAAATGCCTTGTATGCAACGCATCAAACATATGCTCACTCATCACGACGAGTGGAATGAAGGTCTGGAGACAGGGCAAAAGGGGAAGAGAACGTGATGATCAACTCTGCCTCTATGAGGTCTAGCGTTGTCATCCAGAAATCAAAAATCCCTGCCTATGAGATCCCCGGTTCGAGGGATGTATTCATCGTTAATTTCTTGAACATAACGGACTGCGGTGAGGGTTAAGGGTGTGCCTAATTTCATAAGGAATTTCACTTCATAAGTGTTGGAAAGCTGCACTCAGTTGTTGCAGGTTAACTGGCTGCGGATTGTTATCGAAAAGCCTTTTTTGCAACGCATCCCACATGCGCTCAATGGGATTGAGGTCTGATGACATCGAGGGTGGGAAATTCCTAGATTTTTTAAACATTTGTGAACAACTTTGCCTTTTTGAAGTCTGCGGCATTGGCATCCGGAAATCGAAAATACCTACCAATCAGATCCCTGGTTCGAGGGGTGTATTCCTCGATCATTTCTTGTACATAATGTACTGCGGTGAGGTTGCCTTCAACAATATGGGTCGTCCAGAGTAAATCCCCTCATCACTCTTTTCTCGATGGACTCTTCGGCGTCTGTTATCACTATATCAGTATACATAACAGCATGCCATTGGTGTTCTCTTTTAGGTGCTCGCTGCACCATATTCTCCTGAGCTGCTGGTGGTGGGCTGTTGCTGTAAGCCGCATCAAAGGGGCTACTATGTGAGGCCAACTTCCCACAACGGTTTGTGTTGGTAAATGCCTTGCCAAAATGTGTTGTTCTTCATTTAGGAACTGGCGGGCATAGTAAAGGGTTCCGTCTTGCAGCAGTGACAATATTTCTGCCCTCCCGTAGCGTCCACTACCAGGCTTCCTACTGGGCCTTCTGGTCTCTCAGAATTGAGCTAAAGCCCCTGGAGACCACGCTCTGAGAAACTGCCTCTGCGATATCCAATTGCCGGTGAACTCGATGTCTCAATCACACTTGTGATTGTGAACTTCTGGTTCCAGATGATGACTTTTCAACTGGATTAAAATAGAAAAATATGAGAAAATGTTTACAAAATGAATAATCTTCATGTTTATTATTCGTATTCCGTCATTAAAAAAATGTTTGTTTTTGGTTTGTACGTTCTATTTTATTTTATCCAACTAATAAGAATATACAGATTAATTTAATTAAAATTAATCGGTTTTTTATTACATTTATTTGATGTATATTTAATTTTTTTAAATGAAAGATTTATTTATTTTTGAGCAGTTTATAACTTCCCGATTTCTCCCAGAAATGTACTTCGGCTATAAAATGGAATACATCCTAAGTTGCTCGCGAGTTGCATAGTGTGCACGAGCCATCTCCATCCTCTCCCGTGTAACAGAATTTACGGGATGGTTAGGTCCATCCCTAAAACAGAATTTAATCATAAAACATTACATCTCCTTTTAAAGAACTATCTAAGTTTCTTTAATGATAAGCCTTCAAAATTATCCCTATTCGAATTAAATAGGCTTCCGTTGTGAGAGAGAAGCCTATAAAGAACATGACTCGAGGACTGGGCCGAGATTAAGCATTCCACGTATATTTTGATGGGATATTTTGGATGTAATGTATGAAAAGTATTCCGTCCACCTAGAGATATTTTCCTTGGCCGGCGAGTAGAACCGAATATTTTTTGAATAGTCACCCTTGTGCAAACCTGCCTGTATTGTCTTTTATAACCTCGTGAGCTTATTACTATTATTAATTATAAATCATAAGACAGAGTATAAATGTGATGCGCAGATTCGAATACTTAAAAATTATAACGTGATTTTAATATTTATAATGCGACTAAAATAATTGAAACAATTGTATTATATATTCAGTTTTGAATTTAGATAAATTTTTTGCCCATCGCCCTAGTAAGGAACGGAAACAATGCTTAGTTTGATTTTAAAAAATTGAATGTAAATTTTAAAGGCGCTTAGACTGTCATTCTTGTAAATAAATAAAGCCGAAATAAGTGTCGGACGGATGGAAGCATTTTTCCTTTTACATTACAATTGGCCGGCGTATCTCTCTTTTCCACGATTCCCCAAAGTCACAAGGCTTTGCCTATGTGAGGAAGAGGATTTCGACGTCCGGGCCGAATAGCTGATTGTTAATCTGGACGCGTTTTTGATTTCCAGGCGAGTGCGTTCCAGTTCCATTAAGCTCGGAGAGAGGAGCAATAATTAGCGTCGACAGAAAACAGTACCCTATTAACGTACGGTTTATGTTGTCAAAAAAAACCTCCTCTCATATCTATTTCCTGATAATTCAAAAATGGTATAAAAACCTCCTCTCATATCTATTTCATGATAATTCAAAAATGGTATATTTCCCTATTTGTTTTTCGGTTTTATACGCTGGACGATCGGCAACTGTAGCACCATATTTGTACATTTTAGTTCTCAGCATATCACCGGACCGCATCACACGACCTCCACATAATCAATCGAAAGAAACATGGCTGCAAAGTATTTTGCAAAACGATTAGGCAGGTCTCATACTAGGGACAACTTACTCGTCAGACATGAGTTCTCACATTGTCACAGACTTGTCGGGGACGTTTCTCAGTGGCTGATTTGGTTCGCAAGCAATCGGAATGATTTTTGTTCGAATTTTTAGGTCTCTTTAGATATTTGAAAAACAATTTCTTGAATTAAAAAAATTATCTTTTCTTTTGTCCAAGACTACTCACGAAAACTTCACATCAAAAATTGTACGAGGTGCGAAAAGTGAGACTTCTCTTGAAAACACTCATGCCTTCATTTACTGTGTCAGTCTAGTTGCGGAAAGTTAGTTGATCAAAAGTTGGATTTTTATTGAAAATTTACCCAGTCTTCCTTACCTGCTATTGCCAACTATAAAATAATAACTAAATACGGAACAGGCACACATTTTTCGAGTACACTCTTTCAGGAATAAACATAAAATATATAAATAATTTATATTTAGTTTTAAAAATTTTGTGAGAAGATTATGTAAGCTTGAATGCAATGAAAATTCTGTTATTCACAAGTGAAGTCGTCCGTCGAACTCAAAAAATCCCAGCTTCTGGGATCGAGTCACGAGCGTATACGCACGATGCTTCTGCGATGTATTCGGACGTTCGAAAATCGGACATAGTCGGTACCAATGTGAAAGCTCCAGGCTGCCACGGAATCACCGGTTTTTTTACTTTATTGTTAGAGAAAAAAATTAAACTTGTTACGTCCCTTTAATTTTAATGTAGATTTTATAAAATGCCAGATAATTCAGTTTACTCATCGAATTATTAAGGTTACCTGTCACATTTTAAATTTTGAATTATTCATAATGGGATAATTGAAAAATGGCAATAAGGAGGGAAGATTCGAAGGTTGTAGGTTGAGATGGGAAGTTGGTGTCCGAGTGGATCAAAGTCATGATAACTCGAGTGGTCAGAGCAGCGGCGTATTTATCCGAATGTCGTGAATTCGAATCCCGCTTGTGCCATGGAATTTTTATATCAACTAAAAAATTTATAATTATAACGTATTAATTGGTCAAGCGGACCACGAAATTAGTGAATTTTACTCTATGTTCCGAATATCCGATAGGGTTTTATGTTTTTCAAAAAATAAAATTAGAGATGTACTCCGGAAGTTCAGAACTAGACCAATTGGCCCGGAAGACCACCAGATGAACCTCCTCGACATTTTTTAATCCTACGTTAAGTTCTGGAAGGTATAATTAAAATAGGATAATTAAACTTAATTCCGTATTTTCTATTTTATATCTAAAAAAAACACCTTTGATCAAGAACAGTCAGCTTGGTTATGAAAAAATAGGTCATTTGGTTTAGAACTTATGACTTTTGATGGTGGAAACATTTTTTTGTCATTAATGCTTTACCACAAAGCCTAGGCGAATAATACATAAATTTGTACACCAATAATGCAATTTATTTAATTCTTGTTGTTCAACACGCAGGATTAAGTTGAGCCCCAATTGTAGTTGATAATTCATGCCAATATTTCAATATCATCAACAAGCCCAGGAGATAACCAGAAAGACTTACATTCAACAGTGGCACTCAACCGCAACACAAATTCACAGATGGACTGTTGGGTTTTTAAACAGAAAAATTAGAGTTGATGGGGGTGTTGGTCTACGTTGTGAAGAGGACCTAAGTTGAACTAACAATACAACAAACTAATCCCTACTTACAGTAAACTTAAATTTTAAAAAATACATTCACCGCAACGACTGCCATTAAAAAAACAAACAAAAATTTGGCTAAAAATACGCTCATAAAAAAAAGACAGACTCAACTAAGATAATCCTAGGCTTACACCTACCTATTAGCGACCTACTTCTACCAGATTTCCTCAAAATCAACCAAGACAGCAAAAAGATTAATTGGTGGTGATTAGTGGCCGTTAATCGATAATTACTCAGAGATCGTGAGACAAACGATCAGCACTCTCAAGACACGCAAGAATGGCACCATTACACAGAAGACCTTGAGCCCTGAAGATGGTCTCAATAAAGATCGAAACGTGGCACGATAAAGGTTTTTTTTTATTTCTCCAAAAATTAATATTTCAAGTACGAGTTAAGGGCGAAAAACGTAAATACAAAAAAGAAAATAAAAATACGTAAATGTTGAATATCTCCGAAAGAGTTGAGAATCGGATCATAGTTCATAGGACCTTTTTTGGTGCATTTGAGGAAGAAGCATCTGACGAACTTTGACGTACGAATCACATGAAGTTTATATATCAATCAGAAAATAAGCTTAAATTAGCCATTAATTGTATGTCAAATATTTTTTAGGCACATGTTTATAACAGTTTGTTAATCAATCTTTATGCAATTATCTCCATGTTTGGATGGATGTGGATGGATGGATACCAGGGACTGAGCACTGCAGCTGTACAGCTTATTGTACTATACCCTGGCTCCATTTTTGGGGGAGGGCTCACAACACAAAGTGAACTTGAGCCCCCGTTGTACCAGTGTTCTTCCATCGAAGAACCTCATTTTTGAAGGGGTTTGGGACCAGGTTCAGGGTCGGTGAGATCCGGTCCCGCCCCTTCCATTGATGAGTGCCGTGTCTATTTCTTTTAATTGCGGCCACCGGTCCCCTTAGGCGTCAGAAAAATTCCAGAGGCGACGGTGGGGATCGAACCCACGACCGCGGGGTCTACTAGCCGAGAGTCTGACGCCATAACCACTCGGCTACCGCGGCCCCCCCATCTCCATGTTTACTTTTACATTTGGTTTATTTGTAATTTCTGAAACCAATTTAGCAATCCTGTGCGGTTTGGTGTGAACGTCGTATTGGCAGTCGATTGACCAATCATACAATTCACGTCGAGAGACGAGTTTGTAATTTATTCAACCTGATGATGAGTGTTCGATACTCGAAATCCGGTCATATAAACAACAAAAAGCGATTAGAACCGTCATTAAAAAAAGTGAATCGACATACTCCCCCTTCCTTTATTATATTTATTATTTCTAACATGTACCATCATTGTCTACAATCCCAATATTTAAAAAAACTTCCGTCGGTCAATTCTTCGACACACAGTTAGAAGTTATAGACTTTGACTCTACTGTGCCTTAGCATCCAGCCACAAAAGAGGACACATCTTAAAATGGATCCTTAATCAGTCCAAAACCACAGGTGTGAGGCAAGCGAATAAAAAGATCATCCGCAAAACTTATAAAGGAATTGCTGGAAGGCAACCGCAACCGAGCCGGGATTCTGGTTGGACTCCAAACAGGGTACTGCCAATTAAGAAAGCACATGCACCGGACAGGAGTACAGATAGAAGAAACACTGCACATACTGCCAGGAAGAGGAGGAGACCTCAGATCACCTATATTTCTGTGAGGGTCTACTTAGGTCCCAAGCAAACGGGGACAAGAAAACCGCAAGCAAGCCGCTGGCAAAGCTGTGGCGGCGGATTAATAGCCTGAAACGTACGACGAGTTATGAATAACAGGTGCAGTAGGCCTTGTAACCGCCTCTTTCATCCCTATCTCTATACAAAGCGAGAGGTTTATGGGCGGACATACAGCTGAGGTCACCGCCGGCCCTCTGCGTTTTTTCTCTTCTTTTTCTGTTCTTTTATCACTATTTTTCAGCCAGCAGTCATTTGAGCGTGTATTACTGACTCTCTGCTTTTATATGAAAATTAAGTCGGTATCCTAAAATTCCAGCTCCTCATTTGTACATTTGGTTGTCAACTTCAGAATAGACAGAATACATATATATATAGTATAACCATCCCATATAAATATAGAAGTCTTGTCACATTAACTTCCCCAGTGTACTCCTAGGGGCGGGATTGACCCCACTCCATTCTCGCTAATAAATTAACTTTACTCTCCAGACGTCACATTCATTCCTGAATACTCGATGTTACGCAGGTCGGGAATAAGCAAACACCTCCTTTCAGCAAATAAATTACATTAATTTCAATAAATTGACATACATTAGAAATGTATACTACTAAAAGTAGGGATTTCATTTTGTTTTTTTTCTAAAAACAATTAGGTAATTAATTTTGTCTCAGCTATTAGAAAAACAGGCAACGCGTGTATGGTCATGATTAAGAGTGATAAAAGTAATTATCAAAGAAAAACATGTACTTGAACATCCATCAAGCCTCTCATTTTCAAGTAATGTGATGGGCCGGCTATTAGGAACAATTGAGACAATGTAGTATGTTTTGAATGCAGAATAATTAAATTGAAAGGCTAGCTCACGTAAAGGAATTAGATGGCAAGGGGATAATTAAAATTTTGAAGGTGAAATATTTCTCCGAAAAATAATGAAAAATGTATCGTCAATAAAGTTGAAAAATGTTTTCCCACGAATAAACGGCGTTGTGCATAATAGATGCGATGCTCGTTTTCGTTTGAAAGTTCAAATTTCCAACTGCGACCAATTTCTACAATAAAATCAGACCGAAAATCACACGAATTCTGCAACGTATCATTTACCCGTCTAAAATAATCCACTCTCAAGAGCACTTATAGATTGATGAAGGGAAATGTGGAACGGATGTTAACGAGATTGAAACTCTTTGTTTTAGCATGCCTGTTACCCTATATACTCTTATAATAGAGTTTAACGTTCCTCTTCACCTCAACTTCAACGTATCAACAAATAGAACCACCTATTCTTATTGATTAAGATTGGAAACATAAAAATTATTAACATTTTTAAGGATGCAGAAAACTAAATTCCTACCATAATATTATCAAGTGCACCTTTCGATATAAGTTTTTTATTTGTATATTTTTCTTACTTTATCAAAAAGAAATGAAATTATTAATAATAGATAATTCCTTTAATTAAAATTATATAAAATTTTTAAAAAAACACCAATTAGAATTTTTCTCGCAAATCATTTCCTATAGGAATTTAATATTCGTTATTTTTGCAGTAACACGAGTAGAGCGTGTTACCGTTGTTTATGGGAAAAGGTAAAGAGGACTTTCGTGTACAAATGAATAGGCAGAATTTTTTTTTAAAGCATACAAGGTCCATTAAGCTGTCAGATTGGAGCGAGAGAGAAAGAGGGAGCTAGAGAAGATTAATTAATTTTCACAAAAATCATCCAATAAGACAAAATCGGAAAAAAGGTCCTAACAAAAATTAATGAGTCGTTACACGGATATACGTTTATTATGCCTTTCCGCCCAACAATAAAATCTCAACAAAGAGGAACTAAATCCGCCTAAATCCATCTCTTAAATGAGTAATTGCTCCCAGTAACCAGACAAGACGATGCCCTGAGGGATCTCATCTTTGTTGTACGGTACTGAAGAAAATTACAATCAAAGTCAGGGCAGATAAAGATCATTAGTTGAAATGTCTAAAAGTATTAAAGACAGACTAAAAATAAAATGGTGTAAACGCAATATTTCCGACATACAACCGCATTTTTACATATTTACTTTTTTCGTGATTGAGTGTGATAAAATGTACGTATTGTTTAAAAATAATTTTTATACTTAATATTGTAAATATTTTTAACACCATTAACTATGTGTTTTGTGTAATTATTTGATTAGAATACGCACGAAATAACCCTACAGCATTTTTCTTCTTATTTTTTGCAGGTTGATGTTGCTGTGTCTGTTATGGTTGGCCATAAGTTGCGACACAATAAGATGTGATGACGTCGCTTCTTCGCGGCCGTCGAAATCGATCGAAATGGCAGAAAAAAATAAAACCGTCGTTCCAGGGAGAGATAAGAGAGGAGCTTCTGGTCTCGATGAAATATTAGAAGAGCTGCAATCCAAGAGAGACTCCCCAGGGCCAAAAATGAGATTTTCTTCTTGGGGTGGCAAAAGATCCGACGATCTATTAGATGAAGAAGAAAAGAGAAGCAAATTTTCTTCTTGGGGCGGAAAGCGTAAATTTTCATCGTGGGGAGGAAAACGATTACCGGTGGATTACGAAGAAGGGAAAAAAAGGGCAAAGTTCAATTCTTGGGGAAGGAAGAGGGTGAAATTCAATTCATGGGGGGGAAAAAGGTCAGATCCTGAAGAAGACAAAATATCTAAATTCACTTCCTGGGATGAGAAACAGAGCGATGAAGACGATGATGTGGAGTACGTCGACCAAGACAAAAGGTCGACTTTTAACAGTTGGGGTGGAAAACGAGAGGACGAAACTTGGCGAGACATGATTAAACGGACTAAATTCAATTCTTGGGGAGGTAAACGGGCTATCAACAGCACGGCGGATATGCTTATATTTAAAAGAGCCAACCCGAACAGCTCTTGGAAAAGGAAGCCGATATTTTCATCATGGGGAGGGAAAAGGACAGCGCGATCAGCCCAACCGTTCCGACTTCTCCCGAACACTCTCCTTAAAGAGCATTCTTGGGGATCCCTCCTTCGTCCTATACGGCGTGGCCCGGATTTCTATGCTTGGGGAGGAAAGCGTTCCACGTAGACACTAAACCCTCATTCCTAAATCGTGTACCAAAAATAGTGTTTTATTCCCACCCGTTGGAGTTGAAATATTTTTGCAAAACGGACACTTCACACTCAAGGCCTAGATTACAAAGATATTTTCATCCTTGGTTCAAAAATCACCCCTACATCCAATTTATCGTGTTGTACTTATTGTTAAAAAGACCGCTATAAAATAAAGTAATAAATATATACACGTACTGTTATTGGTTTATTATTTGTTCTGAGCAACAATTCCTTCCGTCATTCAGACTTCAATGGACTTAATAACGGTACAGTTAAAACACTAAACAGTGGAATCGAATTATATTCATGTTGTGTACTCAAGGACATTATATTTTTAATGGTACAATATATTTAAATTTATTGAGCAGTGTTATTTATTGATTAAACTGTTGCAAAATTAATAGTTGTATAGAAATGGAAATAAGTAATTATTAAAATAAAATGTAAAAGAAATTAATGGAAATAAAACAGTTTTACGACTGATTTTTAAATCTGCTATTCACACTTGAATTAAACCTCTATTATGATCGTCGCATGGAATCGGTAAGTACTTGCTGCTCTCGCTCAAGGACATCTCTACCTACGGCCTCATCCTTCGAACTAACCGACCGGTAATTCCGAGTCTTACCCAAACAACCTTCTCGTTTTGGTGTAACGCAGGGCAGTGTTCTGGCGCCCGTACTGTACCAGGTGTATCCAGCAGACCTCCCATCCCATTCTCAAGCCATTACTCCCTAACCTTTGCAGACGATACAGCGACGCTTTCAAGCGACTCTGATCCAGTCATTTCCACTCGAAACCTGAGGAACACCTCACTCTACATGAGTCATGGTATGAGAAAAAAAGTTTAAA
Source organism: Cimex hemipterus (assembly GCA_039619505.1). Taxonomy (NCBI): domain Eukaryota; kingdom Metazoa; phylum Arthropoda; class Insecta; order Hemiptera; family Cimicidae; genus Cimex; species Cimex hemipterus. The sequence goes on from CM077104.1 coordinate 9,758,651, forward strand.
ACAGAAAAATCCATCCACATAACCTTCACTACACGCAAAAAAGATCCCTTCAATAAAATACCCTCTCCCAACTGCTGATAAAGTGTGGTACCTACAGAATGACAAACGTCTGACGTGGAAGACTGAAACGACACGAAGTCATTAAACGTTACAGAGCACTTTCACTTCTTGGCAAACGTTTTAACCTACCTCTCTTAAACAAAAGTCTGCTTTGCGATGCTGATATGGACTTACGGACTGGAAGTGTGGTGTACAGCCAAACATTCCGATATCCTCCGAATATAAAGAGCCCCATCCATATTGCTCAGAAAAATCCTTAATGATCCCTTTTACATGTCCAACGAAGCTACCCACATAGGCCTAAATATTCCGTTTGTCCACTCCCGTTACGGACAATTCCGTACAAACCACCCAACAAGCTTAAATCTACAAATACAAATCCTAACATACGCTACAAATTCACTCCAACCCCCCCCCCTCGACGACTAAAAAGACTATGGCCACAGGAGCTTTTGTCCAGTGAGAACGATTAAATAAAGAACACTTAACAGTACTACCAATGGGCAGTTTCTCCAATCATGTTTATCTATTTATTTGTGCACAGTGTTACTTGATACCAAAATGAGGGAAGTTGTAATATACAGTAAAAGGAAAAATTCAACCAAGTGATCTTACAAGCTCAATTTCTAATGTAAAAGGTTAAAAAAGCCATTTTAATCCAATTTAAATCTCTTCACGTAAACCATCAATTTTTAAAATGCTTTCCTTGTATTGATTAAATATATAATTCAAAACTGCTTTATGTTTACCAAAATGAAATTGGGCAGACTAAAAAATGTAACCGAACTATTTCCTATTTCTTTCTGCTGGAGTAGAACAAACGTGTTATTGGCGGTCATTGGTCTCAAATGAAACACTTCTCATGTCGTCTCTCATCTGGATTCATAATTTCGATTTTCTTGCCGCCTTGGATTGATATTTATTTAACACAGTTTTGTTTTACTTCATGTAAATTAATTTTTATTTAGAAAATTGGATGGGTTTTAACAAATAATTTGAAAAGTTCTTCAACTCGGTCGTCCCTCGGATTTCCTTGTCTAACAAGGGCAGTCGCGTTATGTGAAAATCTTCGTAGAGGTCCATTATCTGCCCCAGATATTTCTCCTGAACGCTTTTCCTTCCTTCGCAAAAATTGCATTTGATTTCAGAAGGAGGTTGATTTTTTCCTTTGGCCATCAGCTGATTCACCACGATATTGTCCGTATGAATTCGAAGTTTGACAAGCTCTTGGATCAACCTTTCGGTCTCGTACACTGAAAGGAATTCTGCAATGCAAACGCAAATGAACGTCGTATGGTCGGGATCTTTAAACTGTTCGTTGGCGAGCCTCATGCCTTCAAGGATCTGGTCAAACTTTTGATTTGAGAGAGCCGGTGCGGCGTCGCTCGAAGAAAGGCCACAAAACAGGGTGAATTGATCGAAGAGACCTCCCAAACGGCGCTTCAGGCTGGAAGCTTTTTCGAAAAACTTCTCGAACAGATTCGGGAAGCTCAACAACCGAATGGTGTGCCCTGTCGGGGCGGTGTCAAAGACGACTATGGAAAAGTCCATATCGTTCACGAGCTGGACGACGTTCATGTATCCCATGGCTTCGTCGACCCCAGGTAAAGCACTGACGACGTCACGGAAAAACGAGTCCAACTCGGCGTTTCCCAAAGTCCCCGAAGCCGAGAAAGACGCGTTCGGATCTATTTCCATCGCGAACAGGTTTTCCGTGCCATTGACCTTCGTCGGTGTCCATGTAAATTTTTGGTCGAAAGCGTCCGAGAGGTTGTGAGCAGGATCCGTAGAGATGAGCAACACGTTTTTACGGCAACTGGCCAGCTGTAAAGCTAGACTGCAACTGCACGTCGTTTTCCCGACTCCTCCTTTTCCACCCACGAAAATCCACTTCAGCGATTCCTTTTCGATGATATTTTTCAGATTCGGCTCGGGGATGAGAGTCGGTTTTATCGAAGAATTTCTCGTCGGATCAAGTAATGCCATTGCAATATTATACGAACAGCAAATCTAATAAAAGCCAAATCGAATCAAACCTTAAAGTTAACGGACCGAGTTTTTGAACTGATTTCGTCATCGAACTAACTTGTATTTTTCTTCTCTAGAAAGTTTTTGTAAGGACGTGTATTCGAAATGTAAACGTTTATCATGTACGATTAAAATATAATGCATAAATAAATAAAAAGAAAGGTGCCTGTTTAAAAATAAACTTTAAAATAACACATGTTTTATTTTTATAATCCATGAAAACTGAAAAATAAAGAAGCAATAATTTCATACTAGAAAGTCAGCGGAATTCTTTCTCCCAACAAGTATTGCTCGATTTCCTTTTGTCATTAATTCTGACAAACGATTTGATTTTACAAAATCAATTTTTGTTCCAATAAATGTTTTTATTCTCAAAGAGTTGTCTAAACGAAAACAATTTGCCTGCAATAAAATCACAATTCTTGTTAGTACAGACAAGGTTTGTTGTATAAATAATGGTGGTAGGGTGAGTAGGCCAATTCATTTTTTTTTCTTTTTTTTAAGGCTGATTCTATTCACAAAATTTTACTAAGTTTTCTGAGTAGAACCATCCTTTAGAAAAGGTGGATAAGGTCACCCACCTCTATAGTTTCTATTCTCCAAACCTTGTCTGTACTAAGATGAATTATTGATGATGAATTCAATTAATTCATCTTCATGAAATGTATTTGTTAAGATAAAAAAGTCTGCAAAGCTTGGGTAGTCAAACTGTTTTCAGTTACGACAAAGCCAACGCAGTCTTCAAATGCATACGATTGTTTGATACATTACTTCAGACATTACTCCACCGTAAAATCTAATTTCCATTCGATCCTTACCCCCCCCCCCATTTTGGACTCCTATTGGAAAACAAAAAAATTTCAACCGCTCGTTGAAGCAGCAAACATGTTCTTACATTTGCCTCAACGTACCTAGCGAATTCCGGATTTCCTATCTTTATAGCCAAAAAATCTAAACACTGAACTGTCTACATGCTGAACCGGACATCCGTCTCCAGCTATTAAAATTAAAATCAATATATACAACTTGTGCAAGTAAAAACAACCTCACTCCTATTCATTAATTTATCACATTCAAAGTATTACTTTTGAATTTGGTTCGGGTTTTATCTACTTAAGATATTCCATTCTGTCCAATTGTATTTTTGTGTTCCGGATTTTGTAAATAAAGTTAAGCATGTCAATCTAACGTTTGTTTTCTCTGTCCATCACCTAATTAGGAATAGACTGGTTAATTTATAAAACTTAAATTTACTATATACACTATACCCAACTAATTTTAAATACTTGAATGCGATGGGTCCGTCGTGGAATTTTTTCTGTGAAAGGAGTCTACTGGCTAAAATGTTTTTGAAGCCCTGCTCTATAATAACAGCAGACGTAAGCAAAGTAAAATAGACGTAAAATAACAGCACAAATAAAAAAAAAGTGCTGGTGATTCTTTGGTGGGCTGATCAGTACATCTTCTCGAAGCCTGGTGAAACGATCAATGCCGAAATGTGGCAAACGAAAACTTGGTTAAGAGGTTCTTCCTCATACTTCCTATTCTCCAGAACTCTCGCCTACCTACTACAACTTTCAGAAATGTATACAACATAAAAAGCCTGGATACAGGCATTGCAGATCCTCATCATGGTGAAGACATTGAGCATGATCAGTTAGAAAATTAACCGTCGTTGAACCTTAAGGTAATCGGGAAGACGAAAAAGCTCAAAATAAAGTTAGCCGCATGCATTATCATCGTTATGAAGTTTGCTTGAAACAACTTCTTTGTTGAACAAAAAGGAACCTTTTCTGAACAGAATTGTTACTTGTAATGAAAAGTAGATTCTCTTCGACAGCAGTGGGCATTCTAGACAGCGGCTCGATAAAGAATCAGCACCACATTTCCCAAAGTTCCCCAATTCATAAAAAAACGTGATGGTGGACTTCATAGACAACAGCTTCTTGAATTCTGGCCAAACGATCAATGACGAAAAGTATTGCTCTCAAATTGAAGCATTGAAATTTCCATTATTGAACGCGTATTTGGTCTATCTGAAAAGGCCGATTCTGTTAAACAACACTCGGCCCCATATCTTAGATATGACAACTCGAAAATTGTTGCATCTTGGTTATGAGATTCTGACTCGCCCTCCTATATTCTCCAGACCTCTCACCTACTGACTACCATTTTTTCAGACACCTGGACAACCTTTTACAACATAAAAAATGTATTAATCAAAAGTCATTAGAAAATGCGTTTACAGGGTTTGTTAATAATGACTTAAAATTCTATTAAGAAGGTATAGAGAAGTTGCCATCATGGGAAGAGGTATATTGAGAGTGATGGTGATTAGTGGATATTTTATTAATAAAAAATGTAAAATTTATTGATTGTTTTTATTTTATAACCATAACCTGCTTCTTTTTTTCTATTTGCTTTATCTTTATTGATTCATATTTTCTAATCACAATTATTATGTCAAGTCAAGCGTACAAGCGTACATTAGAAATTCCAAAATCAATTTTTAACGAACTATCTTTTGAAATGTAGAGAGCTACTACGGATGGATTATTTTAATGAATTCATTAGGAAAATTGGAAGGAGAAACTTTTTATTAACGAGCCCAACTCGCATGCTGTTAATCAGAGGGCGGAAGAGGCACATTGACCTGTGTTTACGATTGTTCCGTCCCGCTCCCTAATTGCCGACATGGATATGTAGCTCGTCAAAAACTTGGCGGACTTCTATCTATTTCATAATCAAAAATTGACTGGCCGTATGAGAGATTTAATTTAAAACCAAACGCTTTGATGCTGCACGGCCAAACCCTTTTAAAATGAATAAATATAAAACCGGTATATTAAAAAGAAAGTTCATTACACCCAGTAGACATATAAGCACATCGTAAACGTGTAAAACAAATCGAACTCAAACCGAAGTTGGACAGACAGTCGTACATTTGTATGTAAACAGTTCGGAATATGGGACGAATATACATCCGTAATAACCTCCCGGCTTGTTATATGCACATATGAACATGTACAGGAATGAAATATTAGAGCAGAGACACGCCCTAAAATTTCGTGAGAAATGTTCAATTTCCTACCTTTGCCGTCAAGGAAAGTCCTTATTTTCTTATCGGCGCCTGGCACCGGTTTTAGAAGCAAAGTGCAAACAGACGCTATATAGGATTTAAGTTTAAGAATTACAACCGAAATGATACAAACGGCCAAAGTTGACTGAATCACTTCCCTCCAATGTGCAATAGTCCGTACATAAAAAGTAGTGCCACCATTAAATATCATGTACCATTTGATTAGTTTGATAAAGGAAAACCGTTGAAAAGAAAATGTTTACTTTCTGAGAAAATTATTTATTTATTTTTTTTTTGTACTGAGAGAGGTGAAAATATTGCTCTGAGCGCCACAATCGGAATTTCTTCAACCCGCTTCATTATAAATTTACTCGTCATTCAATAAAGTGAATTTAAGAACGGTGGAAAACATCACAAAGTTGTATTTCAAGATATATATATATTTTATCGAGGGTTCGCAACACCAACCTCGGGGGTGCTGGTGTTTTTGAAAAAAAAGCCCATTTGTAAGTATGCCAGGTTTCAATGCAGGGTCGTTGCATTCGAACCCGGGACCTTTATTACAGTGATGAGTGCCGTGTCAACGCCTAAACCGTTGCGGCCACCGACCCCTTCAACATTATTGTATACACTTAATGCATATATACGTTTTAAAATATGAGAATTAATTTTTGAATAAGCAGATCGTATATTAGAATAGGATTATCGCTGATTTGGAGGGTAGGCAACGCATGATTTACAAAATGACATCCATATAGCTAGTGACCGTCAAAGACCCTCCACGAACAATCAACTCTCTGCGACTCTCTGCGACATCATCACTTAGCTTGGTTGGCCCTGTGGAGAAAATTACAAGCTTCGGACCTTTCATTTCGCCTTCGCACTCTTTCCCAACTATCTGGAGATAGTACTGGAAAACTACACTCAGCTGTAAAAATTCCAGCAGACCAATTGTCCAAAGACGAGAATGGCTGTGTTTTCGACCAAATGCGAGCCGTGAAACTTGGTGTATTTTGGTCAATTATAGTCCTCTTACGGAGAGAAAAGCCATCAGTCCATACTGATTTAATATTCTTCGAGCAGTGCGTTCAGAAATTTAGACACCTCGAACTTCCTGGAGCTGATGAACTGCTTGAATAATAGTAAGGTGCCGGTTTCGCAAAATTCTCAACGTCAAAAAATGGGCATCCCGTCGTTCTGTTACCATAAGATACCCAGAACTGGGCCTTCTATGGTAGGCCCCAGTTTCTCGAAAACATAAAGGGGTCTCGCAGATTTTCGTAGAGAACTCCGATGGCAATAGCCGCATAACTGATAGAACGCCCATAGGTGCCAAACCACCCACATCATCAGCACTAAGTGGCATTTTAAGGTAAAAAATTGAAATTAAGACGACAAAGATGAAAACTAATCAGATTATTGCTTCAGAATTCAAACGAGATTGGATAAACATTGAAAAAAATCCTTCATGTTTTGAATGAAATATTACGTGTGTTTACCTTTAATTGATATTCTTAACTTAAACATAAACAAATATTTATCGATATAAACAATGAGATAATTGAAGGGCAGAATTTTTTGTATAGATAAAATGAAAAAAAAAACATCAATTTTTTCCTGTATTTTGACGGAGTGACGTAGGCGCAGAAGCTCGATGGGTGAAGATAAAGCAACATCGATAGATCGGAGCGGCCGGCAGCGCGTCTACAAGTTCGTCCGTATCGCGTCTTCGAAAGTCGAAACGGCACCGGTTTTGTTTTCTTCGGAGAGGCCCGGTCTATTCTTCAACAACCGTGACCTCGTCTACGGATGCGGGATTTCTTTGTTGGCCAACCGTTAAAATGAGCCTGAGCGTGGCACCGAGGATGGCCAGGGGGCGAGGACGAGGGATGGGCGGCCGTGGGATCGGCGGCAGAGGCGGCGTCCCGTTCAAAGTGCAGAAATTCGTGCCCAGGCATCCTTTTGACATGGTCCTATGCGAACCCCAGTTTCCAAGAGTCAAACCCGCAGTGAACGACGAACTCTTCACTCAAGTGAGTTTCCCTCTTTCCGGCACATTTTACACATTACTCTTTTTTTTATTACTTATATCCATTGTAATCTGCGGATCTTCATCAGCAGACTGTTCAGGCTGTTCTAGTACCCCAAAACCTTCCTGTATGCTGAGACAAGTCTGCCGATTTTTTCTACACCATAAAACAGCTTCGATTACATAATCGGAAATTTATCCTTACCTGATAATAGTAGTAATAATGCTTTATTGAACTTAAGAAAAATGACAAGTATGCTTTCAAAGCATTTATGGACATGGATTCTGGATCTGTCAGCCAAAGGTCATTGGTTAAACAATCATAACATGGAAGGGATCAGAATAAATTAATTATTCTTTTATTTATGCTCTTGACTGTGTTGAAAAAGTCAGTGTCAAAAACTGGATTGCAAATCCTTCAGATGTTTAGTGGTCTGATGACCAAATAACTTCTTTCAATTAGTTAATCTTTACGTAAAGTATTGGCTGAAATGAAAAAGTCAGTATCACAAGCGGGATTCGAACCCACGACCTCCAGTTGAAATGCTGCTGGTCTAACCACTTAATCGTGACTCCGATTCACTTGGACACCGACTCTTCATCTCTACCTACAACCTTTTGAATTTTCCCTCTCAGGAGTCGATTCTCAGCGACTTACAAAGTGGCCACAGAGAGCTGTTAGCGAATTGATACTTTTTTACTTATTAAATAATTCATTTATGTTTTAGTGGCCTAATTAACCAAATGGCTTATTTCAATTACTTTTTTATTTTTTATGGTCTTAGTTGAGATGAAATAGTCACCGAAGGTCGTGGGGTTTGAATCCAGCTCAGGACACTGATTTTTTCATCTCAACCAAGACCTGATAGAAAAATAATAAGTAATTGGTTAATTAGACCAGTAAAACATAAATGTATTCATACATAATAAAGCAAGATGATAATACTAATTATAGCCTAGGAAATAATTTGAAATAAAAGTGAAATAAACGACTGTTAAAATGAGAAAGAAAAGAAAGATTATATAATACAAATCTAAAATTAAACTCCTTTGTTAACGCATCTGTAATTCGATGCATTCTTGGCATAATGAATTTGTGCCACTCAAAAACCATAACAGGTCAACTCTGGGGGGAGTGAAACATCGGAGATGCAATAACCAGGGATGAGCCTCGAAGAAATGGAATAGAGTTTCAATAGAACATGAATTGCAAAGAACAGACTCCCAATTCCTCCCTGATGATGAGTTCTGATGGTTTTGCATAAATAGGCTACATACTTTCCACTTTCTAGACAAGTATAAAACAGAAATACTATATGCATTTATTTTTCAATATATATACAAAAAAAATTTTTTAAAAATACAAGAAAGGCATTCCTCATCATTTTAAAATCGTCACAGGATGTCTAGCTAGATAAACTTAAATAACTGAAATCTCTCTTCTGGGCATTTAAAGTATTTATAATTAGTATTTACAAAATGAATATACACTTTATTCAAAAATTTCAGTAATGTAATAATAAAACATAAATGATAATAGCAGAAATGTATTTGATAAAAAAAGTATTTTGAGTAAAAAAAATATCAACATGTAAATAAAAAATTGCTTTAAAATTGCAGGCATTGCTTAAGAGAAACACTGATCTCACTCCTACTCCTCAAGAACAAGCAGCCGTTCTTAACATAGTAACCAAAATCCAAGCGGTCTTTGATAATCTTATTGTTGCGCCTGGAAATTTTGACGCATGTGTAAGTACTCGAGGTTTTATTTTATATGAAATATATTTGTCAGATAGTAACCCATATTTTTCTATTGCAGCAAGTAGATGAATCAAGGCAAGTCGGTTCGTTTAAGAAAGGCACAATGTTGACTGGGAAAAATGTCGCAGATATTGTTGTAATATTAAAAACCCTTCCGACAAAAGAATGCGTGTGCGCTTTGGGAAACAGAGTCGTCGAAGATCTCAAGGCATCAAACCCTAAAGAAGGTGTGTTTTTTTTTATAAAAGAAACCTGTTTGTATTGATAATATATACTCACAATATACCTTCTTTTTTTCTTTTTTTTTTTTTTGTAACAGTATTAGACATGTCAGTCACAGAACAGGGTTTTGATATAAGAGCTCCGGAAGCAACTGTTAGGGTGTTAGTTACAACTGTTCACCAAAATCTAAGGAAGCTCGACCCTGAACTTCATATGGACTACAAGATTTTGCAAAGGCATCTTGCAGCCATTCGGCACAGGTTGACACTGAATGAAATCGTTCTTTTTTGTTATTATTGATCTTTATTGTTATTTCAGTCGATGGTTTGAAGAAAATGCACAGCATTCCACTGTGAAAGTTCTTATTCGACTTCTGAGAGATTTGAGAAACAGATTTGAAGGTTTTGAACCTCTAAATCCTTGGATATTAGATCTACTGGTTTGAAAGACAATTTTTTACGTTTATTTATATTGAATTGAAGGATTTCTAACGGATGTTGTTTTTAAAGGCACACAGCTCGATTATGAATAATCCTAGTAGGCAGGCACTTCCTGTTAATGTCGCGTTCAGGAGAGTGTTGCAGCTTTTGGCATCAGGGCTGTTTCTTCCAGGATCTTCCAGTAAATATTTCAATACACATACATTGTTTGATTATTTGCACACAAATATTTTTTTTTTTTAGGTATCACTGACCCCTTTGAAACAAACAATATAAGAATTCATACATCGTTAAGTTTAGAACAGCAAGATGTTGTTTGCCTTACTGCTCAGACTTTGATAAGAATACTCGCCGTCGCTGGTTTTAAGCCTATTTTAGACGGTGACGGAAGTACGTTGTGAGAATCGTATGACTTATTTCTTGGTATTCTACGTTAATTTAATTGTTGACAGGTTTAATAACAGAGACGAGCGAATGGGGAGGTGTCGTTATTTCTCCTCTTGATAAGGCCTACGAAAAACCCCCTGAGAACAAACAGGACGAACAAGGAGGTGGTGGTGAAGGCGAGGAAATGGAAGAGTCAGAAATCCCCGGTGAAGACCAAATGGAAACTACTGACCATTAGAGCATTTTTAAAGCATTTTCATTCTTAATTTTATATTACAACCATGTTCAATTTGTATTTAGCAACGCAAAAATATAGCTGTTTGTTTTGTAAAATAGTTGTAAAATTTTGATAAAAGTGTGTTCTTATAAGAATTTTTGAGTGTATATAAGATATCTTGGCTCAAACGGTTCATTTTTTTAATGTCTGTCTCTTATTAATTTTTTTTTTTTTTTTTTAAGTACCTTCTAAAACAAATAATAAAAATTCACATTGGTCAAAAAGAAGGATCCAAGATAAACAAATTTTATGTTTTAAATTTAATTTAATTTAAAGAATTGTTCTCCGCAGAATACATAGGAATAAATGTACAAAATAATAAATATTTATAATGAATATATAAATAGACTTATTCTACTTTACAGCAACTTAATCATACATTTTTAGAAACACTCCAGCATATAAGGATTATTTTTTTCAAAATTATGATTCCAAACGGTTGTTTACTACTTATTTTTTCCCTCTCTCTAAATGTTGTTTTATTTATTTATTTTTGATTAGGGTTTATTATAAGAAGCTGCATGGTTTCAGATTCATTTACTAAAGGTTAGATTATTTCAAAAATACTTACCTTTTTTTTCTATGTTTCGGCTAATTCTCGTCCATCATCAGAAAACCCTAACATATGTAAATCATTTTGGCTTACATTTTTATCAAATTGAAGTTTTCCAGGATGAAAATGCGAGAGGGAAAGTTGAGTTAATTATCTCTAAACCATAAAGTAAAACATAAAAATACAAACAAAAACTATGTAAATTATATTATTATATAACTATTTCCTACCGGGCTTTTCTGATGATGGGCAAGATGGGCCCGAAAGTTAAAAAAAGAATAAATATTTTTGAAATAAACAAACTTTTTGGAAAGGAAACCAGTACTTCTCGAAATAACCTGAATAAAAAAAATATATAAATAAAATAAAAACTATATTTAAGAAGAAGAAAAAATATATAATAAAAGGTTTTATTAACAAATACATTATTCATTGCTTTCTTTATTCCATAAACATAACACATATGAGGCAGTCTGGGAGTAAGGAATAAAATATCTTTATTTTACAGTCAGCTGATGTAAATTTAATTAATACATTATATCTGGGAATGGTACATTATTCAATTTCCAGCATTTGTATATACGACCAAAATATACATAAAGGGTTCAAAGCTCTATTTTTAACAGTAGTCCGATTGAAATATTTACATGCATGGATTGTAGTTTGTCGATGTGTCGATGTTGTGACAAGCAACTTGCGAGTTGTAATCCGTAGAGACAGGAACTTTAAACAGCTTGCCTTGCGGCATGCAAACACAGACCTTATACTGGGGTGTGATTGGGCCACCGAGACCAGTGGTTCCGACAATAGGAATTTTCTTCAAATCGACTACAACTCCACTTTTCCCGCTTAGGACGATACTGCCATTCATACTCTTCAATTTGACCTCTTGGTCGGCAGTCCAGATAATTTCTTTGCCGTCAATTTTCGTCCCTTCGCTACCTTTAATTTTGATAAGCGTGTCTGACCTAAGAACGAGTTTCTCGTCCTGTGGAGCGGTTATTTTGTTTGTCGTGATAACTCTGGATTGAACATTTCTTATGACACTGCTTTTTGAAAGTTTGAAAACGGGGTTGTCTGTGGAGAAAACATCTCCGACTTTGAAGCTGTTGATCGATCTAAATTGCGTGCCATTTTGTTCCAAAGTAAGCGTGTTCCTCTGCCTTCCTTTGGCATCTTCTACTTCCAATATGACGGGACCCTTCACTCCTTTTATTTCAGTCTCGCTGCCGGCAAATCCTTCTATGTTTCCGTCAGATTTCGACACTTTGCCAAAATTTGATTCGCCAAAAAATTTAACAAGCCCTTCATCCGGAAGTAGCTCCATACTCTCCATACCTTGGCCTAACCTTAACACACTGAATATGACAATTGTCAAAACCATATTTGCCAAGGCCAGAAGGCATAGCAATCCAACTAGCGTCCAAAATGCATATATCTTTGTGTTTGTCGGTTTTATGAAAGAATCATCACTGTTGTCATATCTGAAAAATAAATTAAATGTTAATTTAAAAAACAAGAGTATATTAAATATAGTTTCACAGCATGCACTCGTTTGGTATTCAGTTATGAATGAACAAGTCAAACATAAATTTTAAATGCATCAGAACAAACGTTCAAAAACAAATAAATATGCTGGAGTAAATATGAGATAGGTCGAATTGAGATTGAATTCTATAACATATTACAATAAACTTGACTGGTTCAAGCAACCAACTTTATCTGCTCAGTGAAGCAGGATCCAGCATACATTTCTGTTCAATTTAGAAATTAAACAAATATATTTGTGCAAGTACCCTTGTAATTGTGTCACTGTTCAAATCACTTTATAAAGCATCCAACTTTGAGGAAAAGGTGATGGATATTTATTTGATTTAATTTTAAATATGTATATATATTAAAACGATGTTTATAAGAGCTTAGAGTATAAAAAGGTTGCTGAAGACGGTAATGTAGGAAGAAATATCTCTCTTCGTTTAAGATCATAACAATATCTAATGTGGTAATGGTATGCAATTTAAAGCGACGAGCAGATTGAAAGTCTAAAGAAAGGGGAAAGTAGCAATAAAGTAAGAGAATAAAGGAATTATTAGGAATAAAAAAGCTAAGGCTTCGAAACAGGTGGTTTGGGCTAAAGAAAATCAGGACTAGAGAGGAGTTCAATTGTGTGATATGTAATTTAAGGAAGTGAAAAAATTATGAGTTAAATAGGAAAAAGATTTAATTGAAATGATAGTGCCTAAAACATTTTCAAGGAGAAATATTTGAAAAACTGACCATTATGTTCAGCCAAAGCATTATGAAGGAAATATCAAAATATTCCTATATGCAATAAATTTACAACTTTTACTTTTAACATTTTTTTAAAATTATTATTGTTCTACACTGATAGACAAAATAAGTGAATCACCTTTAAATTTTAATAGAGTTAGGTTTATTCATATTTTGCATGCAAAAAATAAGTCTGGTTGCAAAAATAAAACAATTAAAAAGAAAATGTTTATTACCTAGTTTAAAAAAAAAAGTTGAATAAAGGAAAAAACAAATAAAAATGTTTTTAAATTTTTTTTGTCCTATTAATACCGAGGATTCCACCTCTGGCATGAATCACAACAGTAAAACTCATTTCCATTTATTGGATAAGATTAAAATCTTGAGGAATTCTTTTCCGTTTACCAAGAACAACCATTTCCAACTTTTTTGCAGTGTTAAGACTGGGTTTCACCGTAGTGGATGTTGCTTAAGTTGGTCCCAAATGTGTTCGATTGGTTTCAAATTTGGACTTCAAACTGGCAATATCGGCAACGATTTGTGCTCTATGAGGTATGGCCTGCAATAGCAAGAATCTCTCACGGATGAGGGCCTACAATATATATCTATATACTTAGGTAAGTACCCCTGTGCAACAACTGATTCAGTGCAGGTGTCCAAGGAAATACCAACTCAGAACTTTAATGACCCAACTGCCACTTGAGGAGCCGCACAGCATGGGGCGTCTTCCTTCCTGCCCTTTCTCCTGAGAGCCTCCATACGAAATTACGCCCGGCGTTTTAAGGCCAACTCTTACATCATCTGTACAGAGAACTCGTCCACAATCTTTCAAAGTCCAATTCACATGTTCCTGTGTGAATTGAAGACTGGAAATTTTCTGAGATTCTGTAAGAAGTCCACAAGCCGGGTGTTCTCATTGAGTCTTGTAATTACAGTTCTGGAGGAAATCAAAACATTTTGGACTTGTCATCTGATTTCTTGTCTCATTTTTGTAATCCAGTGGTTCTGTATGACCTGATGACGGATGATTCTATTGTCCCTCCCGTCCTAGGTCAACCCTGTCCTGGCCTTCTAGTGTGAAGCTTTTTTCTCTGAAGCGCCAAACAATAGTCTCCTGGCAACTTCATCTTTGAGCACAGCAGAATGGGAATAATCCTCCCATGCAAAGTAGTTAATCAGTATGAAAGTAAAGAAAAAAAATTCTAGATTTAATTAAGGAATGAAAGCTCCTATTACCTGTAATTAATGTAGAAAGATGATGGATCTAATTTTAAAGTAAAAAAAATTGAATGGCCCATTACATTTGTCCAACAGTGTTATTATTTTTTTTTTTTCATTGGATGTATTTTTGTTCACAATATACCTATCACAAACTTTATTACACAGTAAATTCCGCAGTGTTTATTATTATAATTAGGAAATATCAATCACCTTTTCTTTAAAATTACAAATAAGTATTTATTTTGTGCAAAAACGTGTTAGAACGAATGGGAGGATGATGTTGGGGTTCAAACGGTGGTCGAGTACCATTATTTACACATAAAGAAAATCTGTATACCAATCAAATTTTAGGTGTTTTTAAGGAGGCGGATAATTGGCTTCTCTTCATATAATAAGGACAACTTAAATTTTTTTTTATTAAACTTATAATTACAAGTGACGCACCTCGCAGACGACTGTTTGGTTGCTGTCCTTCTGCAGCTAACGGCACCATCTTTGCCGGCCATCATTCCTTTTATTCTTTCCGACCGTGCATTACCAACAAAATAACGGTCAAAAAAAGAATTGAAAGACCGTCAAAACGTGAACATTACCTCCTGAGGGATGAGACATCGGACAAATATCGACCTATATTTATAGTCGGAGAACGGCGTCGGCGCGAGTCCATCAGTATCTCGACCATTTATTTTCTCTGTTGTATAGCCACCGTTTTTTCCATTTCTCTTCTCATGACTGCGAATTAATTATACACGTCCGAAGCTTTCAACAAAATAGCAATGTGATCTAACTTTATTATTCAGAGTACACGGTGAAATGGAATATTAAGATTCAAAGGAACTTGGTATTACGTGGTAGTTTAATTTATTGCGTTGACTGCTCTTATATAAAACATTATCTTTAAACTAAAAAAATACGTATAAAATAGATGTGCAGGGAAAGACGAGAGGCAATTATTGTTGATTTTTAGATCAGATCTTCATTACGCGTTCAGTTAAATTCCGCTTGTCACGCTCGAAGAACATGATTCTACAAGTTCGGACGAGGTTCCGTCTCTAACTCTACATCGACAGACGGACGGGCAGGTTAACGTTTACCCTCTCAGACGGCAGGTTTTGTGCACTGTAATCATGGGTTCCGAGAGGTACAGTTTTTCTTTGACAACGTTCAGGTAATTAATAGACAAAATATATATAAAAAAGAGATTCTTATGGATAATTTTCACCGATTAACTTGTTTTTAGCCCTTCTGGAAAATTAGTGCAAATAGAATATGCTTTAGCAGCGGTCGCTTCAGGTGCACCTTCCATTGGAATTAAAGGTACTCAAAATTAAAACTGTCTGTTTCTTCAAAGGTGGCAAATACACAAGATTATAACGATTATGTTATTTATAATAAAGCTTAGTAGGCACTGGTATTCTTCTAGTCGATTCATGTTTTGGGGCTGCGTAGATTCATTGTTGCAATGCAGCCCCGGCTCTGCTCCACGTCAAAGAATCGTGTCCAGACCAAGATTCAGTTTACATTCATCAGTGCCTGCGAAAATAACGGAGGAACTAGCTCTTTCAGAAATTTCCCTTGCCTTTTTTTTTTTCCTTGTACGTAGTGGATCCAATCGGAGGTGCATTAAAAAATGCCCAAAAGGTGGTGGATTTGACAAACATTTCACAGCGGGAATCAGCATGGGAACAATTGTTTTGGACACGTTGCGATTAAATGATGGTGCAGGGTTCAGAAATTTTACGAGGATGTCCCTAACCGATTTCGAAACAATTTTAATAAAAGTTGACGGTCAAATTTCCAAGAAAGATACCAACTTTCGGGAATCTATCTCAACTTTTCCAAAATCATTTTTTAACGAATTTTTATCAACAAAATTTTTATGTCGTACAGCATGTCTAGGTGTCTGAAAAAATGGTAGTCAGTAGGTGAGTGGTCTGGAGGATATGGAGGGTGAGGTAGAACCTCACAACCAAGATCCAATAGTTTTCGAGTTGTCATGTGTGAGTTATGGGCTGAGTATTGTTGTATAACAGAATCGGCCTTTTCCAATTGACCAAAGACGTCTTCAATGATGTCATTTTCTGGTGCAATACTTCAATTTGTGAACGATACTTTTCAACATTGATTGTTTCGCCAGTATTCAAGATGCTATAGCAAACGATGCCCACCAAAGTGTCAAAGCTCCTTTTTTTGTCAAGTTCGAGGGGGGGGGAGCGGCTTTGGAAAACTGGTCTTGCTGTTGTAGAGAATCCAATTTTCATCACAAGAAACAATTCTGTCCAGAAAAGGTTTCTTTCTATTTCAACAAAGAAAGTGCAAACTTTATAACAATGATAATCCATGAGGAACCTAATTTTCAAGCTTTTTCGCCTTTCCAACTACTTGAAGGTATGTTTCCACCATGATGTAGACCTGCAGTGCCTGCTTAGAGAGGGCCAGCATTTCCTTGCAGATCTGCTTGACCAATTAAAGAACACTTGTTCACACGTGGATTCCAGATTTTACTCCTCTCTAATTTAGTTGATGATCATTGCTCCCCTCATTAATTGGACATCCGTCTTCAACCCATTACAGGACCTTGGTCAACTATTCAACATTCGTTGAACAACAGCCTTTTAATCTACAACTCTTCTGTTTTATGAACAATCTCAAAAGCTACAAACTTTTCTGTGTTGGTTTTCTGTTATTACTTTTTCTTGTCATTGAACAATACTTGACTTCTATACTTATTAATTACTTAATTTGCTACATATAATATTCATATTATCATTTTCCTTCCATAAACTTTAAATTATCCCCTTCTAAACCATGTTTTTTTTTCTAGCATCCAATGGAGTGGTTTTGGCTACAGAAAACAAGTACAAATCAATTCTTTATGAAGAGCACACTGTTAAAAAAATTGAATTGATTACCGACCACATTGGAATGGTATATAGCGGTAAGTTAAATTCGAAACAACATCTAAGACTTTTTTTTCTTACAAATTGTTTCCTTTCAGGCATGGGGCCAGATTATCGCCTTCTTGTCAAAAGGGCTAGGAAAATGGCCCAGCAGTATAAACTAGTGTACGGGGAGAGAATACCGACTCCACAACTTGTTCAACGAGTGGCGATGGTCATGCAAGAATATACCCAGTCTGGGTAATCATCGATTTATAAAAATATTTTGAAAATTTATAAATCAGTGATTGTTTCTGTTATTAGCGGTGTACGACCGTTTGGGGTGTCTTTGCTCATTTGCGGCTGGGATGATGGAAAACCCACGTTATTCCAATGTGATCCAAGCGGCGCGTACTTCGCTTGGAAGGCTACTGCTATGGGAAAGAATTTCATTAATGGCAAAGTCTTTCTAGAAAAGAGGTCAGTTTTTCTCTGTTCGTTACAGCTGTAGTAAACTACTTTCTGTTCGTTTTTGTCTATTTAGGTACAGCGAGACATTAGAATTAGATGATGCAGTTCATACGGCAATCCTCACGTTGAAGGAGGGCTTTGAAGGGCAGATGACTGCTGACAATATCGAAGTCGGAGTGTGCGATTCTTCAGGATTCAAAGTGCTTGATCCCAACACTGTCAAAGATTATCTTGCAAATATACCATAAATTGATTAAAAATATAAAAAACACATTGAAATATTTAATTAATCATTTTGTGCTTTCTAATAAATTTTTTTAGTAACTTTAAGTTTTTTTTTTGTTTTTTTTAATAAACCCTTAAAAACTTGTAGTCAGGATGATTAAAACTTTTTTTTAAGGTTATATTTATTAATTATATACTGGAGCCTGATTTATTTTTTTCTATTACTTATAAGAGAAATTTTTTGAATTTTATATCTAAAGTGGTTTTCTTAAAAATGCACTGTCTATAAAATTAGTTTAAAAAACTATCCTTATGGCAATTTAATATTGCAGCAATTCAGAAAATCTTGTGACCTTATTATTGTCGTTTCATGTTTTAACCTGCACAGGCCACAGGATCACTTAGTGCGACTGTCTCTGCTTGTGGAATTCACAGTTGTATAGTGTAGTTCCATTAAAGCACAGTCCTGGAAATATTTATAATTGGAGGTACCTGGGCACTCTCCAGGCTAACGCCATTGCTTAAAACTGGGAACACTCACCCAACACCAACCGACGCTTTGCCACATTTTGGTACGATGTGTGGATGGATGGATGGATGGATACCAGGGACTGAGCACTGCAGCTGTACAGCTTATTGTACTATTACTGGCTCCATTTTTGGGGAAGGGCTCACAACACAAAGTGAACTTGAGCCCCTGTTGCACCCGTGTTCTTCCATCGAAGAAACTCATTTTTGAAGGGGGTTGGGACCAGGTTCAGGGTCGCTGAGATCCGGTCCCGCCCTTTCTATTGATGAGTGCCGTGTCAATTTCCTTTAATTCCGGTCCCCTTAGGCGTCAGAAAAATTCCAGAGGCGACGGTGGGGATCGAACCCACGACTGCGGGGTCTACTAGCCGAGAGTCTGACGCCTTAACCACTCAGCTACTGCGGCCCCTCCGGCGGTACGATGTGTACATCTATGACAAGTGCATGCCTCTTTTTTTTTCTTAATGCATATTTTCCCCAAAACCATGAAATAAATAGTTGGTCAAATCTAATTTGTTTTAACTAAAGTTATTCCGGTGTTTTGACCAATTTTCTGCCTAACCATCATAATTAATTCTTTTTGTGGTAAAAACTCAATTTTTTATCACGTTTCATTTGGTTTATATTAAAATAAGAATGTAATTAATATAACTACATAAAAATATGGGTGTCCACTTTTGACTCCACCTGATAAAAATGGTACCGGCGTTTTGATAAATTTTCTGCTTAACCATCGTAACTAAATTTTTATAAAAACTCATGAATTTTTGATCACATTTCATTCAGTTTATATTAAAATAAGAATGTCGTTGTAATTATTATAAAGACAAAATTACATATACACAGTTTGAAATAAACTACAAAGAAATACGGGTGTCCTGTTCTGATGCTTCTCGACGAAAATGGTGGAATTGTATGAGCAAAACC
Source organism: Cimex hemipterus (assembly GCA_039619505.1). Lineage (NCBI taxonomy): Eukaryota > Metazoa > Arthropoda > Insecta > Hemiptera > Cimicidae > Cimex > Cimex hemipterus. Next base: position 9,778,009 of record CM077104.1, read on the forward strand.
ATGAAATAAATTGTTAGTTAAATCTTATGAGCCAAACCATGAAATAAATTGTTAGTTAATTCTTATGAGCAAAACCGTGTAATAAATTGTTAGTTAAATTCATTATATCAAAATATTTCCAGAGTTTTGATCAATTTTGTACCAAACCATTAAAATTAATTTAAAAAATACGCAAAAACTAATGACATTTCGGTATTGGTTAATTTGGTTTATATTAAAATAAGTACTTAATATAATTACAATAATACATGTCCTTTGAACAAAAGTATATTTAAAGTTTTATACAATCTTAAAAAGTCAATACTTTATGATTTTGTTTTATTTATGGTTATAGATGGGTTAACAATCCATATCCTCGACCTCTTCTTCGCTTTCTTCTTCACTCGTAACATCAGGGTCGTTCATCTGACTCAAGCATTTTTCACAAGTACATTCAAATAGATAATAATCTCTGTAAACAAAAATTGTTACGAATTGATTTAATAAAAATTTAAATAGTTCGCTACCTAAAATCTTTGTTTCTCGAATGTCGACTCCTTTCGAGTTGACAATCGTCCAAATAACTAATACATATTTCATCTCCGGGTTCAATGTTTGTTTTTGCTTGTAGCAGCAAAGTCGAATTACTATATGGGAATGTGACGACGGCGTTCGGACTGCAACTGTGGTTTATGCACCTCTGCGTTTCATAAAGTCCAGACCCTTCAGTGTTAAGGAAGGTGCCGACATCTAAAACCCTATCAATATAAAAAAAAGGCTTGGAAAAGATTGAGAACAAGCGACATTACATTCGTCCATCGCCTGATATACCGCATCAATAAAGTTGTCTGTGCTTTCCTTGTCTTCATTTGACATTTCGTGTTTTTCTACTACTTTCACCCACTCGCTGAAAACACTTGTGCCGATCCCTTGACCATTCCGCCCGATGAGAGCGAACAGAGATTTCATTCCGTCCTCTGAAACAAGCTAAACCAGTAATGAATGATCAGTACTACACAATGAAAAACAATGAACTCACAGATCCAGCATGCCTCACAGAAAGCGATTGTGTGAGCTGTGTATGAAGTATTTTAAGTTTCTCCGAATTGTCAGGTCCGAATAGTTTTAAAAGCATACCCTCTCTTTCATCTGAAGACCCATGGCTAAACTGGTATTAAAACAATAAATTTGTAACAATAAAGACACACCATCTAATTATGAGACAATTACATTTAAAAATCTATTCATTAATTCTTCATTTCCTTCGGCTTGTTCGACCATTCCGATTATCTTTAGTAAAAGCATAATGCTAGTAGTTTCTGGAGGATAATGTATTTTTCTATAAAAGAGATGGTGAAAATAAAAATATACAAAACAAAATTTTAAGTATATAATGACTTACTTCCATTTTTCACACAGCCCTAAAAGAGAAGGTGTTTTAGCAAAACATATCGCATTGTGGTATTGTCGAAATGCCAATTCTTTACAGACATCACTGCAAAACTGTATCTGAAAGTAAATATTGAATACAAACTAATGAAATAGTAGTTCAGTAAGAAATACTCTATGCTGAATTGAATATTTTCTTCGTAGCAACGTTTTTGTTAAAATTTTTAACTGTTTAATTTTTCATTTAGCTGGGTTAAAATTTTTTAAATATCTAGAAAAAAAAAAAAAAACCGAGGGTGGCTCTTTATTTTGCTTCTCGGTGTAGAAAGTGACTATATAGGAATATGAATAGTACCTCACAAAACTCACAGGCTCTGTGTTTAGACTGGTCCGTCGAGCACAACATCGGCAGCGGCACAATAAAGTTTGAGTTATTCGTAAGCCTTTTGACATTCTCTTCTACTGTCTCTAAGGGTCTAAAAATAATCAACAGAATCAAGAAGCCAAAGCATAAATCCTGTTATACCAGTTTTATTGTCTTAAATCTGAATAGGACATTCTGGAGTGTTTTCTATGACAATCGGCCTAGAAAACTATTGGGTTGTCCGGAAAATAATGCAGGATTTTAAGTTTTCATTAAAAAAAATCTATATAAATATTCTGTTTACGTTTACAGGATTACTCATTTGTATGAATGTCAACACTTATTAATCCTCTTCCAAATGATATCGTTTGTTTACCTCTGTAGCATTCCGCTACTTGGAAATAATTCAGTCATCCTTATAATGTCAAAGCGAGAATTTCGTACGATTTTCTTTTACGAGTTTAAACTCGGCCGAAGCGGAGCCCAAACGGCTAGAAACATTAACCAAGTCTGGGGCGAGGGTTGTGTTAATGAGTGCACTTTTTTTTTTTTTTTTTTTTTTTTTTTTTTTTTTTTTTTTTTTTTTGAAGATGAAGAAGGTCGTGGAAGGCCTTCCTCTCTTAATGATGATGTTCTGCGATCAGTGGTGGAAGAAAACCCCAAAACAACTGTTCGAGAACTTGCAGAGCAACTCAAAGTCAGTAAAACGACCGTCGCTGACCACCTCAAGGCGATTGGAAAAGTGAAATCGGAAAGGGCCCATTTTGTTGCATGACAACGCTCGACCACATGTGTCACGTGTAACGTCACAAAAATTATTGGAGCTTGGCTATGAAACTTTGCCTCACCCACCCTACTCTCCGGACCTCTCGCCTACTGACTACCATTTTTTTAGACACCTGGACCACTACTTACAACACATAATATTCAAAAATCAAACGGAACTAGAAAATGCATTTATTGACTTTATCAATTCTAAAAATTCTGAATTCTACTCAGACGGAATTAATAAGTTACCAACACGTTGGGAGAAATGTATTGAGAGTATGGGAAATTATTTTGATTAAAGAACATTGCTTTAAAGTAACTAGTTTCTTTTTTTTTTTGTTTAATACCAAAATCCTGCATTATTTTCCGGACAACCCAATAGACTGTGCAGTCTGCATTGCAGACAGTCCTACCTCAGACAGTGGTGACAAGCTAGATAGCCGTAAGCTTCATTCCACGAAAACTGTGCAGCGACCAACGGATCTTCTACGAAAATCGTCTCGCCCTCCCGATAACTCTTCGTCGCGAACAATCCCACTCCCTGGACACAAAGCAAAACCATGTTATCAACAACCGAACATCTATGGTGGTATCAATTGAATTACTTTAAGCTCACTGATCTTTTTACATTCGAATCCACAGTCGGAACTCATGGCGAAACGCCTTCAGATTACAAAGGTGGAGAGTTGAATTACGAGTAACCACTTGCGTCCTGTTAACGTACGTCGTAACTGTTCACTGTTCAGCATGGGATTGGGCACGACAACGGCCTTCAACGGAAGTCTGCACCATTATCGGCTAAACGCCGGTTAGAATTTAATCACATTGCGTCATAGTGAGACTCCGGCCTATTCACTAATTAAATTTTAGTGATTCGAACAGTAATAATAATAATAATAATAATAATAATGTGTGGCGTTTAGGGACCGTTAGTTAATGATTATTTGAAGATGGTGAGATGTGGTCTGGGGTGATGTAGGTTTTAGAAAAACATTTTGTTTATCGTGCCTACGTTTCGATCGTTATTGAGATCATCTTCAGGGCCTAGGATTTGTAAACATTGTTTAAATTATACAAATACAAGTGTGTCAAAGTGTGACACAGAAAACAAACTCTTTGAGTGAGTACAAACATACTTTGATTGAACCGAAAATTTCTAGCATAGTATAAATTCATTTGTGTTCACATCCTACATTTATTTGTATAATTTAAACAATGTTTATAAATCCCAGGCTCTGAATATGATCTCAATAAAGACCGGAACGTTGGCTCGTTAAAGAAAATGTTATTCTAAATCCACATCACACCAGACCCCATCTGACATCTCCAAATAATCAATAATAATAATAATAATAATAAT
>CM077104.1:9781878-9797334 GCA_039619505.1 Cimex hemipterus
AAAACATTTTCTTTGTCGTGCCAACGTTTCGATCTTTATTGAGATCACCTTCAGGGCCTAGGATTTATGGTATACTAGTAGTAAAAAATATTTTTTTATATAAATTATTTTTATTATGTGTATTTATACAGGGGCTACTCGTGTTACAAACATTGCCAGTAGATTCTACATTCAAAATTGGACCAAAAAGTTTGTGTTTCGCAATTCTGGCTTATTTTGAGGCAAGGTCGTGAAATCTTTAAAAAATCAGAAAATGTGGAATAACTCCGAAACTGTTGAGATTCGGACAGTAGTTAAATAGTACTTTTTGGGTACATTTTGTGTGTAGAATCTACTGAAGTTGAAAAATGGCAAAAAGCGGGAGAAACTCAAAAGGTGGGGTTGAGATGGGAAGTCGATGTCCGAGTGGATCGCGATTCGCGGTCGCGATAACTCAAGCGGTAGAGAAGCGGCGTATCTAGTGGTGATCGTGGGTTCGAATCCCGCTCGTGCCATTGACTTTTTTTATCTCAACTAAAAACCTTAACTGGCAAAGTTTGTAACACGAGTAGCCGAACACCCTGTATTTTTTATTATACATTGATGTACAAATTTAGCGCTTACTCTATTTAGTTCACAATTAAATTCGTTATCTATCTACTTTAGTTACGGGTAATTTAGAGCTATCGTACACAAAATTATTATTACTTATTTATTTATAAAATATATACAGCATTTACAGAAAAATTAAAAGTCTGACTTATTTAAACATATCTCAATATTAACACAGAGGGGGGACCTTTATGTTATAATTAATTTACAGCAAAATGTGCTTCACTCTTTTGTGCTTATATTTTTTGGAAAGTGACTGCAAGGAGGCAGCTTCATAATTAAGAATATTTCTAATATTAGTGTATTCACTAAGTTCACAACCTTTGCAAAATGTTGATGTTATACTATGGACTTGTGTAAAGACACTAGCCACTTCCAATACTGAATGCATGTAGTCTGCTGGCGTCCCCCTGCAAAAGGAACCAAGCTAGAGCAGGAGTTCTGCACAACCTGCAGCATCCTGTAGTTGGTGATACATGTATTAGACTAGACAGGAGCCGCGTACAGCATGATGGGTCGGATATACACATAATAAATTAACTTTTTATTACATATACTCAGATCAGAGTGTCTGTATATTTAACGAAGACAAACAGTTAATAATGTTTAGTGTACTTCATTTTTTTTTAAACTTTTGTATCGATTAATCCCATTTAAGTAGCATTATGTACATTCTCCTATGCACAAAGAGAAAAAATATCGATTGGAGCATGGAAACGATTTGAAGGAAGGGGAACGGAGAAGTTTCATCCTTGGAGGTTTCAATTTTAATACACAAATCCCACCGAAGCACGTGTTGCACAGCAATTCGTGTCTATCGTTGAATTTTGTGTTTTGTCGTGTCTCGTTGTTTTTGCGGCGATGGTCGTCTTTACTTGTCAAAAGTGTAACGAGTGTTTGAAGAAAAATGCGGTTGTCAAGCATGGGCAGATGAGAAGGAAATGCCTACCGTTATGGCTGACTTGTATCGACTGTTTAAAAGACTTCAGGTTCATTGATTTTTATTTATTTATATTATAATTATTGTATCCTGTACCTTGTTCCTATCTCACAGGCAATTAGAATCTGAATCGTTTGGACAAAATTAACATTTGAAAAACAGGCTGACAGTATGATAATCGATTTCAGGAACGATGAACATGTTCAACATACATCCTGTGTAACTGAGGAAGTTAGGTACGGAGGAAAGAATGCCAAATCTAAAATCCCCGCGGCCAAGCAGAATCGCTGGCTGTGCTGCGTGGAAAAAGTTCTAAACACTCCGCAACATGACAATAAAATGGATAGCCTTTTAAAATCTCTTAAAGGCCAAGCCAACCTACCCAGAGCGAGGAATAAGTTTCATGTAATGGTTTAAAAAAAACTTAAGATAGCGTTTTACATTCATCTGTACTTTATTGAAATCAATAATTTAATTATTATTTTTTTTTTAGAATTTCGTAAAGAGTAAATATTATAAAATGTACAATAAAGAATTAACTGACGATGTTTTCACATTGATGGAAACAGAATTTTTGAAGTTTAAAGCAGAAATAATGAATAACAACGGCAACACTAACAATGCCAAGCATGTGGAAAAGGGTTCTCTTAGTGCAGGCGCTGAAAATGGTCATGGAAAAGAAAATTACAACAGTGGGAAAACCGGAAATGAATCGGATAAAACAAAATCAATTGAGAGCAAGAATTTGATGAAGGAGGAAGAAATGAATCTAGATGATCAAGATGTAAATAATAAAAAGAGGAAATTGGATTGTGTAGAAGATGGGAAAGATTCTGAACAGTCGACAGCTGACGGTCCTTGCAGTGATACAAAAAAAATGAACAAAAACGCGAGTAAAAACGGAAAGAAAGGATTAAAATATCTGGCAGAACTTAAAGAAATTGAAAATAACGGCAAGGAAGGTGATGAGGAAGAGGATGATGAAAAGCCTGCGAAAAAATTCAAAAAAGATCCGGACTCATCACAAGACAAACTTAGCAAACTAAGTACAGAAGGTAATACATTATGTTATATTTTATTTATTTATGTTTTTACAAGAGTTGGCAAGAGTAGAGGTTCGATCTTAGAAGAGGCCCTCAGTATGCAATACTTTCCAAAAGGATAGTTCCTACTCACAGTAAGTTGTTCTGCAACGATCCGGATTTCGAGCCTCTTAGTTCATCATCAGGTTGAAGGACTTATACAACCATGTCTCTCGACGTGCATTGCCAAAGTGAAACCTATGATACCTCCGCCAACGCGACGTTCCAATTAACAGCTGATTTTTAATGACGCTCAATTTGAACGTGCGAAATGCGGAAATTATAACACAAAAACTATTAGAATAAAAATAGTAACAATTAAAATAATTAGTTTAATTATTTGGAGGTTTGATATTATTTATATACATATCCAAAATGGATCAAAATCTGTTATATTATTAATACATTTATCACCATGTTCAATTTTACATTTTTTAATTTCAAATTTCTCAAACCAATCTAGTTCTTTCCCTTTGTTGAAACTATGCAACACTCTCGTATTTAGATTTGGGTTGAATTTGTGTTTTGTTTCTTTTAGATGGTCCTTAAATTCCGTAAATTTGCTCGATTTAGGCAAGTGTTTTTTTACTCTCGTTTTTATTTCTCTACCGCTTTGTCCTATGCATTTAATATCACAATCATTACAATTGAGTTGGTAAACCCCGCTTTTTGCCAAATTGTCTACTCTGTCTTTAGGTCTTGAAAGGATGTTTCTAAGTGAGCCCGTACTTCTAAAAGCTATTCTAAACCCTTCTTGTTTAAAAATTTCGCTAACTTTTTCTGATAATTCCCCAATGTATGGCAAACAACGGAAACCTAATGAATTCGTTTATAGTGGGGTAACTGAGTCTTATTGTTGTTTCGTTTAAAGTTAATTTTTTTATTCTTTTAACTAGCAGTACGCTGTTGTTTTTGAATATAATTATATATATTGAATATATTTATAAATAAAAAACGTAAAAATATTGTAAATGTGAATTCTTACTAACACTAATTTGATTTGATGTTATAGAACCTGCACCCAAAACACCAACGGTCACTGGCTTTAATTGGAACGAAACTATTAAGGCAGCGCTTAGAAATCAGAATAATATTTCATTGAAGAGTTTGAAGAAAATAGTGCTTAATGAATACATTCAACAGTTTGGAGAACAGCAAGACGAAGTCAAATTCACTAAAAAATTTAATAAAAAACTAAAGCGAGTTAAGAATGTAGTTGTAAGTGGTGATACGGTGATGTTAGAGAAACAAGATGCTTGAATTAAGGAATTACCTTAATATATAATTTTTATATATATCAAGTTATGTTCAAACATATATTTTGTGATTTGAAATTGTGTAAGAATTCATGCAAAGAAGAATTTGTGTTGGTAGTTAGGTGAAATGATTATTTCTATGCTTTTACCGGCCATTTCTTTTTGATAAATCAGAATTTTATTACAATTTTGTTTTACAGTTGAAAAAATAGTTGTTTTGTTGATTCTTTACAAACCCATACCCTACCTTTTTGTTGTTTTTAGGACACAAATAAAATCCATTATACTGTAATACGAAAAAAATTATCTCTCGATTTGAACCTTGTTTCACAAACCCTTCTACCAAACTGAAATTTGTCCTTGTTATGTTATAATAATTTTATTGGTATTTAATTAAATTATTTGAATAATCATTATTTTTAGTTTTTATAGTAAACTAAATAATTAAAAATTAAATTATAAAAATTGGTGTCGTGAGTGGTATTTGAACCTAAAAATGACCTGGTGACTGGTGGGGAAAATGCGAGTAGGTTTGTTTTTTCAACCCGTTTTTCCTTTCAAATCCAAGCAGTAGTAAAGTTATAAAACTAAGAGGAGAATTGCTGAACTTCCAACATATGCCATATGATCTTCTCAGTCAACAGGTACAATTATCTGGTAAAGGAAAACATTTCGTTTTATCGCAGTGTGCTTGCAGAACATTTTTCCACACAGACAGCATTAACACTAACGCCAGTGCTGTACCCGGAAGACCAAATCGTGAGAAACTGCCAATGCCACGACTCAGTGCGAAGTGCAAGATCTCAACGATGTTGATTAAATGTGATGTGACACATTCTAAGAGTGGGGATGTGTAGAGAGGGCTTCAGCAGTAGGGTTAGGTGAGTCAAAATGTTGGTGTGAAACGTTTGGAATCAGGAGTCATCGTGGGCAAATGTTGTGATCATTGTGGATAGTGAGGTTAGTGACTTAGAAATGCATTTTGACAATTTGCTTTAGGACTTTTGATTGAAGTGCTGATTCACTGGATTGATGCGCTGGATGTTTTGGCAGAACCTACAGTATCACTTACTCTGTACTTTGAAGTGGTTGCAATAAAGTCTTGTATAAGGTTAGTTTAGTTTTGGTCCTAGAAGTCTTCTGTTCAGTTGTCTTTTAAGTCTTGTATGGGGATGTCAGTTTTCAATTTAGGTACAATCCCGTTTGACTTGAATGGAAGTTGCTATCTCTTTGTAGTTGATGTAAGTGAACATCTAAACCGTTTTCTCAATGGTTCACTGAGTACATTTTTGTTTATTTGGTTTTTATATCTTCTTTTTGCACCAGTCTTTGATAAGCTTAGGTGGTGTTGGAAGTCCTGAAGCTTAGACAGGATTCAAGGATGAGGACAAAATTGCTGTATTGTCTGCGTAGGTGATGATGGTTTGGGGTATGGGGGGTAGGTCAGCTGTACAAATTTTATAAAAGATGGGATGAAGAATACTTCCTTGTGTTTTACTCATTCTGAAGCAGACGTCTGTTAGATGGGATTAAGGGATAAGAGTGGGTAGAAGGTGATTAACGTTATGCATGCCCAGATGCGAGACCTTATCAGAAGCCTGTGCTTCATTTAGAAATGCACCCAAGCAATACTCTTTATACTCTAGGATTTCTAGAGAAAAGGAGATAGTGTTGACAACTTTGAAATCTTGTTGGATCATGGAATGGTGGGAACGGAAGTCTAATCGATAAGGAACGATTTTATGATTATCTAGGATGGTTGTTAAGCACTTTAATAGAAATCTTTCAAGGATATTGGACATTGAATGCATAAATAAAAACTAAATTTAAAGATATGTACTTATTAGTTTTAATAGTGGTAGAGATGCTATTTTGGTTTTTAATCACCAAAAACTTGCTCTTCATAGTGCTATTCATAGTGCTATTCATAGAGCAATGTAGGTAATCATGGATTTAGGGTCAGAGGCACATAACTGCCATACTGTTGGCTATGTGGAAGGCCGCTCTAATTACTTCTATACTCACAATCAGTGCTAGGGTACAGTACAGCCATTTTGGAAAAGAACTAAGATACTTAAAGAAATTAACCGAGGGGCACCTAAGGAAAGTTGCTTCCCTGGGACCTCAATTTTGAGGAAGAAGAATATTTAAGGATATCACTTTGGTTTATTTAATTATTTGTTAACTTGAAGTAATTAGTTGTACGATACGTAATATTATCTTAAGTTAACTTTTTGTTATTCCACACTTTACTAGCTTTATGATTCATGGAGTGATTTTTTTCTTTTCAGCTGGTCAGAAATCTGGTATTTCTGTATTTGGTATTTTTTTTCCGATTTACGTGTATTTATGACGAAGAGTGACGACGAATTTGTTTCTAGTCGGCAATTATCCAGATACTAATTGCTACTCGTGGCATTTACAATCTGGGTGGCTCAAATGTTAAAACTGGTATGGGGAATGTTACTCATAACCAAGGTTTTTGCCTCTAGTTGCGATCCAGCGGGGAAAAAACAAATAAATTAATTGGAGGACAACATCTCCTAAGACATTTTTCAACGCTTGTTTCTAGCAATTTAGAAATAATATCTCAAGGTAATTTTATTATAATGGATAATTATTATCGAATACGATATTTCGTTTTTTTTTCTCGTAAATTCGTCTCTTTCTAGCCTCATGATTTTTATACAAGCAAAAAATTATTTTTCAGTTAATTTCCCTTTTCCTAAACTTATCATTTTAATACATCATATATTCCGTATCTTAATTTTATTTCTTATCCTTAATTTATCTTTCTTTTGTTGTAAAAAAATCTGTTTAAGTAAATAAAATAATGTAGGTAATATACACTTACGGTCAAAATAAACGCACCACGCTTAAATTTTAGTGTATTTAGGTTTTGCATACCAATAATAAGTTTGGTAGAAAAAAGTAAAAAAAAAACTTTTTGTTCCCTTTATTGCCGAGTATTTCCATCTATTCCCTTCCATCAAGAACAGCCGTTTCCAACTCTTCTAGGGTGTTACGATCTGAGTTTCGCCATCGCACTCATCGCTTAAGTTGGTCCCAAATGTGCTCGATTGGGTTCTGATCTTGACTTCAAGCTGGCCACACCAATAACTCAATTCCAACCTCATTAAGGTAGTTAGGAACACAATACACGCTCTGGGAGCCAGCATATTGTCCAAAAAGGATTCGATTTCCTCCAGGCCTGTAAGAAGAAGGATCGAAGAAAATAACGCCAGGTCCTGGGACCCGGCTCGCGGATCTCTTCCTTTAGAAAATGGCCAGGCTCCAATTGGCACGGGAACATGAAAATTGGACATTGGAAGATTGGGGACGAGGTCTCTTTAGCTGAGGGGAAATTTGGCCCCAAATCTTCATAAGGGAAAAAATTAAATGCATGATTTAAAACATTTTTTTTATAAATTAAAATACCCTCAACCACTGTCAACACACTTCTGCCTACGTGATGTCAACTTCTACATCCCTTTGAATATAATTTGGTGTCTTTATTATTAACAAATTCAGTAAACCCATTTTCTAACTACTTTTGATCAATTTTTTTATATTGTAAAACCTTGATGTCTAAAAGAATGGTAGTCGGGAGAATAGAAAGGATGAAACAGAACCTCATAACCAAGATCCCACAGTTTTCATGTTGTCATATGTGACATGGGGCCGACTTTTCCTGCCAATTTCTGGTAGATTGCTTCAGTTTGAGATCAATAAATTTTTCGATTGTTTCACCAGGATTCAAAAAGCTGTAGTACATCAAATGAGGACACCAAAGAGTCACCATCACCTTTTTTTGATGAGTGGGGAATGTGGTGCTGCTACTCTTTGTCGAGCCATTGTCCAGAGCGTGCGCTGTTATCGCAGAAAATCCACTTTTCATCACAAGTAACAATTCTATCCAGAAACAGTTTCATTTTGTTTCAGCAAAGAAGCGTTGCGCAAACTTCATAACGGTGGTTTTTTTGGTGGTTTAATGCATGACTCAACCAACTTTCGAGGTTTTTCACCTTTGCAATTGCCTTAAGGTGGTCAGTGAAGGATGATTTGCTAAGTGAAAGATTCTCTGCAAGTATATGGAACAGTCGTTCTTAGATTTTATTCGACCAAAGTTCGCAGATCATCATCCTCTAGGGACGATCCTTTGTCTTCAGGGCACTGTTCCGAATCGAAATGGTACTAAAGTAGACAGATATTTTTGTTTGGAAAAGTATTAAAAAGAGTTGAAATTCGTACAAAAGAATAATCCAGCAAACGAAAACCATTAATTATATAGAGGGAGTAATAGAAAGAAAACATGAAAACCTGCAGTATTTTCAGGACAACCCAATTCGTATGTTTGGATGAAGTTGGTCTTTTTAAAGTCAGAGTGCTCTACGGCGGATGCAGGGCTCAGTTGGAGGAAAAAGCTCTCCTTTCCAACATGACTGTACCGGTGGCTTGGTCTAAAGTTGAGTCGTGGGGTAGATTGTACTTCATTGGGTAGCCTTCCTCGGTGAACCTGCCCCTGGACTTTCTGGAGGGGCGATCCTCGCGAGGGTGGTGGGGGACCAGGCTCCCAGTTGTCCTCCAGTCGGATAGTCAATCCTCGTAGACCCTTTTAACAAAACCGATCTCGTGATTTAAATTTGTTTCTTCAGACAGTGTCAATTCGTGCGTTTTGGAACCCGGCGGAGGTGCGAGTCCAATCATGGTCCTGCAAGAAGCGACGGCGCCATCGGATTTCTACCTGATTTAAAAACAAAGTTAGTAACCCCAGATCATTGAACCTGCGTGAGAGTCCATTACGCGAACTTTTGTCCTCAGGATGGAACTGGAGGAATGTCCTGCCATTCACCGTCCTCCACACAAGAATTCGCCTCTCTTTTATTTTCTCTAGACGAATTATACCATAACGGTATTTAAACAATAAAATTAATAAGTCGATCTGTTTTGCAGCCGTGGCAAACACAGCTCGTTTATTTCAACTTTTTAAACTGATGATCTCTTTTCTTAATCTTGTATCTAAGAAAATATGACAGTTTTTTAATGGGAATAATAGATTAAAAGCCGCGAATTCTTTAGTGCGAGAGAAAATGGTAACTTTTAGCTTTCTAGTCTCTTGGTCAACATATAATAAAGGAGAAAATGATGAAGAAACATATCGTAAAATTATGCACTACACGACATTCCGTTTCACGCAGAATTTCTTTTAAACGATTGTTCATTTTACAATACACCATTTCATCTCTTATAAGTGGTTTAATGAAGAGGAAATATAAAGATTATGAAGATGGGTTATTTAAAGCGTTGCAAGCATCATTGCAAGTTTTTTTTTCCCCATTTAGGAAGAAGGAGGCGTACACACGTCCAACAAGTAGGCGAGATGAACGTCAACGATGGTCTTTTTTAATGACATACAAAAGCCTGCCTTGAAATGTCAACTAATTCAATTTTTACACCGTTCAATCTTTTCTGTGCGCAATATTGATAAGTTGTGGCTAAATACATTCCTAAGAGGGTCAATGGCGCACATGAACATACACCGCCAATGATAAGCGTTCAAAAAGCTCGGTTTTCAATGGTGTCGTTCTTGTGTAACCACTAGCCTTGAGGTTCAAATTGCTCGAATTTCATCCTCTCTAATTGCAATGTGTCTTGCTTCCGTTTGATGTGATTTTACATTAGCTACCTACATATCCATCACCCTTGACGTTTCTATTACGCACCTGAATACAACTTTCATATTTTAATTTCTAGTCGAAGGATAGAAATAGACATCGAAAAACAACCTTAAACAACAATATTCCTAAGATAATCAGTTGTATGTTTTTGAATCCTTAATCAGAAAATTAAAATTCAAGAGTCAAGAATGCATGGTAGTCTCCGCTGTCGTGGGTTCGATTCCCATGGCCCTTTTTTTCACCCCTTCCCCCGAACTATATATAATGAAATAATCAACGGAATCGTACTCTGGAAAATCTGCAAGCTCATAAGGTCATACAAAAAGTTAGACTGCTGTATGTATAACACGAGAGAAACTTGTTCGCACCGTAAAAAAATGCTACCGAATGCTGATTTTATCATTATGCTGCCGCATGCATTAATACGAATTATTGGATATAACGTTTAAACGCCTTGTTCAGTAGCTATTTCGATAGCTACACTTTGAAGGGATAGATTGAAGCCAGGAAAACTCCATGGAACGTTTTCCACTTAACGGACGTGCAAAGTAAAAGAAACTATTCGGCATGCTGACTGGTTTCCAGCCGGAATCTACGAGGGTGTCCGAGTAGGAAGTCGTCGAGTGGGTGATGGTTTAAAATGGTAGGAACGAGGGGATCGTCCTCTTGGTCGAATTTTGGCCCTGTGGGACATTTGTCAAAAATCATAAAATTTCATAGATGCTTTGGTCTGCTATGAAGCCTCTTTTCAATTGATTTACACAACAATGGGGAAAATCAGTATAAAAAAAGTGAAAAGTTTAACATTTTATAAAAATCCATATGTATTTTAGTTAGTCCTATTTAACCAAAGAATTATTCAAATTGATTTATAATTTTTATGTAAAGAGTGGTTGAGTTGAAAAATTAGCGTCACGAGAGTCCACTCGAACCCACGACCTTTGGCTTCGATAAACATATAAAAGTAATTATTTTATTTACGTAAATTTTCTCATGTAAATATGTTGTGATGGTTGATGTTCAGAGATTTTCACAAATTTTCACTTCGTATCGGCCCGAGAAGTGTTTAAAAATGGCTGACGTTCTGTCTTTAATCCTTCGTCCTATCTTTATCGTCCAATCTACCTAGCAGGTACATCTTTCATAACTGAGAACGGATTATAAAAAAAAAGTTACAGAGTGAGCGCATGTAAACTTTGAATGTAAAATATTAGGCACTAGAACTTTTCAATTTTGATACGAGCACGTTTTTTTCTAAACTATTTAAAAAAACGCAAAATAATGAAATAATTTTCTTTTTCTCTATTTTTATTATTTGATAATTTGATAATATATATAATAATATTGATATAATTTGATCAAAATACCAAACGCCTTTTGCTACAAAATAAAGTTATAGAAAAATGGCTATTTACGCTCGAATTTTCTCGCGTCTGTTTGGTTTATGTGTCTATTTCAACATGAGAACCAAATCATCTGTATGTTATCAATATAATGTGGAGCAATTAATTTAGCCGGAACTGTAAGCTTTTTGAATTTACCTAAACATTCCTTGATGAGGGTTCATCGCGAAGAATTACAGATATTAAAATAAATTTTAAAGATGAGTGTAAGTTGTGTTATTTGACGATTACAAAATCGTTCTCCATTATTGTTTCTTATAGTTTTTTGTCCATTAAACTAAACGAACAGTGGTCATAGTTTATTGAACATAATTTTTTTGTAGGGTGGATTTGTTTCTATTACTCTCAATCATATGATTTTATTACACTTAATATGTTTTACTTTCCTTTGGGGTTGTAGTAATGCGTGGTCAAACATTCAGGACATTTTGTCCAATCGAATTCTATTAAATCATCATCAGGCTTTAAAATTGAATAACTGAGATTTAGTAAGCCAAGGATATTCAGCTCAAATTGATACGTGGTGCAACTTTTTTTTTGTTTTGTTATAGTCGATAAAAATTGATAAGTTCTTTGTTTTAACCGATCGAAAAATATTTTTCATCATTCTTCTGCGGCTTCTTTTTGTTACTAGACGAGAACTGGTCCTTCACTTTCCTCATCGGCCTCACACGACCCAATTCCACGAGAGCCCGACTCGGGGATTCTCGGCCGTTGTTACCGTTAAGTTTATCACCGGACCCATTCCGATTTATGATCCTTTATCATTTCGGCTATAAATTTGGAAACGTTTCGGTTTTTGGTAGAGAGGAAAAGGACGGAGGCGGCTTCCGGGCTGAACAAACAACGCCAACTTACCAAGCTCCTCCCATGCACCACGTTTAAGATTCAATTATATACACTTTTTTTTAAGAAAGGATTTTATTTCTCCTATGCTCTAAATTAAAAAAAATCTAATAAAATAGGCTTATTTCAAAATTACAGTTGAATTTTAACGACGTTTAGGTTACTATTTTCTAATTAAATACTTTCTCTAGCAAACAAGTTTAAAAAAAAATCTTCAGTGAATATTTGTTAATGATAGCTTGTAAACGTGTATTTTTGATGAAACCGTACGATTGAAAACTTTCTCTCTTATTTTCTAGCCAAATTGATCAGTCAATTTGTTTAATTGATTGGTTAATTATTCATCGGTCGGAAACGATTTGATTACTATCAATTTTCATTCTAATCTGTTAATATTTCGGTATATTTCAGAGTTTTTCCGATTCATTTGCAATTCTGTTTCCCTTTTTCTGAGCTTCGTTTTGAACCCCGTGTACAAGACAAAAAGACGAAAATAAATTTATTTGCTGAACATGGAATGTATTAATTGGAGAAAAAAAAATAGCTTAGAGTAATAGTAATATAAAATGAACAGCTTGCTCTCAGTGAGTTGGAGTTGTGAGCTCACAGAAAGTCAGTTTTATACATTATTAAAATAAACAAAAAACTGATTTATACAAATTAGTGTTCGCAGTATACATTCAATTTGACTATGGTCATTTTATGCAATTTTTTAAATAATTATTTTATGTATATATTAATTTTAAAAATTTCTCTTCTTTAGTCATATAAATTAAAAAAATGAATTTATACCAATTTTGTTTGGATGTTTGGGCCTTAATCCTTCATTGTTTACTTTATGAACAATAAATTTTATTAACCCATTTGTTCTTGTTGTGAAAGTGAAGTCCACAATTAGTTTATGCTTATAAATACACATGCGAAGACAGGAACTTTAAAATGATATTTTTAACAATTTAAAATCAATGTTGAGTTGTACCTTTTATGGTTTTATTAAGGAATACAAGCTATCAAAACGATTAATTATTTAGAAATCGTGAGATGCGGTCTGTTGTGATGTAGGTTTCAGAAAAACATTTTCTTTGTCGTGCCAACGTTTCGATCTTTATTGAGAACATCTTCAGGGCCTGGGATTTACAAATATTGTTTAGATTTAACAACATGTAAACAATGTTTGTAATAAAGATCGAAACGTTGGCACGACAAAGTAAACGTTTTTCTGAATCTACGTCACACCAGACCGCACCTCACGATCTCCAAATATGTTTGAGAAATAATTATTGGAGAAATTGTAGGTTTTCTGATACCACTTTAAACTAGTATCCTGTATTTTATCAAGGATGGTGCTAATTCTGAAATCAATAGACTTTATTAAAGAGAGATATTTCTTAAAATTTCAAATTTATTATTTTCTAAACTCTTTCACCAAATCATCAGTATGAAACTTAAAGTTAAATTTATTGTCAAAAATTATTTCCAAATATTTAAGTTGTTTAGGAAACGGTGTTATGGGGCGATTACAATTCATTTTACCCGAGAATGTAATACTATATTTTCATTTAAGTTGTTTTGATTTGAGAGACTAAATTTAATGATTAGTTCTAGTGTATTTAAAAGTAAGAAATTACTATCTAGACCGTTTTTTAATTAATATTATTTCAACATTAGTATTATAATAACATCACAGTCCTTGCCAGAAAAAAAGGATAACTGTATTATAAGCGAATTCCATTATTTTACTAGCAGTAAATCGTTAATGTAAATTAAAAATAGCACAGCCCATAAAACACTTCCTTGTGGAACATCCGCAATTAATGTAACTGGGATCTACTGCAATCGATTAAACCTGCCCGATTTCTTTTAATTTTTGAGATGATCACTCATTCGTTTCGTAGTTATGGCTTAGTGGTATTTTAGCGGAAGATTGACCAACTTTAACATATCCCCACCACGAATAGTCAAGTTGTGTTTATTCTTCCGAGATTTAAGTTGGAAATGTCCGCTGTTCTCATAAATTTAAATGAAAAGTCTTTGTAAAAACTAATTGAAACTATCAAATAAGAAAATTGAAAATTTGGACTGATTACTTCTCGCATTCTTGAAAAGAAAATTCAAAAAATGAATACACCCGTTAAACAATACACTGTACTAAATCGAGTAATTAGTGTTTGAGGTTTTTGTCTTTGAGTGTACTTGCATACAGGATATTTTCCTTGACATGGTCATTTGTAAACATATGGCAACCACAGGAATGACCTTTCTCAGTCATTTTCGACTGTTTATTCGTCATACCTTTAGGTTATTGTTGATGAATTGAATTGTTTAAAAATTGTCATCCCTCAAATTCGCCGTACAGTCCCATCGGTTGTTTCATATGGTCCTTACAACCTTGCATTACTGTCGTCTCATTTTCAAGGTAGGCTACTCCTTCGCTCGGTCAGTACTTAGAGCCAATCGAATGAATAAATAAACAGTTTTGAAATCGAATTGCAAACGATCGACGATTTAATAATCCGATGACAAATCCAATTTTATTATTTATGTGTAGTTTCAACATTTTAAGGTTCGTCGATGAATTTGAAATTTGGAAGGTCCGCATGTTTTGACTAAATGGAATCGTGTGCTTAAATCAAATTGGTTTTAAAAATTAAACATTTTAAAATGAAGTGGGATATCCTGTCAATTGAATATAAGTCACAAACGACGACTTTTAGATTGTGAATGCGTTTATCCTTGAATTCAGCTTTTTCCAATACTTCCTCCTTCTTTCAAATAAGACTTTTCATAGTGGATTTTGTGGTAATTGTACAAGAGAAGAGACATGCATGCTCTAGGTTAATTATCTATTGTACAGTTATTTACGCGTTTTTCGAACATTATTGCGATCTTTTTTGTAGAGTATAATGCGCGGTTAAATAGTGTCGTCAGGCTGGAAATGGTTTACGGATTCCTTATCGTCCTACGCCCGTTGTCTATCAGGCAAGGACGTTTGCCCGGAGGGGTCGCTGCATTCCAACCGGGCTGAAACCCGATCTACACGTCAAATATCACCACTCTGACATTTCACAACCGCTACGAAATCGGTGAATTCCAAAATACTGAAGAGTGAACATTTGAAAACTAACTTAGACATAATAATTAATATAATTTCTAAATATACGGCATCCGCCCAAACTGGTTGTTGTTTTCAAGAAGGTCTAGCCTTACGTACTCAATGTCTGTCGTCATAAAAATATTAAAAATGCATCTCAAATCCACTTAATTATCTAGATAATCCATAATATATCGTTTTCCGTCTGACCAAATAACTTATATAAATTAATCTTTATGTAAGGTATTGGTTGAAATGAAAAAGTTAGTGTCACGAGCGAAATTCGAACCCACGACCTTCGGATCAATACGCCACCGCTCTAACCACTTGCTGTCACGATAGCTCAAGCCGTGGGTTCGAATCTTGCTCGTGACACTAGCTTTTTCATTTCAACCAATACCTTAAATAAAGATTAATTTATTGAAATTAGTTATCTAGATAATGCTCTCCGGGCGGTTATGTGAGATATGGTCAAATAAAATATTTTTACTTTTAAATTTCATTAATTTATTTTTAAAATAATTTATTAATAATGTTAATAAATATAATATCTGTCTCTTATACACATC
>CM077104.1:9797734-9841369 GCA_039619505.1 Cimex hemipterus
ATATTAATGTTAGGCGTGTCGGTGGCTGCAAGGTTTCGAATCCCGCGGCCCTGCATTCGAAACCAACATACTTACAAATGGCCTTTTTTTCAAAAACACCGGCACCCTGAGGGTTTATACAACCTCGACTGTTGCGAACCCTCATGAAAAAACGGAAAAATATATATGTAATATGAATACATTCATATTAATACATAATTAATTAATAATTAAATTTATTTTTAAAGTTTAAAAATACTTTAGGAACTTTATTGTACCTTCCTCTCGCTCTAGAAAAGGATATACACGACATTTGAAAAATGGCCAAACGGAGGGAAAACTCGAAAAGTTGTAGGTTGAGGTGGGGGAGTTGGTGTCCCGAGTGTATCGAACTCACTATAGCTCAAGTTGTAGAGCAGCGGCGTATTTAGCCGAAGGTCCTGGGTTCGAATCCCGCCCGTGACACTGGCTCTTTCATTTCAACCAAAAAACCTTACATGTAAAGATTAATCAATTGTATTGGTAATTACACTCATTGTACTTGTGTGTGAATTTGGACGCCGTCGTTTAACCGACGAGACGTCGCGTAAAACGGATGTAAATTCATACACGGGTTAATCGATGTTGGAACGTTTCGAGACGGATTTATAACTTGATTACACGAAGCGTGACTCCGTGGATGGTTAGTTACCGTTAGATCGTCTTCAGTTGATACAATGGCCGATGTAACACATTGTATACACAGGTTTTTACTTTTCTAACTATTTTTAATTTATCATTTCTTGTTTCATACGAATATGGTAAAAAAGGTCCAATGTTTTCAAATTGAAAGACTAAAAACATAATTAAACAAATTTGTTCTGAGAAATAGAGAAATGTTTTGTTTATTTCAGTAAAACAATTCTATTCGCAATCCTAGTAAACAATACTATTTTTGAACGGTGGTTTCGAGCGAATTCGGTCTTTTAAAACTCTGTTGGTACTTTGTACTACTCTTCTTCAGGTCTTCAGAGTATTGAGACTGTATTTTGGCCGTTCCCGATCGCCCTGATATGAAGACAGGACAGATCACGTTGATCAAAAAACGACCAAACTAGTTAGATTTCTTTTTAATTTAACTTCTTATGTTTTATACACGCGCTTTTATCCCCATGTCTGCGAACACCCGTAGACCAGCCAGCGTAGGTAGCCTGACGAAGGACTTTCTCCTAACCCAAGGAAAGAGAAACCAGTCCGGAAAAGAGATGGCCAACAGAATAATCAGGGTGTCATAATAAATATGATCCGATGATACAAAATGCCTTGGAATAATTGTGAAGACTTTTAAAACTTGTGAAGACTCTTTTTTCGGTTTTAAATAATGTTTTTAAATTGTAGCAACAATGTATCACTTTTAAATGGCGATTTACATTTTTTTTGTTTAGATTTTTATCTAGTTTAAGTTTTAAACTTAAAGCACACTTTTGGAGTTGTGCACATTGTGAGATTTTAAAAATAGGTGTTCTATTTTCACTTTTTTTTGTTCTCAATGGCCTTATGTACTATGCATATTATACTATGCGCATTCGTATTCGGGGGAAGGGTATCGTGAAAAAAAGGGCCAGAGGCGACGTCGGGAATTGAACACTCGACCGCGTCTACGAGCCGGGAGACTAAATTTTAATTTAGACCCAAACTATTTATATAAAAGTAGATATAGTGAAATCCTAAATAAATTAATCAACCTAGAGCATAAAGATCATAAAGGAAAGCAATTGGAACAGGTATCATTTCTGTTATAAAGATATTTGCATAAATTTAGACAGTGCAGTCCAATATAAAAGCGATGCAAATGGATTGCTATTTATGTAAATAATTTTAAAATCAAGAGGTGAATTTTTGGTCGTTAATAACAAGGTAAATAGAGAGGAAAGAAAGAGTCGTGCTTTATGCAACACAGGAGAGGTGGAAGATATGCATAGATCACATGCATAGAATACGGTGACAACCCCTCCCCCACTTTATGGTGACCCAAATCTGACATCACTCGTTCTTTCTTTAAGTCCAAGAATAATTAAATAATATATTAAGCTAGCCATAGTTAACACTAACCTTCTCAACCTATTTCTCTTATTTCTTGTTCCATATTGGGAAGTTTTGTTATTGGATGGGGTTGATGTGTTTCGGTCTGCGGGTCTGTGAACTCGTATTGAACCGGCACAGGGTCACATCCTGGGTCTGTCTCCACTCTGGGCTTTTGAGTTATTCAAACGCGTTTCGGCATTGCGCCTTATTTACTTTTTATTAATGACGTATAGCATCGTGGACAGTCATGATGATATTTCGACCACCATCCTTTCGACCCATATTTACCCTTCTTCAGGGCTGAGATAGTTTTATTATATTATTGGTTTGTTGAGAAGGTGTCATCGCTGTTGAACGCTTCGTTTCGTAATCATTACAATTTTTATTTATTTACAGAAATTTAAGTGCTCAGCAATTTGTGTTATCATGTAGATTTATTCTACCTTAGAGTGATTTAATAAAGGTGTAATAATAAAAGTAGATATAATATTGACGATACCTCAACAAGCCTATAATATAATCAGACTATCCCAACATGGGAAAAAAGAAACAATAATTTTAAAATCAAGAGGTGAATTGTTGGGTCTTAACAAAATGTAAACAGGGACATGCCCAGTACTGAAACAGAAAAAGCTCACCACTAAAAGGTTTATTAAGGACAATCTGAACTATGGGAAATATTTATCGTACCTAAATGCAAAAAATTGATATACTCTATTTCAATTAGTCGCGCAAGCTTTAAGATATAGAAACAATTCTATAATGAAATTTAATTATTGATTGTTTATTGTGTTTTGTGAATTTTTTAAAACCATGTTATACATTATATAATAAATGTAAAATTGTTATACTGTTGTAACTATTTATTTAATTATTTAACGGTTTTAGTATTTAATAATTTATTTATCGTATTTCTTTGCTGTAATTGAATGTATCGTTGTATTTCTAATTATCTTGAGTCAACTCGAAAGATGCACATTAGTACTTGCCTAAAAGAAATAAGATAAAAAGAAAAAATGCTTCTTTTCCTCCTTCTACTGTGTGAGGGTTTTTTTCTGTTGGTATGCGGGGTGGAGAACATGTAATTTGTTCATTACCGATCATGCTCGTCCACTTATCCTCGCTGTGTTGGTCTGTCAGACGCGTTACAGCATTTCGCCATCATCACAACCTCTCTAAAGCATAAGCAGGATTCGTGTAGCCCTCCGGGTAGGGAGCGGACAGCGGGTGTTGCATCAGAGGCACACGAGGGTTAGGGTACCAGATCAAATCTGCATAGACGAGGGAGGGTGCATAACCATTTGAACTACGGGATAGCAGAAAATGTTCCAAGTCCGAAACACTGTACATGGCAATGGGCTCATAGTGGCTTAGTGGTGAAGCTCCTGGCGAGGACATGTGAACATGTGTGGATCGGGGGGGGGGGTGCCGTTATCGGTTATCCGAGAACAGTGTTTCTCTAAGGGGTGGGTAGATATTTCAGTTTAAAAGAACCGCGGCCGGAGCGATTCCAGAAGTTCTTACGCTGGAGGAACCCCAATACTTTGGGAGAGTCGCCTTCTCTATGTAGGAGCACGGCGGGACGACCCAGGCGGTGCATTGGGGTTGACATTTCCGAGTGTTTAATGCAGCTCCATCCACTCGGAACGGACAAGCGGAGAGTGAGGTCTTGGTGGCTTCTACACCAGAACTTGTGCCTGTAACATCCATCCAGTTGCAAACGCAAGGTACGGATGTTAAAGGTCCTCATGTCCTTTACGAGCTACGGGAACCTAATTTCACCATCACCAGTGTTTATTAAGAATGGATTAGTGCATCAGGGTTATGGACTGTCATTTTAGATATATCAATCACCAGAATTTCGACCCGTATTTGCCCTTCTTCAAGGCTAAGATGTAATAATTGTAAATTGTAATACAGACAATCGTTAATCAATGGATAAGAGTATATATTAACATGGTTGTTATCGAAAGTAGATGTGTAAATTCTTTTATAAATTGATTAATGATGATGGTGAAAGGAGACTAGGATTGGAGGTCTTTCTTCCCGAAGCACTGCAGTCTTCTGGCTTAGTGTACTTTCCTTGGTCCTTAGTTCAATAGTCAATTGACCTTCTCTCAAGAATTACTAGGTCATTGACTGTCGTTGCTACAATTCGTTGGGTTTTCTTTGTTCTTGTTATGTCTCCATTGAGCGTTTTCTACCTCCTTATACATAACCTAATAATTGTGATCATCATTGAATCTGACTAATGATGTTCTAAGGAAAGCCAAATACGGACCTAAAAGCTTGGTAATGGATGTACGTATCTCTGACCACAACCAACACCAACCAAGTAAAAACGTTTTCTTGTCAATACGATCGAGGTAATCTTCATTGTTCGTCCAAAGCTATTATAAACAGACCAGGATGATCGGTAACGTCCAAATTTATATAACATTATTTTTACCCCGACTTTTTTTCATTGAACAAGTTTATATAGTGCAAAACAAACAATTTATATACTTTATTTTTTTAACTATTATTTTACTTATTTATACTCAGAAGCTCTGTCTTTAGATAATAATCTCCGTTCAGCTTAGGTTGAAATCTACGCGTAACCTGTTAGACATACACATAAACATAAAACAGCACACAAGGTAATAAATAATTAATCAGTTTTTGTAGATCGATCAAATTTGTATTTCTTGGTGCTGTTTTTTTTTAGTATGATTAAGTATGATAAAATATTAATGGAGAAAATGGAAAAAAAAGTAAAGAGAAAGTGTAACCCTTGTTTGCCAGTAAGCACACTAAGATACATTCCTATAATTTAATACCACAGCAGATTAAAATAATATAAAGTTCAATCTTTTTGAGCACATGAAATATTTTGTATTCTTTTTGTTTTCAAACGAATGCAGTTTTAGACTGCGTATTTTCCTGATGCCAACCTAGTATATATATAATATATATTGCATACTTAAGATGAAACATATTGTTGAAATAATCCTTTTAATTTGTTAATTTGAACAAATAAATCATCGTTGTATGTAATTTTGAAAGTATATCTACGTCTGAATTATGTAGGATCTTTAGAGACTTCCGTTCTGTCGGGCATTGAAGTCAGGAGCTCCTCATTCTTACTTTCCCACCGTTAAAATCTTTTATAATCTCGAACATAGCATATCGCCACACCAGAGAAGGTACAATTAAATTTGTGATGGAAGAGAAACAATAATTAACAAACCTTTTTTTCATAATAATTTAATACCATAGCAAAATCCCTCAGAAAAATTTCTTAAAACAAAATAATTGCCACTGCCAGAACTTGTCGCGTCCTTGTTATTTAGTTTCAATAGTCTTATACTTCCCATTATCACACATCTTAACAAAATATGTAACAGTTTGGTTTATATTATTTGCATTCAACCTTTCTTCAAAAAAATGTTGACTGTACGAACAATACACTAGTGTTTTGAAGTAAGGCTTTAGACCAATTTTATAATTTGCTCATTGTCCTCTTTGAAGCAATAAAGGGTGTCTCTCATCGTGTGATCTTAGTGATATCAGTGGGTCGAACTGTAGGCCGTCACCGTTACGTCGCGACCCCGTGGAAGGGGTTGGCATCGGGCTCTGCTGCAACTCATTCGTTTTCTCATGATTAATAACTCGCACCGACTCCAGCTACTAGCCCTTCTGAAAATGTCGGCAACACCCGCAGCTACTGGAATTCACGATAGCACATCCTATAATTATACAAATTAAATAATACACCGTCTATATAGACACTACGTCACTCGAACCCGGTGCTAGATGCGATTCTAAATCATCTTTTAAAATTGTTTCACTGTAGTAATCTAACGAGTTAACAACACCGCAATAGGTTAATATAGTGATTAATTCATTAATGCAAATGTAATAACATTTTTAATAGCAAATTATATTTATAAACGAAGCCAAGTCGTAAATTAACACCCTATGCGGAAAAAACTGTCATTTATAATTTAAAATATTGTTTTGGCGTTAATTAAACACTATTCTTGAATACTGAAATTAAAAAATAAAATGTTTACGTGTATCTATGGCATAGGCCATAGAGTTTTTTTCTGAAGGCTTAGTTATGTAGTAGGAGTAGGTAAAACATATTCATGAGAAAATATAATTTTAATTATATGTAGAGTTTAGTGGCCGTTAATCGATAATTATTCAGATAACGTGAGATGCGGTATGATGTGATGTAGGCTTCAGAAAAACATTTTCTTTATCGTGCCAACGCTTCGATCTTTTGCCCTCTGAGGGGCACTCTCACACGACACGCAAGAATGGCACAAGTACACAGAAGACAAACACTTTGAGCTCTGAATAGGATCTTATAAAAGATCGATTAACCTATCACACCAGATCGCATCTCAGGTATCTCAATAATTATTTTAATTATATTTTAAAGGTTTTAATGGATAATAAAAAATGCATATTGGTTCTCGTTTCTCTTGGATTCTCTGTGCCGTACTTCTGTAAATCCGTTTGTTCGTGTAAGATATTATTTGAAACACAGTTTTCTTTAAACTGCTACACACTAACCATTGTAAAATTATTTAAATTTTTAAAAACCCGTATCCAGTTTTGTTGTTTTTTACTAACACTTACCTAGTTTTTCATTGGATTTACTTCATCGCTCACAGTGATTACCCTAGATTACATCAGGAAAAAGTCGTTCTTTTTTTATGTAGATTAGCTGAGAACATCATATAACCCCCGAGGTTAAAATGGTACTTAAAAATATAAAAAAAGTATTTAATCATTGTATCACTAATACTCGTTTATTTAAAAAAGGTAGAATGAAAACGAAAAGAAGGCACAACAAATTGAAAAACATGCTGAATTTGAAGTTACAAATTTTGCTTACTTTAAATAGTGTAAAGAGTATACAAATCTAAGATTTCAGGACGTGTGTGCAAAGATATTTTACTCTAAAAATGAGTAAAGATACAAATTGAAACAAAATTATGGAAAAAAGGTTTACTGATTTGTATACGCTCAAATCTGCGCAGCATGTACTCTCGCGAGCTTATCACTTCTCGCAGTCCACTCGGAATCCCAGCTTTTTTAATTTGTAATAAATTACCGGCTGGTCTGAAGGATAATCCGGCTTGGGTGTTGGTAGACCACCTTATTATCCGTTCAGCATCCATTTTGGAATCCAAGGACTATCGAAAGCTATGTCATTTCAGCCCCCAACTCAGTTACTAAAACAAAACCCTTTCACCTCACTCACTCTTTAATACATTATTTTCTGTTTATATACCTTTCAATCAGTTAGGGTAGTAATCGATATTACTCCATCACCCAGCTAGAACTAATCGAATTGAGATTCCATGACGTACTCAACATTCCATTATAGGCTCTCTCTCGCCAATAAATACATTCATTTTCAACACACGCTAGGCGCACAAAACTATCAGTCTATCTAATATTCTCCAAATAATCGAAACAAGGGACCCAGATACTACGACTCAAGCACGATTCTTTTATAGGGTGGCATTCCTACACGCTCTCCGCATGGAGCCATGGAGTCGTACCCACAGTCAAATCGAGCAACCTTTCTTTGAATGTCGGAAACATACCCGGGCTTGGTTCAAAAATAAAATTTCATGTGGCCTAGTATGGCTTATCCTTAATCGATTGAGGATGGCCTGATGATCCTCCGAGGGCCACCTATCGACAGTGCTCTTGATACGTGAGAGCTTTTCAACCGATCCGGCCCACGTGCCACTTTCTTTTAATAATGTTTTTGTTGCAGCTTTAGCGGTGGTTAAAGTCCCAGGTTCGCAGTGTATATTATAAATCTTTCGTGCTTAAAAACAGCAAGACAAAAATAGTTGTGAAGAAATCAAAGAACACAAGGATGAATGAAATGAACTTATGGATATAAAAAACTAATTTATCCACTCTTCGAATTTTTCGAGAAAATATCGCATCTTCAAACGTTAGGCATTTTCAAAACTCTAAACGTGAAGTTCGCGAAAATATGTTGAATTGTAACTTCCAAACGTATACACATTATAATCAATCTTCGTAATAAATTTATAGAATTAAACTTAATTATAATTTGAATAAGGTAACAACGATTTACTTAGTTACCTTAATATTTTTTCTTTTTCTTAAAATCCACGGTTTGTAGCAATGATTATCCAAACGGTAGAAAAATTCCCAAGTTATCTGCGGTTAATATATTTTATCTATTACATTGACGTTTCGCCTTACGGTCCATCATCAGAACTTAAACATGGAAAACCGCTTTGTACAAATTACAATTTACAAAAAATAAATATATATTTATTTGTGTATCCTAGGATGGAAATTGTACCATGAGGATTTCCATGTTTAGGCCTGATGATGTCGTAAGCCCGAAACGTACATGAAATAGTCAAAATAAATAAAATATTTCAACCACGGATAATTTGGGATTTTTCAACATTTTGGATAATGACAATATTTTTGTCTTTAGTAATTGCTGTAATTTGAAATAATATAAATTCTTTTTATAATTGTTGCGAGTAGATTGTAAATTAATTAAACTAACTATATTTGTTAATTTAGAAAGGTTTTTAGAAAATGTAACAGGATTTTTGATTATATTTTATAGGTTTATAAGTATGACGTCGGATCTGCTCAGAAGAGGAACACTTATTTCTGAAGTCAACCATCCAGTTTTTAAAACCTCGATGAGATTGAATGCGATGTAAAAACAATGGTGTACGCATATTTGAATTTATCAATTTCCGATTCATGGGAGCCCGTTAGAGTTCCGAATTGTGTGGTCCATTCAAACCGGAGAGAGATAACTGGAGTTTCAATAGGGGAGAGCTCCTCTGACAATGGGCACCGACCTCGGGGGCTCCATTGTTTCAAAGACATATCTGTTATTAGCCACAATTTGTACCTGGGGGCCGATGGCTATCTCACCTCTGGATCTGCTCCAGGTTGGCATCCTTGCGCAACTAACTAAACTATACATTATCATTATCGGATTCACCGCGAGCTAAACAGCTCTCCCTCTTCTCACTCTCTCTCACTCGGGGTCGGCTCTCCTTTACTTTTGAATATCTCTATCCCTACCGCTTCGTTTTCATATTTAATCAAGATTTAACTGAATTGCCGATTTAATCGGACCCTTTCGATACGGATCGAATTACCAAGGTAATCCGGATAATAATTCTTTTTATCGGAGTAGAGTAATTTTAAAACATAAGTTATCGACGTTTTAGATATATTTGATCGTTATTTCATTTTAGACGACCTTAAGGAAAAATTGAAACTGAATTCAACAAAATTAATGTTTATTCCCGAGCGGTAAGAGAGACGAAAACGAGCCCAGTTCAGTATAGACCTGTGTTTAACACATTCCTCTCCATTCCGGAGGCTATTCGTCGGAAAATTTTAGTGCTGTCTCGAACCGTGACTGATCCTCAAGGGAGTCCAGCCCCTGCATGAAGGAATGCGATGGGAACAATAAGAAAGTATGAGACCGACTCCTATAGGTAAAACTACACGGACGAAACCCGTGATCTACCTGTTTTCCCTTTCGTGTACAGAATAATTTTACATAATACTCTCGAGAATATGTAAATAAATTGTTTGTTTTCTAGACGGTCTTGGATAGGACAAGAGTCAGAGTGAATTATTTTCAACCAATGGTAACGATTAAAAAACAAAACTAAGGAAAATCATCAAATATTGATTTTCGGATTTTTGGTGTAAGTATGTGTCTGTGTAACAGTTGTCTATAAAAGGAAATGATTAATTAAAACTAAATAAACCTAAGAGAAAAAATCTTCTGTCCGAAGGGTAGTATTTAATATTTAAAATATTTTTCAACGCTAGTGTAGATAACACTGTAAGGTTAACATTTTAAATCTTACATTAAGTTTTCATATACACATATTTTTTGGTTTGTTTGGAAAACATTTCCTATATTAAGGACTACTACTATTATTACTATTACTTAAAGTGGAAGGTTTATGGGCCGACAAACAACTGAGGTCATCGCCGTGTATTGTTCCTTCTCTTTCCTGCCTTTCTCGCCTATTTTGTATTGAACTGCAGCCATTTGAGCATCTCGATCTTGTTACTGGCTCTCGGCTTTTACTTGTGTATTACGTCATTATTGCTAAAATGCTAGTACGTCAGGTTGTCAATTAATTATAGATACACAATATACGATACATAACATATATATCGCCACAAGCATAGAAGTATGGTCGCATTTATTCCCCCAGAGTACTCGATATTCCTCGGGGTGGGGGCGAACCTACTCCATTTGCGCTAATAACTAACTTGTGTTCTCCAGACACATTCTCCCCAGAGTAATTGATATTCCTAGGAGCGGGGTAAAAAAACCCCTTCCTTATACGCTAATAAGTTACGTTCATCCTAATATATTAACATAAACACCATACAAACACACATAAACTATGTACATTTCAAAGTCCCTATAGCACTGAGGTACGGGTACAGCTATTTGTGCCCGCTGCCGTGCCCCAAGACTGCGCACGGGTCCGATGATAATCCAAAATATTACCTATAAACGTCGAGCCTTCTACAATCGAAAAAGTACTCCACTGTTATTCTATCATTGCAAAATGGGCACCTATGCAGTCGCATTCCCACTAGAAGGTGCCCATGCGTATTTCTAGTGTGACCTATTCCCTTTTTGACCCATTTTCCGTGAACCTGGGACCGACGTCTTTATTTAACCTCCCACAGCTTGGCAGGGCTATTTCTGCTTTTCTGATCCTAGAGGTTTTTCCATTTTTCTTTTGTTATATTTGAAATTAATAACTTGAGACTCGCTGGGGATATAGGTTGGGAAGTGTCGTGAGGTCCTCTGGCTGCTTTTTTGTTCTCGGTTATCCCAACGTGGTCGGGAACCCATATCAACACAACCTTCTTCTCAACTGTGTCTATCCCTTTTAATTGTTGTTTTATTTTGTTTATTAATGGATCCACGGAGCTTCTTCTCCTGAGCTACCGGACCGCACTGTTCGGTGTATGCTAGAAATGATTCTTGACTGTGACCTTTTTATTATGCTCAGTGCGAGGGATATGGGAGGTACACAGTCACGGATTTTGAAATAAAATAAAATCCATTGTATTTCGGGGTCCGATTGACCAAATAACTTCTTTCAATTAATTATACTTTATATTATCTACCACTTAGTTTCTTCTTAGCCGGAATAAACGGGGAGTCGAAATGGGAAGTTTGGGCCATAGGCGATCGAAGTCGCGATAGCTCAAGTGGTTAGAGCAGTTGCGTATTTAGCCGAAGGCCGTGGGTTCGAATACCGCACGTGGTGGCACTAGCTTTTTCATTTCAACCAATACCTTACATAAATATTAATTAATTGAAAGCAGTTATATTTATTTTTACTCCGTTATACTATTTACGGATAGCTGGGCGGTTGTGGCTGAGACGACTGTTTGCGATCGTCTTCGAATATTTAGTGGTGTCGGATGCAGATCTGTTCTTGTAAGGTAACTGTGTAACCGCAGTCCTTTTTCTTTTGCCCAGTGCGCCGCCGAGTCGCTCCCGTGACCCAGGTCGTCATTTCACAATCGGCTTTTTTTAACACCCCGTTTCTCGTCGACAGTCGCAACAACTTTCTCCTGAGTCGCTTTCTGTCTGTAAATTATAATTCTCATTTTTCTCTGCGTTATCTCAAAATATCTTGCTCAAGCCTGAAAAAACCGTATCCCCGAAATACACGATCGGATGATTGGACACGTTAATTGAATGTTTCTGTTGCTGTGGTGTATCGCCTTATAGATCCTGTCCTAATCGTTACTTAGAAGACGAGTAAGGAATGTAAGGATTGTCCCGTCCGCCACAGGAACAGTCTGAAGTACTTTGATTCTGTTTAAAACCGACCGTCCATCCTGACAATGGATAACAGTGATACTAAAGTATATAAAAATGTTCCAATTTTTTTGGCTTCCCATCCAATCCTACGATTTGGACGAGAACATCTAAAAGAATATCAACCAACTGTCCTGCTGATTAATGTCGACATTGAAACGTTTTATTTTATCTAGACTACATCTAGACCAGAGTTTTCAATCGCTTTAATATATAACTTAACTGGCTATCTGTTCTAAATTAATAGATAAATTTTTAAAAACAAATCGATTCAAAAGAACGATCAAGGTTCGAGGAAGTGGTGAATGATATTTAGTGATCGTGTGGTGCAGGATTAAAAAAACCTTTTTTTTCTTGCCAACGTTTCGATCTTTATTGAGATCATCTTCAGTGCCTGGGAAATATTAATAAACAATACATTGAACAAAAATATTAATATCTCACTGGCACTCTCAATACGACGCACAAGAATGACTCATTACAGAAAACAAGCACTTTGAGTTCTGAAGATGATTTTAATAAAGATCGAAACGTTGGCACGACAAAGAAAATGTTTTTCTAAACCTACATCACACCAGATCGCACCTCACGTTCTCTAACTAATAATTAATTAACGGTCAGTAAATGTCACACATTTCTACACAAGAAGATGTGAATGTTTAAGAGAAAAAGACCGGAGAAGGAAACATCACTTTTAAAGTTGGAATTGTGGGAGAAAGGAGGCACAAATGGAAATTTGGAATCCTTCCAAAGCTT
Organism: Cimex hemipterus; assembly: GCA_039619505.1. NCBI lineage: Eukaryota > Metazoa > Arthropoda > Insecta > Hemiptera > Cimicidae > Cimex > Cimex hemipterus. The sequence continues at coordinate 9,810,432 of CM077104.1, forward strand.
GCCACAGGTTTTAGAAATGGAGGACAGGTTTTTGCTAACCCAAAATTTGCTAATTTATTTCCAAAATTGATCGTATAGTTTCAGATGTTGCTTTCCCTTTCCTGACGCATGATATAACACGGTATAGTCTTAATGGGTAGGAAAGAAAATTATATCCGTTTCCTTCCACAGTGGGGGACTTTTTTTATGGAAGGTATTTCAACTACGAGGTTCTATGAACAACTCTTTTTAGTGTTTTTGCAAAAAATCCATGTTGGGTTCAAATGCAGGGCCGTTGGATTTGCAGTGATGAACACCGTGTCAACGCCTTAAACTTAACCCCGTGGTGGAAGAAAACGATCCTGGCTGATATTCTGCACTTAAGTTGTCAGCAATCTGCCACGGCTAAGGAATAAACTTTTTTAACCGCACACCTGTGTGAACAAGCAGTAGTTTCAGAGAAAAAAAACGGGTTGCTCAATTGAACTACGAGATTATTACGTGTAACATCGTTAAAGAAAAGAGAGATTTTGCATAACGTTTCCGTTATGTCAAGGTTACTGTTATATTTGACGTCTTTCATATAACGTTCATGTTATTTGAAGCCTTTTGCGGCTAACATTTTCCTGGGTAGTTTATGGTAGTTCGGATTATAGTCGTGTCTTGATAGCTTGCAAGCAAAGGCACCATTTTGGGATGTTATGGATTTTCCCTTGATTGCAAAGACTGCGGACTTGATAGTTGTAGAAGGTCGGATGTACAAAGTAAACAGTAAATCGGGCGATTCGGTGCGAGCTCAGTTTAACAAATTCGAGGATGAAAATAGTCAAAAACACTTAAGAAATAACAGCTTTGTTCTTAGCCTACCAATTTTAGGAAAAAGTGAAATATTATAGTGCGGTTAGGTAACCATAATGATTGTAACCGCATTCTATATTAATTCTCTTTGAATTGTAGGTTTTGAATTGTATTTAGGCGGTTCAGCCAAAGGGTCTGTTTTATACAATTGATGTGGATCTACACAATTATCTTAACCTCTGGTTTGACTCGTTTCGTGTCTCACTGTTTAAAGCATTATCCCGAAGACGCTTCACGTTGAAGTTATCCCGTCGGCATTTCTCAAAGTGGTTTTCTATTTGCTCGACACAATTCTCAACAGTACCAAATGATTTTCTTATATTATCTAGATATTACAAAAATAACAATGAATTTCCGATACGGATGTGACTTGTTTAAATCGTTCCCCTGTTGGATGTTGAACAACACGAGGCCGCGTTGAAAACAACTGACGTGTTTATTGCGTAATCCGTTGTCAACTTGCCATCTGACTTACAATATACCATGGATTCCCATTTGTTTAACAATGGCCTAGGGGTCCAGCGGTTATTCCTCAGGATGAAAATTAGGAAAGGGTTATGTATTTTTTCAATCGTCCTCTACACGCAACGGATGGTAGTTACGACATTTTCACCACCTTTCTTAGTACAATACAGAAAAAAAGATATACAACTGGTACAAATTTCCTAGTACAAAAGAAAAATATATACATTTATATAACTTACGTTTGTGCTGTACCTACCCAAGAAGTAAGTCAAGTTTAAGTGCTGTCAGCAATGCAGAAACAAATGGATTGAGGGGAAACCAGTAAATTGGGAACATTATATTACCAAATGTGAGAGCAAAAAATTGTAATAATAATAAAATTGTTAGGATTTATGATGTGAAATATTCATCATTTAAAAAAAAGTAGTTACAATAAATAATTAATTTTTCTCCATAATTCGTAGTTATTTAGAGTATGTTAGTCCTATCACGCTATCGAAATTATTTTTGTGCCAAACTTGATTCGAGTCCAAACTAAATCTTATGCTGCTTTTAAATCCCTTCGGCTGATATTCTTCAGGATTACTTTTCCTTAACCCAAACAGTAACAGTAACAAACCCTAAAAGTAACAGTCACTGTTCTGAGCTGCATACTCCAGAGCTAATACTTGAGATTTTTAAAAAATGTTTTGGGATTTACCTCACATTTGACCTCAATAGAGACCAAATGGAACCACTAAGGGCCTAGATAAATGTTATTTATTTACATTAATTATACTTTTTATCTGAGGTCTTGAGATCTCATGAGCAGTAAACCCACAACCTTTTTCTGAATATGCCGCAGCTCCACTTGAGAAATCTTGACTTCGTTCCACTCGGACACTTCCTCTTATTTCCGTGGGTTCGAATTCCGCTCGTGACACTAGCTTTTTATCTCAACCTTAAATAAAAATCCATTATATTTCGTGGTCAGATTGATCAAATAATTTATCTTTCTGTAAGGTAAGGTATTGGTTGAAATGAAAAAGTTAGTGTCACGAGCGGGATTCGAACCCACGGCCTTCGGTTAAATACAACGCTTCTCTACCACTTGAGCTATCATAACATAAGTAAAAAGTTTAATCTTTGGTACAGGTAAAATTTGGTACTTGAGTAAGAGTGGCCGGGAGTGTTCCAATTTGTATTTAAAAAAATGTATGACTTATTATTATCATTGTAATTTTGAGGGCGTAATATATTTTTATTAGAAGGGAAGTATTATATTTTTTAAGTGGAAAGTAAATATATTCCACTTTAAACGGTCGTCTATAACCAAGCCTAGATATATAATTTCATGGACTTGATCCACCTAAGAACAAGCATCACATAGGAGTTTATTAGTACATTGGAGACTAGCAGTTAACGATTCTAATCCAGTGTGAATCTAATTCCGGAGATTAACGCACATGAACTTCGATTAATTACTAACCGAGGGTGGATTACAAGCAAACCATTTGCTACGAAGCCTCATATCAGATTGTATCTCTCTTTCTACATCCTTACAAGATTTGTCCGAGTAAGGAGTAGAAATATCATCTATGTAAGTAGGTGCTTCCTTTTAGATGTTAACACACTAAAAAGAGAAGAGGACCTAACGCGATGCCTCGAGGAACCCCGTTGTCTTTTTTTGTACTCGTACTCGGTCAGACTACTTCCACCACGTACACATTGATTGCGTTCAGAAATATACTACTGGAAAATTAATAACGTAATTTAAAAATTTGGTTAAGCCCTACTGGATGACAAATTATATTTTTTTCAATAGAAGCCGAAAGCTTATGTTTTAACTATTTCTGATGTCGTCCGGTCAAAAAGACGATTGAGATGTAGTCAAGGATAGAAAACAGACTAACGTCACAAAAATATATTTTATGTGCCAAAACTAGAATTTCTTTATAGAGTTTACTTTATCACTTTCATTTCCATTGTCTCAATTTAGATGACTGACAAACGGATCATTGAATTGCTAATAGTATATAATCAGCGGACAACTGTAATATAACTTTTTTAAAAATATACAATATACGTTTTTACGACCGATATTCATAAAAACGGTATTAATATGCACTTAATCATTTTCTCAGAGTTGTTTTCACCTGAAAAAAAAAAAAAAGACCGGGGAATTCGCTTGCGGCCTTAACGGTTGTCGTTCGGTGGGATGATCGTGGGAACTATGCTCATTAAAATATATAATTGTTTAAAAAAATCCTGATATTGGTGAGTTGAGGTCGTAACATAGGTCCCAGTATCGTAGAAAACTAAAAATAGCTAAAATTGATTTTAACGAAAGTGCTATGAATCAAAGAAACCACAAAAAACTATGTGGAGTTTAACAAATAAAAAAAAAGTTACATGACAATAAACCAAATAAAAATAATGTGAGGGGGATGTATTCTACTTTAAAACTTGCTCTACCTGCCCACCTGGCATTTATGGGCATAAAGCTAATATAATTTAAACAAAAAAAAATTATATAGTAAATCCTTTGTGTAAAATTTTAAACGAAAATATAGTCAAATTTGTACTACCAGAAAATATTTGAAAACAGGGTACTTCCATTTTGTAAAAGGATAATATGATTACGCCAAATTAATGACTAGTGACCTGGTGTTTTGTAAAATATTTGGAAAAAAAATCGGCAACCACAATTGTTGGAGCATTTGAAATCATACAATTTGTTGGGCAAAAATCAGTATGGTTTTCCTAAAAATAGAAGAAATCATTGAAATGTTGGCCACTTTTTTTGACCTGCGTAAGTTGTTTATAGAAGAAATTTTGGAGAAAAAATTATATAACTAGATTTCACAAATAGCTGCATAATGAACTAAATGTTATACAGGTTCAGAAACATATAAAATAAACTTCTAAACAGTTAATTAAAACCGTAAAATCGTCGGGATGATCAAATTGGTGGGTCACTGTTTTGGATGAAACTTTTATCGTGTTTCTACACTCCAAAATATCGGCGACATATCCACCACTTCTTGTGAATATAGCCTGGTTTCGCCATTTTTTTTTTGAAAGTTGAAATTTTCCGTATTTTAACGTTTTTATTTCGCCGTCCTACTCGCTCAAATCAACTATGCGAATATATCATTTTTAGCATATTTTATGTAGATTGCAATACATGATATAGTTGCTCTATTATGTAGTTCATCTAACCAAAAAATTAAAAAAAAACCCAAATATTTTCAAGCAAACTAAGTCAAAATGTTTTTCTGTTAAACCAATATGAAATTTCGTTGGACTTACTACGAACTTACTATTAAAGACCTAAATTTAAATTTTTGATTTAATTTAAATTTATCTATTCTTTGACTTTTAAATTTTTTTCTGACTTATGGGGAGTCGTTATGAAAATATCGAATTGAAACGCTTTAAAAAAAGTCTGCTTAAAATAGTAGCAATTAAATGATCATAAATGGCTATTTACAGATTAAAAAATATTATTTTTGGTGTATTAATTTCATTTTGGTTAACCAAAAAAAAAAATTCTGCGATGCAGAACATCCAAATAGATTTAAAAAGAAAAATCAACAAAATACTACTTTTTTCCCTAATTTTAACAAGTGTTCTACCCGGGCAATAGTTAGGTTCCTTCCTCAAAACTTGGATTTGACCTCATTGTTATGATTCCATTCTCTTATAACCCGGAGATAACGTGGTCAATTTCTGACAAATAATTTTGTGTTTTTTCTTATAATATTTTGTATATTTTTATGGCTACGTACTTCTTCTTTCAAATAGTCTGTTTAACGTCGAAATCCTTTGAGCTTTTTTTTTTTTTTTTTTTTTTTTTTAAGAATATCGGTTTCAATCAGATATTCCGATACAGCTTCCCCAAAATCTCAAAAACTCTGGCTTCAAAAAATCGATAATTTTAAATACAAATACAAATTTATGTTTGGAGGCCTTTAGAGGGAATAAAACAAAATTTCATATTTCTTTATTAATAATAATAAAAAAAAAAAAAAACAATTATGACCTATTTCACTTGAAAAATATTTGTTTTTTAAATTTTTTGGTTATTGATAAACTTTGATAGCATTTACTATATTGTTATTGCAATATTAATAAAATATGCTGTAAAATGATATATTTACATACTTGATTTGAGAAAACAGAACAGCGAAATATAAAAACATTAGAAAACGGAAAATGTCCAGTTACAGAAATATTTTTTGTACTACGAAACTAGGCCTATTCACAAGAAGTGGCGGGCATTCCGATACTTTGGAGTCTAGAATCACTAAAAAATTTGGACCAAATTCATGACCCACGCATCTGGTCGTCCATTTGTAAGTCGATTTTACTGTTTTAATTAACTGTTTAGAAGTTCATTTTATATGTTTCTGAATTTTTATAACATTTAGTACATTAAATTCACTAATTTCGCTGTCCACTTCTCATTAATACATTACAATTAATTAAAGTTTTTTCGTTGAGGTGAAAAATGGTAAAAAAGGAGGAAATATTCAATAGGTTGGGGTTGAGATTCGAACCCACGACCTTCGGAATTTTCCCTCTTTTTGCCATTTTATCAACCTTCCATAAAATGTATAATTATTTGAAATAAGTAATTTGGTCAATTAGACCGATAAACATAAATGGGTTTGTTGTCCGAGTGGAATGAAGTGACGAAAGCTCAAGTGGTAGAGCAGCGGCGTATCTAGCCGAAGATCGTGGGTTCGAATCCCGCTTGTGCCATTGACTTTTTTAAATCCTAATTAAAAAAAACCTTAATTAATTGTCACTTAGTTCGTTGTACGGCTATTTGTAACATCTAGTTATGTTAATTTTTTCTACAAAATTTCTTCTATACTTTTTCACACTATTAGTGAAACATATATTGTTAATGTTTAGGCTTATAGTAAACTGATGATTATTTCAACTGATGCGATTTAATATATGAAAATATTAACTAAAAATGGGTAAGTTGGTCTCCCCGAAAATCATAATTGCATACTTTAACATAAATAAAATAAATTATTTACGAATTATAATTAATTAACTGTTGTCACTAGACAGTAAGTGATATGCGCAATTTATTATTACAACTGTGTGTATATTTTTGAATTGATGCAAATTTAGTTGATCGTATTACTTGGATTTGTTTTAAAAAAAAAGTAAACACGTATGTTGTGAGGGTAGGCAGAACGATAGAAAAAGCAATGTAAGATAATCAAGAGACGATTTAGTTGGATGCTAAGCATTTAATGAATAATGTATCACTGCTTAATGTCGTTCAATTAAGATATTGGTTACAAGGGATTTTGGGGAAGACTGTTAAAATGGATGTGCACATACACAAATGTAGTGTTTGTTCGTGTATACATCAAATGCCTCATTTCTCTTCAGCATCGCGTGTCCGGTCTCTTCGTTTCTATCTCTGTACCGAAAAGATTCCTTTTATAAATTATTCAAAGGAATAAGTAAAGAGGATTACATGGGAATTGAGCCAGCTCACTATTCCTTCCTTATCCATTTCCTATACTAATCCTAATTGATAGGTAAGTAGTAGGTTGATTTAGCCGTAATATATTCGAAGGAAAAAACACACCTATTTCGTTATTTATTTCTAAGTATAGATATTTTTACCAATATATTAATTATTACATATTAATTTAATATAATCCAAATTACACGAGGTCAGAAATTCTTAAGTTTTAATAGAAATAATTTAATAATGATGAAATGAAATTCAGTAGTCACGGGAAAATCCTTTAGTCACAGATTGAATTTTAACTAACAATTTATTACATAGAACTGTTTGTCCTTTGCAAAGGACCTCCTCAGGCCTCACGGAAGTACTTAAGTCTCCTATGCGTAAAAGAAAAAAAAAAAAAAAAATCGATCGGATTTTGTCTTCAACAAGAGCGGTTTGTTGCTGTTCAAGCATGTTGAAGGCCGCAAACGATGTCTAATCCATCTCTTTATCATGTCGCATAAGTGTCGAATGGGACTCATGTCGGGGCAAAGTTCTGGCCAATTCATTCCTACATACACTACAACCTCCAATTGATGTGTGACAACTCGAGCTACACGGGTTCGAACATTATTATGCATTAAAACGAAAGTTTTCCCCAATCCATGTGATCACAGATGCCAGAAGAAGCTGACGAAATTATAACTGTCTTTGGAAAAGTTGTGACTCCCTAATGGCACATGAAGCAAAAACGTTTTCCTAGTCTTCTCCACGCACGGTATCCGTCATCCGATTAGCATAAAGCAAACCGACACTCAACTGTAAAGAGAACAGTTCTACTCGATACCTCTCGAGTGGTAGGGAACCTGACGCAGGACGATCTAGAGGATAGGCTATTCTCATACCTTTTGACGACTACTGTCGTTCACCCTTACATTACAGACCGTTTGGAGTTTGTTAAATGAGTAGTACGTAAAATCAATAAAACGATCGTCCCTAGCTGTCGTACATCGAGGACCACTACCTTCTCATTGAACGAAACGTCCGGCGGCCCTAAACCCCTGTCGACCATGGAGGATGGAATAGCGCGGCACCCCCGTACTAAGGTGCCCGGTCGAGATCTCGATTTAAAACCATACTTTTAAGAAAAAAAAAGTTTTTAATTAAATTTACTATTTCGTAACAAAAACCCCCAATTACTTCACTCAACAAGTTGACTCTAGAATGGAGATTGAACTGATTTTCAAGTTCACCAACAAGTTTACATTATAAGTCAAATATTAATCGTTATACCTGGTTGTTTTGGCAAATGAACAAATATATACAGCTGTCCCATCTTTGTCTTTGATTTCATTCCTTATTTTAATTGGTCATTATTGTATTTATAGCGTTATCGAAGGTCGGTCCATTTTCATGATCTGGATCGAATGTCCACCCCAGAATAATCTCGAAGGTTGCGGGGTTGTCGGCCCAACCAGCCTCAATTTCCCCCCCCCCAAAAAAAAAACAACACGCAAAGATTGTACACTGCCAAAACCCGTCTAACAGACTATACCAGCGGAAATAGTAGTTTAGGGGGCCGCAGGCGCGAGTGGTTAAGGCGTCAGGTTCTCGGCTAGTAGATACCACGGTCGTGGATTCGATCCCCAACTTCGCCCCTGGACTTTTTCTGACGTCTAAGGGGACCGGTGGCCGCAATCGAAAAAAACTGACACGGCACTCATCATTGGAAGGAGCGGGATCGGATCTCAGCGACCCTGAATTTGGCTCCAACCCCTTTCAAAAATGAGTTTCTTCGGTGGAAGAACACTGGCAGAACATTCACCCCCCCCCAAAAAAAAAAAAACAAAAAAAACACCAAAACAAAGTAAAAAGTAAAAAAAAGTACAATAAGCTGTACAGCTGCAGTGCTCAGGAGGGAACTCCAGTTCCTGGTATCCATTGGGAAAAAAATACCAGCGAAAATAGTTCGAAAAGTGTAATATAAACAAGTAAAGATAATCAGAAATTACATAAATAACAATATGTCTGGCGTGTTTGTAAGTGGGTCAACCCCCTGTCAAGGAAATCAGTACGAAACGTTACAATTATATTGAATCGACAAATGTTCGACCTAAAACACGAGTGGGAAAGTTGCTGCAAACCTAAAATACACCCCTCCATTATAGAAATAACAGGAAAAAAATAGCTATCAGAAAGTATTAATCCTTTAACTTCTAATCCGACAACGCACTAGGCGATAGCCGCTCTCCCCAGACTTAAATCGATTGCTTTCACTAACATCTTAATTTAAAACAATTCGCTTGGACGGAAGTTGTAATTACTTGATTGTTACAATACAGTTAAATGGTTATTGTTTCACGAGGGTCTGTGTCTCAATTTTTCTGTTCTTAACACGTGCCGTGATTATTCATAGCCTTAAATGTCCACCATTTGTAATAAGACGAGTCAATTTATTTCCAAAGCAATTCGATCACTTCTTTATATTCGGCACGCGTCCGAAATTTAAAAAAAAAATGATCGAATGAAATTCGATCGAGGTTTGTTTTCGAGGGGAGAGGGGCAAATTTACTGGAAGATGTAGAAATGAAAGAAAGCATCGTACTTCCGGGATCGTCGTGGGCGTTTTACTCTGATTCCGGCTCCCACTCGGGGAGGGCAGCTCCTTCCCAAGCTTCCAACTTTCACTGGGCAACTGGAGAAAATCCGGTTATGTGAGTTGATTTCCAATTAAATTTAAGGAAATAAGAAAAAAACTTTCTTGTATTTATTCGGATGGCTAGGATTTGTTGGACTAGATTGACAATGGCACCTGCACGGCATCGCGTTTCTGCGCTTTTTTTTTTTTTTTTTTTTTTTTTTTTTACCGTACGAAACGTTATAACAATTGAGTCGTGTATTAAAATTGAAAGAAATTAGATGAGCATTCGGGTCTTCTTGATTTAAAAAGTGTGCCAGAGATTGTATAAATGAAAACACACAGTTTCAACAATTTCTAAAGGTCTGCTTCTATTTTAACGTAGAATAGAAGAGACAGCTTTCTTAGGCTTAATATTGCCAAAAAAATTATATATGTATGTATGCAGACAAAGTATCGTTCCATTAGTACAGATGAAGATGCTCTGATGTGTACATAGTTTTTCCACTTCTTAATTTTATTATTATTGGATATTTACAACTGTAAATAGCTAAAGTTTAACTTTTAACTATAACAGGTAAATAATCATAATTATAAAACGAATGACTTGTGTATACCTAAGCAAGCAAAGAAGTCATCACATATAGTCAGGTACTATCACTGGTTAGCCACGCCGTCGGCGTTTTAGTTGGCGTCAAGTACTGTTAGGAAGTGAAGCTGAAGAGAGCTGGGGTTTCTTAGGGCTTGGGACCACCAGTGAACAAGTAGTGGAATTTGTGATATCTGTGTTTTATGGCGAGGAAAACGCAAAGGACGCCGCTGAAATGATGAAAGTGTTTATAAAAAGAAGCCTTTGTGCGACTTGAAATTGGGTTCTATTAGATTAGGTGCTTTGGCTGAGCCTCACATTCCCATGCAGTAAGTCCGTGTCAGGTTTAGAAGTGTGTTGTAGATACGTCTTCGGTCTACTAAAACATAGGTTGAAAGTCCAGAAAGGAAACAGTGGTGATAGGGATGTCAGCAGTATACCAAATAAAGAATAGGACTCAAGGCAGTGCCTGACTCCTACGAGAGCAGACTGGATGGTGTGTTTAAATTAAATTTTGGTAAAAGGACTAATAGTTTAGTAATACTTTGAAAGAGATGTCAACTAAATCGACGAAGAAAAGAGTTGTCGGCATTCCATCATTTCACGTAAATTTGATTAAAAAAAATTAAACTCGCCTTTTGCTTCTACAGATATCTATCTTGAAACGACTGATTTGTTCGATAATGGCGGCTCTGGTGCTTACTGAACTGAGACAACACCACAATCATTGCAGTACGAGTTGTTTATTTTCATTTTATTTCTTTTAGATCCTTGATAGACGAATATCCTACTATATGGCACTTGAAAGTGCAGTATCGGTAGTTTTCTTTCGAGGACGAATCTACATCATTACGTCACCTATATTAGAGTTAGTGCCCCAGAATGCAATACCAATTTACAATTAACTTGGTTTAAAATATTTGAATAAATTTTCACATACGTAACGTATAAAGTATATTAGCGTCAAAAGTTTTGTGTCATCCCTATTTTCGATGCTGACGTCACATTTGGGGAGGGGAAAACAAAACCAAACACGATACAATTTATTTACACTTTTTGTCATTAAAACTAATTAATGTCTTAAATTGATATTTTCTTTTTCTTTTTTTCCAGATATTTAGCTGACAAACAAGATAAAAGACGATGTAAAAACGGCCTAATGACTTTTACTGCCCGGTAAGAGGACTTTTATAAATAGATTACATTTATTTTAATCTTATTTTAATCGTACCTGTTATTCATTCAAGTTGAACAGAACGACCTTTTTTCAATTCTACGTCGAGCTGTTCTTATATGGATAATTTTTTTAAAAGGAAAAAATACAATAATAAACATCAGAATGATAGAAACTTGTCCGTGGATGACATTGCATGTACATTGCATGTAGCCAGAGTTTCGTCATTACTATGTTTATCAGGTAATTTCATGCGGGTGTAAAAAGTGTAGTTGGTTTTACAATTAAATCAGTTTATAAATATTTTATTCGGGGAAAATGTCTCCACTGGTAATTATAATCTTTGCCAAACTAGTTACTACCTCAGTTACCGTCCTATAGTAGATACTGTAGGTTTCTGCGGTCATGGTCTAGCCGATGTGGAATGTGTAGCGCCCAATGCCTGCCGTACACCACCAAAGAAAAAGCATCACTTTTTGCTGGTGAATATTACTGGTGATTAGGGTAATTTGGTGACAGCCAATGGTACGACCTCCTGGAGTTATACTCGATGCATTTTACACCCCATGTGACAATCCGGTCAAAAAACGACTTCACTGTGTGCCGTGAAAGCAATTTCAAGGTCAATTTTCAATGAACCCATTTGTTCAGCTTCCCCGTCTTCCCTGGAGCGAGTTTCATCCCTTGACTACTCTGGCGAGCTCCTGACTCGGCTGAAGACTTCCCTCAATCGTCGCCATTGAAGACAGGGCTCCCAGAACTTGATTCGCCCTCAATCATCCCTCATTCTTCGAAGCAAACGTTTTGAACCATTCACTCATTTTTTGTTTAATCATGAATGCCGTGCAAAGTAGCTGCCTCGGCCACTCTACTGAAGAGCCAACAATCATACAAGTGCGCACCAATTATGTTTTGAAGCCACGAGAAACTAAATGTCTTTTCTGAACTCGCTGATCAAAACAATTTTTCTTTCTGAAATGACTCTTTCCTCTTCGTATTACGCTATGTAAACCATTGTAAGGATTGATTAACGGCATTGAAGAATAGTAGCTCAAAAATCTCACTAATGTTTGTGATTATTAACGAATAATAAAGTTGAAATAACGTCATCAGTGGTTTTTCCTCAAATTTATTTATGGGCAATAGATCATTTTATTACAATAATTATAAGAAAGACAAAGAACATTTAAAACTCTCAAAAACTCTTGAAGTATTAAACATTGACAATAATAAAATAACAACATGTAGTCTAATTAGTCTAATTCGAATAGATATCAATATTCGAATACATAAATTATATTTGGGATTTGACTAGTAATTAAATGTGTAGAGATTAGTGACCGATAATCGATAATTATTCAGATATCGTGAGATGCAGTCATGGATATGGTATGATGTAGGTTTCAGAAAAACATTTTCTTTAGCGTGCCAACGTTTCGATCTTCTTCAGGGCCTGGGATTTACAAACACTGTTTGCATTGAAAAAATTCATTTAACATGTGGAAAAGTGAATTTATACAATGCAAAATATATTTTTTATTCAATCCACATCCTAAATGTATTTGTTAAATGTAAACAATGTTTGTAAATCCCAGGGCCTGAAGATGACCTCAGTAAAGATCGAAACGTTGGCACGATAAAGAAAATATTTTTCTGAAACCTACATCACACCATATCCATGACCGCATCTCACGATATCTGAATAATTGTAACTAGTTACTTAATGAATATAACACAAGACATAATTCATTGGCTAATTAACATTTTATAATGAAAAAACTACTCAATATTACTTGTTAATTGTTCATTAAATATGGCCTGACTTCGTTTTTTTTTTTGATAAAGGGAGGATTAATACTGAAAATTTTGAAAACTACAAAGGAGGAAAAAAATTATTATTTCGAAAATTTTAAATTGTTGTTAGGATATGTAAAGTCAAGATTTAATTAGGTGCTTTTTTCATGATACATATTTTTTCCGTATTATGTTTAATTGTTTGTTTTTCATTTTGTAAAAATATATTCTTTTTATTTCTCTGATGATCTACAAAAACTCCTGTTGTCTAGAAGGTTTGCTTTTTGATAGCAGTCAAGGATGGACCAAAATATTACTTTTTTGTTATAAGTTTATATATAATCTACAGCCTTGCAAATTAAGATTGATTAATTATTAAGATATCGTGAGATGCGGTCTGATGTGATAGAGGTTTCAGAAAAACAATTTCTTTATCGTGCCAACGTTTCGATCTTTTATTGAGATCATCTTCAGGGCTCAAAGTGTTTGTCTTCTGTGTAATTGTGCCATTCTTGCGTGACGTGTTGAGATTTATTATTTTAATTGTACTTCATAAAATTTTTTTATTGATGCTCGATAATCCATAATCATTAACTAAACCCTTCAATACAAAACGTTACGTGTAGTAGCCTGTAATTTTTTCATATGCATAAATAATTTAAAAGGTTGTTGTTGGTTCTACGACGTAACATTGACGGCTCTGCCCACACACCAAATAATTTAATAAGATATACTGGTTGGCCAAATAGGGACAAGGCCTTTCATGGCGCCATTAGCACTTGATGTCCTAAAAAGATAACATTATGTTTTAATTTCATATCCATCGGGCAAATATTTTTGAAACAACATCTCTTAAGAAATAAGGAATGGTTGTTAACAACTGAAGAAAAAAAAAATCAAATAGGAAAATGAATAAAACATTACATAGGAAGGTACAGCGTTTCAGTTTCCTTATCCTACAGTCATCTGTTTACTTTACCTTTATCAACAAACATGTTACAAACACCTAAAAAGAAAATATCCATAAGTTTTAGGAGATGTTGAAATTCAGTTACATTGCATCTATTTTTGGTTATCAATGATTTTTTAATAAATCATTATGTGTAGAGATTAGTGACTGTTAATCGATAATTATTCAGATATCTTGAGATGGGGTCTGGTGTGATGTAGGTTTTAGAATAACATTTTCTTTATCGTGCCAACGTTCCGATCTTTTATTGAGATCATCTTCAGGGCCTTGTGATGTCTGCACTTAAGCAAAAACGTTCTCTGATTGATGGCCGATGCTAGTTTCTCCTCATTGTTGGCGATGTCCTTCAGATTCCTTTAACTGCGTGTCCGTATGTACTTGAAATTTGTTCATCATTCCGTTCATATTCCTCCTTCTTTTTTGCTAAAATGCAGACAACACAAGGCTGTAAAGATGATCTCAATAAAAAATCGAAACGTTGGCACGATAATGAAAATGTTTTTCTGATACCTACATCACACCAGACCGCATCTCACGATATCTGAATAATAAATCATTGTAGTGAATCAAATTTATCGATGTTTTTCTGAGTTGGTTTCCCTAGGTCTAAAAGGGTTTTGTTGTCCACTCAAAAAGAAAAACTGCTAGACACCTGTTATTTGTTTCCTTTTCTATAATAACTTGGTATAATGATTAATAGTTGACTTAAAACACAATATTAATAACTTGTCTACCATTAAACAATTTTGCTAATCCTTTAACACTTTTTAGATTAAAAATAAAGAAAATCAGTTGAAGTCCCGGAGGTAAATTGCCCTATGGGTTAATTGGCTTTTCAATGATTATTTGGTGAAATAATAAATTTGATTTGTTCAAAATGTACTTAGGTTTGTTGGACGTAAAAAATTTAGTTTGGAAAATAATGAAAAATATATATACAGTAATCCATTATATTTCTTGGTTATAACAAAATAACTGGTTTCAATTAATCAATCTTTATGTAAGGTATTGGCTGAAATGAGAAAGTTAGTGTCACGAGAGGGATTCGAACCCATGGCATTCGGCTGAACACGCCGCTGCTCTAACCACTTGTGGTATCGTGACTTTCGATCTTCTGGGACACCAACACTCCATCTCGCCCTACAACCTTTCGAATTTTCCCTCTTTCTGCCATTTTTCAAATGTCGTGCAATCAAGATTCGATTCTCACGGGGAGCTGTTTGTGAAGTTATACTTAACGAAAAGTGAAACGTCACTCACTAAATCCATTACAATTCGTGGCCTAGTTGACACTTTTTTACAAGTGAAATTAACAAAATCGAGAAGTTGTCAGCTTTTTTAAAATTATTTCATAAGTGTATTATATATTTACGCGAGCATTCTTTTTTAATTGTAGTGCCTTCCATTTGAGGCTCATAATGATGGGACATTGTCCTGAAAAAACGATGAATTAGCTATTGTAATCCAACTTTCCTATCGCCAGGTATACAAACATTTTTACGGTTTCTCAATTTAAATTTAAAGAGAAGATACAACTTTGCTTAAAATCAATCCATTTATGTTTAGAGGTCTAATTGACCATATTAATTATTTCAATTATTCTTTGCTAATGTCTAAGGCTAGATGAGGTAGATGTAATTTTTCCAGGGTATGGTATACTGCGCCCTTTAAGAGCTATTGTATCCCCCCGTTCTCTGCCTAAAGAACATCGGTGAGTCCTATTTCATCAAGGAATTTGATTAATAGGCCCGGTTTCAGTGTTTGAAGTTCTCTATGGTCACATTGTACATCCCAAAACATTTCCTCATGCGTGCTAATGTAGCTCCGCAGTTTGTTAGTAAATGTGAATGAGTAGAATAGACTCCTCGTGCCATCTTGGATTGTTCCAATCTTCTTTAGGTGCCCATTTAATCTGCAGTGCCCTGTTAGAAATCCTGTTAGGATTCGCAGTCAGTTCCTGCTCCCTTTGACACATTCTGTGATTTCTTTCATACCAAAATTGGTTAGAAGATTCTATGTGAAGAAGAAGTGTCCATGCCCAATGAGTGAATTCCATAGTTCCCTCATTTTTTTTTGTACTTCTGTCTGAGATATTGGTTGATAGTGTGGATTCCTATGCCACAGAATGGTAGGTCCAAGGCTAAGCCGAAGGTCGTGGGTTCGAATCCCGCTCGTGACACTAACTTTTCCATTTCAACAAATACCTTACATAAATGTGTGCTGATTATTAGTGACCGTTAATCTATAATTTTTCCAAAATCGTGAGATGCTTTGTTAAATGTAGTCAATGTTTGTAAATCCCAGGCCCTGAAGATGATCTCAATAAAGATCGAAACGTTGGCACGATAAAGAAAATGTTTTTTTAAACCTACATCGCACCAGACCGCATCTCACGATTTGTTGAAATCGTTAACGCCAATTGTCATGCAACATATAAGTGGATTTCAACCCAGTGGCTGTCCTCTAAAAGTTTAGATTTTTTAAATTATTAATTTACACAGCATGATATCTCCTTTTCAGCCTTCTAAGTTTACGCGTCGTGACAAAATCAGTGATGTTGTTTTTCGGCTACTGTCTTATACGTTATACATCATTCGTGATAATCCGCAGATCCCGATTTTGGTGAAATTGAAGTGTTTTTAATTAAGAGGCCACTTGCAACCCAAGGAAAGGTGGCGCATACTGCCAAATGGGAGGGGATTGGATTGGTACCGATACAATTTCATTATATAAATGTCAGTGATAAAAAATGAAATATAAAATTGATTTAAAAAAATTATTACTTTATTCTTATACGCATGGATTTAAGTTGGGAAGATCTCGCCCGGGCATATTCTTTGGTTAGGCATGGCGAAGTGTTCAATACATAGCTTAAATCTTGGATGTGCAGCGCTCTATAATCCACGAAGGTTTACAGCGCTTTAGTAGGGCCACCTGAAGACTCGATTGACGGCAGAGAGTGAAGGAAGGAGACTTGAACAATGGAACGCCAGTTTGGTTTGTGCCAATCAGATGACCGGGAAAAGTGGTGAACGGTTTGCTTCTGGTGCCGTGAATGAGTCACTACCTTTTTAAAGACAGTAAATTATGCTTCGTCAGCTTCTTCTGGAAGCTGTGATCACATTCGCTCCACTTATTCAAGACAACTTTCGTGTTAATGCATGATAATGCTAGACCGCATGTAGATCGAGTTGTCATTATTTGGAGGTTGTAGTGGTCGCCGGAATGAATTGGCCAGAACTTTGTCCCGACTTGAATCCCATACGACACTTATGGGACATGATAAAGAGACGGATTAGACAACAAGCTTGAACAGTATCAAACCGCTCTTGTTGAAGAGTGGGATTCTGTTGCACAATACAAAATCCGATCGCTTATTTTCTTGACGCACAGGAGACTTAAGGACTTCCGTGAGGCGTAAGGAGGTCATTCGCGTTATTAAAAGCAAAGAGCTCTAGGTAATAAATTTTTAGTTAATTTTTTAATCTGTGACTAAATGGTTTTTGAATTTCCTTTCATCATGATTAAATTCTTTTTATCAAAACTTAAGAATTTCTGACCTCATGTAATTTGGCATGCTTTAAAATAACATGTAATTAATATAACGCTAAAAATACGTATAGTTCGAAATAAACAATAAAATGTGTCAGGTTTTTTTTCTTTGAATGTATAACCATTAAGGTATATTTGTTTTTATTGGAATAAAACGGCCAATATATATTTTTATTGGCACTTTTATGCACTTACGGTAGAGAATGGTTCCTTTTTTTTACTGACGGTCAAAAGTTGAAGGACAAAAATTTATTTCCTAGCGTTATAATTGTGAACCAGTTCAGGACACCATTAGAAAAAAATTAATTAATGTTAAAAACTTAATTGTTTTATCTGTTCTGGCCCCCACGGGGAATAATAACTTTACACTTCCAGTTCTTATCAACCTTTTTTCTTGCCGTGAGGTCCTAAGCAGATGGAACATTTAAGATTACCCTTGCAGTGGTATTTTATGTGTCCTAATTTAGGTATTTGTAGCACATAACAGTTTATTTTTTTATATAGGGTTCAGCTTTTTATTCGATAATAAATAATACACTATCGGATAATGTTTGACCTCAAACTTTTTACGATTTAAGATTTCTTTTACTGTCATACCCTCTAAGGTTTCGAATCGAATAAATCTGTGCCCTCTTGTCATATCAAAAAGAATTTTGAAATTTTCAAGAAAGGCGAACTCGTTTCTGTCGACCTTTTTCGGTACATACCAAGAATTGCGTTCGTCGATTTTGTTTGATTTTGGAATTTAATTTTGAAAGAGCAGAACTTAGCTGTGACATACAATTTTTTTAGAAGTTCATTTTTATCACGAAAAAAGTCTTGAATTCCTTTGTTCAAATTGTTCCTTCGTCCTTGAACCTGAAATCTTTTAATTCTGTCTATCCTCGCAGGGTTGGTCAAAGTTCGCAATTTCGTCATCTTCAGTGATGTGTTAGCAAAAATACAGATTTACTACCCCGAATACCTCAAAAGAAAGCCAAATTGAAAACATGTCGTTATTTTAATTTTTCCCCATCAATATGATCTTTATTATGAGTCGAAAATCAAATTATAAACATTACGAACTTGTTCATTTAGCCCGTCATAATTTTTTCTCCTAGATATATCTGTTTTTCCAAATTTCACCAATCATAAAATAAAAAATGCACATAAGTATGATTTACCCATATATAAATCAAATTGACTATAACGTATAGCACTGTTTTATTAGAGGGCATATTGAAACCATCTTACTGATTTAAAAATCTCAAAACTTTTGAAATTCGTCTTTTTTGGTCTGTTGGTTTCCTTTCTCAATAATGTAATTATTTATCCTTCTATAATTGTTATAAATCCTTTGTTTACGTTTTGACCTTTTGTCTTACTGGGATTATTGTTAAATATTAACTGTTTGCAGGTGATGCTGGGTAGGGGATCGCCAGGCATGGCGTGTCCCTTGGCGAAACTGGGGCGGAGTTCGCCCGACTATTACGGTTCGAGCCTCGACCAGGGTTATCACACGCTCGTCTCGACGCAGTGCTGGCCGGAAAAAAGCGCGAAGAGATCTCAGAGGTCTCATTTCGACCGGCTGCCCGACGATGCCGTCCTCAGCATCTTCCAGTGGCTCGACTCGGCCGAGCTGTGCATATGCGCCAGGGTGAGCAGGAGGTGGGAAACTCTCGCCTGGGATCCTTCCCTATGGACCAACCTCACGCTCAACGGAGAGAATCTCTCGGGGGACAAAGCGATAAGGTACTCTCGCAAACGACCTTTCTATACTAAGCCGGTTTTAATTTTTATTTGGTCGATGCAGGTGCATTGTGAGGAGGCTGTGCAGTTCCCAGGGGAGGGCGTCCTTGAAAAAGGTCGCCTTGAGCGAAGGCGCTTACATGACAGATAAGGGTTTGGTCATGCTTGCGAGGAGATGCCCTGAACTAACTCACGTCCAGCTCCACGGCTGTTCCGCCATAACCGACACCGCTCTTTTCGAACTCGTCACCAAAGCGACCAATCTGCATCATCTCGATATCACAGGTTTGTACCATTTACCAAAAATACATATTCGTCCTTGTCTGCAATGATAACTTCTTTCTGCAAATATATTTAAGGTTAAACTAAAATGGGGTTATACATTTTATCGGTGCTATCTTTGTACGATTGTTAAGCTTTGTTGCCTGATCGTCCAACATCCTGGCTCCTATTCTAGCGTTACGTTTTGTGCCAGCGGAAATTCACTAGAGATCATGCAGATAAATTGCAAATATTGAAATATTTCTACTAAATAATTATTTGGAGATCGTGACGTGCGATCTGGTGTGACGTAGGTTTTAGAAAAACACTTTCTTTATCGTGCCAACGTTTCGTTCTTTACTGAGATCATCTTCAGAGCTGAAAGTGTTTATTTTACGTGCAGATGTGTCATTCTTGCCTGTCGTGATGAGAGTGCCATTTCTACTAAATATTGGGCAGTCCGGAAAATAATTCAGGTTTCCACGTTTTCTTTCAATTACTCCCTCTACATAACAGACGGTTTACGTTTCATGGATTACTCTTTTGTGCGAATATCTTCTGCTAAACAAAACTTTTCACTTTACCTCCGTAACATTTCGCTACTTGAGAAAAATTCAGTCTTAATTAACATGTCACCGAGTGATTTTCGCTTGATTTCTTTTTACAAATTTAAACACGGTGTTCAAACAGACAGCAACATTAATGGGGCGGTGGCAGCGGGAGTGCGAACACCGTTCAGAGATGGTTCATAAAATTTGGAGAAGGAGACTTTTGCCTTGAAGAAGGTCGTGGAAGGAGGAGGATTCTTTCCTTGGTGGAAGATCAGGTGATGTCCTGCGAGCTTTGGTCTTTCAATTAGCAAATCGACTGTCTCGGAACAGTATATTACGATGTCGTCAGCGTAAAGGCCCAACTTGCAGTTTGACCTATCTAGTGTAGGAAGAGCATTTAAGAATATTGAAAAAAGTGTTGGCCCTAGTATAGACTCTTGAGGGACCCCAGCAACAACTTTGAAAGGAGAAGACGTAGCGTTGTTAAGAACAACACAAAAGGATCTTTCACTTAGATAGGACATTATGATCCTAACAAAATATGTTGGGAACTTATATTCTAAATATGATTTAAAATAAAGAAGTAACACTGCTGTTTTGGACTTTTTCCTTTTCATTATATTTTTCTTGTATTTTAACTGAAATAAATTCATTTTTAAATTTTTTGGCCTTGTCAGTTTTACAGATTGTTAAATAAATTTGGAATAAGCTTTCTTGTTTCCAATAATGCTTGTTTATACAACATTAATAAAAAATCATGGCAGCAATTAAAACATTTCAAGCCTTTTGAGTGATTTTCTTAACTGGTATAAATCATTTTCTCAACATTCCTTTACAATCAGAATGTTGAAATTCATTTTGATAACTGAATTCTATCAAAAGACAAGGATCCTGGACTTTTGTTAATAAATCGTCACTCAACAACTTATTCATCAAAGCATAACAGGAAAAATCAAAAAGAAACTTTTTCCTGATTAAAATGTTCATCTTGAAATGATAAGGCAAGATTCAAAATACATTATATAAAAAATGGAAAAAAAAGAAATCTATATAATACTAAAAACTTGGAAAATCCTCAAGTGACTTGACCTATTCCATAATTATGTCGTGTTAGGTGGACACTAAGCTTTTATGAAAAATCTTTAATGAACTTAATTGTGCAATGTGATTTTTAGGACTGTAAATACTAATTATGTAAAAAAAATTGCAACATATTTAAGGAAGCACTGCAGTGGTGGCTAACTGCAGGAGTGCAATTAGGTTTATGCTGGATGTTGGTCTGAGAATTGGTGAATCCATTCTGATCCATTGCAGGCAACCTGGCATACCTACAAATAGGGGTAAAATATTGTCTAATAACGCCCAAACTACACTCATGTTAGACAACTGAGATGGTGGTGAGAACTGGTAGCGTTGAAGAAGCTGGTCCATAAACTGTAAATAATTATATAAAGCTTCAAATTAATCATTAAATCTTTCAATTAATTATTCTTTTTATATCTAAGGTTTAGTAATTAAAATAGAAGCCAGCTGCTCAATTTCCAGGAAGTACCACTCCTTGGGTTATTGCTTTGTATATTAGTAATTGTGTAGCCTGTTGAAATAAAACTTTTTTCCTATTCATCGACGCCAGCTGAGCTCGCCTTTCTGAATAGAGCTCATTATTCACAGAACACCCTTCTGAAAAGAAACCCTAATCTATAACTTTGTCAAATTATAAAATACCTTTGAATTTTTTCTCTGGTAGAGCATGCTGACCTAGAACTAGATCAATTATACTTCGATGTTTTAAGCTTTCTCTAGTAAATGCGCTTTTCCTTGCATTGAAGAGTTGATTTGAAGGAGGGACTGGTATGTTTCTCGTTGAATCTTGTGTACATTTCACGTTTTCGTCCTTTCTGTGCTCCAATTAATAATTATGTTGAGATCTCGGAGAACACTGCTGTTCAGGACTGATGAACACCCCGAACCGGAAAGATTTTTTCTTGAGGTCTGCGATTTGACGAACCTTTAGTTGCTTCCAGTTGACCTTGTCTGCCTTTGCACTCTCTTTTAGTTAGACTCGAAACAAACTGGCTACTGAAATTGTGAAGACTTTGATAAACTAAAACAACGAGGAAATGTGCACCAGGTGATAGGAAAGGAGGAAAAATTACTACTCTACATAATAAACTATTTACGTGTGATAGATTATTCTTTTGTACGAATGTCAACACTTTGTAAACCTTTTCCAAACAAAAATGTTTATCTACTTCAGTACCTTATCGTTACTTGGGAATTATAATTCAAAGCACGTGATTTTAGCGTAATTTGTTTTACGAGGTTAAACTCGGTGCCAGAATGACCAGACATTTTATGAAGTATGGGACGAAGGCAGTGTGAGAGCACAGTACAGAATGGTTTAAACAATTTCTGGAGGAAGACTTTAACCTCGAGGACAAAGAAGGTCGTGGCTTCCCTAGATGATGGTATTCCGCATGGTTTGATTGAAGAAAATCTCAGAACGACTGTTCGAGAAATTGCGGAGAATCTTTCATTTAGTAAATCGATTTTCCTACCTGCCACCTTAAGGCAATTGGAAAGGTGAATCAGTTCAAAAATTGGTTTCCTCATGCATTATCGTCGTTATGAAGTTTACG
The DNA here is from genome assembly GCA_039619505.1 of Cimex hemipterus. NCBI lineage: Eukaryota > Metazoa > Arthropoda > Insecta > Hemiptera > Cimicidae > Cimex > Cimex hemipterus. The sequence goes on from CM077104.1 coordinate 9,833,094, forward strand.
CAACACTTCTTTGTCAAAACAGAACCTTTTCTTGATAGAATTGTTACTTGCGATGAATATTGGATTCTCTACGATAACAGAGGACGTTCTGGGCGTTGGCTTGAAAAGGAGAACCAGTACTACATTTTCCAATGCCCCCGACTCATGAAAAAAGACTGATAGTATCTCTTTGGTGCGCTTTATTTAGGTTAATTTTCTTCAGATTCTTGAATTCCGTTGAAGCAGTCAATACCGGAAAGTACTGCTCTCAAATTGAATCATTGCACCAGAAATCGGCATTATTGAAGCCATCTTTGGGTCAATCGGAAACGGCCGATTCTGTGACAGGACAACGTTCAGCCCCGTGTCATGTGTCTTCACGAAAATGGTTGGATCTTGGTTATGTGGTTCTGTTATATCATTCTTACTCTCCTGACCGCTTGCCTACCGATTATCAGTTTTTCATAAACCTGGTCAAGGTTTTACAACATAAAAAAGTTGTTGGTCAACAGTCGTTAGGAAATGCATTTACAGAATTTGTTGATAATGAAGACTTAAAATTGACTTCAGGTTGGGACAAGTGTATTGGAAATGATGGAGGGTATTTAATTAACATAGGTTTAAAATCATTTATTGAATTATTTTTATTTTATAACTACAAATCTGCAATATTTTCCGGATCACTCAATTTTTGGGATTATTTAGTCTTAGTAAGCTTTGAAAATTTACATTTTTGTTATAATTTTCATACACCAGACATTTTATAAGAAAGATCGTCAAGTGCGATATGATTATCCAAAAATAAAATAAAATATTATTAAATTTAGAAAAGATATTAAATTAAATATTAATTTAAAATAAAAATAAATTACAATTTAAATCAATTAATTATTCCTTCTAAGGTCCTGGTTCAGTTAAAAAACGTCAGTGTCACGAGCGGGATTCGAACCCACGACCTTTTACTTTTAGGTACTTTTTACTTAGAGGTAACTTGTTCAATTGACCACGAAAACCTAAATGGATTAACATTTAAAAAAGTAAAACAAGTATCACTTCACGATATAGCTCCTCGTAGTCGTCTTATACGACATATGAAAATGGCAAAAAGAGGGAAAATTCGATCGGTTGTTGGTTGAGATGGGAGGTTTTTGTCCGAATGAATCGAAGTCTACGATAGCTCAAGTGGTTGAGCAGCGGCGTATTGAGCAGAAGGTCGTGGGTTTGAATACCGCTCGTGACATTGACTTTTTATATCAACCAAGACCTTAGAAAGAATTTATTGATCGAAAGAGGTAACTTGGTCAATTGACTACGAAAATGTAAATGGATTAATAAATTATAGATTATTAAATTAAAATATTATTATATTAACATAAATAAAATTTAAAACAAAAATATTACGTCATTGAAATTTTCACTGGACGTTATTGCTGAAATTGAAGAATGAATTGCTTCAGGTTGGTTCAGTGTTGCAGAAGTTTGTTGGTTTATCTGATTTGGTCGAAATGGCGAAGGAGGAAAGTGGAAGAACCAGATATGATAGATTTTACATATGTTATGTCAGACGGGCGGTAATATATTATTATTTTACAAGCGATACTTCGGTTTTTGCATTTATACACTTCGTGGGGGGAACGGGCAGAAAGGAGCGCGTTGAAAAAAAAAAAAAAGGTTCTCGTTGTACGGGATGTGGAGATCGTATCGAGTGCAATTATGTTAAAACGCCCCTGATAAAACGCATAACATTATAATTGCAAGGTATATAAAAAAATCACTTGAGATTAAAGAGATGGAATTTTTGGTTGTATTGGTTTCACTACAATGAAATATGTAATTTCAATTGTAATTATTATATCTATTATTATTAATTGACCAAATTACATCTTTCAATTAATACACCTTGTATGTAAGGTTTTGGTTGAAAAGTGCCACGAGCGGGATTCGAACCCACGACCGCTGCTCGAACCACTTTAGCTAGACTAACTTTAATTATTATATTATAAAAACAAACAAAGAAAACAGCACTTGGCTATATAGATACGATGACATGCAGTATAAAACGGCTTACAAAAAATTATGATTTTTTTTTGGCATTACAACCTTAAAATGGGTATAAATGAGAATTTTCCTTTTAAACTCTCTGTAATTTCTGAGACTACCTGCTAATTACAGCACACAAATGAGCGACCAAAAATAGGGTAGTGGCACAAAGTTTTTAGAAGAAAACACAAGTAAACAGGGACCCGAAGAATGTGTCGAGATTCCTTCTGTGAGTACCCAAAATATCTGCAAACAATCACGTTGAAATATTTGAAAACGCTGAGACGGCAAATACCGAAACACCACAGGTTACGAAATCACCGCCGATTTACATTAAAAACATAGTGAATTCCCATTCTCTAACAAATGCTTTAGAAAACTTGGGAAGGTCAATTTTTTCATTATAAAAACAAAAAAAACAAAAATTATGCAAAACTACTCGCAAGCGAATCATAAACGTACAGACAATTGATATACTTTTTGGAAAAAACCAACCGAATTTTATTCATATCAACTGCAATAAGAAAAAATACAGAATTTAATATTTAATAAAGTTTTTTATGCGTAGAGATTAGTGACCGTTAATCGATAATTATTCAGATATCGTGAGATGCGGTTTGGTGTGATGTAGGTTTCAGAAAAACATTTTCTTTATCGTGCCAACGTTTCGATCTTTTATTGAGATCATCTTCAAAGCCTGGAATTTATAAACTTTGTTTCCATTTATCAAATACATTTAGGATGTGGAAAAGTGAATTTATTCAATGTAAAATATATTTTATATTCAGTCAAAATTAAAATACAATATCAACAAGAAACGCAAGAATAGCACAAGTACTCGGAAGTGACTTTGAATAAAAAATATATTTTACATTGTATAAATTCACTTTTCCACATCCTAAATGTATTTGATAAATGGAAACAATGTTTGTAAATCCCAGGCACTGAAGATGACCTTAATAAAGATCGAAACATTGGCACGCTAAAGAAAATGTTTTTCTGAAACCTACAACACACCAGACCGCATCTCACGATATCTGAATCATTAAAGTTTTATATTTTTTATTTAATAAAGTTTTAGTTTACAAAATTAAAACGAGTTAAAATGAATCATGTAAAATGCTTTATTACTAAACCGATTATCAAAATTACCGTTAAAATCAAAACTTTCGACCTACACATACTTACTGAAACCTGTACGGGTGTCAAGCTTATGGATCAGCTAAATATTTCAATATTTATTTATTACAAAATTTTCAGACAAAAACTTCGAGATACTTTCCAAAAGTTGTTCTACAACGACCGAATTTCGAGCCTCTTAGTTCATCATCAGGTTGAAGGACTTCTACAACCACGTCTCTCGTCGTGCATTGCCAAAGTGAAACCTATGATACCTCCGCCAACGCGACGTTCCAATTAACAGCTGATTTTTAATGACGCTGAATTTGGGCGTACGAAACGCGGAAATTATAACACAAAAAAATATTAGAATAAAAATAATAACAATTAAAATAGTTAGTTTAATTATTTGGATGTTTGATATTATTTATATACATATTTAAAATGGGAGGTAGATCAAAATCTGTTATATTATTAATACATTTATCACCATGTTCAATTTTACATTTTTTAATTTCAAATTTCTCAAATCAATCTAGTTCGAGATTAATTGGTTCTGCCCCTTCTTACATAAAAATTAACTACTGTGAGAGTTGTATTTTCATCTATCAAAACATATACTGACAGGTAAAAGATTCTTCTCACTTGTAATATAACTTGATTTGTATATATTGATCAAATCACGTTTTTTTTTAAACGTTTAATGATTGGGTCTTTGTCATTTCAATGTCGCGTACCTCTTGCCTTAATCTCCTAAGACACCTCAGCATACTTTCCACCAATCTGGAAATGTTTCTTTGCTGGAGGTCAGCCGAATCTTCACGAAGAGTACTTTCAAGTGGTGGAGTTATGAGGAAGTTGCTGCTCTTATTCGTCTTTCGAGGTTATCCCTTAAATATTCGATGGGTTCACGTCTGGAGAGGCTAAGACCCTGATGTTATGCTGTCGAAGGTACGTTTGAACTATGCAAGCGACATGTGGATTATCGTCCATTAGAACAGGAATGTAAAGGATTTCATCGAGGGTAGGCAACGCATGATGTTCAAAAATTTCATTCACATAGCGAGTGGCCGTCAAAAGACCCTCCACGAACAACAAACAACTCTGTGCGACTCTCTATTGAAATTCACGCCCACACTATCACTGGGCTACGTTGAAAAGACTGGCTCTTGGAAAAATTACAAGCTTTGTACCTTTCGTCTTCTGCACACTCTTTCACGCCCATCGTAGAACAAATTTACATTCATCTGTAAAACGCACGACAGTCGTTTAAATACCAATGGTTGAGTTCTCGAGCAAATGCGAGCCATGCAAATCACGTCTTCTGGTCAACCCTGGTCCTATTACGGGGCGAAAAACTGCAAAAACAGTCCTTTAATCTTCTTCGAGCAATGCGTTTAGATATTTCTACATCTCGAACTTCCTGGAGTTGATGAATCGCTTAAACAACAGTAAGGTGCCTGTGTCGCAAAATTTTCAAAGTCACAAAAACAATCTTTGGTTATGTTACCGTAGGGCGTCCAGAACCGGGCCTTCTACGGTGGGACACAGTTTTTCGAAAACATCTAACGGCGTCTCGCAATGTTTCGTAGGGATAGCATAACTGATGGAACGTCCATCATCAATAAGTGCCACACGAAGCGCACTAACTGGCATTTTTAAGTTAAAAAAAAAAACAAAAAAAAAAAAAACAAAGATGAAAACTAAACAATTCCGCAAAATTTAAACATTGAAAAATCCGTTACTGTTACTTTGGATTAAAGATTACGTCTAATTGATATTCCAAATTTAAGACATAGCATAAACAAATATTTATCGGTAAAAACAATGAGACAAATTAAGGGCAGAATTTTCTTTTATCGGGGCACACACTAACACACAAGTACGATTATTCCATTCCCCACAGTGCGAAATAGGTAACTCAAAAGAATATGGATAATCGACCTGTTGAATTATTAATATCATTTTATTAATCCAGAGCGGCTGCCGAAGGGTGGCTTTCTCTGTAACGCCCGTAATGTCACAATCTGCTGGCTGTATATGATACATATTATACAATTCTAGATAAAAAAGTAAAAGTAGTAGTAAAAAAAAATTATATTTTGTATATAAACTGAAAATGAACCACACTGACCGTTTTTATTGTACATTTGTCTGGATTCAAGGAACGGAAAACGCTAAAAATATTAAATATTAATCCATTTATATTTATTGGTCTAATTGACCAAATTATTTATTTCAATTAATTATACTTTTTATGTAAGGGCTTGGCTGAGATAAAAAAAGCTCTGTCACGAACGGTTTCGAACCCACGACCTTCGGCTAAAAACGCCGCTGCTCTAACTACTTGAGCTATAGTGACTTCGATCCACTCGGACAACAAACCCATTTATGTTTATTGGTCTAAATTAATTATAAATTTTATGTAAGGTTGACAAACGGCAAAAAGAGGGAAAATTCGGAAGGTCGTGGGTTCGAATCTCTTTGGTGACGTAGCTTTTTTATGAACCGAGTCCTTACATAAAAAGAATAATTGAGCTAAACCTATTGTTATCTTTGCAATTTGAGATTTTTTTCTGTGGTCGGCTAGCGTGTAGCACGCGTAAACGACGAATTGTCCACACCCTAAAAAACTACGACTTTTGATCCAAAGAGGAAATTTTCGAGGAACGTTTCAATAATATTGAGCTCTCAAACACTGGATCATACTTGAAGGAATGCCGGCGGACCGGTCATATTCAGGGTTGGGTAAATCCGTTTCGCATGAATTAGCATATTCAGAGAGAGGTACGATGTCAGCTGAAACCAAGTGGATTTTGGAGTCTTCCCGTAAAAAAATTGTTTTCAGCTTTTTTAGCTTGCCTACGGGCCTTGGCCAAAGATCGTGATCGTTACGATTGCACAAATAACATGTAGAATTAAATTAGTTTTAATAGTGTTTCAAAGATATGAAAAGAGTTCGACCTTTGTATCCGTAAGTTTTTACTTATATAAAAATCATTGTGGAAATATATTAGAATATTAAATAGAAAGTACATATTAAATATTTAAAATTAAAACGAGGGAGGTTACTTTGTATTACACATTCAGATGCACTTGTATTGCCATTTTTATCGATATTCTCGAAGGTCTTGAAGAACATAACCACTTGAATAGAAATGATAAATAGCTCCAAATCCGGATCGTTGCAAAACAACTTACTGTGATAGGAGGAACTATCTTTTTAGAAAGTATTGTCATAAACACTTTATACATACAGGAAAAACTATTGTGAAAAAGTACTAAAATGTCCTCATGTGCGGAAAATAACCAATAATTTCTATTAGTTATTATTTTTATCCAAGGCGTTGAGATGAAAAAGGTTGTGACACGAGCGGGATTTGAACCCACGACCTTCGGCCCAATCCGCCGCTGCTCTATTTGAGCTAGAATGACTAATTATTTATTATATCATGAAAACAAACAAAGAAAACAGCCTAAAGAAAATTTTTTTTGGATGTACAAATTTAACGTTGTCGAAAACATTCTGCTAATAAAGAAAATTCCGTACAAGTGATAGACTTACAGGAAATGTTTGATTTTTTTTCTGTTCATACATCAATGTTTTTATCCATTATATTGAGAGGTATTTGTAAACCAGATGATAGATACATTTATATAATTGTCATCTTTAAGCCCGACTAGTGCTGAGTCTCTTATATGTTAGGTTATATTAACCTTCGTGGTGCCGGTGTTTTTTTTTGGGGGGGGGTATGTAAGTATGTCGGATTCGAATGCAGAGCCACTGGATTCGAACCCAGGACCTTTACCTTACAGTGATGAACGCCGGGCCAAAGTCTCTACTAAATCTGATATGTAAGTCGTAATTTCTCAATACATCTTAGGTGTAATTACCGTTTTTTTATCTAAGGGTGCTATTCAAAATCCGAAAGGTGTCCCTTACAATAGAATCGATTTGGTACTGCTACAGAAGAAATTGGGATGTTAAACCTAATGAATTATCAGCAGGTGAAAGTTAGTGTTAAGAACCAAGAAAACGTGAAGAACGAGTTTGGTATAGGAATCGTGTTAGAGTGTGAACTATGATCCATTTCGGTCGGGTCGAAGCCCATCGCGGCCGTGAGCCATCAATCCATCCGGAGTTCTTCAAGCCGGCCGTGATTAATTTACCGCTCATCAAGCCCGCGGGCTAAATAAATCATGCGTTCGTCTTTCCTCAAAGGGCAAGTCCCCAGATGTCGGGAGGAGGCCGTGGTAAAGTACGTTTTTACCGAAGGCAGACAGACATATCGCACCGCTCGCGGTCCCACACCGTCCGTGGATAAATGGGAAGATCACTCATCCTTTGACGGATGGCTCGACGTTTCTTCTGACTGCAACTGGATGGATTCCCACAGTTCCACTAGTTCCGTTTACGGTTCATTATACTCATACGAGTTATTGACTAATATTTTTTAAATAACTATATCCTCCTTATAAATTTTTATTGTTTTGATTTCTGCATAGACATTTGAGTTATTATAATAACGTAATTGTAACTAGTAACTTAGCAAAATAAAATAAAGCATTGCACAGGTATAGGACCGATAGATAAATTTATTTCTTTTAAAATTAAATATATTTTCTTTATATATTAATTACAGGTAATTACGAGTAAATTATGCTTGGTTTACTTGCTCTGTAAAATTTTGTCCTGATTGTAATTAATTTGTGTTCATTTGCACAAAAAGGAGCATTATGCCCTTCCATTCTGACTGAGAAAACTCCTTTATCAATTCAGTGTATTAAGAAAGATCCCAAATTTAAAATTGTCAAAATCAATTTATTGTAACTTATTTTTAAAGGCATAAAACAAGAACATTTTGTAAATAATTGTTTCAATTTTTATTTGGAGATTATGAGATGCCGTCTGGTGTGATGTATGTTTAGAAAAACATTTTTTTTTTTTTTATTGTGCCTACATTTTGATCTTTGTTGAGAACATCTTCAGGCCCTGGGTTTTATAAACAATGTATACATACATATGTAAAAAATGTATATATATATATATATATATATATATTTTTTTTTTTTTATTTATTTTTTTTTTTTTTTGAGAGAGAGAGAGAGAGAGAGAGAGATAGCAAGTTAGCAACGTC
>CM077104.1:9841769-9861385 GCA_039619505.1 Cimex hemipterus
ATATCTGAATAAATATGATCAAAGCTTGCAGTGTTTTAGTAATGTTTTCAACTAGTAATAATCTTATCTCAGTAGAACTTTATTGATATTGCCACTATGCAAGGTGATGCACATAACGAATAACCGAGTTAAAGCGATGTTGAACTGTAGGAAAATGAGAGAAAATGCTAGCCTGTGTGGTACTTCATAACGTTTAAAAGTCTTGGTTTTTTAAGAGAATAAAGATCAAAGTAAAATTTTTTACAATTTGCAGAAACTTGAGTCTGCCGAGAAACTTTTTCAGGGAAAATAATCCCCCAATTATGAATAGTTGTAGAGTATGGAATGGTGATATTGCCTGTTAGGCAGCATTAGAGTGCTACTAACTTAGGGATGTTCGGGGGGTTACATTTATTACTGCTTTATTTATTTTTGTTTTGCTTTATGTATTAATTACGGTTTTTAGTTGAGATAAAAAAGTCAGCATCTCAAGCAGGATTCCAACTCACGATCTTCGGCTTGATACACCGCTACCCTACTTCGTGACTTCAATCCACTCGGACACCGACTCCCCGTCTCAACCCCACCTTTCAAATTTCCCTCCTTTTTGCCATTTTTCAACTTTTATCTCTCAACCTTAATTAATTTGACAATCGGGCCACGTAAAATAGTGAATTTATGTATTAATCTTGTCACTTAAGAAAATTAAAATATAATTAAGATTAGATTTAATATATTTTGTGGTTTTTGCAGGATGTGTGAAAATATCTTGCATTAGTGTGACACCAGGACCTGAGCCGCCTAGACGTCTACTCCTACAATATCTAGATCTGACGGGTAAATTTATTAATTTTTAAAAATATTTTCTGCTTGTTTTATTATTCATATATTTTATTGGTTTCGAGGTCCGCTTGACCAAATATTATTCATATATCTCAAACCATCTTGAATTCATATTTGAAAATTATTGGAACAGAACAATTTTTTTTGTAGGTCCAGAGCTGTCCCCAAGCCAATAATTTTTAATTTGAGAATTCATTACTATCATAAACTTGAATTTTGTCAAATAAAGAGCCATTTTTGTGTTACAAATACAATTGAATAAAATTTAATCCTTTAAAAATATCTGTGCAGATTGTTCAGCAGTTGATGATGGAGGATTGAGAGTAGTAGTTCGTAACTGTCCGCAACTTGTATATTTATATCTCCGGCGATGTACAAAAATCACAGGTTTGTAAATCGTGCCTTTTCTTATTGTATGAAAACTATTTTCTAAATAGTTAGTTAAAACGTCAGATAAATAAAACTTGTTTGCAGATGCTGGGATTAAATTTGTGCCAAGTTTTTGCTCTGGGCTTCGAGAGCTTTCGGTATCTGACTGTATGCAGGTGACCGATTTTGGCCTTTACGAATTGGCGAAACTCGGAGCGACGCTGAGGTATCTCTCGGTCGCAAAATGTGTCAGGGTGAGTCGGTAATTTTTCAATTTAATGAAGACGAACGGTTGCATATTTCAAAAAGGTAAATCCTCTCGAGGGTTTGAGAATGCGAGCTTTCGATTATCACGGTTTAAAATCTGTCATTTGGTATTTTAAAAAATTTGTCATTCTGACTTGGAATGCTGTATGAGAAATAGAAGAATTTACATATGAATATGACAAATATAACCACTTCCTAGAACATGTTTCAAATTCGCTATTATTTAAAATGAAATTAATAACTTTGGCTTACTAATTAACATAATTTATGTATAAAATAATGAGGTAAAAATAATTTATAATTAAATATCTATTAAGTAAATTCATTTTATATAATGTTTAATAATCTGTAATATCTGTAACACCAATATTTTCAAATAACTGGTTTTTCAGAACTTTCGGCCTTCTTCCGTATTCGTAACTAAAAGATAAGGACCTCAATGGTACTCCTCACTTCCACCATGTAAAATCCTTTCTGAGAACTCCCACCACATTACATAAATGAATTGATCTAACGAGCAACTCAGCCTAATTCCTCTCAGTCCTCGCGCTTCTATTTTGCCCGCTGTATTCGACCAAATGACAAGTTTTTAACAGTTTGACTTTTGTAAATTCGATCGACACATAACCTCAATCCAAATCCCGATGTTGGTCGTCGTAAATTATTACTAAAGTTCTATAATTGCCTATCATCTTGATCTACTTATCCTTGCAGATACTGTCCCGACAGATAAAATTGTTGAGGATAGGCAGACAAAATTGATAGTTAACTAATAACCGCAGACCATAGGAGGAAATCTCCCAATTTTACTAAAGTATCAAATATTCAGTTTGCTTTTACTTTATGATTTTCGTTTTTTCTTTATAATAGTTTTGAATGGCTATAAATAGTTGGAATGCAATTTGATAAAGTTCTATCACAGAATGTTGACAGGTTATGTTTGCATGTTAAAACCGATTCAGTTAATGGTTAGGAAAAAAATTAAAAATAATTGTTATGTAATTTTTAATTTACTTATAAACCTGTTCTCAATAAAGACAGTAGGACCACTAAAAAATTTATGTTATTTAATAGAAGCTTAAATCAAATAGCTATACAATGCTTCAAACTAATAATTAAAATAGAAGCCAGCTGTTCAATTTCCTGGATGTGCCACCCTTTCGTTATTGCTTTGTATATTGGTAATTTTGTAGCCTGTTAAAAATAAAATTATTCCTATTCATCTTAGAGCACTGCTGTTCACTAATGATGAACACCCTAAACCATAATTATGAAATTTTTGACAAAACCTTTACCTGCTTCCATTTCACCTTGTCTGGCTTTGCTTGTTTTTAGTTAGTCTCGAAACTAACACCACCTAAGATGGTGAAAGACATTTGACAACCTAAATCAGCGAGGAAATGTACACCACAAGAACAGACATTTTAATTCTATTATCTTGGGTTGTTCGGAAAGTAATGCAGGTTTTCATTCAATTACCTCCCTATGTAATAAACTGGTTACATTTGATGGATTATTCTTTCTTTACGAATGTCAATACTTTTTAATCCTTTATCAAACAAAAATGTTCGCCTATCTCAGTAGCATTTTGTTACTTGGGAAATAATAATCCAATATTTACTAACCTGTCAGCGCATGTTTTTCTCTTAATTTCATTTTATGAGTTTAAACTTGGTGCCAAAATGGCCAGAAACATTAATGATGTCTGGGGCGGTGGTAGTATGGTTTATAAAAAATTCAAGAGGCAGACCTTGAAGAGAAAGGTCGAAAAAATCCCCCTACAGCTGTCTGAGAAATTGCAGAGAATCTTTCACTTAGCAAATCGACCGTTGTGATCTACCTTAAGGCAATTAAAACGGTGAAAAAGCTTGAAAATTTGTTTCCTAATGCATTGTGGTATGGAAATGAGGATACTGGGATACTTGTACTCCCCAGGCACTGCAGGCATCTGGCTTAGCCTTGTACCATCCTCGTTCCTTAGTTCAGTGCTGGACTCAACCCTAATTAACAAGTACCAGATCATTGCTACTACAATTTCATTCCATGGATTAATGCATTATCATTGTTATGAAGTTAGCACAACACTTCTTTGCCAAAACATAACCTTTTCTTGATAGAATTTTTACTTGTGATGAAAAGTGAATTTTCTATGATAACTGTGGACATTGTGGACATTGGATCGACAAAAGAGAAGCAACACTACATTTACCATTGCCCCCAAATCATGAAACAAATAGATGGCGTCTCTTCGGTGCACTTCATTTGGGTTTATTTACTACAGCTTCTTCAATCCTGGTGAAACAATCACTGCCGAAATGTATTGCTCTCAAATTGAAGCATTGCATCAGAAATTGGCATTATTAAATGTTGAGATAATGGGAAAAGGCAGATTCTATTGCACTGAATGCTCGGCCCATGTGACAACCCAAAAACTGTTCTTCTTTAAATATTGTAGGTTATATGAACCTCAGGGAGCTTGTGTTTTAGGAGGAAAAATGAAGTAGCTGGGGTTCATTGCAGGGTTAAATGCCTGTTGTGGCCACCACAACGACCCTCAAAAAAAGAAAATAAACAAGCTTGTGAACAGCACATTGATTAATGAAGTATGTGAACATCTTCGAAGTTGGGAGATGTCTTTTGAGCGCTACTTCCCAATAGCATGAAATCAATGCTGCAAGACCATGAATGGGTGGACAAACCATTTTCAATTTCGACAAAACCAACCAACTGAAACTATCTTCATCTGAATTCGAACGTTTGACACACATTACTTCTGTCTCCTTTTTTCAAATCTGATATATACCCCCATTTTTGACTACATCTGGAGAACGAAAAAATTAACCGCTCATTGAAAAAGCAACAGCAGAGGTTATATCAACCCTTGGAGGGAAAAAGGCCGTACTTACAGGATCATAGGTGCATAGACTGGTTACACATAGGTGCTTGTTATGCAATAATAAAATTATGGTGGAGCACATTTTCAATCGGAGCAATCTTGAATTTTATAGGAAATACTGTAACATCGTCAGACATTTGTGTAGTCTTAGGGTATGGCAATCGACTTCAGGGCTATGGGAAACTATTAATTTTAAACAGTGTTTATGTTGTCTTTGATGTCTTTTTGTTAATTTACTGAAATGAATGTGATTTATTAGCATGAAAGGAAGAGGTTTTTAACCTGTTGAGTGTGAGACGTCTGGTACGTTATTAAAGTGTTTTTTTAAGCCCATTTTTTTAAAAAATTTAAAGCCCATTTATGTATATGTATGTCTCCAGTATGTCGGGTTCGAATGCAGGGCTGCTGGAATCGAACCTGGGACTTTACCTTTTACAATGGTGAACGCCATGCCAACACCAAAACCGTTGTGGCGACCGACGCCCCCAAAACTTGTTATTCTTCCATTTGTTGGGTTCAAGTCCTTTTCCTTTTACAATGGTGAACACCATGCCAACACCTAAACCGTTGTGGCGACCGACGCCCCCAAAACTTGTTATTCTTCCATTTGTTGGGTTCAAGTTCTTTACCTTTTACAATGGTGGACACCATGCCAATGTCTAAACCGTGGCCACTGAAGCCCCTATGCCCTGGTCTAAAACTTGCAAAGATCATAAAAACGAAAGTTCAGCCTTTTTGGTATAAATTTGTGTTATAAATAACAAGCAAGTTTTTTATGAGACTGAATTTTTTATTCAAAATTTTCTTTTTGAAATCACAATTTGCAACACCTTTATTGGGATTTAATAGAAATTTACAATTACATAATTTTTTTTGGTAAATTTTTCATTATATCAAGTTGATCCAATGATTTTAATGCTCCACATTAACTTCATTCGGTTTATACATAATCCTTTAAATTTTCTTCTATTAAAAAGTACAAAATTCATTTGTCTTTCAGGTGAGTGATGCTGGATTGAAAGTGATCGCTAGAAGATGTTACAAGCTTCGTTATTTAAATGCAAGGGGCTGTGAAGCTGTAAGCGACGACTCTCTGACGGTGGTCGCCCGATCGTGTCCGAGGCTACGAGCGCTCGACGTTGGCAAATGTGACATAAGTGACGCAGGACTTAGAGCTCTGGCCCAGTCGTGCCCGAATCTCAAGAAACTCAGTCTGCGATTGTGCGAACTCGTAACAGACCGCGGTGTCCAATGCGTGGCTTATTACTGTCGCGGCCTTCAGCAGCTCAACATCCAAGATTGCCAAATATCTATAGAGGGGTACAGGGCTGTCAAGAAGTACTGCAAAAGGTGTGTGATAGAACACACAAACCCCGGTTTCTTCTAGGCATTGGACTTTAATGTTTGTTAAGAAAAGAAAAAATTTAGGCAAATACATTATGTGAATGTTTATTTATAATTATGAATTTTTAAATAGTTTATTTTATATTAACCAATTCAATTTAACTTCTTTTAAGGAGTGTACATCATAATAATTTTACATAGCTCTTTAATAAACAATATTTCAGATACAATACATCGACAAATTCTTCTTTAACAGTATTATTTCTATAATTAGTCTTGTTTTAATTTCAATAATAACATTGATGTGATATATTTATGGTACAATAGCATTTAATAGATTTTTCAAAATATTTATAAACATCTTATTGATCCATATAAGAATTGAAGCTTGATTGCTTTTTATGATTATATTTTGATTCTCAGATTGACAATATCCATAAATAATTCAGGTACAAATTAAATTATTGGACAACAAAGGGAAATGATCAGTGAAATCGCTTAAGATTTAAAAAAATCAGTAGTGCCATATTTAAAAAACATTTTCAAATTTTATCATAATTTATCCGCTAATTCTCCTCATTTTTGTAAAGATTGTAAAAATATATATTATATAGCAATTATATATTTATATTTAAATGTGGTTGATGAATGAATTTCCTGCCATAGATGCGTGTCATATTTTGATAAAATTATAAACTAGGCATTTTTTTTTGTATATAAGATTAATACCAAAATGTATATTAACCAATAGCTGTATACCTTTTTTTTTGTTACTTTTTAATTGTGAGATATGTAATTTGAGTGTATATTACCAAATATTGTAAATATATACATATATTTTAATTAAAATGTTATATCAGTCTAAAATAATGAGCGTAGAAAAATACAGAATATCTATTAATGTATAATACTATTTTGTTACCTTCTATTTAGAACAATTTTTTGTTAGTTGTACATGGAAAAAATGGAACTTTTGTATAATGAAGCTAAATTATTCAAATTACTTTATACTCAATAATCATAAATGAGGAAAAAATTCAATTTTCACTTAGATTACTGGCTAATCCTACTGTAAGAATTGTGGTGCCTGCGATATTTCCATATTACAGAAATTTCTCATAAAAGCGTAAAATCCTATTACATCACAAATACTTTAAATTTAATTAGTATTAATGCTTGTTATATCTATTTCACTTCAGACAGTGTTATATTGTCAAGTGTTGGGGGTAACATAAATTTTCAGTTTTTGTGAAAATGGAATCATTGTTTTGCTATTCAAATGTAATTAAATGTTTTATCTACATGTGAGCCTCATTGAATTGAAACCTGCCTAACGGATTGAGTTTATTTTGGTAATATAATAATTATACTTGCTTAAATTGTTAGATGTATCGACCAATTTTTTTACTTAAAAAAAAAAAAAAAAAAAATCAATTGTTATTTGTTTCTGCCAAGCTTTCGATATATTTTAATGACATCATCAGTGCGAAACAATCTTAAAGATGTCTACAAAAGTCATAATTAAGTTTTTGCTAGATGATTCAAATTTTTTTGATGACCGACACAGCCCCAATATTCAAAAGCAAAAGCTTAAAAGTTAGAAAGGGTAAAAGCTTGGCAGATAATTAGAATCGATAATTCGTATTTCATCCCAATAATAATGAGATCCAGATTTTAATTTATATTTGTAGCGCCAAGTTAATAAAAGTGTATTAAGGCTTGAAATTTGTGATTGTCAATATACTACATGAAATAAAAAAAAGACACATAGTTAAACTTCAATAATAATTTTATATTTTTGAGTTTTAGATAATCTCATGGAATAGTTAATGCAATATTGTGTCCAAGAAAAAACAATTTAATTAATTATTCTTTTTATGTAAGGTCTTGGTTGAGATAAACAAGGCAGAGTTGCAGCTGAGCTGCTACCCAAACCACTTGAGCTATCGTGACTTAGATCCACTCATACACCAACTCCCCATCTTAACCTACAACCTTTTGAATTTTACCTCTTTTTGACATTTTTCGAGTCAAAGGTCATGGGTTCAAATCCTGCTCATGACACTACATTTTTCATCTCAGGACCTTACATTAAAAAAAAATTAAAATAAGTAATTTGGTCAGTTAGACCACTAAATATAAATTGGTTAATAATAATTAGTATATTACAATTAATTAAGGGTTTTAGTTGAGATAAAAAAGTCAATGGTACGAGCGGGATTCGAACCCATGATCTTCGGCTGGATACGCCGCTGCTGTACTACTTGAGCTATCATTGCCTCGATCCACTCGAACACTAACTTATCGAATTTAATAATAATTAGTGTGCACGGGCTGGTCGGTCGCAATAAAATTTGTTGAAATAAATACAAAATAAAATAAAATACAAAATAAAGAGAATACTAAGTTGTTAACTGTGGCTTGATTTTCTCGACAATCAGGGAGGAGAGCCGTTTGAAAGCTAGAACCTGCAATAACACTGGCCAAAGACAAAACAGAATTCTAGTCTATTAATTACCTTCAGGGCTCCGTCTGAACCCTGTATGATGTTTCGCATTAAACGCGATAACAAAACGAAAGAAAAAAAAAATGCTTCTTGAAAATAAGAGAAAACTGAAAGAAAATTAAAAGAAAATCACTTTTGGAGGCTAATTAATCGTGGACTGTATGGAAGCGAGACGGAAGCAAACGGGACAAAATCAAGACTGAAGCAGGACAAGGCAGCGACAGGACAGGATTGTGGGGGGAAGGAGTAGAGCAAGGATAAATTTTAGATTAGCGACATTTCAGAAACAAATAAACAATTATAATTCGCGATTTTGGCGCAAACAATTAGGTTCAACAGATAAAATAAAAAAAAGTATGTTTTATATGTAAATGATATTTTTTTTTAAATAAATGAACTAAAATGACAAAGCTATTTCTTTTTGGATTGGAAAAATATCAAATTTTAAATATAGGATGAATATGATACTTGAAAAAGTAAAGTGATTCTGCAGCAGGAGTAGTTCACTTCCTGTGTAAAGCAGTCACAAAATGATTTCTCGCTGTTTTAAACAAAATATTTGAATTTCCTGACGTTGGATTTGAGGTATGGAAAATAATAAATGCACGAACATTTTATACTGGATCGAGAAAGTGAATTGGTTGTACAAAATTTGATTGAAAAAATTGAAGATTAGGATGTTGATCTTATGATGATGATTGATTATTACTAATGATACGGAGGATGGACATGAAGTTAAAATGCAGATGAAACTCTGGATAAACTACTGTTTAACATTAAATTCAGATTTGACTTGCAAAATTAAAAATTAAAGTATGTGTCTCTGTTGAATACCAATCATTTTACAATTTCAGAAAAATTTTCAAGAATTTATTGCAGGCCTTAATACACCCCAATTTGATATAACCTTTATTTATTTTTTTTTTACTAGGGTGTTCCTATTATGATGTAATACGAACCATACCAGTGTTTTTTTGAGGAAAAACCTAATTTATAAGTATGCCCTTACTCCTTACAGAAGTGCTTAGCTAACAGCTCCCCATGGCCTCTTCATAAGTTGTTGAAAATTGAATGCTGATTTGAGACGCCTTTTTTGAAAATATAGCAAAAAGTGGGAAAACATCAGTTGGTGTCAGTGTGGAGAGAAATTAAGATAGCTCAAGTGGTAGAGCAGCGGAAAGCCGAAGGTCGTGGGTTCGAATCACACTCGTGACATTACGATTTTCATCTCAACCAAGACCTGACGTAACAAGTATAATTAATTAAAATAATTAATATGGTCAATTATGACTACTTTTTTAAATTACTACCTGTATTAATAAAATATACAGCTCGTAATTTGAGGTTATTTATATATTTACATTATACACGGTATATCATGTCTTGAACTATTGTTGGCCACCCAGTTTTGTGCAAGGTTAGTCTTTGACGAGGTAGTAACTAGGTAAATTAGGTAACAAGGTAAAAATGAGGTAATTATAATTCTAAGAATTTTTGAGTGGAGGATTGAATTCGTTGGATGCTAGTAGGTTTAGCGGTGTTCCACAGTTCTAGAACGTATGTCCAAATTGGTTTCAGTAGTGTTCTGAACAGGGTTAGTTTGTTTTTTGTTGACCAATTAGATTGGCATCCGAGTAGTTTATAGAGGAGTCCGAATCTATTCAGTTCCTGTCTTTTTATTTGGATGTGTTGTTTACAGTCGTGAGTAGCAATATAGAGCCCGAGGTATGGTGCACAGTCAGCTTTGGGAATAGGGATATTGTTGAGGTGTATTGGGTGAGTTTTTCTTCCGCGGGTTATGGTAATTATGACTACTAAATATATGTGTTGTAATTGTATATGTTAAAATTGCTGTTGAGATAACACTTTTGTAATTCAGCAGACTTAATGTACACACGATACTTTCTACAGTACTAAAAATTATGCTAATGTTTTTAATTCGAAAAGTAGTGATTTAAAGCTGGAAGGGTGGCGTATTATTAAAGCGTTGCAGGTTTCTCCAGAGGGGTGGAATCGAAGGGTGGCGGCTCCGGAAGGGTTCAACAAGTCCGTCTGGTTGTGGAAGGTTAGTGAGTGAAATATTGGGCAAGTTTTCCCCTTGTATTAAAACCAGATTCCGCCTCTTTAGATAAAAGTATAATGGCGAAAAAAATCTTTGTAAGTCGAGTCTAGCCTGAGGTCAGAATTTACATGGGATTCGTGTTAACGTACATCCTTTTGTGCAGGTAGACTATTTATTATTCACCTTTCCTTTTTCCTCTGCGCGGTGTTGAAGATGTAGTCTGGCCGTTTCCGAGCAACCTCGTCTGCCACATCCGAGCCAATTCGATCTGTTAGACGATAAGAATTTCTCGATATTTGAACACTTTTTTTAAATGATTTCGTCTGCGAGTTGTCCGCAGTTTATCCGGTCCGCCCATTCCCGCCGGTTTCTTCATGCCATAAACCCACCCTCAACCAAAACTTGTCAATATTGGAATCGTTATATTAATCAATATAGCATTTAGTGGTTGTAATTTGCCGTATTAATTATTTTACTTAATTATACTCTTTTAATCTTAGGTCTTGATTGAGATGAAAAAGCAAATGTAACGAGCGGGATTCGAACCCACGACCTTCGGCTCAATACGCCACTGCTCTCACCGACTTGAGCTTGAAGTCTAAAGGTCTAAGCTAAAATGGTTAGGCTGTTGGCTAGTACTGGCGTATTGAGCCGAAGGTTTTGGGTTCGAATCCGGCTCGCGACGCTAGCTTTTTCATCTTAAACGAAACCTTAGATTAAAACACTAAAGTTTCAAAACTGGCAATAAGAGGTAAAATGCGAAAGGTTGTCTTTTGAGATGGGCAGTTGGTGTACGAGTAGATAGAAGTCACGATACCTCAAGGGAGATAATGATTAAAAAAGAAAGTATTGTCCCAACAAGGTATTGCACTGCTTCTAGGAAAAACTTATTTGAACATGACAGAGTGGTGAATGCACCCTAATTTACGATATTATAATATTTTTGTAATTACGGATTTATATGTATTTATTAACGAGAATTTTGGCTGAATGAATTTGAATGAAAATAGACGGACGGAGTATCCAAACACCTCGTCGGAATGTTACCTAGGTAGTGCATTATTCTGCATTAGCAAGCATCTCTTACCGATTGGTGGAGGGAAGTGGCATTACATGTTCTTCGATTGTCTTGTAATGTTCCTTCGAGAAATTAGAGATCTGTCCCGCAGAACAAACAAGGGAGTGCGTCCAAGGAAATGCCATCCCAGAACATAAATGTCCTAGGTATACCCAGGTCAACCCCATCTATAAAGATAATTTGCCCCCCCCCCCAATCTTCCAATGTCGAATACACATGTTCCTATGTGAATTGAACCCTGGCCATTTTCTGAGCTGTTGTAAGAAGTTATGGTTATAAACCAGGCCCAGACTTTATTTTCATTGAGCCTTCTCACAGTCCTGCAGGAAATCGAAACATTTCGTACTTGTGTTACAAAATTTATCTCGTTTCCCTTAATGATACGGTTTTGTGGAGCCTGATGACGGTTGAATCTATCGTCTCTCGTCTGGTGTCCTAGGTCGCCCCTGTCCTGTCCTTCAAGTGTGAAGTCTTGCTTCTCTGAAGGGCCGAAGAAACCGTTGTAGAGTGACCTGGCGACTTCTTGCTGTATTTTCAGTCGTGGCGGAAAGGAATGGCATAATGCTACTTTTTGTCTAAATGAAATTAATCAATAAAAAAATAAACAGAGGATGTAAAGAAAGTATTATTGACTGTGTATTTTGACTATGACAGCTTCTAATTACCTGAAACTAATGTAGAAATATAATGAATTCTATTTGAAACTAAAATATAATAATTTGAGTGGTGCGTTACATTTTTCCATCAGAGCATTTGTCGGGAGGAAAATAGTAATATAGATTAATTCTCAGTACGACAGAAATATTTCTTTTAAGGAGGGAAATTTGTATTTTGTAATTTACGTAACTTGGTCTTTTCCGACTATTTTCTGTCTACTCCCACTGCTTTGATTTGTCATATGTAGTAGGTGAGCTAAATATTAAAAACAAAATCTTAAAACTTTTTGCTCGACAAATTGTGTACAAAGTGTGTGGTGTTTATTAACCGCTAGTTAATGATTATTTGGAGATCGTGAGAAGCGGTTTGGTGTGACGTAAGTTTTAGAAAAACATTTTCTTGATCGTGCCAACGTTTCGACCTTTATTGAGATCATCTTCAGAGCACAAAATGTTTGTGTGTCGTGTTGACAGTGCCCTTTTGTTTTAGATGTGCGCAGGAAATACCTTCTGTCGTCTGCATTTCAAGAAAAAAGTTCCCCGATTGTTAGCCGATGCAAGTTTTTTCTCATTGTTGGAGATGTCATTCAGGATACACTTTGCTTGGTGTCCGTTTGTAGTTGAAATCTGTTCATAGAATCCCATGGTCTTCGTATGGTGTTTAATGACCGTTAGTTAAAGATTATTTGGAGATCGTGAGATGCGGTTTGGTGTGACGTAGATTTTAGAAAAACATTTTCTTTTTCGTGCTAATGTTGCGACCTTTATTGAGATCATATTCAGGGCTCAAAGTGTTTGTTTTCTGTGTAGATGTGACATTCTTGTATGTCGTGTTGAGAGTGCCCCACGACACAAGAATGACATATTTACACAGAAAACAAACACATTGAGCTCTGAAGATGATCTCAACAAAGATCGAAACGTGGGCACAATAAGGAAAAGTTTTCTAAAACCTACGACACACCAGATCCTCAAATAAAAATTGTATACAAAGTATTGTGCCAAATTTTGTGTTCAAACCTTTTAGTCAAATTTCTTTCACACTTTTGATACTTCGTTGGACAAGTTGCGTTTTCAACTAAATCAAATAAAAGTAAGAGTTAAATTTAATAAGGGGGCTGACGTTCTAGAATCCAGGTGTTACGTTATAACACGCGTCCCTGGCGTAATAAGCCCTCTCCCAAAATTCTCCCGGAAAAAAATTGAAAATTTTTAATACAAGGCATACGGTGTGTGATTCACTGTCGGTTTTTCATTACCTGAAGGTCCGAAGTTTTTTTTTTTGGACTTCGAAACAGTATCATCACGCCTACGTGATTGCCTTCCGATATTAAATCAATAGTTGGATGCCGATATCGATATCTAATCTACCGGCCCTAGGTGAGGTGTAAAAACAACAAAATGATCCAGCTCACCGGTAATGATCCTGCCACGTTCCCCAACCGGGCGCCGACCCATTTAAACAATCGGATTAAACAATTGATCCAGTCGTAAATCTCGAAAAAATTTTGTCAGCCAATCACTGAAAGTCTATTTAACAAAAGTGATTTTTACCTGCAAACGAATAGGGTTTTTAACTTATTTTAAAATATGTAGGATAATTTTTATTTATGTTGTATTTCTCAACCCCATTCTTGCATTTTCCCTCCTTTTTGACATTTTTCACTTTTTTATCTCAACTAAAAACCTTAATTAGTTGAATGATATTAATTGGTCAAGAGGACCACGAAAACTAGTGAATCTATTTAAAATATTGATTTTTTGTTAAAAGTGTTGGCGCTTCTTTGCTGCTATTTTTATTTTTATATCGTTTTTTTGATAGTTCATATTATAATGATTTTTTCGTTTTGCTTGACTGTCCTATTCTTAAGTACCTGACCTGTTTGAACTGTAAATAAATAAAACAATTAATCAAATTTTCTCTGGAACAGCTTTTTTATTATTAAACAATAATTATATATTCAATAAAAATGACCCCAAATATATAAAAGAAGAAGCAACAAGAAAAACAACATAGTAAAACTGATTTTTAAAGACATTAATCGTAAACTGGTCTTCTTCAACGGTAAATCGTTCGAAAGAGGGCTTACGTGTATCACTTACCGCCGAGACGACATAAAAACGTACTGGTGCAGCAAGTTCCTGTACATTTAAGACGAGTTTTTTTGCTGGTGTAAGCATCATTGAATTGAAACCTGCCTAACTGATGGAATATGATATCCTCAATGATAAACATTTGGGGCGAGGGATTTTTGTTGCCGGTGAACTAATAATATTGTCGCCTTTCTCTATCACGAACAACTGAAACCTAGGTCCATGTTTATTTGAAACAAATTAAAAAAAAAGTACTTTGTAAAATATAAAATAATCTATTACTCATAATTCGTGAGGGGTTATTGAATTTTAGCTCGGTACGTGGGTGGCCGAGGCCGCTTATAAAATTTTCACTGTATTCGGTGATGAATTAAGTGATTTGAACAAAAAGCATTCATGTTTTATGATGCGCCAGTGGGAGAGAGATTTGGTAACAGCCAATGGAACGACTTCCTAGTGTTTCTGTACAGTATACATTTTTCGCCGTGTGTGCATTCCGGTCAAAAAACGTCTTTTCATTGTACTGTGAAAGAAATGAAAGGCAAATGTTTAGATGCTGAAACTTTTCAAAACCGACGATCGGTCGGTTTATGAGGAACCATTTGTTCAGATTCCGCATCCTTCAAAGTCGATGTAAGATGGCCAGATTTACCTTGTACCCTCTGCCCAGCCCTGACTCGATTGAAGTTCGTTTCCCTCAAGTTTGTCGACGTTCAAGACAGGTCCACCAAACCGTGGTTGTCATAACCAGAGGTAAACTTTTTGAAACAGTCACTTACTTGTTTCATCACGGAATACACTGCAAATTTTACGGCTGCCTCAGCCTCCCTAGTAACGGGCTAAAGTGCAAGCAATAAGCACGTACGTATTATGAGTTCTGAAGACATGGGAAATTGAATATTTTATAACCTGCAGTGAACTGATCAATACATTTTTCTTTATTAAACTGTCATGTTATCCTCTTGGTAGTACGTTACGTTAACATCTAATTCACCTATGTAAATAGAAATATTGATTAATGGTATTGAATAATAAATTTAAAAAACTGAACGTGCTTTATAGGTTATCTCGTCACTTTTCTTTTCAGTTTAGTAGTTTCCGATCATTTTAGCCTGCTCATCCTGATGCTTTGATCTTTCAGACGGGTTGTGCCGTCTCATTTCTCTCACGATCGCTTATCTTTCACAACTTCTTTTATCTTGCCGTCCAATTCCGAAAAGAATTGTTTTGTGGATAAAGGATTATGAACAGCCGCACATCCTTTACTACGAGTAGATGCAGTTCGACCACTCCACCCTACGAAAATGATCCTTCAAGATGTTAAGCAGGTCGGAGGAAACTTGGAAATACGCGAAGAACGGTTACTGTTTCTGCGGATCGTATTAAGGCATGTTCAGGACAAACAGCAGAACAGAATCGGTTTTGGCTGGCCACGTTCGCCAACCATCCAAACAACAGCTCCAGAATCTCCGATAAGCATTTCAGTGGTTGGCTTATGGGTTATTTAGTCAATTGACTGACGATGTTCGAGATGGCGAAGCCCGACTTACAGGCTAACACGGCGAGCATAGACCAAAATACCGGAAATCGAACTTTCATCACCCGAAGGGGAAATTTCAAAAAATTATATCCTACACATGATGATGATAATGATGTATTTTTTTCCAGGATATGGTATACTGCGCCCTTTAAGAGCTATTGTATCCGCCGTTCTCTGCCTGAAGCATATCAGTGAGTCCAATTTCATCAAGAAACTTGATTAATAGGCCCGGTTTTAGTGGTTGAAGCTATGGTCTCCTTATACATCCCAAAACATTTCCTTCTGCGGGCTAATGTAGCTCCGCAGTTTGTTAGTAAATGTGTTGGAGTCTCTTCTGCCTCCTTGCAGAATCTACATGTGACGTCTTGGATTGTTCCAATTTTCTTTTAGTGTCCATTTAATCTGCAGTGTCCTGTTAGGATTCGCAGTCTGTTCCTGTTTCCTTTGACACATTCCGTTATTTCTTTCTTGCCAAAATTAGTTAGAAGATTCTTGGATTGTTTATGTCCAATGAGTGAATTCAATCGTTCCTTCATTTTCTTTTTGTCCTTCTGTCTGCGATATTCGTTAATAACGTATCTTAACACATATTTTGAATATTATAATTAAGTTAACGACAATTTTCGCTTTTGAAATAAAACTAATGCCATTAAGAACTAAATCATTAACTACAACTAATTAATATTTATGAAAGGTATTGTTCGAGATAAAAAGCCAGTGTCACGAGCGGGATTCGAACCCACGATCTTCGATTAAATACGCCGCTGCTCTACCACCTGAGCTCTCGTGTCGGTTTTTATCTCGACCAATTCCTTTCATAAATATTAATTAAATGAAAAATGTTAATTGGTCAATCGGACCACGAACTGCAATGGATTAATTACATTTTGGCGGCCCCACACTAGACGAAATGCGACGGAAATTTCCTCTGCACAAGCTTACAATCAAAACACACAGCCAGCGGCAGACAGAACGGAAATTCCGTAACGGAATTTCATTCGTAATGTCTCCGTCGGGCTCCGTTGGTGCACCAGCGTCCGTCGACGGATGTTACGCTAGGTTCCGTCTAAACAGATCAAAACAGTGTAAAGCAGATGGGGTGCGCCACACTAACGACGGACAAGCGCGGAACGGAAGAAGTCGGACACGCAAAGTGCAAGTGAAGCTGGTCTAGGATGGTATTGGACCAATTTATTATGGAAGTTCTACAGTCATTCCATAGTATTGGAAGAGCTTGACAAGCGTCGAAGTTCCCCATACAGACAGTGTTATTGACCAAGTGATAACCTTTTCATATTCAATGGATGAATCCAATGTTCTCTCTTTCTCTTCTGCTTCTCCGTTACCTTGTAAATACACAAATGAAAAGTCGTTTCATTGTACCGTTCATGATCAACTGAGTTAAACAGTCGTTCAAGACATTCTGTTCATTTCCGCTGTATCACTTGTTCGTGTTGGGCGGATCTTTCGTCGCGAAATTTCCGTCACGAAAACTTCCGTTGCATTCTAGTGTGGCGCCGGCCGTGGCAAATTCATCTGAAAATAATAACAGAAGATAGTGCACTTTTATCCTTTATAATGTTTTTTTTTTTTGCTTTTTCTTTTTCGATTCGGCCACAATATGTTGTGTTAGTTAATGAATGTCGTTCTGTTCCTAGTTTTTTCTTATTTATCTTTTGATCACGCGGCAGATGTCTGATTAAAACTCCTGTTAACCTGGGCCGCGATGGTATCTGATTGTGAGATTGGTCGAGCTGTGCTTTGAGTTAGTCGGCTTATTTTTCTAGGGCAGGATTGTCTTCACCTTCTCACACTTATTGAAAACATGTTTGTCCAACAATTTATAATTTGGATCTGGCTTGTGATAAATCAAATTCAATATAGTATAGCGTTAATTGTTGAAAAGGTATCCGACGAGAAAAAAAAATGGAAGAACTGTGGCTTAAACGATTTGCGGGATTTTTAACAGGCATTAAACGAAAAACGCACCAAAATAAAAATGTATTAAGCTTTACTATCCTGTTAACCATGAATAACTAACTTGATAGCAAAACCTCACTAATTGTCAAATATTTTTCGTGGAAGGTTTGAAAAAACACTAGTTCAATAGAATACTGAAAATGACCTAGGATTCCATAAAAAAACATACAAAGGGAAACAGGATTTTTCCTGTTCACCAGTGTAGGCTGTTTTCTCACCAAATTTTGCTGCATTGGCAGACGGTAGAAAAAATATTATGATTTGGGTTATGACCAGGCGAGGCTGATTCAATATCTAATGACTGCCACTGCAATTCTACTACTCTGATCTAGAAATAGTTAATTTGTTTCCTGCAAGCAGAAAAATACATGTCTCTTGACGGTCCACCTGTTGACGTTCATTCAGTCCAACAAGATCTGCCTTTACGTATCGAGATTGTTGACATTTCTGACTACTCTTAAACGTTTGAAATCTGTTTTAGCACTATGGCCGAGGTGTGGTGAATTTTCTCTGACGCTTTGTGAAAATCTTCGTCTCACAGCTTACTTAATAAATTGACACTAGTTTTTCATCTAAATCAAGACTTTACATAAATTATAAATAACTTTTTATTAGATTTTGTGGTCCGCTTGACCAAATAAATTCTTTTAAATTAATTAAAAGCGGGGATTCGAACCCACGACCACAAATACGCCTGCTCTACCTCTTGAGCTGTACGATCCACCTGGGCACCAACTTCCCATCTCAACCCTACATTTTTTGAATTTTCCCTCCTTCTTGCATTTTTTTAAATGTCGTGTATTTGATTAACACATGGCACAATTACACAGAAGAGAAACACTTTGAGCCCTGAAGATGATCTCAACAAAGATCGAAACGTTGGCACGGTAAAGAAAATGTTTTTCTAAAACCTACATCACACCAGACCGCATCTCACGATCTTTGAAAAATCATTAGTAACAGCTTCATTTCAATACGATTTAAATACAACCGTTGGCGTGGATATTTCCCCCTCTCGTTTACGACACATTTAGCGGTCGATGGCTATGACTGAAAAATTAATGCAAAAAAATTAACTAGATCTAATGTATTGAAGAAATAAAAGCATGATTATTTAGATTTGGCCAAAGAAGCTTATACATGTTATAGAAAGACTAGAAATAATATAAAAATAATCTGTCACAGGCTGCTCATAGGAGCAAGTAGTACGTTAAAAGCGAAGGGCCATGTGTTAACGTCAGGTTGCCGTCATGCACCAGAGCGTTAATCTCTCCTTTCGTACTTGTATCTGATCGTCAGTCGGCTAATTATCGCATATGGCTTTCCTTTGGGAAAAGCGACATTCGTCATGTGCACGGCCTGTGCACCCTGAAATTGATAAAAAGACGCGAACGCCCTAAGAAGAAACGTCTTGGGTTACTCACGGGCGAGGGGTTGTTTGAAAAGGGGAGTCTCGGATGACGGTACACCTTATAATTTTCTCGTGTTTTTCTCCCCGCTTTTCAACCGTGTTCTTCCTTATTCTTCTCTGTACATTGAATTCCTTTTGTCCGACACCGAGGGAAAAAAATCAGTACAATTTATTTGCAACATTTTACTTTTGGGCTTTGTGGCTAATTTTAAACGCGGCTAGCCTATTCAATGATCGATCAGCGGAGAAACTGTACGAGTGGACAAAACCTGTTGCTTCATCGTCACACTGATGTGCTCTTTTTCCAACGATATACATTTCAAAGTTGGTTTTCGGAAAATTATACCAATGTGTGGTGATTAGTAATCGTTAATCGATAATTATTTGGAATCGTAAAATGCAGTAGGTTTCAGAAAAATTTTCTTTATCGTGCTACGTTTCGGTCTTTATTGAGAAATCCGTCAGATTCACAAATCGTGAGATTAGGTCTGGTATCACACCAGACCTACAACCTACATCACGTAGGTTTCTGAAAACCTTTTTCTTTATCGTGCCAACGTTTCGGTCTTTATTGAGAACATCGTCAGATTC
>CM077104.1:9861395-9918852 GCA_039619505.1 Cimex hemipterus
TTTCAGAAAAATATTTTGTTTATCGTGCCAACGTTTCGGTCTTTATTTAGAACATCGTCAGATTCACAAATCGTGAGATGTGGTCTGGTGAGATGTAGGTTTCAGAAAAATATTTTGTTTATCGTGACAATGTTTCGGTCTTTACTGAGATCATCTTCAGGGCCTGGGATTTACAAACATTATTACATTTAAAGACTACGTGTAGGATGTGGACAAAAGTGAATTTATAAATGTATTTGCTAAATGTAAACAATGCCAAAACGAAAATTAAACAAAATAAAGAAAATGTTTGTCTGAAACCTACATCACACCAGACCGCATCTCACGAGTTCTGAATAATTACAATTCTAGCGCTTATCGCTCAAAAAATATTTGTATGTACTTCGAAAAAGACTTTTCAACGTCAACAGAGGTGACTGAGCATACTTGCAGGGACTTAAAATAATTAGATCGTCCGTCTTCTGTACACACAACTTAATTCCTTCCATTTAAGATTTCATTAATTTACCTCTGTTCAGTCAATTATTATTAAAAATGTTTTTTAATTTTTGTTTTCCAATTAGTTTTTTTTTGTTTAAAGGAAAAATCCAGCATGTTATGTTTATGTCTAAATGTTATTTCCCACTTTTCGTTTTCCTCAAGAAATCACCCGAATGCTGAAGATAGGGAAATGACCAAAAGCGTCTCAATGAATAAAAAGGAATAGACAGATCAGAATGATATATTTATCAAACACTAGTTTTGTCGTTGATGGATATCGCACCAACCAAATAAGGTGCTGATTATTTCAAAAGAATTTTATAGTGCCAGTCTGTTGAAAACTTTGTTCTTCTGAAAATTAACGGAAAACCGAATACGATTTTAGGCTCTTTTTACTCTCATGTTCCTAGTTGTCAAGTTTACTTTTAAT
This sequence comes from Cimex hemipterus, assembly GCA_039619505.1. NCBI lineage: Eukaryota > Metazoa > Arthropoda > Insecta > Hemiptera > Cimicidae > Cimex > Cimex hemipterus. The sequence continues at coordinate 9,862,306 of CM077104.1, forward strand.
AGTATCTTCTAAACGACACATCAGCCATTATTCTGCAATAGTCTCGTGGATTATGGTTGAGGTCGGGAAAACAGTGTTTTGTCGTAGGTTTAGAGGATATATTTCGTCTTCTTTAGGGTATGGTGCATGTCTATGCAAACTATTGGTTTTTCTCTGACCACAATCATAATCCATGAGATTTTCTACTTTATTTTTATTTTTATAAGTAATGAAATTTCCGATAGCCTTCACATAGGCAAAAATATGCAGAATGAAATTTGAACCACGTACCACAGAGTTGTGATTTGAGATATGACCACCATAGTTCATCCAATTGCATATAAATTATTGCACTCGTGAATTTTTTTTAAACGACTCAAGCGCGTTTCGTCTTGGCGTCATCTTCAGTGGAGAATCGAACAAATAACAAAACTTTGTGGAAAATGGAATATCATAATTTGGGAATGTTAAAACTGTCTGTACAAATTTCAACTCGAAAATGAAATTACCTTAACAGCAACAGCAACTCGATGTCATGTTATTTTATATTTCTAATTAATAAAACAAAATCACTTATTATCATTAATATTTTCTATTAAGCCATACAATAAAATGAATATATTAATAATTAATTGATTGGTTCGTACAGGTTGTATATTTTTAGACGTGCCGGAGCGGCTTCGGCGATATGGGACTTTACCCTTTTCACCCTGAAATCTTCGTTTTTATTTTTTACTAATTCCACCTTTCCAATCCGTCAACCACGTTTTTCCTTTCCTTCATCAATGAATCATTTCCTTCATCTTTGAAAAAAAGCGATTAAAAAATCAATTACACCACTAAAAAGATTGGAATGGAGTAATTTTTCTGAAATTGCTGGTCTCTTGGTTTGAAAATAGTAGTTTAGAATCATCATGGTAAGTTTTTCATCTTTGAAAAAAAAATTGCTTTTCAAAATTCTGGCTACTAAAACGCTTATTTCACCAACGTTTACAAGTTTCGTATTGACCACATCTTATTGGAAATTTAATGTAGTTTTCAATGTTATCAACTGATTTGTCCAAAACCATTCAGGTTTTGAGGAATCATCGTTGATTTGAAGCAAGGTCGTGGAATCTGACGAAAACCAGAAAAAGTGGAATAACTCCGAAACTTTTGAGATTCGGACCATAGCTAATTTGGACTTTTTGTGTCCGCTGGCAAAGTTTGTAACACCCTGTATTTAAAAAACACGTGATTTTATACATATTTGTAATGGGAAACAATTATAATTAGAAAATTGTATTGAATCCGGGATTTATCAAAGGGTATAGCTTGGGCCCAAGATTAAAAAATAATAATAAAAATAAAAAAATAAAACGCAAAAACCAACAAGTGAACGTTTAATAACAGTAAGACAAAATATTCATTAATCATGTTTTTGTTTGTTTATTATCATGTTAGTAGTGATAGTATTAGGAAATAAATATGTACAAACGTAGATCGAAAGTACGAGCTACAAATATGTTATAAAAAGGAGGGGATCCAGTAGAGACCCTTGGGGAACTCCCTATTCTACAATTTGGTCTAAGAAATTGCATGCTAACACTTTGGCTGTGACGTTTTGCTGTATTGCCAAGTATTGCCTGTTCCCTGATGCTATTGGACTATCGAGGGTTTCGCTCGGATTATTGGCTCTGTGATCTTGAACGGTGTTATTTTTGGTTCAGAATACGTGAGATCGGTCGTGTTATAAATCTGTTGGTAGGTTCATTCGTAGCAAATCCTAACGAGCGGGACGAAGGTGAGCAAAAAACTAGAAATCCGGTGGTGGAATGAAATATTTCAAAGAGGGGTGAGTTGGCGAGAAGGGTAGGAGGTCGGTAACTGGGGGAGAGCCGGGAGCCCATTGTAATCCGCGCCCCTTCTCCCCTCGCCTTACTTCCACAAAGGGACCCCCTCGAAAGACCCCCTCCTTTTTACAGCTCCGCAGTTTTACCGTTACGCCGGGAATTACCGATAATGCCCAAGTTGAGCCATTGAAAATTTATGCCCGTGTATTTCGAGAATCATTTTATTATTGATATCTTTTATTGCATTCTTATCAGATTGTCACACTATCACGGCAGTTTATCGATTTTTTTGTCTAAAGGAAGAGGAAGGTCATCGTTAACGACTTTAACAGACGCTCCGATCTTCCTCATCTAGCTCTCTTCGATGTTTGTTTTCTTGTACCACAATCTCACTACTGAAGATGGCAAAGCAGCGACCAAGGATGATCGGGCATGACAAATATACAAGTCCATTCCCCGCACCAAATGATACCACAATTCTAACCTAAAATTGATTTAAAATGACAGTTCTAATTACAAAAAGTAAAATGGCCAAAACTATCTTCTATAAAATAAAGAATATTAATTTTTAAATATTTACCTTTTCTACGATACATATTTTTATATAATCAGGGAAATCAGCAAGTCGTTTTTAAACTAATTTCGGCGGCAGTACAAAATGGAGTAGTTATCTCAATCCATTTAAAAGGTACTATTGTTTAGTGCTTATGAAGGAGAGGTTTCTTTAAATAAAACCTGAATTTTTTTACACTGTAATGTAACTTCTCCCAACTTTTGGCCCCATTTTTTTTTAGATACCGAATTTCCTTTCAGATTAGCCCACTTTTGCCACAGTGTATCAACTTCTTTAAACAGAAGCTCCTTGACATTATACAGGGTGTTACAAGGTTAAATGCCAATACTGCCACAGTGGAATGACTTAAGTAAAACATAATCCAGTGCCATCCGAACGAGTTTTCTGTCTTCACTCTTTCTTCACTTCATTTAACAGTTTTGCGATTTTAGTCTGAAATCAGATTTTTTTAAACGTAAAAACATTTTTCCCAATTTTACCGACATTAAAATACAAAGCAGTACAAATACAGTCAATATTTCGCAAACTACACTATACTTTCCGCAAGATCACAACATTTTCTGTTCAAAAATTCGCCCTTCCGAATACACAGTAGCCGCTCAAAGAACAATAAATGGCAAAATCCATTTTTTTTTAAATACTTAATTGTGTCTCGTGCTTAATTCGCTTAATTACTTTTCCATCAAAATTTTCGGGATTTAATCAAAGTTGATTTATTTAATAAGTATCCCATGAGTATATGCAATTTTACATGTTTATATACTTTTCTTAGTGAAACCTCCTTGGCAAGTTCACTGATTTTGTGGTCCGCTTGACCAATTGATATATAGAAATTAATTAAGGTTTTGAGTTGAGATAAAAAAGTCAGTATCACGAGCGGGATTCGAACCCACGACCTTCAACTTGATATGCTCCTACTCTACCACTAGAGATATCGTGAATTTTTAAACTTTTTTTAACTTAAAAAGTCACGATAGCTCAAGTGGTAGAGTAGAAGCATATTAAGCTGAAGGACGTGGGTTCGAATCCCGCTCGTGATACTGACTTTTTTAAAGCTCAACTCAAAACCTCCTTTGCAAGGTTAAAAAACGTGATATCGAATCCAAGGAAAGAGAACATGTCGAGAACATCGTCCATGTCATATTTTTAATAAAACTATTTATTATTTGGTAACAAAAATCAAATCCATTCTTCGCGAGGCATGGCCAGCATGGAGCCGTGATTTAAACGCACTAGATTTTTACATGTAGGAAACTGAAAAGTTTACAGCTCACTCATCGAAATGGGAACAGTCATAGTTTGAAAAATAAAGGTCATATTTGTATTTTAACGACGCTAATGTTGAGAAATTACGATTTTATGTAAAACAATCTGTCTTTTTACTGGGATCACAAAAATGTTAATATATTAGGAGAGAAGGAAAGAGTCAAAATGAAAACCTAGTAACTGGTACACCCCGTATTTTTAAAAATGTCGAATCAGCTAATTCCTCACCATATTATCAATTTTCCGACTGGACACTCGATTATTTTGGTGGGAAATTTCATTTCAAAGTTGGGTAAGCGAGATCCGGACGTGTCCTGGGAATCGCATGGCCCCAAGAATTGAGTGTTGATTAAGAGCCGATCGATGTCATCAACTATCAACCGTACAGGAAATGAATATCGGCATAGTCAATTTTGCCCTCTCCAATAAATAAGTACAAAATAACTAAATATAACCTTCGAACTTTGAAATTATTTGAACAGGTGATGAGCATGATCAAGTCAATACAAGCTACGTTACTTGATAGCACAGCGGACCCGAATGTTAAACTCAAGCAAATAAACTTTTCAATCTGCCAATTATAATATCAACTCTTGAGCCTACGTTTAATTCCCAAGATACATCCCGGACCACATTTTCCCAACTTCTTTTTGAAATCAAAAATCAAAACAAAGAGATTAATTTCTTTTGAAAGTTCATAAAATGTTAAAGCTTTTAGCTGGTTTAACATGTTTTAAAACTTAATATGAAGGAGCTTCAGTTTGAAGAAGTTGATCCAAAATTACCATTTCGCAGTTTTCATAATTTTAGTGACGTTATGCTGTAAGGAAACTGGAAATTTTTAAAACAAAATTGGATTAATCTAAAAGAAAATATTGCATGGGAAAAGTACGATAGAGTCGAGAAAATTCAGATTTTATGCAAAGAAGCGTTCTTTGTAAACAAACGCTACAAAATCGTAATTTTGTGATAAAAACGATGAAGTTTTCTTCATTCTAAACCACTTTATTTGTACTTTCACTGAAATTTTTTTTTAACATGACCAGCCTGTACAATAATTTATTTGTATTCTGCGGATGAATTATACTTGTTACAAATAGAACTTAACGGTGCAAAATCCAGGGCACTAACAAAACGGCCAGTACTGCACCCAGAGGACTATGAGAAACCAAGCTACTCAACTTGTTATCCGGTTCAGGCGAGGAGGTCTCGGGGCCAACGTCGTTTGATGCGGCGTGATGGGTGCTCCGGATGAGGGTGGCAGTTGAAAGGGCTTGAGCAGTAGGGTTAGGACGGGTTGAAAGATTGTAGTGAAACTTGAGGAAGCGGAAACTGATCAATTCTTTAACGAAGTGAATGTAACATTCAATTTGTATAGTGTGGTTGGAGAATTCTTCGTGGACTTTTGATTGAAATGCTTGGATTCTTATGCTCAGAGGGCGTGTATTTAACCCACAGTCCAAATTGGCCGAACTATTGTTGAATAGAGTTGGCTTGTTCTCTGCAGTCATGTTTTTCCAAATCGTTTATTTAGTCCTTGTTGCTTGAGTGCTGTGTGAAATGTCAGATCAGTCTACCATCTAACTATAGCCTTAAATATTTTATAGAAATGATGAAGGGTGGTATGAGTGCGGTGTTCAATTCTTTTAAAAAGATAGTTCATACTCACAATAAGTTGTTTCTACGATACGGATTTCGACCTTCTTAGCTCATCATGAGGTTGAAGAAGTTCTACAACCACGACTATGAGATCCTGTCAAGAGACGTGGTTGTAGAACTCCTTCAACCTGATGATGAGCTAATAAACTCTAAATTCGGATCATTGAAAACAACTTACTGTGAATAGGAACAATCTTTTGAAAATTATCAAATATTTTATTAGTGTAGATATCGGTAGTTCTTTACTGTTAACGTATAGTCGTGGGCAAGGCTGTTTGTTTAGCGTAAACGATATTTCGGTGCTTTTTTTCCTTGTTCACTTCAGAATAATTCTTCAATGAGCTCTCCTGGATGTTGGAGGCGGAATTGGATTTGTAGATAATGTTGCAGGATCGTCCGCGTAGGTTGTAACAATGCTGTTGGGGTGTGTATCGGTCAGTAGTATAAATTGGACATAGGAGGGGACCAAGAGCGCTCCCTTGTGAAACACCAGCCTGGATCTGTCTTCAGACAACTCGTTGCCACATATTACTCTGAGAACGCCAAAAAGGATAAAGTTTTAAAGTTTTCTTTTGGTTACAGTAGATAAGATTGTACTTGATCAAGAATTTCTTCAATTTAGCACGAAAACGCACCTATTATCGGGAATATACGTCAATGCCTAAACGAGCCTATAGTTTAAACACAACTAGCCAGAAACGAATGTCAAACATCCTCTGCGATATCAGGCAGACCTAGTTGATAAGATATGAAGACGGACGAGCAATCAAAATGATTTTCGACTAATAACAGGCCAAAACAGCGGGATGACGATGAAACCGTAGTTCTATAATCTCCCAGAACGAAAAATCTCACAGAGGATTAACGAATGGGAAAGAGAATAGTGATGCGAATGTTGAAATTTGTCGAATTTTGTCATAACGATCCACGTCAGCACGTTCTAAAGACGAGGTTTTGAGTTTTAGAATATATACATAAACGCGTTGTAGTCTGAGTCGCGTGCCCTCGCAGTTCCCACATTAAAGCTCTAACTGGCTCTAGAACAATCCCCTAGAGTGAGAGGTTCCAGGAAACCGTGACTCACCCCGTGTTCACCGCACCGAAACGTGTGGACCTTTTGAGCGCAGAACGGTCCCAATCGTAACAATAGAAATAACTGAATTTCGCCCGGGGTTTCAGTCCGATCGGACGCGTTTTGGAGGTGGCGTCACAATTTTGACACGCCCTTGGTCAAAAGTCCAAAAAACTATTCGTACAAGTCCTTTTTTGAACTATGTTCAGAAAATTCAACCTATGGTATTTTTATATAGGGGCTTGTAAACAAACATAATTTCTGATTTTGCAATCAAAGAATAATTTAACATAAAAAAAAGTAATCCCAAATTACAACGTAATAATCTAGCAAGTCTACCAGTTTGGAACATAGTCCTTTAACGTACACCTCTAAAAAAGGACACCTTCCTTGAACGGACAAATTTTAATTCTCCGTCGTCTTCCCATTAGAATCTTCTATAAAACAGAAATTCCCAATAATGTACGCGGAAAAGATTTTCACTGTGCTCTTGCTCTCAAGTTCTCCCAAAAGCGGACAGTAACCTCTTGATAATGAAGGTTTTTTTCTTTGAAACGCCTTTTTCCCTATGGGCTTTGCCCTCTGTGCGTCTTGAATTGGTACATTTTGACTATGCCACATGCAAAAATGTCCATCTACTTCTTCTGTTTGACTTCGAATATCGTCTCGACTGATCAAATGGGCCTACCAGCGTCCGTTTGCCACTTACGTGCAAATGAATACGTATTAATCTGGTGAATGAATAAGGAAAACTAACTGCGAGATTTTCTCTCGGAAAGACCCCCATTTCAAATAGTAACGCTGACGTATTGGACTTAACAAAGACCAGTTGAACAAAATTTTGAAGAAATTTTTTTTTTCAGATTTAAAACAAATTTAAAAAAATGTCATATCTTTGTAATCGTATAAATTTGAAGTTAATTATTAATTAAGGTTTTGGTTGAGATAAAAAAAAGTTAGTGTCTCAAGCGGGATTCGAACACACGACCTTCGCCTAAAACGCCACTGCTCTACCACTTGAGCTATCGTGACCTCGAACCACTCGGACAAAAAGTATCGTAGTTTTTATTATATTAATATTTTATGACTTGCTTAGAAAGCGATTATCAACGAGCTCATTATTTTGAAGGCAAGTAGCCAAAAATGATTTAATTAAGGTAAAACACTATAGTAAATTTTCCATGTTGGAAATGTAATACTGCCAAATATCACAGCGATTTTATTGTTAAGATTTTTACATTTACCAAATAAAAAAGTGTTTTTGGAAAGACTGTTGACAGAAATTGTAACTTACCATAGAGTAATAACGTATTAAAACTGTCCAAAAATTGAGACCAAGGAGAAGTTAAAAAAAATCAGTTTTATTGAATATTAACATTATCAGTTCAATTAATTAATCTTTATAGAGGGTATAGGTTGACATAAAAAGACAGTGCCACGAGAGATATTCGAACCCACCATAACCAGAGGCATATTTAGCCGAAGGTCGTGGGTTCGAACCCCACTCGTGGCACTGGTTTTTTTTTATTTCAATCTCTACTTCACATAAAAAATTATTTAATTGAAAGAAGTTATTTGGTCAATCGGACCACGAAAAACAATGGATTATTTATTACAATATAATTGTAAGCTTCACAAATACAACTGTTATCTTCTGTCAAATATTTGTACGTTGTGTCCATTCTGGAGAGCAATGTAGTGAGGGTTTCAAAAAATTTCGAAACAGGTTTTATAATAGACAAACATTTTTTCTGGTACTCTGTAGGACGACCGATAGGATCAAGCACTTCGAATTTGTTTTATTTGTTGTATATAAACAGAAGAGTTAAAATATAACAATAGTAAAAGAAAAAACATTAGCGGAAAATAATTTATAGAAATAATTGAAAAAAAGAAATTGAAATATTAAAATTCACAGCAGATCGAGAGTAACCTCCATCCATTAACATTTTCGCATTTAATTGACCAAGTTACTTCTTTTAATCAATTAATTATTCTGTCTAAAGTCTCGGTTGAGGTAAAAAAGTCAGTGTCACGAGCGGGATTCGAACCCACGAACTTCGGCTAAATACGCAGTTAGCTATCGTCATTTCGATCCTCTCGTACACCAACTCTCCTTCTCAACCTAGACCCGTGCGAATTTTCCCTCTTTTTTTTTCTCTTCTCTCTTAAGAAGTATGACTTCACGAAACCGTCCCTCGTGGCAGAATCCAATCCGATTTCACGACTTTCGAAAATGGCAAAATAGGGAAAATTCGCACGGTTGTACGTCCAGAAACCACGTGGAACTTCTTAAGAGGGAAATCACAATGGATTATGAACTATCATTGGGATGCTATTAATTTAATTAGAGCTATCCTGGAACAACAATGCAGGGAAACAAAGTGATTTGACTGTGAAGCAGCAATTAGTGTAGGCTCATAGGCTTTCATACTGAATTTTAAGATCTGTCTAATCCAATTTCTTTACCCAATAAACTGACAAATGTCCACAAACGCGTTTTGGAAACAAATCACACTCGGCCACGTTTTGCAAAGAGAAAGATTAAACATCTATTGCTAAAATCACTATTTTCTGTAAATGAAAATTTCACTTGCCTTGTGAAAAGCGGAGCGTTTCTCTTAATCTCCGATAAAGCGTTTAGTCGATCGTTTGTCGTCGGATTACCTGAGCTATCTTTGACGTCAAAAGAAAAATCTCTTTGGAAAAGTAAGAGGGTAAGAACACTTCCAACCCCTCTTTCAAGGTTTCAAGGCAAACGGAATGATTGATCGTATAAAAATAAGATTCTCCTACGAATAAATATTTTCTATGCGACATTGTCTGGAAATCATACGTAAACCTTCTGCTTCTTGTCGATGTAAATGCTTCCGTTAAATTAGAAAATGTTTTTCGCCTTTGAAAGGCTGGATAGAACAGACTTTTGATGCGTAACACATTAATGCACTGGCCGTTGAATTCATAATAAGTATTCCAATTAAGGGTCCAGTGAATTCCGTCTGAGCTTTTATGATTTCAGATATAAGCAAGCCGTTTACTGAATAATTTCCGTTTTTAATAAAACGATGAATGTTACCTGTGTCGATGTTTTACCCGTTCTTTCTCTTTTAACGTTTTTAATGTTCATAATACGTCTGACAATCTTTCTACGGTTTCTGGACTAACATTCTGACTTAAATAAAATTGCACTTTACAACGTAATTAAGCCTAAATGGACTATGGTTCAGCCACACGTACCAACATCCGCTCCATCTAAACTGCCCAATCCTTAATCTTTCGAAAAAAACCTTGATTCTCCATTTTACACTTCGAACGAAAGTACACATCTGGCTTAAATATTTCATCCGACCAAGATGAAATCCGAAGGTGAAAACTTCGCAAAACCTTAATCACCACATCGAAAAACTCGCTTGCCGATGAATTCCCTCGAACGCTCCACGTCGATTTAAACAGACACCATTTTAATATCGTTGGAGTACTGTAAACAATTTAGGGAAATACGCATTGTACTTTCAAGCTGAAATATGCACGAGCTTGTGCATGCTTGTGCCCTAGAAAATCATAAAAGAGGATACACTGGCAAAAAAAAATACTCATAAGAACGAATAGTCAAGCATCTATTAAAGCACTTTTAAAAAATTACAAAAAACTAGACAGTGAATGCATACAAAATTTCCAAAATCTGGGGAAACGCAACACCCTGATGTATTTAGATACTATATGAAAAAGCAGAAATCCAGAGGAGGATATTCAAGACCATACATAATTCCTGTATCTATTCTTGGGATGACAAAAACAATATAGAATGTTCCATTACAAAATTGATAAAAAAAATCTGGATAAACACTAGGAGCTATAGACACAGTTTTTTCCTTCCAACTGTTCCATTTATTTAAGCACTAAATGCTACTAAGTTCATTAGTTTCATGTTCTGTTCGACCAAGTAATATATTACAATTAATTAAGGTAGGTTTTTAGTTGAGATAAAAAAGTCAATGGTACGAGCGGGATTCGAACCCACGATCTTCGGGTATATACGCCGGTGTTCTACCACCTGAGCTGTCTTGACCTCGATCCACTCGGACACCAACTCCCCATCTCCACCACACCTTTTGAATTTTCCCTCCTTTCTGTAATTTTTCACGATAGCCCAAGTGGTAGAGCAGCGGCATATCTAGCCGAAGATCGTAGGTTCGAATCCCGCTCGTGCCATTGACTTTTTTATCTCAACAAAACCTTAATTAATCATATTAAACGTTTCGTTTACTTTATTTAAAATTTAAAATTTAGAAATTAGAGAATTTCATTTTAATTTTTTATTTGCATTGTAATTTAGGAATTTAACAAATTTATATACATATGCCCTCGATATCGGTCGAATCTTTTTTAAAGGACATGTTGATCCTGTTGTGAGGGTGAATTTGATTAGCTCGTATCTTTCCTTCTCGTGTCGTCGGCAATGGAATATAACGTGGTTCTTAAGCTTCTTCACAAAGGCATATCTCACTAAGAGATAGTCCAAACCTATGAAGGTAGGCTCAGTGCTTTCCATTCCATTTAGTGCTTGAGGTGATCATACATCCAATTGAAAGGTAGTTAGCCTGATGTCTGTTAGTAATGTGGGCGAGGTATGCTTTTGTTGCATTACCATTCTCCGGTTTGTTCTAAATTTCTTCCCATTGGGTGTACCTCACTTGCCTAGAGAGAGCCCTGGATTAACAAATCGTAAGTGTGCTGAAGACAGCTTTTTCGCCAACATATCCACTACCTCATCTCCTTCATTTCCTCGATGAGCTATAACCCATTTGAGTGAAACTTCCCAGCCAGCTGTATTTATATCCAGAAGTGTCTTTCGGATATTTTCAGCTAAAATAGTTGTTTTTCTCACCTCATTATTTGAACTTCACCATCTGTATAGACGATTAAACTGCAGCTTTTAGATTGCTGTTGTAAATTTTTTCCCCATTCTGCTACCTTCTGCATCGCCATTAACAATGGTTCTTCGTTTTTGGAACAAGCCGAAATTTCCCTTTATGTACAACTTTGTCTTCTCTATTATATACCACGTAAGAGCAACCAACATGTCCTTAAATTTTGCTTCCGCCCGTGAATGTTTTACAAGGCATATGTTGGCCTTCCGCACGTTCCTTTGGCTATGGATATATCCATTCCTTCTTCGGAACAAGCATTTTATATCGATGTTGGCCTCCATATTTAGACAAGAGCCATCTCTCATTTTTCGCCTTTAAATACACTGGAGTCATATTGTTAGCGAGGGCTAAACCCAGAGGAGTGATAGGGCTATTCACTGTCCTAAAAATTTTACAAAAATGGGCGTATTTAACGATGTTCCCATCTGTAGATTATGCAGATAAGGAGATGAAACAGCACCAATAACATCTTCTAATGCGAAGCAACCGCTTAATGGAAACAACACCTAGTCTTCTTTGGAGAAAGATCGCGTAGATTGCACCGAACTACCGAACTTATATTCAGACTGATTTCAGTCATCAATAGTAAATAGCGAAACGATTCTCCCATTTTCTCCACATTTCGCTAGATTTGTAATTCAAAAGAACACCGAATTAACAAGACAATGGGATTAGGAAAGACCCCACGAAGCATTAACATATCGTACAACCTTTTATTCAATGAATGCCCCCCCCCGTATCAAAACATATGAAAAAACCGTCCGTTGTTTAATATTATTCACCCCTCGGCTGGGCAAAAAATCTAAATTTCCATGAAACTTAATACTCCAAGAAGATTATTATAAGCGTGGAGATAATTTTATGCAGTTGCTTTTAATTATACGGACGGTGAGCTTTTCTAACGTTATGGATAATTAATCTTTTTATTTAAGGTTTTGGTTAAAATGAAAAAGCTAGTGCCACGGGCGGGATTCGAACTCACGACCTCCGGCTAAATACGTCGCTGCTCTACCACTTGAGCTATCATGTCCCTAGCTTCCCGCTCGTGACAGTAGCTTTTACTGTGTATAATGATCAGTGTTCGCCTTGCTCGGATAGCTAGAAAAAATAAATAAAATAAACATTGCTGTTCGGTAATCATCGAGGTTTTGATTTGGTTTGTTTATCTTATAATTTTTCTTGTATTAGTTGTATATATTCTAATATATTCACAGGAGGCTATAAAAAAGTAAAATACATTAAAAAATTATATATTTGAAACAAAAACAAATAAGTACCTGAAGATGATCTCAATAATAATCGAAACGTTGGCGCGATAAAAAAATGTTTTTCTGAAACCTACATAACATCAGACCTCATCTCACGATTTGAGAATCTGAAGATGTTCTCAATAAAGACCGAACGTTACCACGATAAAGAAAATTTTTCTGAAACTTACTGCATTTTACGATTTCCGAATAATTATCGATTAACGATTACTAATCACCACACATTGCTATAATTTTGCGAATATTCATAATTCATATATTCATAAAATCAATAATCAAATATTCATAAAAATAAAACTTTAAACTTATGCACTTAAAAAAAAAAACGACGCACAATTAAAATGTGTAACAAAGAATAGAAAAAAATGAAAACCTTCCTTTCCGTACTCCCTAGACCCTAATCCTGCTGCCGGCTTCTTCCTTCGATTAATTTTAATGATGGATCGACTATCAATGAAAACTGGGATACATTTATCATACATTTCTTTTCATGCGATATAAATTGGAAGGGACCATAAATTTTAATTGTATTTAATATTATAAAACCTTACAATTTTTAAAATTTATAATGATTATGTATACATATATTTTATATATAACATATACACACTATCTACATTGCCGATGGTTTGGGCTGAAATATTGATGTTATACAAACATCAGGTGGTTGGTCATGGATGGCCGATTTTTTTAAACATCGATGTTTCATGACCATCGTGTCCTCGATGCACATTCATAATTGTGTCGCTTCAAAGTGAACAAATATTGCTGTACCCGCACAAATCACGCGTGCCTGGTGGTACTTTTAAAGTAACAACGACAATCTCGAAATAGAAACGAAAACAGAGCTGTGGAGACTTGAATGCTTAGGAAAGCACGCTCACTAGTTTTAAACACACCAATTTCCTCCGATTGACCACTTTGCTCCATTTCTGTAAATCTATTTCGCCCGTCTTTTCCTCCCGGACGTCTCAATACGCCCCCTGGCGTCAGACCTCCCGGGTATTAACTCCGGACGAAAAAACAGTAGGAGATCACGAAAGGTGGAAGGTCGGCCCGTTAGGTGAAAAGGACCTCCTGCTACCGTCTTTCGTGAGTTAGGTAAGAGTGCGCGCCTACGAGTCGATTTGTGGCTGTCGAAGGCTTACAAGTCTAGTACAAAGCCCTCCGAACGCTCGTGCCAAATCTCCTGCTGCGACTCTTTGAACGGACACTATTTCGAAACTTGCATCCGTTTAATTGACAGCATTCCATGTAAAACGTTGTAAAAGGCGAAACAGATGTCCGCTGAAATCCATTCAACTCGGTTGGCGAGTGATTTCTGGAAAAGGTCGCTGAGCGTCGTACGTCGTCGACCTTGGTCGAAAGAGATCTCGGGAGTGTGCCCTCGACCGTTCAGGTGGAGCTTAAACAATGCGAGCAACTTGAAAATCCACAAAAACCCTTTGTAAACTCGAAGCCCTTTCTTTATTAAAGCCCAAACTGGATTCCTGCCACTCCGTCGAACTCTCTCTATAAAGAGACGGCCCCGGCCCGCCTCGGTTCCGAAATTAAGTCCGACCAGGTCCGAGATTCAGCCATTAAAGATTAAAACGTTTTGGCACGTATTTTCTCTTGATCTAAATAATTCTAATTAGCTAATTCTAATAACGGCTTTAACAATAAAATTTCAATTCTTCGTTCGCGCACACCTTTTAGTTAATTTAATTGTAGTAATTTGCGGACAACAAATACAAGACGTTGACCGTTATTTTCAGTATGTACGGTACGGTCAAATTAGCGAACACTTCATAAGAAAGAGACAAGAATCAGATAGGTAGATTGGTCAGATTATATAATTCGAAGGTAGAGAAATTTATTAGAGCATCCAGCTTATTTAAGATTTCTAAACGAAAATATGGATCTAATCAAATCTATGGATTAACCAGTAAGGTAAAAATATTTATTAAATTCACTAGTTTTCGTAGTCCGCTTGACCAAAATAAAAACGTCAGTGTCACAAGCGGGAAAAATGAACTTAAAAAATGGAAAAAAGGAGGGAAAATGCAAAAGGTGGGGTTGCGATGTTGGGTTAGTGTCCGAGTGATCGAGGTCGCGGTAGATCAAGTGATAGAGCCGAAGATCGTGAGTTCGAATCCGGCTCGTGACATGACTTTTTATTTCAACTAAAACCCCTAATTAATTGACAAAATACTTATGCTGTTTTTAATATTTATGCAAAAAAGAACTTTTAATATGTGGAGGTATATTTTTGTATATTTTTATGGATATCTACATTGGGCTTTTAATCATAGATAGTTGTACGTTGTTGGGGGCCAGGGTTGTAAATATTCTGGTGAAGGGAGAATGATGAATTAAGCTAATTCATTCCCTCTGGTAAGTTGCGGATAGTTCACCCTCTATTTTTCTTGATTCTCTCTCTCTCTCGCTCTCACCCCATCGCCATTATACACGTATTAAAGTACTAAGCACGTGCCTCCTTCGTTTACAATCTCTCCCGTCGGATCTCCATCAACCCCCTGAGAACAATCTCCCGTTACTTAATTGCCGGCCTTTTCGGGGGTATTTTTTGCTCCGTCGAAAGGGGATGTTGCCATTAGAGCCTACGTGCACCCCTTCCGCACTATTATTCCGTCCATTTTTTTTTGTGGCCCTTCCCGACCATCCCTTCACTAAGAGAAACGATTAAAACATTTATTAGCGTACGAAGGTTGTTTATTGTTTGCGTTCTACCGTCCCTACAGCGCGCATTATCATACCGTACCTTCTTCGTTTCCGCCGCTTTCTCACAATGAACTAATTCCGTCAGCAGGAAGTTCGTCGAATTTGTTTAAGTTGGAGGTGTTTAATCTGTATTCCTGACCAACTCAAATGGTCTGTATGTAGTTATAGAGATAAAACATTTAAACAGGGATGCTGTTTCTCGTTGCCTGTCGCATGTCACTCCTGAGACAAGACACTACTGAGCGAATGTCACTATCTTCAAATAAAGTGATGGTACAGCAATTCTTGTAGACAACATTGCTGAAGTACAACTCTATATGTATTTCTCGACGATAGGGTAACACTCGTGCTTGAGCAACAACATCGGTAAAATTAATGGTCTTCAGTCGCCAAGATCATCTCGATAACAAGTTCAATTTCCTAAAATTACTCGTGGCCTGATTTTCCGAGAACCTGGGATAGAACAGATGAATTGTCTCCTATAAATTCAGGTCTTTACTCTGCGACGATAAGAGGAATGGCCAAAACATTCGAGCAGAATGTGAAAACGTTTCAAATACATACAGACGAAAAATCCCAAACATTTAGGTCTTCCAGGGGGCAGACATTGAGCTTTAGCTGTTACAACTACAAGAAGACTACCTCGGTTACACTTTAAGAATTGATGGTTGTCGTGAAGCTTGGGAGGAAACTTTTGGGTGAGTGAGTTACGTATGATCATGGCCTGGCATCCGAAGATGAGCGAAAAGTCATCGTTCCCAGTCAAATTTCATGTTTGCTGATAGGCTTTATTTTAAGGGGAAAAATCAAAACTCATACCTATGGTTCGACGAGACCCGATAGGTTTTATTTTAAGCAAAAATTGAAAAAAAAAATGTATGCCTATTGTGTTTAACAAGACCTGAAATACGTTTTATTTTAAAGAAAAAAGAAAAAGTATACCTATCGTGTTTGCGAAGACCAGCGATAGCTTTTATTTTAAGGAAAAAATGAAAAATCGTATACCGGTGCTTGCCAAGACCTGAGATACGTTTTGTTTCAATTAAAAAATAAATCTATGGTGTTGGCAAGACCAGTGACAGGTTTTATTTTAAGGGAAAAAAGAAAAAAGTGTACCTATGGTGATAATCAAGACTGGTTTTATTTTAAGGAAAAAATTTAAAAATCGCATACGTATGGTGTTTGACAAGAGTAGGGATAGATTTTATGTTAAGGAAAAATTGAAAAATCGTATACGTATATGTTTGACAGTTGTTAAAAATAATTTGTAAATTTATTAATATTAGTCGATGACGGTTTATCGTATGCAAAACCGGCCCCTTCGCCGTGCATTGTCTGTTTTGACTGACAGGGTAGTTTTCTAGGACGTTGGTGACCTTGGACGGTCGAGGGTTGATCCATGGAAGGTCAGGTATTTGATGGAACACTGAATGTCCCCTCTTCCAAACCGGGCCCCACTACCAAAAAACTGGCCTTTTGGACACTGTCCCTCTGCGGCTTTAACGCTCCGTTTGAGGAGAATTAATTCTACAAAAGTGATCTTTATCCTCGGAGAGAGCCGGGACAACAGATTCACGGCTTACTCGAAAATACGCTCTTCCACAAAAAAAAAGTTACTCGCCATTTATATTTTCCAAGGCTTGGATTAAGAGGTTCGTGTTGACGGTCCCTCTCCCTACCTGGACCTTCAGTTCTCCCGTCTAATTATTTATGAGACCACGAGTGGACGACGCTCTTTCCCTGTACATTTTGCAAACGCAACTTTACCATTTCGCCGTTGTAAGTGTGAACACCGTACAAGGATATTTAAAACAGTGGTTCATGATATTTACAGTCGCACTTTTTTCAAATATTATTTATTGGCATCGCTTTGTCGTTCGGTCGTTGCAAAAAGGACAACGTATCCTTTTTTCCCCACAGAGCGAAGAGCTTTGCGTGCTAATAAAACTGTGCCGTACAAAATTACTTTAATTGGAAAATTGCAGATCGAAAGGTTTTTTTGTGTGACACTTGAGCGGCAAAAGGACATGTTCCAACTTTTTCCTTAAGATGTCGGCCTGTCCGGTGGAAAGGGAAAGTAAATCCATGTCGATCCCCGGATCTAGAATATTCGGGCAGGATTATTTGCTCCACCCTGCATCGTGCTGCCCTCGCGTGCCGACCACGGAACCCAGGCTTCACCACTTTACCTCTTCATCTCATACTTTTTTTTTAGCTTTATTTTATATATTAACTTTTTTTTACAAACTTTCCGAAAATCCATTTATACTAAAATAATCGTGGGGTACGATTATTTTAAATCAATTATGCAAGCACTGATGTGATACAAATATCCTTTCACCACTGCCTTTATTCTAACACTTTTTACAAGTGAAAATAACAAAATTGAAAGCTTTTTAATTATTTCATTTGTATATTATTTATTTAAATTGATTTCTGCACATACTCGCAAATAGTTTTTTTTTATTGTAGTGCCTTTCATTCGAGGCTCATAATGTTGGAACATTGTCCAGGAAAGGCGATGAACTAGCGATTGTAATCCAACTTTCGTATCGCCAGGAATTTATTTTTTAAAAATATATTTTTAAGGTTTTTACTTACAATTTGAAGAGAAGATTCAACTTTGTTTAAAATTAATCCATTTGTGTTTAGTGGTCTAATCAACCATATTAATTATTTCAATTATTATTTTTCTGTTTTTTTTTTATAAGGTGTAAGGGATAAGGCTGAGCCGAAGGTTGTGGGTTCGAATCCCGCTCGTGACACTAACTTTGTCATCTCAACCAAGACCTTACTTAAAGCGAATAATTTGTTTAAAACACTACACTCGTGGAGTGGGTTCATTCAATATATTTTCTTTTCGTTTATGTTTGTCAGATTTTTCCTTCATTTTACCACAAATCCAGAAAATTAAAATAATGTACAGAAAAAAAGCATAATTGCATTATTTAATATAGGAGCGTGCAGATATAAACTTTCCAACATCAGGATTTTTGTTGTTGAAAAAAAGGATAAGGTTATAAAATTAAAAAATAAACAGGCATTTTTTATAAATATTTTTAATTGGCCAAATATAATATCCATATAAAATATTTATATACAAAATATAACAAGGTCGGAACAATATTACCATTGGCTTAACCATAAATATGGCCCTTAAACTTTAAAGACATAGCATCAATTGACTGATAACATTACGAAAAAAATCATTAAAATTATCAACTAGATAGCAACTACAATATTCATAACTTGGTCGATTTGTACAAAAATACCTTAATAATAAAAAATAGCATCACCTGCGATTTATTATTGTCACGGCGTCTTTTTAGAGTATTAAGTATTTTTCTAAGGCCACATAGTAAACGTTATTGATCACAAATTGAATGAAGGCACGGATGCACCATTTTAAACTATAAGAGGTTGCGAGGTCGTCGTAAACGTTCAGGCATCTCTGGGAATGTCAGCATCCATTCGGCGTCGAGGAGGAGATTACGTTTTGATTATTTTTTCAAACGGGATTAATTCAGTCGTATCACAGAAACGATAACAATTAATTTTTAACAGATTTTGCTTTAGACCGGCCACCGGGATATCTGAACGTGTACGAAGCCCTCAAGACCCCTTCTTTTTGCCTAAAAACGATCACTTTGAGAATTAGAGCAAATTTCTATCACTTGAACTAAAATTTTAACCTAATAATTATTTACATTACAATTTAAAAAAAAATATATAGCAAATTTCCACTTTTGACTAGAAAATAAAAAAAGTCTTTTTCATTATTTGACCCTTGTAACTGGTACAAATTAGACCGGTTACATGTAGACAGTCGATTTCCGACTTTGCGAAAGTTAAGTTGGAAAACGAAAACTACATGTTCGAAAGGCGGCTTCCGCGGCAGCCGTTTCAGCTTCTGAACGCAGAACCGCAGACTATTTGGTAACAGAGTCTCCATAAATTAAGCAAATTAAATTTGCACTCCCTGCCTCCATTATTTCCGTTATGTACAAGTAAAAGTTAAAATTAGTAAAAGGGAATCTCTAAATAAATAACTAGACTGTTCTTTTTTGTCTTTGTCTTGATATGTACAGTTGAGAGGGTCTGACCACCTGTGGAAAAGAGGAAGGAAACGTTAAGACAGGAAACGTAAGGATGGAGAGCATGTGGTACACTCTCTTACAAAAACTAATCTATTTATAGAAAATGGATGAAAATGTACCTTGGGGAGATCTTGGGGCAAGCTGATTTCTTCTTCCGTTGTCAAAAGAAGATTCTGAAACAAAACAAAAACAAAGCGTTTATGAGTATTTGTGCGGGACTGTACGCAGTGGGTTATTGTTCTATTGACCTTCGTTATGAACCGCAATTAGATTGTAGAGCGTCTACATTGTCTCCCACGATCTCGACCGGAAGCTCTATCGATTTCCAAACCGTCGTTCCGCTCCTTGACCGCAACCCCCGGACGGAAAAAACAACCCCGCCAAACTAGGTAGACGGTTGGGAATCACGGGGGGGTTTCATTGTGCCCTTTCCCTTTCTTCGAGGGATTCCTTTAGAAATCTCTTCCCCCCGGCTAGAACGTCGTCCCCAGGTATACGCCGATTTATGAAACCTTTTTTCAACGCGTTATATGCCGAACGACGAGAGTCAAATTTTGGCGATCGCCTTTTAACGGATTATTTACATTTTAAATTCTTGATCTCGGATAAGCCAGACTAGGTAAGAGAAACAGGAAACGCAATATCGGCGGATGTAAATACACGGGCTCAGGTAAGATGTTTACAAGAGATAAAGAAGGAAAAAAGCCGAACGCTTTTCGTATAGCCAGTAAAATAGGCCGTTTTGAGTTTTCTTTTGCTAGTCCAACGGTGTAATTGAGGGTCGGGGGATCGAAGCGGAAACGACATGTGGGGCCCTCATTATGCAACGTTATCGTACCGAAAGTTAAAAAAAGAAAAAAGTTCCGTTTACCTTAGCTATTGCGATTGCTGCCACCACGAGATGACATCGAGGAGCTCCTCGTCCTCGGGGCTCATCGGGCTGTAGTTGTCGTGGTGGTAGGTGTTGCCGTTGTAGGACGGTTCGGATTGATAAGAGGAGGTGGAAGGAGGCGGCGAGTCAGAGGCGTCGGAACATACGGGCGACAGTTCCATCTTGCATTCTTTATAGTAGTTTTCCGAGCCGTTGCCGGACTCGTCGAGCAGATCCTGAAGAGACCTGATGTACTCGACTGCCAGGCGTAGCGTTTCGACCTTGCTCAGCTTTTTCGAGGCACCGCGTCCGGCGTTGGACGCTCCCAAAGCCGCCGCGACAGACAAGGGGATGTGGTTTCTCAAGGTGGCGAACCCGTTGTTGACCTGTCTGACGCGGTTCCTCTCCCTCGCGTTCCTCCTAGCCACGGAAGCCGGTTGCATCCCGGAATAAGCGAAGTTGATCCTCCTTTTGCACCTAACGTCGGACGTGTTGTCAACCAGCACCGTACTCCTGTCGACTGATTCGGACTTGACGTTCTCTACGATGACCGCTTCTCTTTTGACCCCCAAGTCGATAGCCAATGGTTTGCCGACCAACGAAGCCATATCACGTCAACGGACACTATGAGGAAATGTAGCTCCCGGAGCCGTGCACTCACACTACTGGAACACCTCGGAATGAGGCGCACGCCGCCTGCCGCCCCTATTTATACTTCCACCCCTACCATTCGGGGAGACGCGTGCCGGAGTCGTGCTCCCTATCCCCACCAAACTCCCGACCGGTTGCCTCCGTTCTTTTTTGGTTTTCGCTCTATGGAAAGTGTGCGGCATTGAGGACAGACCCCCGCCCCCTTCGACGGCCCTCTCTTGTTTACCATCCCTACCAGCTCTCGACCCTCTTCCCAGTTCTCTGGCCGCAGAGTCAGAGAGGCCTCTTCGCTTTCGTACTCTTCGTTCCGGGCTCCGGCCAGTCAGAGTCTCTTTACTCCTTTGCCTCGCTCGTCTCAACACGAAAGCTTTTTCTACATCTTACACCTTGCCACAGTTTCATATTTTACATTATTAAGCAAATTATGTAAAAACACGTTATATACTTAAAACTCGTACAAATCATACTCCTGTAAATAATAGCTTTTATCACTAAATATTTGTTTATCTTTGGGATGCAGTGAAGGTGTTTAGTAGATTAATTCCATTTTTAGTCCTTCGGTTGAATTTTGTCCTCTATCAACAAAAACTTCCATTTGAACTAATACCATATTTCTATATCAAAACTTCATTAGAATCAGTAACATTATCGCTTGAATAAGTAATTATCAAAAAAAAAAAAAAAATGCTTCGATCCAATATCGAGGGAGGTAGATGAATATAGAAAAAAAATCCAGCAGGTAAAAAGAAACTGGACATTTCTTCCCTTGTGTAAATGGTCACTGAAGATTTCAATATACTGGATGTCAGGAATCCCCCCAACCCCAGGTTTAGGCCGAGGGGTGTTCACACTTGCATTTTTTCCTCCAACTATTGTCCATTGACAAAAGAAAATCCTGCGGAGATAGGAACGTGCTGGACTAGAGGAAAAAAATGTCCGAGGATAATAAAAAAAAAGATTAAAAAAAAAACGCAGCTGCATATGCTGCAAACAATTATACCCTTAGAAAACGCAGAATTGATTGAATGTGAATGTGTTAACGTCGAGGATTAAACGGCAGAATATTTTTTGCCCACGAGGAGAATAAAAGTGGCCTAGAGAGGCGTTATCAAATAGCAAAGATTTACTTACGTTCTCGCTTCTTAAGGTGTCACACGTGTCCAGGAACGGATTCAAGTGGAGATTACCTAATCACGATTTCTTTGAATCGTTTATATTCGATCTTAAGAGTAGAACGAGAGTTTCTGTTCCGAATCAGCCTAATTTTAACCGTCTGCGGTATGCGCTATGTCCTATCCTGAATCTGTCGACTCCGGTGGCCCTCGATGTGAACTATGCTTTTTGTCTAAATCGAGACGGAAATATTTTTAGTAGGGTCGTAAACGTTGGAATTAAAGAAGCCAGTCTGCCGGAGAGGACGTCAGAATGCGTCCGAAATGTTTGGAATTCGGGTTTCACAACACAGGGGAAAGCACCTGACGAATCTGGATGATATTATATTTATCAAGTAATTATGTTATAATTATCTTAATTTAATTTCCAAAAAATTTTTACGACTGTTAATATATCATGGATCAAGACGAGCTTTGTTAATGTGCGCTTGTTCGATATTCACCCCAGGATAAAAGAAACATTTTATTTAACACAATAAGTTATCAATATAAGTTTTACACAGATTGAATTATCTGTATTTTGTACATATTGTTCTAAAAATGATTTTTCTGAGTCAGGGTCGACCATAACTTGTTATTGTTGAAACTTGAATCTGTTGGGATTTCAGGACGATTTTTATCTTGGATTTCCAGTTATTTAACTAGCCGCGAACAAATTGTTACACTAGACGGCTACTCTCATATAATAAAGTTTTCTTCTGGTGTTCCCAAGGAGCTTATCTTTCTCCACTCTTACTTAATATTTTGATCAATGACCTTACGCCTGTTCTAAAATACTCAACTCTTCTTCTCTTACTGATGACATTTTTCATGCCTATTATCTCTAAAGATGACGACTTACTACTTTCAAGCTGACTTGAATGCTCTTTATGAGTGGCTTTTAGAGGACCACTTGTTTCTTAATGTGGATAAATGCTATTCTATGAGCTTTTCTGGACTAATAACTAAAAAGGTATATCTTCATTTACTTTATTTATAATACTGTTCATTGTTCGTAGATCGTGGGATGCGTTTTGGTGTGACGTAGGTTTCAAAAAAACGTTCTCTTTATCGTGCCAACGTTTCGACCTTTGTTGAGATCATCTTCAGAGCCTGGGGTTTATAAACATTGTTTAAATTGTACAAATACATAATTTTTGATTAAAAAATGAATTTTCTATCATTGTATACATTCATTTTTTAATCTAAAATTTTTTAGCATTGTATAAATTCTTTTTAATTTAAAATTTACTAGCATTGTATAAATTCATTTTTTAATCTAAATTTTTCTAGCATTGTACAATTTTATTTTTTCAATTTAAAATGTTCTAGCATCGTATAAATTCATTTTTTAATCCAAAATTTTCTAGCATTGTGTACATTCATTTTTTAATATCAAATTTTCTAGCTAGAAAAAATTTTAGATTTAATTAAAGTATTCGTACTCATTCCTAGTGTTTGTTTTCCAAGAGTACAAATACTATGATTGAATGTAAAATTTTCGAGCATTGTATAAATTGATTTTTTTAAATTCTTAAAATTTCTTGCATTGTTTAAATTCATTTTTTCACATCCTATGTACATTTGTTTTTTAAACATTGTTTGTAAATCCCAGGCACTGATGATGATCTCAATAAAGGTCGAAACGTTGGCACGATAAAAAAAAAATGTTTTTCTAAAACCTACATAACACCAAACCGCACCTCACGATCTCCGAATAATCATTGACTAATTTAATCCATTTAATTTTATTATCCACATTGATCATATTAGATCCTCTAGTTTAAAAACGCTGCGTTTCTTATCCTGTTACTGTTGTGATCTCAATCCAAATTCCTTGATCATTTTTTAAATATTGCTTGTAAAATCAAATATACTTGTTCATTGGAATAATTTCGTTAAATTTTCGTTCAGTTTTGTTTTTTACAAGTGAACTGATTTACTTTGTTCACCACAACAAGGTTAATTTTTGTGTCAAAATGTGCAAAACTCTTACTCTAACCTATGTATTATTTAAGGGGACATTCTTGTTAAAATTAGTTTTTCTTCTTGTTTTCTTCTTATTAAATTATTTAAAAAACCTATAACGAGCGAGTTGAATAGTTGTGATTTTATGTTATGCTACTGGCAAAATTATATCACAAACTTTTATCAAGCCAGTAATATAATATAATATAATAATAAAGCTAGCTATGTATATATAGCTCATTAATTCAGCTTATTTACAATGTTAGTTGAAATAATTTTAATTATAAAAATAATGAATAAAAAAGACCTAAAAAATTTAGAGAAGTGTTTGGAAGAAATGGTAGAAGAGACAGTGAAAATGGACGATGGTTCGGTTAAAATATGCTTCAAAAGGTCTGTAAAATTTACCGTCTTTTAAGGGGAAAAAAAATCGTCCTTGTTTTGCAATGATGTCGAGGTTGCTAACACGCCGTTATTTTTCGTCGCATGCTCGGTAGCCGGTCCATAAATACGATCCGAAGACTGGTTGAAGGGCATAACTCATCAGAAAATGGTTTAGCATCGATGGAAAGCGTATTATCCGTTGTAAAAGATAAATGTGCTCCGATGGCCTCGTTATTTATCCAATTCTGCATCAACCGGCCCGATTCGCGATTGGTACGTGAGTTACGGATCTTAAAGACCTTTCATTAAACTGACGAGCCGGTGGAATTAGCAGGATATTCGGCGGTAAGTAGGCCTGTCGGGAAAAGACAGGACCGGGTTTAAATTAAAAAAAAAAAAAAATTATATATATAAATTTTTCGTTTGTTAATCTTTAACCACAAACACGGTTGACAACGTGAATAGCATCTGTCCCATTGTGGTTCGTTGAAATCCTACAGGTACGGATATTTTGTGTCGTCGACAAAGAACGATCCTTCCGATATATGCCGGAAACAATTTATAAACTGTTTTGCAGGACGATTTCATTCTGAGAGAAAATTTATAGACTTGTGTGTGAAAAACGTCTTAAAATATGAATGGAGGATTTTGTTGTGTGTGACCCTGAAAAGGGTTGGAGGATCAAGCTTGTGACAGTCTTTATAAAAATTAAGTCAATAAAGATCTACTTAAAGGTTTACACTTTTCCTGGACTACAAAACGGGTAACTAGTTTTGTAAGATTTATTATCACCTTATTAAAACTAACTATTTAACATTATATTAACTGACTTTATTGCATCGAGGGGTTTGTGCATTTAAGCCAAAAATGTATATTAATATAAACAGATGATACACTTTTAAGTATTTGCTAATAGAGAAAATGATAAGATGACCTGATAGATTCAAATTCCGATTAAACGATGTTTCTAATTTAATTAACACTTTATTGCCTAATATTTTATTAGAAATAAACTTTGTTTAACGAATTTTGTTAAACGGTTAGCTGGAAATGACATGAGTTTAGATTGGCGCCAAATAAATCAGTTTTGCCAATACACGAGAAACACAGAGTAGGAACAACACTTCGCCAGCCTTAAAAAGAAGGGATTTCCTGCTAACCTCAAACTAATTTGCTAATGTTGGCGTGGCTCTCAACCTTGGGCAAGGAACGGTTAAATTGTAAACTGGATATGAAAAAATTCATGTTTGCAAAATATAACAATCGGTAATAATTGCAGTAATCGGAGATTTAAAAAAAAATCAGTGTTGCCAATACACAACATGAAATAAAGAAAAAAACACAGCATCCTCATTAAAGTCGTGGGATTTGCTTAGGTTAAACAAATTTGCAACATTGGGGGGCGGGGGCAACGTTGGGCAAGAAAGGGTTAAAACAAATCAGTTAACAAAGTGGTATCCTCTGTAATGCAGAAATGGGTCTAGAGTAACATAAATTTGGCCATAGAATATATATATATATATATATACCTCACGCTTGCAACGTTTTACCTATTACAAATATAATAAAAATCTGTTATTATTCAGTTGTAAGATTTTTGCTCAAGTCTTCAGGGAGTTCGGTTGTCAACAATCATTCTAGTTTATCATTTTATCGTTTGAACATCTTCAGACTCGGTCTGTGTTGTTTAGTCAATCGTGTCCTCTATTTCTCCATTTCAATTACGAAATAGCAGAAATAATTATACCGTTAAATCGTTTTATTATTTAATTTTATTCTTTTGTAGTAAAAAGTAGAGTAATTGTTGTGCAGGGAGGCTTAACGTCCAACTATCCGTTGGGTGTCGTGGCCGAGGGGTCAAACAATTTGACAATAAATTTTTATCTTGACCCACTCTATTACACAGACGGAGAGGACCAAAATAATTTAATAACAAAAGAATAATTAAAAATAAATAATTTTCCAAATCCGCTCGGGTGGCAAAATAACAATTTTGACCACGGTGCCACGATTTTATTACTTTATATTAAATTTCCAACCGGGTCACCATATCAGTCTCTGGCGTTCAAAAGGTAAAATCTGCATGAACTGGCTGATAGGAGGCGAACAAGCTACATGTTATGATTTTTATTATAATACATTATTTGCCAATCTTTTGTAAAGCTTTTTGAGCAATTTTGGCTATTTTTTTATAAGATATACCGATAAAAACTGTTATTAATATGTGAATATAATTATTCCGTAATCGTGAGATGCGGTCTGGTGTGATCTAGGTATCAGAAAAACATTTTCTTTATCATGCCAACGTTTCGATCTTTTATTGAGATCATCTTCAGTGCATGGGATTTACAAACATTGTTTCCATTTAGAAAACACATATAGAATGTGGAAAAATGAATTTATACAATGCAAAATAAATTTTATATTCAATCAAAGTATTTCTATTCACTTCTGTGTAATTGTGCTATTCTTGCGTGTCGTGTTAAGAGTGCCAGTGAGATTTTGCTGTTCAATGTTTATACATGTTGGAGTTTGAAGGGGTGGGGAAGGAAGTGGGTATAGATCTACAGATCCCAGGCCCTGAAAATGATCTCAATAAAAGATCGAAACGTTGGCACGATAAAGAAAATGTTTTTCTGATACCTACATCACACCAAGACGCATCTCACGATATCTGAATAATTATCTGTTACGGTCACTAACCTCTTCACATTGCATAAGTTTTGTATAAGTTATAGTGAAAATAACTTTTAAATAAAATATTTTCCAACGCGCGCTCATATATATCACGTGAACGTATTGATATTTCCCACTTGCCTATAGAAAATTAAAACCCTTAAATTTTGTTTAGTTGTCAAAATTATTACTGTTTTATAGCGTTATCAAAATTTCCTTAAATTCGCTGTAGTAATAAAGTTAAATTTATTGTTAAAGTTTAAAAAAAAGTTATTTTTGGTAAGCGTTTCGTTTAAAAAAGTGGTAGTTAAATTAGTAATACTAACCCGAGCGAAGCAGATGCCCAACTCGTCCAACGAGTCCATTCATGACCGCTTCAAGAGCAGGTGCCGTCGCACTGTTGACCAGACAGTCAAAATCTTTTTAAAAAAGTTATAAAAATGGCTATCACCCGTTATGCATATCTAATATTGACTTATTGAAACATTTTTGAACAGATTAAACCTAATGGCCTATGTCGTTTGCGGATCTTCTCATTTATAAATGTGTTAGAAGTTTGTTGCGACGTCCCGTCACCATCCATCATTATGATCTATGGAAGGATTGCACAAATTTCAAAAGGTTCCTTGTGACTAGGCTTTACAATTTTCTCAGACGGTTTTCATTGTGGACCTTGAAGTTGTAACGAATTCGACGGTTTGTAGTACTCCATAAATGTAGGTGTAAAACGATATTTACCGATGTTCAGATTCAATTTGACCGCAGAAACCCGACACATCCATATTTTCGTAAATGTATTTCTTCACAAATCTAAAGGTGTGTAGCGTCCCATTGTCAAACGGTGTTAAAATCGTGCATCCTGTAACCTGACGGCCGAGGGAAATGGCAAGCTCTGCCCCTCTTCCTTAACAACAGGAAGACCTCAGGAAATCCAATTCCTTTCATTTTCTCCCTGTCGTACTTTTAATCGGTACTGGCTACACGCACGCGAGGATCACGGAAGGACAAAATCGAAGGAAAAACTATTTCCGCTTCCTTAATCTTTCTAACAGTCGTAAGTGTGAACAAATCACAAATTGCCTGCACAAAAAGCCCAAGAAAAAGAAACGGAACGTTTTTAGTTACCTCTAGATACGCATACTACAACAGCTATTCTGATTTTATTTCTGTGGATAAAAACAATAATATTTTCTCTAAGATGAACGATGAAATTTTGCCCTATCAATCCATCAATCAAATGGCGTCTTTACCTACGCCTAACTGTATTATATTATAATTTTTATTACAATATATGACAGGAGTATTCACGATTTGTGTTAAGTCGTGTCGATCGGAAATATTGTGAATTTTGTGATTCGAAGTTAACATTTTAGCTCTTCGCAATAGTGCCACACGTGGCCACTGGTAAAACCCAAAATTTTAGTCAAAGGTAAAACAGTTCTTGAAAATTTATTATTAGGGGTATTAACGATGTTTGTAAGATGTTAATTCGAATAGAGAAATGCCCAGTAAGATCAACGCACCTTCTTTTCTTAGCATGTTAAACGTTAATTTTTTTGCAATGTTGCGCGTGGCGATTGGTAGAACCAAAAATAAAGCTATAACAGCTCTCGAAAGCTTGGAGGTTATTTGTTTTCGTTTTGTTTTTTATTAATTTGTACGATGGCAGCAGTAATAAAAAATAGCAAAATTAATCAAACTCTTTCATTCAAAATGCTATCTATGCACTTAAAAAGTACTAAAAAATGACACGCTTCAATTCGTTCCGACATACCTAACCTATCGTATAACAGCCTAAAACTTTATAGGATAGGATACTCTATCCTAACTCATTATGAATAAGAATGTAACGACAGGTCAGAAATTAACAAAAGAAATGTTTTGGTCTGATTTAATTAACACTTATTTATAAATAAAATTACGTTTAAACAAAAAACAGGTATTAAATTCATGGCTGCCATGTTGGTTACCTACGCCCTAACGGATAGCAATGAGACTACATTTTCGACCTAACCTCTAACATCGGCCCTGGCCTGATAGATCGAGCAATGTTAACTATCCGATTCTTACAAGTCTACGTCATAATTTTTTCTCGATCTAACAGGGTCTAACAGAGTTCACAGGGAACAGAAAGTTCGTGAAGACCCCTGGTGTCTTTCCACGGTTAAAGAGAACTGGATGAAAAGGAGTTTGTTTACAAAATGAGTAATCTTCATTTGTAGTCATTCTATCTCCACATCGTCGATACTGGAATATTGTAGTTTCTTGTATTTGAAATAGTGAGCTCAATTAAAAAAAAATTCATTTTTTTCAGTTTTATGCCCCCATTTACTGGCATCTAGCAGGATTGAATTCTGTTTAACAAATTTGATGATATATATCTTTATTCACTCAATATGTCAATCGTGCATCGTTCTTCTCGGGAAAATTGGGGAAATGTATGCCTTGCCTTGATATGACGGTTGAGGGTAGAACCACAATACAAAAATACTTTTTCCTAAAGTCGAACAAAAAAATAAAAGCTCGCTTCTCCTAACTCCATAATTTTTGTTCTTTTCCGAGATAAAAGGCGACGAAACGCTCTTACTCACAATCGCTTAAGGGACGAAGGGTATTCTCCAATTTCTGAGGGTATAATGGAAGCGAGCGCGGGTGTGAAGTTTTTTTTATCTTAATACCTTGGGGGAGGCGCCTGCCTTCTTATTAAAGCTACCGGCTTCTACTCGCACTCGGCGACGAACGAGAAACGAGATAACGGACGAAAAGTTTACTCTCCACGGCTTATTTACTTAATATTTCCGAAGGCTTGCCCTCTTCCGGCCACCTCGGGACGGGAGTGTGCCTCGCGTCAAATATCAAATCCTAATCCTAATCCTATTGTGGGCAATGGGAAAAAAAAAACGCAGAGACATGTCTGGCAAGGGTGGTGATTTATGACGTACACGGGGACCAGGGACCGAACACAGCTGTATTTACCTATTAGTTTGTTCACGATTTGCACGCACATAACTTTATGAAAATATTTATTAGCGTTTGCTATAAAAAAAAGTAGTGCTACTTTTAAATAAATGAATTTACATAAATTTAAGAAAATAAGAGTGAGGTTGTCCAGTAGTTCAATCATGCAGCTATGATTACTGTTTGAACTACTTTCAATTAGCTTAATCAATATGCACACTGTTTTGTAGTTTTGGAGATGACCATGTAATCATTTAAGTAATACGTTTTTCGCAAAAGACCCCTGCCGAGAGTAAATTTTCTTAAGACTCTAACCTTTTTATTGCTATTCGTTTACAATTTAAAACATTTAATTCAGTACTGTGTTTCAATTAAGTTTGCACTTTATATCCAGATCAACTGCTTGCTTTATTTGCGCAAAATTAACCCTAGTGCTATATATCTCATTTTCGACGTAGCAGTATCCGTAAACCCGGGATCAATAAATTTACTAATGACCATTTGTAGATCGTGAGATGGGGTCTGGTATGACGTACGTTTTAGAAAAACGTTTTCTTCATCGTGCCAACGTTTCGATCTTTATTGAAATCATCATCAGGGCTCAAAGTGTTTGTTTTCTGTGTAGATGTGTTATTAGATTGTATGCCGTATTGAGAGTGCTCCACATACGGAATGACACATCTACACAGAAAACAAACGCTATTAGCCCTGATGATGATATCAATAAAGATCGAAACGTTAGTACCACAAAGAAAATGTTTTTCAAGCCACACCGTACCTGGCTCACAATCTCCAAATGATCATAGACTAACGGTCACTAAAATATCACACAAATATATTAATTTATAATCATTATTCGTTCCCTTTATTGGATTTGGTAAATTGGTTGTACACGACTTTTGCTGTATAAACCGTGAGCTACGATTTAAGTATCGAAATAAATGTATTGATCTTTTTACACTTTAATCATCAATTTTATATTTGTGTCATACTTAAAGATTAGCGAAACAAAAGTACCGAAACCTTCTGGTAAGGATCTAGAATCTTATAGAAAAATACTTGATATATAAATTGTCATATAAAGTTTCCCTTAAAACCTATTTTACTACTCCATTTAATTTAAAATATTGGAAATTTCATTATTAATCAAGCATAGAAATTTAATAAGGAAATTTTTCTTTCGTTACTATAACCCCTGCGATTTCACTGCAGTCCTGAAGAAATAAAAATTTCATTTTCTGATATCGCTCTAGTTTTAGTTTTGTAAGATACATGACTTCAGGTTTTGGGAGTAATCTTTCTGTTGGGAAGACTCCTTCAAGAATAAACAAATATGGCTTTCCTGTTTTATAAATTTCGGGGTAATATTTTTATTTGCTCAGTTTTTCTTGTAGATCAGTTTTTACATGAGAATCGGTATCATGAAGATAAAGATACAACCATCAAATATATACCGTTCAACATCAATAATTTTCCATAGCTCTGCTATCAAAACGTCCTAGCTCGGTTGAAGTACTATTGTAGTATTTATTTATTTTAATTATCTTTTTTATTTTATTTATATCAAATCCATTATATTTAGAGGCCTATTGACCAAATTACTTCTTTCAATTAATTATTCTGTTTATATAAGGTTTTGGTTGAAATGAAAAAGTTAGTGTCACGAGGGGATTCGAACCCCAAGACCTTCGGTTTAAATCGCCGCTGTTCTACACTTGAGCTATCGTGAATTCCACCCTTTCAGACACCAACTTCCCATCTCAACCTAGAACCTTTAGAATTTTCCCTTCTTTTGCAGGCTTATGTGGTTAGAGCAGCGGCGTATTGTGCCTAAGGTTATGGGTTCGAATCCCGCTCGTGACACTAGCTTTTTCATTTCAACCAAAATCTTACATAAACAGATTAATTTATTTACATGGTTGTTTTTGTTTTTACCGTTTTTTAAATTTTTTTTTAACAACGTTTAGTCGGTTTCTTTTTTCTTCATTTTTCTCTTGTATTCTTTCTTTTCTTTATTTTTCAATATTTCCTTCATTACTTTAAATGCTTTCTTTACCTGGTGTTTTGATAATGATTTTTGTGTCAATCAAGCAAAATCCAAATGCATTAAATTCAATGTGTCTTCTAAGCTGAAGGATTATGATTTTCGGTCGTATCATATTGTCTTCCCGTGGTGGGTTGAGTATGTTATTCAATCTTTTTAAAAAAATCGTTCCTATCCACAGCAAGTTGTTTTCAACGATCCAGATTTCGAGCCTATAGGACACCATCAGGTTGAAGAAGTTCTACAACCTGATGATGAACTGCAGGCTCAAAATCCGGACTTGAAAAAACTTAATGTTAGTAGGAGCTATGTTTTTAAAAAGACAATTAGTAAAGTTTTCTTGACTTTGTTTGTTGTTAGATTAAACATATTTGTTAGATTAAAGACTTTATTGAATTTCGGAGAAAACACTACCTCATTCTTGAGCAACTTCTTTGCTAATAAAATCTTATAGATACTTGTCTTTAGATTTGGCGAACCTAATTGCCGTACTTATGTTGGCAGGCTTCTTTTTAGCGGGCTTCGATCTTTCAGGTAGACGGCGTAAGTTCTCACTCCTCTCTGAAGATTCTCTGAAGTTTTGGCCTACGAGTTTCTCGACGAAGTTTCTTTTGAAAGGGGTTCAAACTTTTTTTGTGGAGCACCATCGCACCGGTTACGCGAGTCATTACACACTTAGCCGTCTCGCCTCCCTCGGAAACTCAATTCCTGCAGACAGTGATTTTTTCTCAGTCTCTTTGTATACTTTTAAAAAGAAGATTTCTACTGCTTGAAGTTATTTATTGTTTCTATAGATGAACTTTTGACATTCTTCTGTATATTTTTTAATAATTTATCTTGTTTTTGTTATATTTTCTATTTTAGCGTATATTGTTGATTGTGTTTTGAAAATTTATGATTTGCAACTTGCAATATAAATAAATAAATTACAATATGCATTGTATTGCACTGCTTTCATTGAATTCCTAAATTTTCTTGTCCCGTGTTTTTTTAAGCCCAATTTTTTAATGTTTAGTGAGACATCAATTGAACTGGTTTCTTTCTTCTTTTTCTTCGTGTATTCGGATTATCCCAAGAGGCGGGGTTCCGTCCAAGTTGACACCTAGTTTTTATTAGTTCAGCGTAGGAATTTCAAGTGAGGGTCGCCATTTGAGGCTTATTGGTGTGTAATTTAGCAGATAAACAGGTAGCTGTTCGGTGGTTTACTCCCGTAAATTAGTACATGGGAGCATAACTGCTTTCAAAACCGGACTGGGCGGTGTTTCGCTCAACAATTCCAACATCTGACCAGTATATTCTATCTGCCTTTAGAGACCCAGCAGCCGGTTTAATTCTACTTCAAATGGAGTACATTATGTGTAAATGAGTTGAGATAAGTGGAGGAGCACTGGACCGGAATTTTTTTAGTGCGCACCCTTTTAACTCTTGTAATTTATGGTATTTTTTACTGTTCCGTCTTAAAGGATCTCTCATTTGATCTTGAGGATCTTAAATATTAACGTGATAATAGTTTAATTCGACAAGTTTATACGAGCACAAAGAGGTGATTTTATAAATTCTAATATTTAAAGGTGCTTGTTCTGTACTTAAAACTTAAAAAGTCACGTTGAATTCTCATGGAAAGATGAAATAAAAAGTAAAACTTTTTTAGTCTCCATCATGATGTATTATGTTAAGTTTAATAAGTTTGCATATACGCTGTATTATGTAGAAAATCTAACATTCAAATTTTCTCTAAACTCAGTGTCCTACATAGATTTATCTATATACTGACAGGTAAAAAAAAAAAAAATTCACGCAGTTCATTTTTTTTATTTTCTTGATAAAAAAAAATTCTCCTCTTAATTTGTATCATTGATTATAAGTATTTGTTTATTATTTGATATTTATTCAGATATCTTGAGATGCGGTCTGGTGTGATGTAGGTTTCAGAAAGACATTTTCTTTATCGTGCCAACGTTTCGACCTTTTATTGAGATAATCTTCAGGGATCAAAGTGTTTGACCTCAACACGACTGCAGAATGGCACAAGTATAAAGGAGACAAACACTTTGAGCCCTGAAGATGATCTTAATAAAAGATCGAAACGTTGGCACATGTGCCTTTCTGAAACCTACATTACTCCAGACCGCATCTCACGATATCTGAATAATTATCAATTAACGGTTACCAATCTCTACACATTTATTATTTGATTGAAATTGGAAATATTAATTAGAGGTAGACACACTTAATCCTTAATACAAAACACGGATAAAGGATTCTTCAATGTTTACTTTTTACGCAGTCTCATTTCAATTCTGAAGCAATAACCTGTTTCGTTTTCATCTTTGTTGTCTTAATATCACTTTTTTAACGTAAAAATGCCTATTTAGTGCTGATTATGTTGTGCGTGCTGTGGCACTTATGGACGTTCCATCAGGTATGCGCCTATCGCCTTCGGAGTTTCGTACGAAACACTGCGAGACGCCGTTAAAAGTTTTCGAGAAACAGTGTCCTCTCATAGAAGGCCTGGACGCCATAAAGTAACATAACCACAGGATGGGCGCTTTTTGACTTTGAGAACTTCGCGAAACCGGCACCTTACAATTGTTCAAGCGACTCGTCAGCTTCACGAAGGCTTCAAACTTCAGAACGCACTGCTCAAGAAGTTTAAATCAGATTGGACCGGTGGCCTTCGCCCGCATAAGAGGACCAGAATTGACCAGAACCCACAGAGTTGGTCAGGTCGCATTTGCTCGATAACACAACCATCTTTGGACGAATGGTCCGCTGTACCTTTTACAGATGTGCACGGATTTGCTCTACGGTCTCAGATGGGGGTGAAAAAGTGTGAAGAAGGCGAAATGAAAGGTACCAAGCTTGTAATTTTTCTCCAAGAGACAACTTTTTCAACGTAGCCGGTTTAGGAGGGAATTTCAATGGAGAGTCGCACACAGTCGGTTGTTGTTCGTGGAGGGTCTTTGACGGATTGCTATGTGGATAAAATTTTGGAACATCACGCGTTGCCTATCCTTGATGAAATCAGCGATAATCCTACTCTAATGCACGATAACGCCCTTCACATGTCGGTCGCATAATGCAAACATACTTTCGACAGTATAACATCAGGGTCTTAGCTTGGCCCAGGGATAACCTCAAAAGTCCAATAATAGCACGTACATCACTTTCTGATACACAACACCATCTTGAAAGGGTCTTCGTGAAGAATGGGCTAGCCTCCAGAAAAGAGATATTTGCAGATTGGTAGAAAGTATGCCGAGGCGTCTTCGAAGTGTAATTAATGCTAGAGGAGCAAATACGCGATGTTGACATGTTAATTAAAAATCTCACACAAAATTAAACAGATTTTATCTGTCGGTTTTTTAAAAAATATTTTCCTTAGCAATTTACACTGTTTACACACTTTTTACAGACAAAGACTTAATTATTAACCTTAAAAAAAACCGTGCAACTTTGATTAATACATAAAAATATATACGAATCAAGTTGGTGAAATTTTTTGTTTGTCAATGTATATGATTTTCTGTTCGGTTATTGTGATCTAATGAATTTTAAAACGAGACGAACAGGAAATGGGCGGATCTTTTTACATCGATTTAATTATACGGTGATATTGGTGACATATGAAAAATTATTCTTGTAAATTCCCTGCATTACATTACGACATATTTTTTAAAACAATTTTCTTGACTAATTAATGAAGTAATGACTTTAAAATAAGGACAGTGCAACTTTTTTTTAACGAAGGTAGCCTCTAAACAAATAAACTTTTGCAACGGGGCGCATAACAAGTAATAAAATATTAAATAATTCAGGTCTTGGGGCCGGGCTATTTTTGAAAGAGTAATTAAGACTGTTTAATACAGTAGAAAATATGTATCGCCGTTAAAAAGAGTGAAAAAGGGCATTATATGGGTCACGAAGGAGTAATTGCCCGTCGAGGTGAAAGGGTGAGAGTGAAGAGGATTCGGGGGTCTCAGAATACCGAACCTCTAATCCATTAATGGTATCTGGAAATGGAAAGTGTTTTCCGTAATGGAAAAAATACGTGAACGATTCCGGCTCTCCCACGCCGCCCAGGCTTAATGCTTATTAAACGGGTGAAAAATAACTCTCCTGTAACGAAAGGCGTCTGAGGAAATGGGGTAGTTATGCATTTTACAGGGGTAGGATTATTAACGGAAGGCTATTGTGTGCCATGGGATATAATTAAATTACAACATTTTCCTCTGTCTGCTTCGAAGGAGAACGAGCCCAGAAAAAGTGTAATAAGCAGTTTACACTTAACTTGCTGTTGTTTGTTTTTCATTCGTTACCAATATAATTACCAATATAATTTTAACTATTTTTGCACAAAATAGTTAGGCCTAGAGGATTGTTCTAAATATCTCTTTGTAAAAGCAAAAATGTACTTTTATTTTCTCCTAAATAAACTGCTCAAAAATGAATAGGGATATAGCCAATTTTGTATTTACTATCCTTAGCATTTTTTAATTTTATTATAAATTGCATTAAAATTTGTAAGCAATTCTTATATTTTTACTGAAGGAATTTTAAATTAAGGGATTTCGAATATGAATGGGTGGTTTGTGACCTGACCTTTAAAAATGTGGTATGCCTTTCCCAATACACTACATTTTTTTATTTCAGTTACTAGTTGTTCTTTAATTATGTTAGAATGAAGAAATAAAAACTTTTTTTTTTCTTGTTCATCAGTAATCAGATTGATACGAAAAATCGCGTCTTAATTGCCGAGGTATGGAATTAATGGAGGAAAATAAATGCAGAGTTAACATTAAATAACCACAATTGCCAGTTGTTGTTACTGAGATTTTTTCATATAATTATCTTCCATGTCCTCGTAAAGGCTGAATTGCAAAAAAATATATTTACTTGAGTAGTTAGCATAAGTGAGTTATCTGCTTTAAGAAATATCAAACTTTGAACATCTTTCTAAGTACTCAATTAATTATAAACAATTTATTCGAAATGAAAAATTTGTGTCACAGACGGGATTCGAACCCACGACTATCGGCTAAATGCGCCGTGCTCTACCACTTGTTTTCTTCTTAGTTGGAATAAACGGAGAGTAGAAATGGGAAGTTTGTGGCGTGGGCGATGGAAGTCACGAGCGCTAAAGTGATAGAGCAGCGGCATATTGAGCCGAAGTTCGTGGGTTCGAATCCCGCACGTGACCCTAGCTTTTTAATTTCAACCAAAGCCTTACAAAAAAAGAATAGTCCATGTGCTTAGTGATCTGATTGATCAGATCATGAAGGGTCTTGAATGAAAGTTGTGGGATCGAATTCCGCTCGTGACACTGACTTTTTCATTTCAACCGAAACCTCACATAAAAAGAATAATCCAATGTGTAATGGTATGCAATGTTATGTAATAAAAGGTTACGTAACTTTTTAAGTAAGGTTTTGGTTCAAAGCGGGATTCGAACCCGGGACCTTCGAGTAAATACGCCGGTGCTACTTGAAGTACCGTGAGTAAAATCGCTCATGCCACAAACTTCACATTTCTCCTCTCCATTTATTCCAACTAAGAAGAAACCAAGTGGTAGAGCAGCGGCGTATTTAGCTCAATGTGGGGTTCAAAACCCAACTGCGACATAAATTTTTCATTTCTTAAAAACTGATTTAATTAATTAATTATATAAATAAGCCATTTACGTTTTCGTAGTCAATTGACAAAATTACTTCTTTCAATCAATTAATTATTCTTTCTAAGGTCTTGGTTGAGAAAAAAAATTAGTTTGAACGACTTTCGGCTAAATAATTAAGACTAAGCTGATAAAAATAATTAAAAAGTTAGTATTAATGTTTTTAAGAACCCTCTTAAAATAATCGTGACGGTTTATGATGGAACGAAATCGTCTCTATAGATTCGATATGTGTTACAATTGTCGCAGTTAATTAGCCCAACCCATACGAAAATATTATTAATATATTCCTTCGGAAAATATCCCCGGATTTTTCTCCCACGGCGTTGGGACCCTTCGAATCATGGTAATCAGCCGTATCGGCTGTGTAATTTACAAGTTAAGAAGGCTACTGTGCAAGCTCATGTTATTCATGGTCTGGATGAAACCATCAAGCACCCTACGGAAAAAAATTCATGAGACATTCCTCTGTTACATTAGATCCTTCTCACGCTGACGACGAAACGTACGAGAAAAAAAGAAGAAGATGAAATTCCAATGGATCCCACCACTATGTAAAACTCCGAAGGCATCATCCCTTAGATTAGGCAGCGGGCGTCTGCCTACGTTATAATTTGCATATATTTAAAAATACTAATAAATTAACGGCCGAAGAAAAGATTCTAATGAAGATGCCACGCTTATGCTTCCTAACTGCTTATTTTGTACGAGATTGGTTTTAATGGTTATTATTGCACTTAAAAATAAAAGAAAAATTTCAATTTATTTTCTCGAATTTTTATTCGTGTAAACACTTGGGTTTGCTATTTTAAAATTATGATGGACTTGACTTCAGTAACACAGAGGATCGAAGATCGAACGGTCAAAAAGGTTATGATCATAATTTATCGTTTTT
Organism: Cimex hemipterus; assembly: GCA_039619505.1. Taxonomy (NCBI): domain Eukaryota; kingdom Metazoa; phylum Arthropoda; class Insecta; order Hemiptera; family Cimicidae; genus Cimex; species Cimex hemipterus. Next base: position 9,900,977 of record CM077104.1, read on the forward strand.
GAATTTTGGCTATTTGCGTAACAAAATTTGCGTTAACAAAAGTTTATTACAAAATTTATGCCTATTACAAGCAGGCCACAATTTCAGACGAACTACATGTTTTATACAAATAGTTTTATTATCTATAAAAAATATCGATAATGAAAAGATGTAATTTGGTCACAATCAAACCACTACACACATTGGATTATTCTTTTTATGTGAGGCTTTGGTTGAAATGAAAAAGTCAGTGTCACGAGCGGAATTCGATCCCAAGACGTTCATTTCAACCAAGACCTTACATAATTTGGGCAATCAGATCACTAAGCAAATGGATTATTCTTTTTATGTAAGGTTTTGGTTGAAATTAAAAAGCTAGTGTCACGTGCGGGATTCGAACCCACGAGCTTCGGCTCAATATGCCGCTGCTCCAACACTTCAGCGCTCGTTACTTCCATCGCCCACGCCACTAACTTCCCATTTCGACTCTCCGTTTATTCCAACTAAGAAGAAAACAAGTGGTGGAGCACGGCGCATTTAGCCGAAAGTCCGGAGTTCGGATCCCGTCTATGACACAAATTTTTCATTTCGAATATATTGTTTATAATTAATTGAGTGCTTAGAAAGATGTTCAAAGTTTGATATTTCTTAAAGTAGATAACTCACTTATGCTAACTACTCGGGTAAATGTTGTATTTTTTGCCATTCAGCCTTTACGAGGACATGGAAGATAATTATATGAAAAAATCTCAGTAACAACAACTGGCAATTATGGTTATTTAATGTTAACTGTTCATTTATTTTCCTCCATTAATTCTATACCTCGGCAATTAAGACGCGATTTTTCGTATCAATCTGATTACTGATGAACAAGAAAAAAAAATTTTTATTTCTTCATTCTAACATAATTAAAGAATAACTAGTAACTGAAATAAAAAATGTAAAGTATTGGGAAAGGCATACCACATTTTTAAAGGTCAGGTCCAGAAAAAAATTTTTGAAACAAAGTAATAGAACTATCGACACTTCTTTCATTATAAAAGTCTGTTGCGCGTAAATTGGAAAATAAGCATTTGTAATATTTACAGTTTGTTAAAGTTAATATTAGAATGTATTTTGGATAATATTTGTATCCAAAATACATAACCAGCTATATAATGTTTGATACATATCAATGACATGTCATAAATTTTAATTTTTCGACCCTTTGAGTTGAAATGTGAACACAATCGGAAAAGAACGGCCAGGTAGAATTTCGTATATATCATAAACCCTATAGAGAAATTGTATGATCGATAGAGCTGAATGACGCCATAAGAAAGTTCGCTTTTGGAATACCTAGGCTTTCTCGTCCTAACGACCCTCGTCATAAAAGACTTGTCTTTTCTTCTTTAAAGCCCTCCCCGGGAAGGACTGATACCTGGGGGGAAGACGATTTTTTTGCACCTAGCAACGAGGACTTCGTGGAGAAATCCGTTAGCGATCGGCCTTGGGGGACATGTATCATTATCGAAACAGTTGGACAATTTGCACAAAAATGTAATTTTTTTATTACACTTTTGATAAACAATACCTTTATGTAACGTTTTGATTTTCATCTTTGTCAAGAGCGAGTTGAATAATTAGTTTCGTTTTAGTATTATAATCTTTCTGTTGGCAAAGAATCTTGAGACCCAAAAAGATACTTTTTTCAACTTCCCAATCAAGAAAGTTCTCGAAATTAGATGTATTTTGAGTTAACACCTTTGAGTCCATTGATAAGAAATGATGTCGCACGTCTCCAGTTTTTTTTTAACTATATAAATTATTGAGCTTGTCCTAAGTATAACCATCCTTATGCTCTTATGTAATTTGATCATTTCTCATAATTTTGGTATACATATTTTTATGCTGTTTTGGTCTGTCGCGCGATGTTTCCAGCACTAAAGATGGCGAGAAACAGGAACTTGTCTGACAGATCAAAGCAGAAAGGATGAAAATATGATCGTATACGACAAACTATACTTTCATACCCCGATTCACAGAACATCATATTATGACCCGAAAAACCTGAAAAAATTTAATTATTTTATTCATCGGTATGGTTTATAAATGAAGGTAGTTTGCATAACGTTTTATGTAAGATTTTTTGGTTGAAATGAAAAAAAGTCAGTGCCCGGAACGGGATTCGAACCCACGACCTTCGGCTCAATACGCCGCTGCTCTAACCATTTGAGCTATCGCGATTTCGACCCAAATCCCCATCTCAACCTAAAACCTGCCGAATTTTCGAATTCAAACGGTGAAAAATGGCAAAAAGAGGGAAAATTTGAATGGTTGTAGGTTGAGATGGAGAGTTGGTGTCCGAGAGGATCGAAGTAGAGATAGCTCAAGTGGTTACTACAGCGGCGTATTGAGCCGAAGGTCGTGGTTTCGAATCCCGCTCGTGGCAATAACTTTTTCATTTCAGCTGAGAACTTACATACAAAAATAATTAATTGAAAGAAGTAATTTGGTCAATCATACCACTAAATATAATGGATTTAATAATTTCCGAAGTTCAATTGCATATTTAATTTACTTATTAAATTCGCTAGTTTCGTGGTCCGCTTGACCAATTAATATTTTTCGATGAATTAAGGTTTTTAGTTGAGATAAAAAGTCAGTGTCACCCAGCACCCGTATGGGGATTCGAACCCACGATGCTCGGCTGGATACGCAGCTGCTCTACCGCTTGCGCTATTGTGACTTCGATCCACTCGGACACCAACATCCCCCTCAACCACACCTTTTGAATTTTCCCTCCTTTTTGCAATTTTTCAAATGTCGTTTAATCAATCTGATTCTCGGCGGCGAATGAAATGGCGACGGAGAGCTTTAGTGAAGGTATACTTCATTTAAACTTGTTAAATTCACTAGTTTCGTGGTCCGCTTGACCAATTTATTTCAATATTTCAATTAATTAAAGATTTTAGTTGATATAAGATTTAAAAAAATAAAATTAATTCACTGGTAGCTGGAGTCAGCTACTTACTTTTCAGCAAGTTGTCTCGCTCCACGGCGGATTCGTACTTTTGACAGGATTCCTGGATTTGCTTTACGCCCGGAAAGCAAACCGGGGGAGTCCCTAAATAAATAGCCGAAAGATAAACAGAAAGAAGTTTGTCTGTGACGGAGGCGGACTCCTTTCAATTCCCAGGGGCCCTTTTAGCCAGGCACTTGCATTACTCCGTGTTCTGAAGTGTATTGTTCCGCCGGTCCGGGTTTTCCATCACTTGTTGCCTCAGAAACCACACTGCTACGCCCGGGGACAAAGGGAAAACTCCCTCCTATTCGGTTTAATGAAAAGGCTCACGCTGGGAATAAAACATCTCCGAGGATAAAAGTTACAGGTCTAACTTCGCAACAATGCCATTCCCTTAATTTTATAAACGAATTTCTTTACCACTGAGGTATCAGTCAATTTTTATGCTAAGCTTGTTAACATAACATTTTTTATCATGTGTTATCAATTATCATAACGAACATTTTGCATAGTTAACTTTCAAACGTATGTCTACTAGTTAACATAACAAAACCAATGCAAACATTTGCACTTTTTGCAGATTTGAGCAATTAAAACATTCAGCATATCATACCATCTCTTGCTTTTTAATAAATTTTTCAATTGTATAGTTTTTATATAATTTTCTTTCACAATATTATTCGAAGGTTGGAGTTTCCGTCAATGGCTTATTTATTTTGTGCTCAATAGATGACAAACCATGCTTTTTATAAATTAACTTTCAAGTTCAACTTTTTTATTTGTCATACACATAGATAATACATCGACCTCTAGGCTTGGCAGTTCAAACGTTACAAAAAAAAAAAATAATAAAAAAAAACACACAACTTACGAACTTATTTCTTTTTCATCTGTGCAGCAGTTCTTGCTGGTGGCACAGTTCTACATGATCATCATTGAATTAGACTGCACATCCATGATGCGGATATATTTTGTATGATAATACCAATAAGAGAAGTTGCTATTGTAGAGTGATGCAGAAACGTCCCATTTTCATAAACTCCAGGAAACTTATTTTTAAAAGAATGGCCAAAAACAACTACGTTAACAGGGTTGGTGAGTCGTCCACGTTTTCATTTCGTAAACAACGTTAGACGCCCGGAAAGGAGAGCAGACTCCTGCCAGGGGGTTGTTTTACTTTTTCCCGGGGTGGTAGTTACTTACCCTAGGGGAGGAACCTTCCGAAGATTTATAACTCGCCCGTCGGCTTAGCCTGTTCCAGCCATCTAAGCAGACTCTTCTTACCGCACAGTCTCCTCCAGATGAAACCATTAATACTTTTACATAAACGACATTCCTCACAAAAAGAAATTTGTTTAAAACCACCGTTTAATAAGGACTATGTACAAATTTAAACTGATTTTTAGTTTTATTAACGTGCTTTATAAAAACTAAACGTTGGGTTAAACATCAATCCTATTTTCATAATTAATTTACCTGCTGTAACATTAAAACAATTAAATAGAATACGTTTGATCCATAATTTCATATTGAATTCAAAGTGAAATAGACAAATACTTTATATTAGTTAATCTTAATGTATATTGACTCAGATAAAAAAGTCAATGCCACGAGCGGGATTCGAACCCACGATTCTTTGTATGTAAGGTCTTGGTTGAGATAAAAAAAGTAAAGTTTGAAAATGGCGAAAAGAGAGAAAATTCGAACTGTTGCAGGTCGAGATGGATACTTGATGTCCGAGTGGATCGCAGTCACTACAGATCAAGTGGAGCAGTGGCGTATCTAACCGACGGTCGTGAGTTCGAATCCCGCTCGTGACATTGACTTTTTTATCTCAACCCATACCTTACATAACTCTTAGTTAATTGAAAGATATTATTTGGGCAATCTGACCAGAAAATCTAATGAATTTTGTATTAGATTAAAATTAGTTTCTGTTCGCGGATATTACACAGCTTTTGTTCAGAAAAACACGGTTTAACTACAGTTGCTAAATTAAAATGTTTAGCTTTGACACGCTTGTGGCGTTTTTGTCTTTTAAAATACTAAACCAGCTTTCTTTTAACTAGTGCACAACCGGCTTAATTTCCTGAACTTAAAGGAAATGTACATACATTTTACCTTGATTGTATTTTGATGAGAAATAAACCAATTTGTTCTTTCATTTTTCTGTCTTGTACGAAAATAATTAAATTTTTTAAAAATTCATTACGGAACGATTTATTTGATGTCCAAGATATTGTAGCCAATTTAACGATTTCTCTTTTTTAATCAGTTATGAGGCTGAGTTTGTCCAATGTTTGTAATGAATCAAAATCAAAGGATACTCCGAATTGGGTTTTGTTCAGATCCGACTTTTTTTTCCTTCAGTTTTTTAAATGTATTTTTCGATTAAAGCCCCTCGTTATATAAGTTTAATTATGAAATAAATTAAGAGAAACCGTTTTTATATAATTACCGACGATGCATTTCGGCCATGTTGCACCTGTGATATTTATTCGGTGAGGCCGGGGAACCAAAAAAGGAGAAAAAACGTGGAGATCCGAAGAGTCGAAAAGATTAACACGTTTGTCGCGAAACCCGGTCAATTACTGCAAGAGAAAAATTCCGAGTAATTAGAGATGGGAGTTCGCGGACTGCATTGAATGAAATTTTTCGTCGGATACCATTGTCCTTTAATTTCTTACCAGTGCTTTTTTTTTATCAGGTCGAGGTGAAAGCGACGGCAAAAAGACTGCATTGGTCTCATTTTACATTGAAGAAACAGTGGACCGCGAAATATTGATTTCTGCGAGGAAAATCAACTAATTAAATCGAACTTCCGTGCGAGCATACAATTTATTAAAATTGACCTCAATGAGCTACCCAATGGAAACATGTCATGAAGCGTTTATGTTCTTCAAACAAATTGATAGCGTAATTGAGTTGATTCTCTGTTCAATTCTCTCGATTTACGAAGACCCCGCGATAACCCCGCTCTCTTCAGCTTGATTGACTTAATTAATTTGTATTAACGCTCGAATTATTGAAGCTGACTCGCCAGAAATTTATTAAGCCCATTTAACCGGAATTAATGGTATTTATTGTAACTGGTTTATATAATATTTTAATTACCTGAAAGTTGTTACCTGCATCTGGGACATCGTTTGATGTTAGGCGAACTAAACTTTAGTTGGCTAGCAATTTAAATAAACCACTATCTGAATTTACCAATTATAAAGTTAAATTTAAAAAATATCATTATTGGTGCATACTTGTCGATTTGTCCGCTTATTGAGCTTATAAGAAGAATTGATGCGAGTAATTTGAAAACCTGCTCAATTAATTTTCATAATTAATGGGTGACACAAAAACACTTAGCGTCAAGAATTATGGTTTAAATGTTTTGTCATTCATATTTATTGGGCACCTCGATCGGCAAAAAGGAGAGAAAACTCATAAGGTGAGGTGGAGATAGGAAGTTGATGTCCGAATGGATCGAGGTCACGATAGCTCAAATGGTAGAACAGCCGAAGATCGTGGGTTCAAATCCCGCTCGTGCCATTAACTTTTTTTCAAATCAACTAAAAAACCTTAATTAATCGTAAGGTGATCTATGGCGTTTAACTTTTACGTGTGTAGTTTAACTTTACCTGATAGTTTGACAAAAGCCAGTCGTTCTGAGCACAACTGAACACATAAAGTGTAAGTGTAAACAAAAATAATTTAAGCTGAAATATGACCATTTAAGTAAAGATTATCTTCGCTTGAACATGGTAGTTGTGAAGTAGTGAAAGACATTGATCAAGCGGACCACTAAATTAGTGAATTGTATTATTTATCGTGTTAAAGATCGTGAAATGCGGTATGGTGTGACATACATTTTAGAAAAACATTTTCTTTATGATGCCAACGTTTCGATCTTTATTGAGATCATCTTCAGATTCAGAAACATTGAGATGCAGTCTGGTGTGACGTAGGTTTTAGAAAAACATCTTTACCGTGCTAACGTTTCGATGTTTATTGAGATCATCTTCAGAGGTCAAAATGTTTGTGTGTCGTGCTGAGAGTGCCCTTTTGTTTAGATGTGAGTAGGAAATACCTTCTGTGGTCTGCATTTCAATAAAGAGTTCTCTGATTGTTAGCCAATGCTAGTTTCTTCTCATTGTTGATGATGACCTTCAGGATACTCTTTGCTTGGTGGCCATCTGAAGTCAAAATCTGTTCTTAGCATCCCATGTTCTTCGTGAGGTGTTGGTGCCCGTTAGTTAAAGATTATTTGGAGATCGTGAAATGCGGTCTGGTGTGACGTAGGTTTTAGAAAAACATTTTCTTTATCGTGCCAACGTTTCGAACTTTATTGGGATCATCTTCAGGGCTCAAGGTGTTTGTTTTTCGTGTTGATGCCCTTGTGTGTAGTGTTGAGATTGCCCGATAAAGAGAATGTTTTTCTAAAAGCTACATCACATTGTATTATTTTTAGATTGCCAAAAAATTCAATTTTAGTTGATCCATATATGTATTTGGTAGTCATAATTGACCTATTAATTTTTACTCTTAGTCTAACGCCTTGGTTGAGGTGAAAAAGCAAGTGTTACGAGCGGGATTAGAATCCGCGATACTCCATTCTCTAACCACTTGAGCAATCGTGACTTCACTATAAAACCTTAGAAAAAAAGTATAATTAATTTAATTTATAATTAATTTTAGATTGAGCCTGTTTTAACCCAGAAGCAAGCTAGGTGGTTAAAGGTAAAATTTTGACCGAATAAGTTGAAATTACAATAAATTGATTCAAATACCACCTATTTTTGTAAACATTGTTTCAATAAAAACAATATATTATATAGATATTTTGATTTTTTCGATAGGAAAAAATAAAGTGGAAATATTGATCAAAATCCAGTAATCTCATCTTAACTCATGAGGTCGGACGCATACGGGATTTTTTTTCGGAACTTTCGGATTCGAACCCCGGACCTTGACCTTACAGTGCTGAGCGCCGTGTCAAAGGCGAAACCTCGCGGCCACCGACGCCCCCCCCCATTATGGGATTGTGTCGCTTTTGGAAAAAAACAGCGTTTCTAGTTGTCGTAATGCTTTGAAAACTTTTCAAAACTAAAAATAACTTGTTTTGCAAACAACTGACATTGAGCCCGTTTTGGAATTAACCGCCTCAATCACGGCAGAAGCTTTAGTGATGTGAGGTGTGCGCAAAGTTTTCGGAGGGTCAACGCGGATCAGCGACATTAAGGATAGCTAGTGATTAATCTCTTTGACTTGAACCATCCCGTTAATATCATAATAACAAAGCCTAATTGGGTAAACTGGAATATACTTATGCGCAAACTCTCAGTGATTTTCCAAATTTTCAAAATGGATCACACCATTTTCCATTATAGTAATCTGTATTTTCGAATAATAGAAGAGTATTAAGAACAATTACACAAATTAACTTTCACTAAATCAAAGTGATCCGTTCAAAACCTTACAATCTAGTTTTAATGACTCTAATAGGTAGGAATGGGTCAATTTGACCGAACATTTATGCCGATCTTGAAGATGCGCGTTGAATATAAAAGAGGAGCGCCTAAGAAGTAGGGCACAATAAATTATAATGCTCTTCCTACGATGATTTAACGAGTTACGTATTTAGGTAGACAATTACGACTAGCGTTTAAACTAGAGACAATCCTTTCCCGGATTAATCGGCTATCCTGATGTGGAGATAGGAAAATTGATTTCTGCTCCTTATGCCTTTCAGTCATGATGTTATAATTAATTAGCGGAGGTCTTTGAACTGATAATGATTTTCACTCCATAATTTTGTTTTTAGTGACAATTAGTTATCCGGGGGAAAATATAATAAAACAGATTGTATGATAAAAACATCGTAGCATTTTGATAACGCTGCTAAGCCGTTTGTGAGGGTTGACATGTCTTAAAGCGGTGGTCGGAGTGGTTCATTAATAGGCGTCGGTATTGTCAATGGTTGGTTAATCTCAGTGGGTATTCTCAATGGGGACCCTTCTTTTCCCTTTCTTTTCTCCGGCATTGTTTTCCGGAATAGGGACGGGCTACGTGATGAGGAAGACAAGAAAGAGGTAAACCGCTTTTGCGCGAGATCCGGGCCCCAGATTTAGACATTTGTCTTCTGCCGGCGGCGATAAACGTCGAGTGGGACCGTCCGTATTCTGACTTTTTAACAAATGAAAGGAGGAAAAATCTGTCGGCCATTGGATTCTATCTCATGAGGGTGACGGAAAAAAATCAAATCCGTCTCGACCCCATTGCAAAAAATTTATAGAATTCTAATTATCTTCTGATATCAAACCAAATATGAAATCATTATGTGTGAAATCTATTTGGTTCTATGAATTACGACAGCTTACATGGAATAACTAAACTGCTACACACCTCAACAAATTACATCGTACATTTATACATACCTTGCTGAAGGCACTTGACTAATTGACGACAGATAAAACTATAATACAACGTATAGTACAGTATGTTTCAAACTATTTAAATTTAATTTTTGATGCGAATTTTTTTTTTTGTGTGTGTGTGTGTGTGTGTGCTCAATGGGTGAAGGGCTTGATATACTTGCTAAGCTTGCTAAAGACTGTTGTTAAATAAATATAAATGGGGCGTCGGGGGCCGCATCGGTTTATGCGTTGACAAGGCGCTCTTCATTCACTGTAAGGTAAAGTTCCCGGGTTCGAAAGCAGTGCTGCTGGAAACCCGAACCTTTACGTTACAGTGATAAACGACATACATACAAGTGGGATTTTTTTCACGAAGCTTGTAGAGAATCGAGAAATAAGTAAGATCCTGAACACCCCCTTCTTTTCTTAGCATGTTTTTTTTTCGAGGATTCGCAACAGCAGAGGTCATATGAACCCTCGGGGTGCCGGTGATTTAAAAAAAGCCCATTTGTAAGTATATCGGAGTCGATTGATTCGAACCCGGAACCTTTACCTTAGTGATGAGCGCCATTTCAACGCCTAAACCGTTGCAACCAGCCCCGCTTCCTTTCTTAGCACGTTAATTTTTCCACAATGCTGCGCGTGGCGATTGTTGGAATAAAAAATAATGCTATAGCAGTCCTTGAAGGCTTTTAGTTGTTTGTTTTGGTTTTCTTTTGTATTAACTTGTAAGATGCAAGAAATTAATAAAATAGGGAAATTAATCAACTCTTTAATTCAAAATACTTTCTACGCACTCGAAAAGTACCAACAAATGACACGGTTCAATTCGTACCGACATATCTTTTATGAATGAGAGTATAAGGACAGGTCAGAAATTAACAAAGGAAATGTGTTGATCTGACTTAATTAATGCGTATTCAACAATAAAAATACTTGTTAATAAAAAACAGCTGTTAAATCCATGGCTGCCATGTTGGCTACCTATGCCCTAACGGATAGCAATGTGACTAATTTTTCGATCTAACATCTAACATTGGCCCTGGTCTGTTAGATCGAGCAATCTTAACTAGCCGATTCCATGCGTATTTAAGAATAAAAATACCTGTAAACAAAAACAGCTGTTAAATCCATGGCTGCCATGTTGGCTACCTACGGCCTAACGGATAGCAATGTGACTACATTGGCTCTGGCCTGTTAGATCGAGCAATGTTGACTAGCCGATTCTTGCAAATCTACCTCATCATTTTTCTCCATCTAACAGAGTTAACAGGGTTAACACAAAGATCGTGAATAGCCCTATCATTAGTTTAAAAAAATGAAAAAGAAAGCGTCATTTTCAAGTAATGTAAAGTATATAACAGAGAAAATTCGTACAGATAATACACGAATAAACTGGTTTTCACTTATTCACCAGAAGCAATTGCTAACCTCTTTCCATTAATGGACTATAAATATATACGTAACGGTCCATGAATAAAAAGTGAATGTCGGTATTGGAATAATGTTTAAAAGGGGAAACTTTTTTTAAAAAGATTGAAATACCAAGTTTAAATTATATAGTTATTGATATTGAGTAGTCAATTTTATTAATAATGAAAGGAACGATTATTGAGAATTAATGGCAGCCGTATAAAGGAATTCGTTCAGAGGAATTGAGATCGATTTAAAACCTGAAGGTCTCATTTCCACGATTCGACAACCCGATGAGATGAATTTGTCATTCAATTCTGTGTAGATAAAGAATATAAACGCTTGATTAACGGATTTTATGATTCCCTTTGACTTCTTTTGTAAAGGATGAAGGATGGTGTAATATCAAAACTGCATCTCAGCGGGGCCTGTAGGAAATCAAGGCCCAGGTAAAAAGTTAAGAGAAATTACCATTTTAAAGGAATCCTTCGGATTATGTAAAGAAAGTTACGATAGAAAAAGGGTCATAGTTGTTAACGAGACCTTCGAGGGAGCTGTGTTTGTAAGGGTTGAGCTACAAATCATTCCTTCCAACCTTGAATCACTAATGAACTAACAACCCCTCGTAGATGACCACGGGGCGAAAAAACAATATAAAAACAACGGCAGGGGGTTAAGCGTGCCAGCCATTATGTTAAGTAATTCCGAAACGCAGCTGCCCTCGTAGATAAGGGAGGTTCTATCTATTTATTTACAAGACGTGTGCTCCGTATCGCACTTTAACCCCATCGCACGATAAACTACCGTGTCAACAGATGATTGGTCAGACATCAAACTGGGAGATGATTGGGCCCTTATTTTGTTTGCATTACATGCCATGAAGGAACCTTCTATGATGAGATAGAGGAATTAATATAGGAAACGTTTTGGCTTTGTCTGAATCTTCCTTTCGAAGCATACCATTCTGTATGCCGGAGAGCATAACCATAATTTCAAACAATTTATTTGTTTGTTAGTTATTACGACCGTAAAGGAAGAATAATTATATTGTCATATTCTTGCTTACCTAAAAACAGAAAGAAATCGAAAAACCAGATCAAGTTGGTAGGATTTGATTCTATCATATTCTCAGTTGAAAATTTGTCTGTCTATATTAAATCAATTCAGGTTGGGTTTAGGCCACTTGGGGGCTAAAATTCGAAAGCACGAAAATTACTATAGAAAGTAATAAACCTCATACAAGGGCGTCGGTCGCCGCAAGGTTTAGTCTTTGACACGGCGCTCATCACTGTAAGGTAAAGGCCCCGGTTTCGAAAGCAGTGCTACTGGATTCCAACTCGAGACCTTATAACAATATTTTCAAAAGCGGAAGCCTAGACAGAATAGACCTAGAACTCCAGAAAATAGAAGAGATACATAGATTAAGTAAAACAGCGCGTAACAATTATGGTGATAAAATTAAAGAAATAGAAAATGAAAATTTAACAAAATGGCAAGCTAGATGGACTGTAAGCATAAAAGGGCGAAGATCATCGTTTAAATTAACTGTAAAAAACTGGAATTTTTTGTATCACAGAGGCAATGAGAACAACAAGGAGAGGCTTGGAAATGTTCATTTAGGCCATTGAAACTATAATCCATAAAATCAGACACCCATTATTAGAAAATGATTATATGATCTCGGAAATAATCTTCACAACTTCCTATTCGGTCTCAACGGCCTATGAAGGAGAGGAAGAACACATGAGAGCATCAGATGGCTTCAAAACAAACGAAGGAACCGGATCAGCCAAAAACTTGAGAAATCACACTCGTTACAGAAGGTGTAGAGATTAGCAACCGTTAATCGATAATTATTTAGATATCGTGAGATGTGGTCAGGTGTGATATAGATATCAGAAAAACTTTTTTTTTTAACGAGCCAACGTTTCGATCTTTATTGAGATCATCTTCAGCTGTTCAGAATATTTATCACATAAGCTGAAGGACAAATGTATCCAGTGTATTTAAATGAAGAGGGAACTTGCATATCTTCCTTTGTTTTTCCAAATGTCTGGTATCTGAATAAGTGGACAATAAAAAAAATCATGGCAGTAGAACGTTCAGTCCATTTTTGTTAGTCCTTTAATAACGGCCAAAAAATTTGAATATAAATTATTTTAATCCATATACATATTACGCATTGTATAAATTCAGGTTTTTACATCCTACATGTATTTGTAAAATTTAAACAATGTTTATAAATCCCAGGACCTGAAGATGATTTCAATAAAGATCGAAACGTTGGCACGATAAAGAAAATGTTTTTCTGAAGCCTACATCACCCCAGACCGCATCTCACGATATGAGAATAATCATTTGATAATTATTAATTTTAATAATCATTACATTCAAGCAGCAATACATGCCATCAAAGCGGTCATCCGAGACAACATCTACACAACGTGAGTATACACAACGATGCTCCCATTTGCAGATTATGTAATGAAGAGGAGGAAACAGCCACTCATATCATCTTCGAATGCGAAGTAACAGCTCCAATGGAGATTTAACCAAAAACAAAAACAGCTTAGGGAATCAAATTGCAGCATCGACAGTCCTGACGACACCTGATGCTCCTAAGGAGAAGGATTGCACTGAACTAAGGAATTAGGAAGGTATACTAAGCCAGAAGGCAGTAAGCAAGTAAAAACCCGTTTCCAAGCATCCATTTTCATCATACGTAACCATAGATGTATAATTAAAATTTTTAATTAAATATAATTGAATAAGTATTTCCATGTCAAAATTAAATTAGTATTAAATAAATATTTATATAAAATAGCCATTTTAAAATTGTAAAAATCGTTATAGTTGTTTAAAATTGCTCTTTAAATTGTTATAAAACCTCAAATAAAAAATAGTAAAAAAACTGTAAAACCAGATCGATGCCCAGCATTCCATACGGGAAACAATATACATTATACACTTATTCATAACCACCAACCGTTTTTAGCAAATAATGCAAGGAGCTCTTTATGTTGTTATGAAAACAAATGTTTTTTCTTAGCATGCCTCGAACGCAAGTTTTGTAAACGTTGGGTTAAGATTAATGCCACGGAGAGTAATATATCACTTTCACACTGGTGGTGGCGCTTCTTTCTCCATTCCAGACAAATTAATTTCTTAGGCATAACAACGGACAAAAAATAGACACATTCATATTAGACGAGTATGAAATGAATCGATTATACATGACTTCAGTAAATAGCACAAAATTAATTTAGTAGTACGAAGGTTGAAATTTCTTGGCTCTATATAGAGAGCATGTAGGAATGCCATCCCATAGAAAAATCGGTCCTCCTGTTCCAATTTTTGGAGGAACATGGTGGTTTAATGTATAAAGTAAGGATAATTTTGTCCATAGCGTGTATGTACATATTTGCACGATTACCTGAATATCGGGTACTCCATTGATTTATGTGTAATAGGAATTTGGTTTAAAAGGAACATCTCAGATTTTACAAATTTGAAAATATTTTTTGGTATTGTTAGGAGAATTTTTAACTATTGCTGCTTGTTTGGTTTCCTTGGAATTTTCTGAGTTTTTCAGTAGAAAATAGTTTCTTGAAATGCACGGTTTTGAAAATGAGGTTAAGATAGGAGGAAAAGGAAAATGGTGTTTGGGCTCAGGAGAGCCGCCACATGTTCTTTGATAATGTAGTTTGGTCTTTGGTAAATGGTATTTTATTGATGTTGATGAATGGGATCTATTATTGTCCGAAGTTATTAAGTAAAATAAATTTCCAAGTTCCTAATAGAAGGCATGGAGTTGTTGGCAGTTAGGCATAGTTATATCCGGTATTCCATCGAACTTATTTGGGGCTGTTGATAAATATTTTTTGTTAGTCGGCTTTTAATGACAATTTTGGCAGCATGGAGTTTCTGAGAAAGAAAAACTTAAACAAAGTTTAATATTTCCATAATGCACTTAATAATAAAGAATGGGTGTAGACGATGATGGTCGAATATCGAGTACTCAATTATGCCAACTGGTCGGGCCATTGTGCATCGGTTCTTATGCCGCACACAAAGAACCGAACATCAGCCTGTTCTCCCGCGTACTCCCTGATAGGGAAGGGGCTCCCATAGCGTAGAACCTACCGGATCCACTCCGGTCGCGGTTGTTTTCAGTGGAATTCCTAACCACCCCATAGAATAGCACTGCCTACGGTCAAAGGTCTCTATAGAGCTCAGCCTACACCCATACGCATTCGAGAGACTCCATAGGGCTACTTAGTTGGTTCGATCCTTCGCTTCCCCAAGGGTAGCACGCCGGTCATAGCACAACAATGTAAGGCATACTCGAGTTAGAGCAGCCGATTCACTACCCGCTTCCATTCGCTTCCTCATGCATTCGAGGGACTTGAATAAGACCGAATTCTGACCCCGGACTGCCAACACATGGGGTGGTCGATTCTCTAAGCCTGTCGTTAATTTACTATAAATTGCAAAATCTGGAATTGCCGCTGGTCTGTGAGAAGTGATTGGCTCGAGTCAGTAAACGCGCGCGCTGTTTTTACCATATAAACACTAGTTTACGTGGCCCGCTTGGAAAATTAATATCTTCCAATTAATTAAGATTTTTAGTTCAGATAAAAAAGTCATTGTCCCGAGCGGAATTCGAACCCACGACATTCGGCTAGATACGCAGCAACTATACCACTTGAGCTATCTTTGATCCTCTCGGACACCAACTATCTACTCCGACCTGCAACGTTTCGAATTTTCCCTCTTTCTGCCATTCTCAAACTGACTTTGTTGTCTTAACCAAAACCTCACATAAAAAGGATAATAGAAGAGAAAGAATTCACGATAGCTCAAGTGGTATAAAATACATGTCTGTCGTCGGTCCACCTGTTGACGTTCATTCAGCCCAAACGGGATCTACCTCTTTGTATCGAGATTGTTGACATTTCTAATTAATTTTAAGCGTTGGAAACTGTTTTAACACTATGGCGGAGGCGCTTGACCAAATAAATTCTTTTAAATTAATTAAGGTTTTGGTTTAAATGAAAAAAATCATAAATGGGGATTTGAACCCACGATCATAAATACCGTATATACGCTGCTGCTCTATCTCTTGAACCGTTCAATCCACACGGACACCAACATCCCATCTCAACCACATCTTTTTAATTTTCCCTACTTTTTACAAATGAAATGGCCACTGAGAGCTTTAATGAACTATACTTCATTTTAACTTCTTAAATTCGCTAGTTTTCGTAGTCCGCTTGACCAATTAATTCTTTCATTTAATTAGGTGTTAATTCCGCTCGTGACATTGACTTTTTTTATGTCAACTAAAAACCTTAATTATTTGACTTGTATAAATAAGTAAATCAGTAATTTAATATTTTTTTATAATGGACATTTATGTTATGAAACGACCTTTAACCAAGGGGAAAATGGAAAATGCCAGTTTTAGTTTCGAAGGATCGTCAGTGCATATAAGCATATGTGACAACGGTAAGTCTGCATTAAGCCCATTTCCACTTCTCTTTATTCATACAAGAGGGCATTAATATATTTTAAAATACTAAACACCTTTCACAGTACAACACCTGATCGACAGATGAATTGGATCCGGAGGTGGTTGGATATCTCTGGGTCATCTATTGTTACATTTACATCTGGTTCAACCTGACATCGGACCTAATTGTCTGAGGGTCACCGAAGCCCCTTTTCATCTCATTTGGTTCACTTCGATCCTTACGATGTCTTTCCCTTCTATCGTTTTTATTATCGGCACACACAAAACATTGCAGACCGGAGAGAGATGAACGGCAATTCTCTCGATGTATTTTATCCCTTTCACAACATAATTATACATTGACGTTTGTGCTATATACTATGATCTCTATCATACGGCTCATTATGCTGTTACGTGCAGTCCAGTAAGATTTATTTGAATGAGGATCAGGTAAATGGTCAACAAAACATCAAATTGATTGACGGAGTTCGATACCATAAGCCCATATAGGTTTCAGAACCATGGTGAAAAACCAATCTTTTATTCTTAAATGGAAGTTGGGGTCATCTGTCTAGCATTGATGTAATCTTGTTGACTTCGTTTTGTTTTAGTCGTGTGCGGATTCCAAGCAAGTTCTTCATCAAGGTAACCTAAGTGTTCGACGGGAGATAATGAAATTCGTTTAAAGTAAACAGACGGTAGTGTAATGAGTGTGAAGTTAAGTTATTAGTTCTTCTTTGCATTTGCTTTGAAGGTTTCTGTATGCGGTGACTGGATCGTAGCATTATCTTCGGCAAAATGGAGAAAATTCTTTCTGCAAGGGTAGGAATGCCATTAGTATATATCGGGTAACGTAGAGGTCCGATAATGCTCCATAGTGGTACGCCAGTTATGAGGGGAGAGTTCCAAGCTGTGCTCTGTCTAACTTTGAAGTAACGGTAGGATTAGGTAGTGGGTAATCTAAGTACGAATAATGTGGTTGTTAAGGGGGTGACGGTAAAGC
The DNA here is from genome assembly GCA_039619505.1 of Cimex hemipterus. Classification (NCBI taxonomy): domain Eukaryota; kingdom Metazoa; phylum Arthropoda; class Insecta; order Hemiptera; family Cimicidae; genus Cimex; species Cimex hemipterus. Next base: position 9,918,295 of record CM077104.1, read on the forward strand.
AGCAATGAGGTGTTTAGTTGGAAATAATTTCCAATTTTATATATAGAAATATAACAAATTTGTTTATTTTATAGTTAACATTTTACAAGCAGTATAAATTTTTCTAAATTTCGACTACAAAGAATGTATATGAACATATTGTTTTCCAAACTTAAAATATTTAGCTGTTTTAATTACATACATGCAGGAATCACAGTTAACTGTAAATACAGCAACCTAATCGCATTTTTCTTCAACAAAGCCACCGCAACTGTCTAAAACAAACCATTTGATTGAACCGTCTAGATCCAATTTAAAAGTTAAATTTCTAGAATTTTGTAATAATGGGGATGCATATCGTTAAACGAGTGCATTTTAATATTTTAGTTTTTTCTAAATTTCCCAGGCTAAGCTAAAGAATGTTTTCTTCAGTTTTTCACTCTTAACACGAAACACAAGTATGGTACAATTACATAGAATACACATACTTTGAGCCATGAAGATGATCTCAATAAAGATCGAAACGTTGGCACGATAAAGAAAATGTTTATCTGAAACCTACATCACACCAACCGCATC
>CM077104.1:9918862-9949009 GCA_039619505.1 Cimex hemipterus
GAAAATGTTTATCTGAAACCTACATCACACCAACCGCATCTCACGATGTCTGAGTCTGAAGAAGATCTCAATAAAGATCGTAACGTTGGCACGATAGAGAAAATATTTTTCTCAAACCTACATCACACCAGGCCGCATCTCACGATTTCTGAATCTGAAGATGATCTCAATAAAGATCGTAACGTTGGCTCGATAAAGAAAATGTTTTTCTGAAACCTACATCACACCAACCGCATCTCACGACTTCTGAATCTGAAGATGATCGCAATAAAGATCGTAACGTTGGCTCGATAAAGAAAATGTTGTTCTGAAACCTACATCACACCAGACCGAATCTCACGATTTTTAAACAATTTTCGACAAATTTCGACCTCAGTTTGATTTAAATTGAAATATTCCCGAATTTTAATTATGTTTTCTTCTTTACCACCATCAGGCCCTCACCATGAGCCAAACAATTGCCAGCAATCAAGTGAAAATTCATAAGATCCATAAATGGTGCTTTTGTATACGAGCTTGTACACGTATACAACAAGATAAGTGTATACTGAAGTACTTCTATAAACTGTTTAGAGAACTTAGGCTAAATAGGCAAAAAATCTTCAAACAGTATGAACGGTTTGTTTAATGCCGTGATCTTGAAAAAGCGGAAACGTTATCTCTCCAATAAAATTTTGATTTTTTCGAATTTTCACCATTGACGTTTAATCTTCTACAAACATAGGTGGTCACTTTCTCCTGTTAATTGTTATTATATTTTTAATTTAACAACCACACAGACAGTGGGGTCGCCATTAAGGGTCCTGAAGTACTAATTCAATTTTTGGACGATACAAATTGAGTAGTAATTTTTATTTAAAACAATTCCCGCCGTTATCGACACGTCCTATCTCCTAGTTTCACAACTTGCCAGCGAGCGCCTTTTTAGAAGTTAATAGACTCATCAAAAAATTTTCGACTCCTTTACACACGGCCTTTTAACATTCCAAGTCCATTCTAAGTACTTTAATCAAAGTTTCTTTTCGATGAGCCCTAAAATAATGATTTAATTGAGCCAGTCGCCGTACTATACGCCGGGGTAGGGCCCAGTTGTGGATTGTGAAAATTAATTGATACTTTCTGTATGCGGCTCACGAAGACGTTTCGAGCCCTGAATACTAAAGCCTCTCCCGGACCAAAAACGACTGCCTGATTTTCGTTCGATTAACTCAGTAATTGCTAATGAGAGGGACAATTAGTTTTTTTTTAACATCGGTCCGGTCAAAATATAGCATTGCTGCGCCAATTGGTAAAAAGCCGTCCTAAACGATTTCACCTACTCCATTCCTATCATTTGCCGAATACCCTACATTAATCAAAGCTTGTCGACTAGATTAATCAACAGTGTTATTTTTTTAAGGGGAAGTCTAATTAAATAATTTATACGTGCTTTCTGCTTCTGTTATTGGAGTTATTGTTTGATAGATATCAATCTTCCTGGTCTGCTTACCTTCGCATTCATTTTAGTTTGGGTGTGGAGTCATTTGATCGTTAAATCGATTTTTCACAGTTTTTTTCCCTTCCCATTCAATGTTCAATTAATTGCGTTGTGTTTGTTTTTCGTTTTTCGTGTCGAGGCATTTTTCTTTCTCCGCTGTGCTGACGCGATTTCAAAATTGATGTCGTTTAAATGCTCAGTGAGTATTTAACCGGACAGGAAATAAAAAAAATGAACCTGATAGCCGAAAAAAGTTATCTTTACAAGTTTCTAGTTGGGACAGATTGGAAAAAAAAATCGATCGTGCCACGGCGGGTTTTTTCGTTTATTTCTTTATCTCGGATGAGAATCGATATCGCGGGGTGAAAAATAAGTCGCCTGAAGATAAAAGGCCAAATATTTGACTAAAGGAGTGTACTGTTTGTGCTTTTGATAGCGGTTATCAATGAGGAGCATTCATTTTGGTATCTGTCGCGTTCCGGGCGCACTCCCTTTTATTGACGACGGCAGACGCCATTTTACAAGTGGGCGGATTTGTCCCCTGTTGCAGTTTCCTCGTAATACTGATGAAGAGGGGGCCCGCAGAGGAAAATGCCTCGAAGGAACTGCGGATCCACGGAGGGTGGCTTCCTTTCGCTGATTCACGCCGGATGGGAGGAGATGGGAAAAAATCTGTCCCCAGCCGTAAAAACATCGTCTTATGCCAGTCCGATTGACTATTGGACAAGCATCAGATATTAAGATCTGCTATGAATATATAATTAACAATTATATTAACGATATTAATTGAGAGAAGAAAAAATAAAAACAAAATCCATAATATACGGAAAATATCCAAGAAGTCTCATATCGCTATCGACCAAATTTAACCTATCACATCCAAAAATTAAACAAAAGTTCCAATGAAATTTTTGTTCATTTAATCTCAACTGACCTTTTCAGATCTTGACATCACAGATGTGAAGGAATTTGGAGAAAAAAATTCAATATACAAATTCTTATATTTTTCTTTCTTTATTTTAAATTTCAGACAAGATTCAAACATTACACATATGAAGCCTTTTAAGTGAGTTCCGACTAAAAGACTCCTGGAGCCTCCTGGAAATACTGCGCATATCTCAAGCACCCAAACCTCTTTTCCCCACTGAGATCCTCAGTTAACGATTAATAAAAATATAATACATTCGTTCATCATTAGATACTTGAGTGTACTGAAAATATCCGAGTAGTCTCATACCGCCTACCACCAAATTTAGTCTATCATACCCAAATATTTAACAAAAGTTCCAATGCATTTTTAGTTCATTTAAATTTTAACTGATCTTGTCAGGTCTTGATATCACTGAAATGAAGGAATTTGCAAACAAAATTTAAAATACAAATTCAGATTTTATTCTTTTTTACATTGCAGATAAGATTCAAACATTACATTTATGATTCATAAGCCTATTAAGTGAGGTCCGACTAAAAGCACTCCTGGAGCCTCCTGGAGATACTGCACACATCTCATGCACTCAAACCTCTCTTCTCCACTATCATTCTCAATGAACGATAAAAAAGGTAAATATTCGTTCATCTTTCCTTCCTTGAGTTTCGGGAATTTAAGACGGAACACGGATTTTTTAAAATTTTCTACTACCATGCAATATCCATTTTTTGAATTGATTGAATGAAAACAATGGTAGTCCTAAAATCTAACAGTGTTATTTGTGTTGATTTTTAATTTCTAGTAATTAATAAATAATAAGTCTCAATGTACTTGTCACCTTCGGCGTTAAGCATTACTTATGTTTTTTTAAAATTCGTCACATTTATTAAATCGCCTGTAAGTTTTACCGGAAAAATGTCAAATAAGTAATGTGTAAAAGGGGGCTTCGGTGGCAGCAAAGGTTTAGGCGTTGTCACGGCGTTCATCACTGTAAGTCAAAGGTCCAGTGGCCCTGCATTCGAACCTGGAATACAAATGGGCTTTTTTTTTTTTAAATACCTGCACCATGTGTGTTTATTTGACTTCTGCTGTAGCGAACCTTCGTTGAAGAGAAATGTAAAAATAACAAAATACAAGAAAATTACTTTTGATATATAGAGTTCTCAATAAATTTGTAATTTCGGTAATCAGAAAAATAGAAAATGGATGAAAATTGTTCAAAATACTCCGATCGATAAAATTAACGCATCACCCTTAAATTTCTATGTGTTTTGGTTTTTCTCATGTTTTGTAAACCAACAATATAAAAAGGTTTTAAAAAGAAAATGTTTATTGTTTAATACAAACAAAATTGGCTAGAACAAAAAATAATTAAATAAGTCAAATTGTACCAAAATAAAAACTTTTTTGTTTCATTAAACTTTTTAATTTACAAGATGTCTGGCAAAATCCTCAGCAATTATTTCCCATTCATCAAGAACAGCCATTTCCCACTCTTCTTGGATATTAGGACCTAGGTTTCGCCATCGTACTCGTCAATTAAGTTGGCCCCAAATGTGTTCCATTCGGTTCAAATTTCTACTTCGTGCTGGCCACGTCAAGCCTCAACTCCAACTTCATTCAGCCATTCGCAATACGTGCTCTGTAGGTTTTGGCATTGTACAGTATTAACGAGATTCTCTCTTTCCTGGGTGTCGCTCAAGCCGTTGATGAAGTGTGGCACCAGGGGTCGCTGTTCAAGTTACAGACCTTCTACAGCAATTCTTTTTGATTCTGCGATCATACCTGGCCGACAGGAGCACCAGAATTAGACAAGATGAAGAGTATCCATAGTATGCTACGAGAGATATCAGCGGGAGTACCACCGGGCCGTGTCCTTGGTCTTCTCCTATACTTCTATTCACGAGTGATTTGCCTAAAGAAGATCCGACTACAGTGGCTACGTTTGCGGACGAAACCGCCATCTTTGCTACTGGAGACTGTTGAAAAAGCAACGTCCAAGCTTCAAACAGCTCTCACAGACGACTTTAAGTGGACAGTAAGGTGGCGCATTCAATTAAACGAGACAATATCTGTTCATGTTAACTTCACAATAGAAAGTTTGTCAGCTTGTCACCATTCCATTAGAACTGAATGCAACTAAGGTACCATATGCAAATACTTGGATATGGCCTTAGATTCCAGGCAGAGAGGACATGTTAAGAATAAATGTCAAGAACTCACAAACAGATTTCAGAAAATGTACTGGCTCCTTGGTCGATCTTCAGATTTGGATAGCTTCAGCAAGGTGCTCTTTTACCCGCAAGTTCTAAAGACTTTATGAGCTTATGGTATACAGCTTTGGGGCTGTACCAAGAAAACTAACGTGAAAATATATAGATGTTGCAAAACAAAATTGAAGAAGCAACGACGATCTACATCGGGACATCCGGGTAGCAACTGTTAGTGCTGCAATTCACCGCTTTGCTGTGAAACATGAGCAAACGCTTCACCGGCATCAAAATGTGCAAGCTTCTCCAGTTGTTGGATAACAGCGAAGAAGTAAGAAGAGGACGAATCCCTTAGGGTCGGTGTTTTTTTTTTTTAAATCACTTGTGTTCATGGCAAAAGTGCCGTGAGATTTGCTTTTCTTGGTCTTTGGAGGTTAGTTAGTGAATTAATTATTCCTTAATGAGCATTTTGCATTAAAGTGAAGTAGCCAGATGGTATGTACTCAGTTGTTTTCGTCCAATAATAAAAACGCAATGTAGTTTAAATTGTACAATCCCTACGTTTTAATCAAGTCTCATCGTATGAGGCTCTGGGTTTATGTTCTTTGTTCTTCTGTTTTATTATTTACAGATGCAAAAATCGATAAGTTTAAAAAAGTCTTAGACAGCGGCTGATAGCGACAGGGTGACAATTTCTCTGAAAAGAAAATTTGAATGTTTCTCGGAAGTGCTATGCAGTGCGGTTCGGTATTTTTTTTCTCGGCGAAGCTAAAACGTGATACATCTTTGTACTTCTCCTCGGAGCCCGGGCACTTTGTGAACCAAGGGTCAACCGATCCGCTTAATTGGCTCAAATTATTTCTGGCTTCATTGGGGGGAAAAAAAACTTATACTCGGCAGATGCAAACACAGGGAAACGAAACAAAGCGGGCTGATTCGAATGCAACGGGCGTCGGAAATTTGGCGTCCCTCTCGCTATGCATCTCCGCATTGAAACCACCCATTTTCAAAGGGCCAAAATTCGCTTTTGGAGCTGTGTGCCGGATTTACAAGTGGTTTATTACACGAACAGCATGATTGATGGAAGGTTTAATATATTTGCGATGCAAGGAGTCCCTGCGGTCTATCCCCGGAATCCCTAATAACTACTCCGTACTCGGAATCCCTGCCATTGTCGTCGCTATGAAAGTTAAACCTATCAACTTTATTATGTATATTTAAGGAATTGTAAGTATTTTGATGTTTCACTAATTTATTATCAATATCTTCATAGTTATGAAACATTCATTTCGCCAAAGGCTAAACAATAAAATTAATCAATTAAAAGATACGATTTTTAGTTTGTCATGACAATCTAAAATTGTACTAATATTTACTCATCTACTTTCGATAATAACCTTATCACACTAATTGTTAAAATGAACCCGTCCGGAATGTATTCCTTGTACGTATGTACGATTTTGAAATTCGGAAAAAATACATTCTTTTAAATTTTAAATAAGCAATAACACAACCTGTGCGGACGATATCACGATTCTGTCCTCTAACTCGGATCATACCTAACCTACATCCAATATCTAAGAATATCTTGAGCTTATCGATTTATGCAAAAAGTATGTTGAAGGAAAGTATACAATGAACGTTCACATTGAAAACACAGTCTTGTATATCAACATTAAAGAGATACCTACTTCCGTACAAGTCAAATCCTCTGATAGGCAAATAATTCCACCGAATAGATTTTTTTCATATTCTCGATAAAAGAAAATTCTGCTCTTAATTTGTGTTATTGTTTTGACCAATAAATATTTGTTTATCCTATATTTTAAATTGAGGTTGTCAATTAGAGGCAAACACATTTAATTCATAATCCATGGATAAAGGAGTTTTCAATGTTTACTTTTTATACACTCTCATTTCAATTTTGAAGCAATAAACTGTTTAGTTTTCATCTTTGTTTTCTTAATTTCAATTTATTAACTTAAAAATGCCACTTAATGCTGATGATGTTGCGCGTGCTGTGACACTTATGGACGTTCCATCAGGTATGCGTCTATTGCCTTCGGAGTTTCGTACAATACACTGCGTGACGCCGTTAAAATTTTTTGAGAAACAGTGTCTTTCCATAGAAGGCCTGGACACCATAGGGTAAAAGAACCATAGGATGGCCGGTTTTTGACTTTGAGAATTTCGCGAAACCGGCACCTTACTGTTGTTCAATAAATTCAACAGCTCGAGGAAATTCGAGGTTTCCAAATCTCTGAATGCACTGCTCGAAGAAGATGAAATCAGTATGGACCGATGGCCTTTCGCCCACGTAAGAGGACCAGAATCGACCAGAACACACAGAGTCAGTCAACTCGCATTTGCTCGAGAACACAGCCATCTTTGTACGAATGGTCCGGTGTACCTTTTACAGGTGTGTATAGATTTGCTCTAAGATCTCAGATGGGCGTGGAAGAGTGTGGAGAAGGCGAAATGAAAGGTACCAAGCTTGTAACTTTCCCCCAAGAAACAACCTTTTCAACGAAGCTGGTTTAGGAGGGAATTTCAATGGAGAGTCGTCCAGAGGTGTTTGTTGTTCGTGGAGGGTGTTTGACGGATTGCTATATGGATTAAATTTTGAACATTATGCGTTGCCTATCCACGATAAAATCAGCGATAATCCTACTCCAATGCACGATAACGCCCTTCACATGTCGGTCGCATGGTGCAAACGTACCTTCGACAGTATAACATCAGGGTCTTAGCCTGGCCAGGGATAACCTCAAAAGTCCAATAATAGCACGTCCATCACTTCCTGATACACTCCACCATCTTGAAAGGTCTCTTCGTGAAGAATGGACTAACGTCCAGCAAAGCGGTATTTCCAGATTGGCAGAAAGTATGCCCAGGCGTCTTCGAGGTGTAATTAAGACAAGAGGAGGAATACGCGATTTTGAAATGTTAATTAAAAATTTAAACCAAAAGTAAAACAATCTGTCCGTTTAAAAAAATGATTTTCCTTAGCAATTTATATTTTTTTAAATTATTTGTTTAGACAAAGACTAAATTAATAATGGTTAAAAAACCTGAAAATTGATAAATAAATAAATATATATATATATATATATATATATATATATATAAAACAAGTTATGTTACAAGTGGGAAGAATTTTTTGCCTGTCAATATATTTAGGACTAGCCAGCAGACTGACATGGAATCCACCGTGTACTCGAGATGGGAATAGCTCGAGCAGTAACCAGTGTAGGGAGGGAAGATCGAGAGGTTGGTGTGAAAATTTTTGAATTTGGAACGGATCTGTTCGTTGACAAAAGATAGCCGGCAGCTTCCATAGGTGAATTCGGTCGTTATGACCAATATATTTATCACGCTTGTCTCCCTTCATTCGTCCTCCCTTCATGAAATTCAAAATGGGACCATGGCCAATTATTTGAACTGAAAGGCTTCCGAATCCGTTCGACAGCTCTTCAGAGCTTAGCCCAATTATTGTCAGACATGGGGGCCCCAACGCCGAATTGAATAATTCCCGTCTGCTTTCTCACTTCTACGTGAGCCGAATTTCAAACTTTTAAAAACCGATGAGAAATCGTTTATAAAAACATGACGAGACACAAAAAGGATAAAACAACCACAAAGATACTATTTACAGTACAACAGGTTTAAGTAAGGCTCAATAGAAAAGTTTTAAGGGTTCGACAATAAAATTATTTTAATTATTTACACTTTTCATGTAAGTTCTTGTTTGAGATGAAAAAGCTAGTGTCACGAGGGTTGTACTAATTATAACGCCAATAGCCAACAGTTGTGGGTTCCAGTCCCAATCGTGACGCTAGCCTTTTCATGAAAACCAAGACGTACGATATACAAAATATGTATTTGGATTAAAAAATTAATATTTAACCGTTATTAAAGGAGTAACAAAAATGGATTCTGCTACCATTATTTTTATATTGTCTACTTATGCTATACCAGACATTTGGAAAAACAATGGAAGAGATGCGCAAGTTCCCTCTTCATTTAAAAACACTGGATACATTTGTCCTCCAGCTTATGTGATCAATATTTTGAATAGGTGGAGTTGATCTCAATAAAGATCGAAACGTTGGCACGATAGAGAAAATATTTTTCTCAAACCTACATCACACCAGGCCGCATCTCACGATTTCTGAATCTGAAGATGATCTCAATAAAGATCGAAACGTTGGCACGATAGAGAAAATGTTTTTCTGACACATACATCACACCAGACCGCATATCACGATATCTGAATCTGAAGAAGATCTCAATAAAGATCGAAACGTTGGCACGATAAAGAAAATCTTTTTTTGAAACCTGCATCACACCAGACGATTTCTGAATAATTTTGAATAGTTATCCAAAATATACATAAAAATCATTATTGTTTTCAAAACATTCGAAAACTGTTTTCAGATAACATTTCTTGTAAAATCCTTACATTTTTCAAATGGCTGAAAAAGTTTTTCCATTTTAGTATCCAAAAAATTTAAATGAATGAATTTTTTTTAAATCCATTTTTTACGAAATTTCGCACAACAGAGGTCTTATCAACCACCAGGATGTCGGTATTTTTGAAAAAATCTTTTTTAGAGTACGTCGGGTTCAAATGCAGGGCCGCTGGATTCGAGATCGTGACCTTTCGTTTACAGCGTTGAGCGCCCTGCGATAGCCTAAAACCTTGCATTCACCAAATAAACTGTAAAGATCAACGAATATAAATTAAAAAAAAAAGTTATTTGTAACAATAGTTTTATATTCAAGTTTACATCTTACGGAAAAAATTGAAATGCAAGTTTGAAGCTGTTACTTAAAATAAGACCCATATTAAACTTTTATATTTGTATGCCGAAAACAACCATCTATCGACTCGCTTAAACTTTACCAAGACTACATTTTATCCCCACCCATTTTTTTATTAAAAAAATTTCAACTAATTTTTAATGTTTCCAATTAGTTTGCAAAAACTTGTTTGAGAGGTGTTTTAAATTCGGCACGCTCTCCGACAATCTATTCAAAGATAAAGAGGCACTGAATTATTGGGCCAAAGAGAAAATGAGTTTTTAATATCGAACAAGGCAGATGATGGAATGGAATTATAGTTCATATTGTCAAAGATGCGGGAAAAGCGATTGGCGATCAGATAAAGCACAGACACTCCATTAACAGGCGATTCATTAAAACCTATTAATTAAGCCCAGTTAATCATGAATTTATTGCGGTTCTAAGAATTTAAATTGGTTGTCGGGCCAAAATGTGTATACATTTATACGTTTATATAAGAGGAGGACCAGTTTTATTTCTTTTCTTTTCTTTCGGGGGCGAGATGATATCCGCCGGTGTCGGCCGAAGCGAGACGATTTCCCCGAGTTACAAGATCGTTAACAACCTGTTCAAAAGGGCTTTTTGCATGGGCGGAACATTTCGAATTAAGTCGTGGCCGAAGGAAACATGAACAGAGATGGACATCTACCGATTCGATCGGGCCGCCGGCGCCTCTGCGCAAGGGTGGCCCTTATCATGGGACAACCCTTCGAAAATGGGAGCTTCAGCCTCATTATTGCCAAGGGGCTACCATCTCGGAGCAGATAAAGCAAATATGCCGAAACCACAAGATAAAAGTCACTTAATTTCATCGAAGTCCGGATTAATTAACGTGACGTCTCAAGGTTCTTCAGAGAGCACCGGCTCGGCCTACAATCCGAGAATGACGTCCCTTTTTTCTATTAAAAAACGAAAAGAAAACGTTTCCTCTAGAACGCAGCAAGAAACAACGGAAGCCAATATTCTTCCAACTCCTTGGAAGTTGTCATTGCTTATGCGAATACGGAAATTTCCAAGGTTCAAAATTAATTTTTACATACAAGTATTTTCAAAAATGATGATTCATATGACGAAACAAAAGTAACCTGTTTTAAAACAATTACAGTCCAATGCAGTGGTTTTAAATTTTTAAATTAGGCAAATCAAATATAACTAGTTGTACCAGTAAAAGTACATTATACTGTACTATAGCAAAAATATTTTCACAAACTCAAGCAAAACAGAATTATTTTTTGAGCGTATAAAAGGGGTGTTCACATTGTAAGATGTTAACTCGTGTCAACTCGAATAGAGATATGTCCAGTAAGATCGTGGACGCTCCCTTCTTTCCTTAGCGCATTATACGTTAATTTTTCCGCAATGCTGCGCGTGGCAATTGGTAGAACCAAAAATAAAGCTTGTTGTCCTTCAAGGCTTGTTGTTGTTTGTTTTGGTTTTCTTTTGTGTTAAATTGTAAGATGGAAGAAATTTATAAAATATGAAAATTAATCAATTTCATTCAAAAGCTATCTATACACTCAAAATGTACTAACAAAAGATTCGCTACAATTCGTGCCCAACCTGTACCCTAACCTCTAACAGCCTACTATTTTATAGGATAGGGGATGTATGTACTATGAATGAGAGTATATGGGCAGGTCAGAAATTAACAAAATAAATGTATTAATCTGATTTAATTAATGAGTATTTAAGAATAAAAATACGTGTAAACAAAAAACAGCTGTTAAATTCATGGCTGCCATGTTGGTTACTTACCCCCTAACGGATAACAGTGTGACTACATATTCGATCTAACATCTAACATTGAGCTGTAGATCGAGCAATTTAACTAGCCGAAGTGTACGTCATCATTTTTCTCGATCTAACAGGACAACAGATTAACAGGCTTAACACAAAGATCGTAAATACCCCTATGAACATTTGATTTGAAAGTATTACAATTGCCGCCTAATTAATTGTCATATATATAGTAACAAGCCAATACACGCTTTCATTCCATTTATTTTTTCTTTATGTATATTGGTCTGTTGCTCATAAACATTTCTTTTTATAGAGAAACAAATTTCTGTTTAAAATTTGCCAAATTTCGTTTATTCAGAGAAAATTAAACAACTATTTCATCCAAAATTTAAGTTGCAATTCATTAACTGTCCGTCGGTTTAATGATCGGTTTGTAGGTTTAAAAATGATTCTGTCTCATTACGGCGTCTTTGATCCGTGCCGTCCCCCACAAGAAGTTTATTTGCTTTCACGTATAAAATAATAACAAATATATTTCTTTGTGAATTTTTCCCAAATGGACGCATCCGAGATTGGCCTGCATTAATAATGTGTGTTATTTCCTTGGATTCAATTTAAAGAGTGATTGAACCGACCGGCGAATTGAGACTGTCGAGAATGGATTCGAAGATGCAATTTCAGATTAATGAATGGACACCTGAAATTCAATAAGAGAAAGTGATTTTTTTTCGGTTTGTAGAAAACGGAGCCAATTGAAGAAAAAAACGGCCTTTTGGCAATTGGCGATCGCCCTCGGTGCGGACGCGGGCGAATTCCCTTGTACTGAAGGCCAAAAGTAAATTATACCGTTCCAACATTTTTGGTGATGCCAGGGCACATGGGACAATTGCGATGGGTGTATAACTATGATATATCATATCAAACAAAAAATCAATATCTTTGAAATTTATTGTAATTTTTAAAAAAATATTTATATTTATTATTAAGATATCGTGAGATGCGGTCTGGTGTGATGTAGAATTACAAAAACATTTTCTGTATCGTGCCAACGTTTCGATCTTTGTTGAGATCATCTTCAGGGGTCAAAGTGTACTTGTACCATTCTTGCATTTCTTGTTGAGAGCCATTGTCATTCTCAACCCTGAAGATGATCTCAATAAAGATCGAAACGTTGGCCCGATAAAGAAAGTGTTTTTCTGAAACCTATATCACACCAGACTGCATCTCACGATATCTGAATAATTATCGATTGACGGTCACTAATCTTTACACATTTGCATTTATATTATTATAATTTTTTTTATAGCGTTTTAAAAAATGTACTAAACATCCATTAGAGGGGAAACGAATAATTTACTAATTAAATAAACAGTGAAAATCAAAAATGGCCTTAAAACTCAACGAAGCAGCTAAAATGACGATAAAACCTTTTTCTCGTATCTCGACACTCCCTCGTGTTTTTACTCAAAATCAGTAGAAAAGAATCCGTGTCAAAAAAAACAGACAGTGAATAAAAAGCTTTTTAATTAAACCATTCGTTACCGGACTGTGCTCCGACAAAAGCGTCCTTTATCGGGATAGGCCCTGCTATCTCACTAAATGTCTTTTTTTACCTCCGGTGGTGCCGAGCATCCGCGGAGGTCCTGGAGCAATTTGCAGTCCACTTATCTCACCGATAAGCCCTTATCATTAGGATAGCCTAAGACGATTCATTCAAGTTTAGAGATTTTTAAGGAAGAATGAGGAATTGAGTACGGAGAAAATTATGGTTATTAGTGCACTGAGACAATAGCATGTGTTAGTTGATGTGTTAAACCTAAGTGTTTTCTGTTCGGCACTACAATTACAGATTGGTACTAAAATTTTCTGGATCCTCTGTTTTTAAAAATTACACAAATCGGTTCATAATAAAATAACCTCGTAGTTCAAATACCGCGTAAAGAGAAGCATTGGTGGGGGTATTCACGATGTTTGTGGGTCCTGTTAGGTCGAGAAGATGACGTGACACGAAGAAATGGCTAGTTAATATTTCTCGATCTAGAGCCAATGTAGTCACATTGCTATCCGTTAGGGCGTAGGTAACCAACATGGCAGCCCTGGATTTAACAGCTGTTTTTGTTTACATATATTTTTATTCTTAAATACGCATGGAATCGGCTAGTTAAGATTGCTCGATCTAACAGACCAGGGCCAATGATAGGTGTTAGGACGAAATTGTAGTCACATTGCTTGTCGTTAGGGCGTAGGTAACCAACATGGCAGCCATGGATTTAACAGCTGTTTTTTATTAACAAGTATTTTTATTTTTGAATACGCATTAATTAAGTCAGATCAACACATTTCCTTTGTTAATTTCTGACCTGTCCTTATACTCTCATTCATAATAGACAGAAACATTCCCTATCGTACAAAGTTGTACGCCGTTAGACGTTAAGATATAGGTTGGGTATGTCGGCAGGAATTGAAGCATGTCATTTGTTAGTAATTTTCGAGTGCATGAAAAAGTTGATAAATGTTACTTTTTATCAACTTCTGGCGTCTTACAATTTAACACAAAAGAAAACGAAAACAAACAACAACAGGCCTTCAAGGACTGTTATAGCTTTAGTTAGGTTCTACCGACCTCCACGCGCAACATTTCTCTACTCCAGTTAACACGAGTTTAACACCTTACAAACATCGTGAATACTCGTGGAATCTGAGACAAGCTCTATACCTGTAGCACTCTGGCCAGGAGTTCGAGGACCTACGTGAAGGCTTAAGCATGAAGGTCAGGAATGAAACTTTAAACTGGTACTTTAAGAGACGCGACGTTTTGCTTACGAAAGAAATGTTCAGTTATTTGGGGGATAGTGAGGTAAGTGACGTAGGAAGAACAATTGGCCTGTGTTATTTTGATTGGAATTGGTGCTTGGTTTACCCACAGTTTGGGTTCGTATTTTTTATGTATGGAATCTGTGTCGATGTATTGTATAACACACAATTGTATAAGAAATATTAATATGTGCAGTTGTTTAGCTCACTGTTACTTAATGATTATTTGAAGATCGTGAGATGCGGTCTGGTGTGAAGTAGGTTTTTGAAAAATGCTTTGTTTATCGTGCCAACGTTTCGCTCTTTATTGAGATCATCTTCAGCGCGTGGGATTTATAAACGTTGTTTAAATTTTACAAATATATGTACGATGTAAAAAAAAATTAATTTTTAGATTCAATCAAAGTATTTGCACTCATTCAAAATGTTTGTTTTCTATTATTGTATAAATTAATTTTATTTTCGCGGCCTACGTGTATTTGTTAAATTTGAACAATGTTTGTAAGTCCCAGGCCCTGGAGATGATCTCAATAAAGATCGAAACGTTGGCACGATAAAGAAAATGCTTTTCTAAAACCTACATCACACCAGACTTCACCTCACGATCTCCAAGTGAACACATATTAATTTCCTTTGGATAAATTTTCAGAAGGTTTCGGTATTATTTCTTCGATATTTTTGTGTCACTAGATATTCATCGTATATTGATTATATTTTACTCTAGTGAGTCTAATGGTAGCTGCAAAAAAGAGGCACGTGGACAATTTTGGTAACGCTGCAGTTGTGAATCGAATTACTGTTACTGTCGAGTACTGGAATTAACGGACGACGTGTTTTTGCCGTCCAAACTCCGTACTTTGAGCGAATTATCCATGTGAATGGAAGGGCCTGATGAGACGAAACCATGTCATTTGGCGTGCAATTCACTCCTAGGACGAGGCGTGGGCGTAGACCTAGAACAAATTAAATGGTCGTTACCTAGGTCAAAAGCAATTTATTTTAGGACACTTTCCCCGCCTGAATAATGACAGTAATCATTTATAATCCGATTCCTCGTGGGATCAATTTTGAACCTTTCGTACCACCGACTGCAAATGAGTTGCGCAAGAGTTGAGCCGACCCGAGGCAGAGTGATAACCGGTGATTAAAATCAGGCTGCTGCACATTGCATAAAACAAACCCTGCCGAGGCCCACCTTTGATTAAAGCAGTGGGCGTTTCACACGTAGGTCCTGCTGTCAAAGAAAATATCGCTTCAATGAGCTATATCTACAATTTATATACCGCTCCTTTTACTTTCCTTGAAATATTAATTTTAATTTATTACAGACAGACGACGGAGAAACCGAAAAGAACGGGATATTTATTTATTATTTCAATTTACTTCTTTTCTAAAATGGATTACAGGCCTTGTTGTTTTATGACGTTAATTAACTAATGGAAAGATGAAATATTAGTTTTTCACCAACAATATACCATCAGTTATCTTCGAACCCCTACATACTGGCACAACTTACTTTTTAAACGTTTATTGGCCTCCAGACGTTTAGGCTTCTTTATGTAGCAAAAATAACCAATAAAAGTTAAAAACTCTTCAAAATCGTACTGAACGGGAGAGCGGTTTCTTACCTTAACACTCGGGCAGTCAACAGGGGCACAGAGTGACGGATGAAATTCTGGACATTCTGGAGGAGATAGAAGTGTGCCTCGGTTTTTGGATACATATCAAGCCTTCGATATAGTGTGACCGAAAGATTTCTTGTTAAAATTAAAGTCCAATTTCCAGACACCCTGTACCTATCAAATCAGATAATTCAGTCATACCTATCAAATCTTACGTTTGCCCTGAAATGTGCAAACGCATCACCCTCTGTCGCTAATATTGGAAGTGGAGTACCGTAATGTATAGGGCCTTTTCTATACCTGATATACTCCTCTGATTTTCCCATAATAACTAATAACACACTGGTACAATATGCTTATTTATATTTTATGATCTTAAGTAAACGTACTTCCCCAAGGACAGCAGTAGTAAAAAAATGGTGCAAGGACTGGCGGATGAAATTAAATGTCAGAAATTCTAGACTGGTTAAGTTTACATTAAAAATAAAAGTAACGGACATCCCGATAGAAATTAAACAGCCAAAGCAACCTTTCTGGTCCAATAGAAAAAGACCTAGGAATAACCTTTGACGAGAAGATGAGGTGAGCTCCTTTTATTGATCGCACAGTCAAAAAAAAAAAAAATAGATATCGGAGTTCTTTATTTACGAAAATTCAAAACTACACACCTCTTAAGGCGCTCCTGATATATATTGCAGCCATATGCAGGATGTTAGATCTGGGGTTCTGCGTCGCGGACCCAAATCCAAAGCATACGAACAATTCAAAGCCGAGCGCTTCTCATAAGGCGCCCCCTGTAAGAAACTTGTGCCATTCTTGTGTCACTTATCTTTTTCCTCCCCAGTCACCTACAACTATAAATAAGTCCTGTTTACCAATTAAAGATGAACACACACAACATTCCGCTCTTCCGCCGATTAGAACAATCACGAAGACTTTCAACTTTCTCCAAAAATTCAACAAATGTGTATCAATAAATCAAATTATTACTCGGAAGAAGAAAACATACAGAAACACAGTTTTATTTAAATAATTTTTAAAAAGCGTTAACATGCATTGAAGTAAAACTTTTTTCGCGTTAAAGAGGACAATAATGATATATCATTGCTATTATTTTTTGTAGTGGGTGAGCGCGTGGGCACATCTATGATCTTGGCTACAGGTGGTTCCGTAGATCGGCCTTTTCCATTTCTTACCCTCTAAAAGGGTTCCGAACGGACGAGTTTTTTCCCCGGTTATAAAGTGTCCTATTTCTAAAACGCGGCAGAAATGAATGAAAGTAGCCTTTTTTGAGGGTAGAAATTATCGTCTAAAAGGAAAAAAATGTGATCCGATCTGAGTTTTTTCCTACCCATTTCGTCATAATAACTTCGAAGATTCAAGGGAGGATCTTGGCAAATGGTTGCTGACCATTGATTATCTCCAATTTAGAAAAAAAAAAAGATTCAGCGCGTGTTTTAAATCTTTGTGTATTTCGACTTCGCCACCTAAGAAAACCTGTTTAAATTTCTTCTTCCATACAAGTATGTAAATTTGAATAAATTTTACTCCTTGGCTTTTAAATTTGGACGATTGTATTGTACTTTATTTTCCTTATTTAAAAGGTGAGTTATAAGTTCTAACAATCCCGTATTGCAGACTATTTGTACCATAATAATTACAATTTATATAAATAAAAAAATACCGTCACTACGTGCTGCACATAAATAAAAATAGATCAACTTATGATGCAATGGTGCCAAAATTAGTTTGATTCTATTATATTTAATATTGTTTGGACCAAATTACGTTTTTTCAGTTAATTGATCGTTTTATGTAAGATTCTGGTTGAAATGAAAAGGTTAATTCCACGGGTGACATTCGAACCCACGACCTTCGGCTCAATTCAACACTACGACTTGAGGTACCGCGACTTCGATCCACTCGGATACCAACTATCCATCTCAACCTACAACCGTTCGAATTTTACCTCTTTTTGCCATTTTCAAACTGAATTTTTTGTAGGTTGAGATGGAGAATTGTTGTCCGATCGAATCAAAGTCACGATAGCTCAAGTGGTAGAACAGCGGCGTATTTAGCCGAAAGTCATGGGTTCGAATCCAGCTTATGGCACAGGCTAAAACACTTCAACCAAAACCTTATTTAAAAAGATTAATTAATTGAAATTAGTTGCACTGTTGATACCTTCTACACAAGCCAACAAATAATGATAGCCTAGCCAAGTCGACATCTGTGAAAGGAACATTAACCGTCCATCAAAATTTCTTGGAAAAGATGGGATTGTACGTTCTAAGGACATCTCTAACCTCATTTTTTGACCAACTCAAAACTACCCAGTCATTAGGAGGGAGAAGTGTGGGTTTCCTAGAGCATTCTGACAAATGTGTAGAAATTAGTGACCGGTAATAGATAATTGTTTAGATATCGTGAGGTGCGGTCTGGTGTGATGTAGATTTCAGAAAAACATTCTCTTTATAGTGCCAACGTTTCGATCTTTTATTGAGATTTTTTGAAGTTTTTCTGAAACCTACATCACACCAGACCGCATCTCACGATATCTAAATAATTATGACAAACGTGTAGTTATTCGTTAAAATGATACGGGCTTCTTGATAAGCCCTCAACCTTATCCACATCTTGTCATATTGTGCACAACACGAATTTTTTGCTGCACCTGGGAGCGATTATTATGAAATTTTTGCGAGTACAACTCAAATGCGCGTTGAGCAACACCGTCAATGAAAGTATCCTACATATGAACCCTAACTTGACGAGGAAAAAGCATCCTTCGGCTGTTGACTTTTGTCATATTGTCTAACTGATAAAACCTTATTGAAGAATATTTACAGTTCATGGTGGTAAACAAAATTAGGATTTACTTCTAATGCTTTGTTTTCATAAATCCAATAAGCTCAGTTGAGTAAAAACACAAATTGTAAACGATATTATTGTAAAATACTTACGAATTTCTTAGTGTCGATGGGCTTGAGAGCAGTGGGTTTATTTTTATTTAATAAACGGTTGCATTTTTAAAAATTGGCACTCTTCCCAAAAACATCTACGGGTTTTTATACATAGTATATTACGAAAGTTCTTTTAGTTGTATAAATCTATTGCTTTTCTAATTGGTCATAGGTCATCATAATATGGACATGTGGTCATAATGTCATCATAATAGGCCATCATCTAACATTTTTATTGACAGCCCTCGTCGACTAATTTTTCTTGAAGGTTCGTAGTTATTTTAGTCCTGTCGGTTTACTATCCGTGTGTTACCTTTCTTTGTTCTAGATTTGCTATTAGCCAACCGTCTTCTCATTCCTGGTTTTTAAAGAGCAAATTGCCTTACAAATTGACTTACAACATTATTTGTAATACTTTTGTTTCGTCTTGGTCGTTTTTGGGTCTTCACTTATATGAAAATTTTCATATCATTGAAGTAATAGTGTTTTCTTCGATATTTGAATAAAATAAAGCGCAGCGATTAGTTACCGATATTAAGAAAATTAAATTATTATCAGTTTTTATACAATACGATACAACTTTTTCGTTGAATGATGTTGCAGAGGCCTATTTTATTTAAATTATTTTAAAATTATAATATTCTTTGTGATCTTGTGTGAGAACTTTATTTAATTTTTTGGAAGTTGACAGAAAAGTAAGTTTTTTGAAGTACAGAAAAACAATAGAGCGGAATCAGAAAAACGCGTTTTGGTTTTTAAATAGTTTATGATTTTTTTTTGAATCAGTGAATTTTTAAATAGATACATGATTGTTGATTTTGCTAATGGGAAAGCCAAATAAATCGTAAACAAAATCATAACAATATCAGCGTAAATAATTAGAAAGTGAATTAATTTAATTTAATTTTCATTAATTACTTAATGAGCAATAATTTTTCTTTTTGTGTTGTTAAGAACAGTAAACAGAGAGAGGTAGAATAAACAGAGAAAAACGTAAAAACATCGGGTGTCGATTCCGAAACGGTTTAGGCGTTGACACAGCTCTCATTACTGTAAGGTAAAGGTCCCGAGTTCGAATCCACCCGCATTCGAACCTGATATACTTATCAATGGTTTTTTTTTCCGACAACACCGGGACCCCGAGGGTTGACCCTTTTGTATTGCGGGGGGAAAAAGATGCATCGTACTGTTCAGTGACCGTGGAGTTTGTCTTTAGCAACGTTTATGTAAGATGTAAAAGATTGTTGTAATTATATATGAAAAAAGTGCTTAGTATTTAAGAGTGTTTTTTTTCTCGACGTACGCCATGATTTTATATTTACATGTATGTTTATTCATATTTCTTAATTAACCCTCATGTTGTCTAACAAGTCCGTTAATCGTGGAGAAATTATTTATGAAATTTTTAGCGAAATTTTTTTAACGCCATCAGCGTTTTGGAAAAAAGGGAACCAAAATAAGTAAGACATTCAGAAAATGAAATTAATATAATTGTGTTGAAAGTGATTCTTATCAATTTTTTAAAATATTACAACTTTTCAATACATATTTTTCCCTGTTCAGAGAAAGTTAATTCGGATGCATTATATATGGTACGGTTTGGTAGTGCAAGCGGTTATGGAACTGGGTCGGACTCGTTTCCCTGTAATTAGCAGCTGAATTATTTGTGAATAGTGGGTGGGGCGGAATTTTAAAGAAAATAATTGCGAGCCAAAATATTTTTGTCCGTCTGCCAACCAAACGCCAGACGTTGCATTCTCGCTGCATCCAGGCCACTTTCGCCACCGCGTGTTAATGAGCAATAAAAAAACAAAAACAAAAAAAAAAACAACGCCAGTTAATGCACTCTATCTCTTCACCGAAGTTAGCTGATTTTGTTTAAACGGTAAAAAATTCACGACCGTTTTTGCATCCCAAAATCAGCAGCTTAATTTATGCAGATTTTAACTATTATTTTCATCTTTTACCGAGGATCGGCACTAGGTCGAATGGAAGAAGTGAAACGGTCCAACCAGCATTAGGCGGCCTTAAACAATTACGGAAAAAACTACAGAAAACGTGCGAATCTTAGAGGCCAAAATAAAGTTCAAATGGTCAATATTTATGACTTGATCTCTAATGATTTTTTATGGCCCTTCTCTCCAGGTAAATGGTCAGTTGTCCGAGGGAAAACGCCGAAAGATTTCGGTCTAAGAAGGAAGCAATTAAAGGATAAGAACGGTGATGTATAGGTGGAAGGACATGTGTTAC
Source organism: Cimex hemipterus (assembly GCA_039619505.1). Lineage (NCBI taxonomy): Eukaryota > Metazoa > Arthropoda > Insecta > Hemiptera > Cimicidae > Cimex > Cimex hemipterus. Next base: position 9,939,712 of record CM077104.1, read on the forward strand.
CTGATTGCATCTCGGGTTGGACATTGTCTTCGGAGCTGATAATCTCTCCTTCGGACAGGTAACTATTCGATTAGGGACAATTTACATCACGCTTAGACATCCAAAAATATCTTTTTCTTCCAAGAAATTAAATTTTTGCTTTAAACATTTAAAAATTGATATGATAGTCATTCTGTATTAACCGAAATAAATAGTATCTGAATTCGTTCAAAATTGTTAGATGATGGTTGGATTATTTAAGTTGATTGAGGTCGTCGTATATGGCGTTGGAAGAATATCTTTCCAGCCAATGTAGGAAAAAGAAAATAATCCCTGAACACCAATTTGGACCCGAACAAAATCTATTTTATTACACTAATCAGTATAATTTGTGGGATGATGGGGTAATTGATGAAGGCATCAACGCTCTCGTGCGACACATACATTCACGCTTATATATACATGCCCTCAGAGCTGTTAACACAAAACTTTCTCGCCAAACTTGTGGCCAAAATTTATATATGTATACAAATTCCCGTAGGACGTATTGGTTGCGCTAAGAATCGGAATTGGGACCGCAAAATTCGCTGTTGTATTCAATCAGAGCTATCATATCGGGTTCATTCCCACTCACTCTCTACGGAATTTCAAAAGTAGACACATTGAGCAGCCGTTTTGGAGTAAATATTTGTAAAAACTTATCTAGGGTAGATCCAGACATTAACCGTATGATGAAGCGAAATAATCGGCCAATCGGTCCATATTTTAAATTTTCAGATGAACGTGTATCAAATTCAAATTGAGTTACTTTTTGTTTGGATGGAATGGCGGTTTAAATTTAAATATTGAGACAACGTTTAATAGCATTGCATAACGAAAAACATTTCGTAATGATAAAAGACGCTGGATTGCATTCCACGGTTCAAGATCGTCGTTTTTCTTCTTCGAAGGATTTTTTTAAAAAGCAAAAGTAAACAAACGTTTACGAGGTGAATTAATCCGGAAACTGTGCCGATAAAGTTTGGGCTGAGCCGAATCGACGGTCACGACTGACAAAATGGATGCAGTTGCATCCGGATTTCACAACCGACTCTTTACAGAAGGCCGGCCCGTTCAGAATTTTAATTTTATCGCTGAATAATCCTTTGACGGACGGCCAGTAAAATAAAAATTTGATGGCGATGGTCCGAGGAAAATTTCTTTACCGGGGCCCCAACAGATCATTATTGATGGAGTCAGCCGATGGACGATTTTCGATGTCACTTCTCAATCTGAATACTGTTTTGAACCGATGGCATAAAAATATTTATTCATTATTAAAATTTATCTTAAAACATTTTAAGATTTAGATTTTCTCAAATGAGGCAATATGCATTTTTATTAGGGAAATCCAATTTATTTTTTCACTTTTTTATTATAAAATGTACATATACACTTTTGGGAATATAATATAAATACTTCCTATAAACCCCCTGTCCAAATCTCCAAGGTAAAGAAGTAATTTCAGGTTTTGGGTTTTCTTTTTCTTTTTTGACTTAGGCCCTTTAAATTTCTTATCTACTTCAGAATGTCTGTCTATGGAAAAATCCTTACCTCACCTTACCTGTAATAATATTAAATTTGCTGTAAAAAAAACTTATATGCATCACAAAATTGATGGAAAAGTTCCGCACAAAAAATTCAGAACCAATAAAAATGTTGAAATTTGGAATTTTTTGAAAATATTGGATTGGTAATTGTTAGCAACTACAAAATTCTGAAGCGTTGCAAATTCCAACAAAAATTACCCATTCAATTAGCTTTCAGCGGTATACCCAACTTTTTGGATTGGCAAGATATTCATTAGTATACAAAAACATATTTTAAATCACCAACCTGAGGATGTTGATAAATTTCGGAGTTACTCAGCTGGTCGCTGTTTACCCACTTTTATTCAAAACGTATCCTTAGAGAAAAGCAAAGCAAAATTTTGCCTGAATTGGTAGCAAAAGTGATTGAGGCGCGGATAGACGGAGAGACTCACCTGCACGTCCGCATCTAAATCGAACTTTCGTCCTGCTCGAACCACTTTTTCCTCCTGCATCTCTTCGGATCTCGGATTTCGACTTCACCACTTTACACCTATTTACAATCAAAACTGACCGAGTATCTTTTTACGGCTTCGTCCGGCTTCTTGTAAACGTCAAACTCGATTCCACGGTCTTCCTCCTTGAGCCCTTCACATTTATGTTATCTTTTCTTTGTTAGTACATAAATGAATCTCATAAGTAGCTTCTGGTTTATACGAAGCCATAAATAACAATCCTATCCACCTCCGGTGTCATTCATTGACGGATCTTATTCTAAGAAATTTGCTTACAAATCGGTTAGTACGAGAGCAACATCTGCGATTGAAGCAGTACGAAGATGAGTAAGATCTATAAATAGGGTTCGTTAATTATAAAGAAGAATATTAGTGACTCAAATCGTTTATGAAACGGAAGATAAGCTAGATACAATGCAATTATTTTATAGGAATAGTTTAAGATAAGACTATCGCCTAATATTTTACCATTTTTAAGGTTGAGAGGGGTTCTTCCACTGCCACCTGAATAGATCTAATGTGGAACTCCTACAAATTATAGCCATGGTTTAGAAAGTGCACTTTTTTTACAGGCCTTTCCTTGGGTCTTTTCGTGTACCACTATTGATGTGAGAAATATCCTACCGAAGTGGGTATATTAAGTACCACGCTGTACCAAGTTAATGCTTCACAGTCACAAAGGACTTATGCCGATGACTGTCTGTGCTCTGCCCATCATCTGCAGATGATATTTTTTTGGCTAGTTGGTCAGTCTGTTCACTTCCTTCTATTCTTCAAGTCCGGGTATCCATTTTAAGGTTATATTGTGACTATTGCCTTACATTAGACTCAGTAAGGATTTATAACTTTATGTAAGTTTTTGTTTATATATTGAAAGTATTGTAGACTTTAGAGACAGCAGGAAAGAAAACGGAAATTTTTGGCAGTCACCTTGCTGATAATTTTAGATCAAATTAAAACATCAATGGCTACTTATTTGAAGTAACAACCGGTTCACAAGAAGGAAATGCAAAGCTAGTTAAGATGTAGTACAATAAATTAAAAATTTACCTCCTAAAAAGACTTATCATTGGAGAAATACTAAAAATATTACCGCAAAAGGAAGTAGTTAAAATAATATACCTACCTATTGCTGCAACCAGACTGAATTATGTTCCTAGCATCTGGAAATTTTCAGAAGTTATTATGATTTAAAAAAGAAAAACGGCGAGCGAGGTCAAATCATATAGACCAATATTGCTACTATCGACAGCCTCGGACTCTTCGAAAAGTTACCACTGAATAAAAGCCCTTGTAGGAAAAAGAAAATAATCCCTGAACACCGATTTGGATCCTGAATAAGATATTCAACAATAGGCCAATTCATCGAGTGACGGACTTAAAAGGAAAATCTTTTGAAGAAAAGCAAATGAGGTAATTCATTCTTTCATGTTTCACACACTTTTTGCAAGGTCTGGCACGAAGACTCACCTCTAAATTAAAAGCTACCAAAGCGCTATGCGCATATTGTTAGTTCCTACCAGACAGACAGACCAATATTCAGAATTAAAAACAATAAATGCAAGAGTACCACAAGGTTCAATATTAGGTCCATTGCTGTACTTGTTATGCGCCAGGGATTTTCTGAAATAGAGTAAAAACGCAACGTTTGCAGATCACACAACGATGATATCAATAGGACCGACCATCAACCATTCAGACAAAATCCTTCAAAGGGCTGTAATAAAAAAAATATATTCATGCTAAAACCTCATAAATCTATACTGTACATGTAACCTTTACAAAATCAAACTTTATAAACAAAAAAGTGGACCATTTTCCGTCAAGATTGATGGATCTTTTATACCATATAGCGATACAGCTAAATACATATCTGGGATTGACCTTAGATGCCAAACTGAGATGAAAAGAAGGGTGAAGAAAAAAAGAAATAAATAGGTTTAAGGGGGTTAATCGTTAACGACGCAAGCATGAGCTTTTCAAAGGTCAAAGGTTTAGCACCATTTACTAGTATTGATCGATTTTTAATTTTATTAGTTCAAACGTGCACATGGATGATTGGAACCTATGCAAGCTGGGAAACCTCGAGAATCACCCACTCCGGTGTTTTGTCTGTCCGGGGTCAGACCGCCGAACGTAAGCTCCAGGGGCTATCGACTATAAAGTTTCAACTGGCTACGCTTCAGTTCTTTTTATCTAAACACACTCACACTCTTACAATATGCAGGGACGACGGATTCGAACGCTTTATATTACAGTGATTACCGCCGTGTCAACGCCTAAACCGTTGCGGACCGTTGACGCTTCCATGCGGTATAATAGGTACGGAGACAAATTTGATGATCGTGTTGTAATTTTCCAAACCTTGTCAGTTGTATAAGTCAGGCCATCACGCCAGTCCCTACTGTTAGTTTTAACTAATGATATTAAACTGGCCGTTAATTATATACTCAGCGGGCCGATACAAGTCTGAGCTGGCTGGCGGAACAAACGCACCTTAGACCGTGTTGGAAGGCATGTGTCTTGAACAGAGACCAGATGACCCGGTTTAACAACTGAAACGGTATGACATGTGTTGGGACGGAAGGCCGACCCGGAGAGGAGAAATCCCTCGATTCCGTTGTAGACTCGGAGAATTCTCGCAAAAGCCCTTGCCTTACATTCGCCTCGATCGTGATTCGAATTAAGCTTGCGGGATTAAATAATAAGTTGCAAAGAGATCACGCATTTTAAAAGAAGATCCAAAACTCGCGGCTTAGCGCCCAATTGGAGATCTCACATCTCAGGGCATGGTATAATTTCAAACCGTTTACGGGGAAAATCATGCGCAATTGAACAATTAGCGTCACAGGGTGTTCATGCGAGTCAAATTTAGTATTTAAAGAGAACCCGTTTCCTACAATTATATTACAAAACAATACCATAAAATAGTATTAACCAACTTTGTGCAGAAAGATTTTAAATTTTATAAAATATTGTTCTACTCCCGATAGCAGTTTTATAAAAAATGTAACAATTATAATTTTTAATTATTAAAGAGAAAAAGATCATTATTTTTACCAAAAAAATTAAAATATTAGCCAACTAATAATTAAAGATTAATGACCGTTAATCGATAATTATTCAAATATCGTGGGATGCGGTCAGGTGCGATGTAGGCTTCGGAAAATTTTTTTCTTTGTCGTGCCAACGTTTTGATGTTTTATTGAGATCATCTTCAGGGCTCAATAAAAGATCAAAACGTTGGCACGATAAAGAAAATTTTTTTCCGAAACCTACATCACACCAGACCGCATCTCACGATATCTGAATAAATATTAGCCAACGTTTGAAAAGTCGATTCACATGATTTTGGTCCATCACCAATTTTTCCAATAAATCCATCACTAGGATTTCGGTGGCTAAAACGGCTAGACGTTAACAAGGCGCCATCAAGGTAAGGTAAAGGTCCCGTGTTCGAATGCAGGGCCCTGAAAATCCTTATAAATGGACTTTTTTTTCAGTTTACCAACGTATAACTAACTTCTTAGTTGATTCGCCAGTTCTCATTGTATTTATCTGGCAGACTTAGCCATTTCGCAGACACCAGTGTCGGGCCTGGTGAATTGATTGATGAACTCCATCAACGACAGATCAATCGGAGGACCAAGATTATCTGATCACATAAACAATTTGTCGGTGATTTGATTCCATAGCTTATCATTGTAAATCTTTCAAACTGATGATGAGCTTTAAGCTTGAAATCTGGATCATTGAAAACAACAAAATGTGAGTAAAAACCAACCTTTTAAAAAGATTTGTGTTGCTATTGCCAACTTAAATGTAGAACAAAAACAAGGCTATATACAATGAATTAATTTTTTCTTAAAAAATACGCGATCTAACAATGTGTTTTTTTTTCTATCGCCATCGGCTCACAAACTTACGCAATCACAAAAATAAACAAGTACATACATACACACTGTACAGCGACACATACATGATGACCTAATAGTTACAGACAACACCCCCTCACCCTTTTCCCAATAATAAAGTGAACAGGAACCCACTCTCGGTTCTAAGGCTGACTTTATTTCGCGTGCCATGCTTAATCGCTCCCTGCAAGGAGCCAAGCCGCGGCACTCCTCGAACAAGTTACACACTTAACGAGCTTTCTCTAAACCTGCACAAGTAACATGTTAAAACTGAATTTTATAAATTATTTTAAATAAAAACAAGGGTATAAGGAACAAATTAATATTGCAACAGTAACAACAGGCTTTCCAGGAAGAAAAAAACAAAACAATTTTAAGCCACTCACAAAAATAAATGACGAATAAAATGTAAGGGCGGGTATTTTACACAAGCTTTTAACTTCGTGGGAGGCGAACTCTTTTAAGTCGAGTACTGTCGAGTCTTTGTAATTAAGCCGAAAGACTTAAGACGTCAAAAGATAAGTGAAACCAATTACAAACATACAAACAATACTTCGGTTTACCCAGTGTCTTTGTTCCGAAGGTCTCAATTACAATCAGGTCGCTTAAACTGACCCACATTCATTTTTAATTATACATTCTTAACTCTGTTAAACATTTACTGTATTCTTTACAGAAAGAACAATTCCGATAGTTTTAGAATAGACCGGGTTTATAACCAAATTCCATTATTTTAGCAATGCTTAGAGATTAGTGACCGTAAATCGATAATTATTCAGATATCGTGAGATGCGGTTTGGTGTGATGCAGGCTTCAGAAAAACATTTCGCCCATCGGGCACTCCCAACAACGCAAGAATGGAACAAGTACACAGAAGACAAACACATCGAGCCCTGAAGATGATCTCAATAAAGATCGAAACGTTGGCACGATAAATAAAATGTTTTTCTGATACCTACATCACACCAGACCGCATCTCACGATATCTGAATAATTATTTTAGCAATATTATATACAGATCAGTGAAGATGACGTGAATCCGAAACGTAAATGAGCGCAACGTAAACGGGGAGAATGGGTAGATCCTGTAAAGTGATCAGGTCGTTAGTTCAATATGTATTTATCCACTTTCAAACCAACCAGCACCATCAAATTTGATGTCTTATTGTTTTTAAATTCGACTTAGATTTTAAACAGATAGAACCTTGTTTAATGTTAATATACAGTATTCCGACAATTATTTATTTAGTGTTTATTCAAGGTTATTATCATTGATGAATAAAACCTTATCTAGACATGTAATGTTTTATGCTATTTTTAACTTATTTTATTGAATTTACTCGTGATTTTAGGTTCATGTAATACAGAATATTTCTACAGTTTTATCAATCATATTGAACAGTACTTGCGGCATTTATTTATTTAGTGTTTAGTCAAAGTAGCCAACATATCCAAGGATTATTTGTAATCTATGTACATGCTTCTTTTCAACATGAAGAGTATAATATTATTTCAATATATTAATCCATTCATATTTAGTGGTCTAATAGACTATTTTAAATAAATTATTCTTTTTATGTAAGGTCTGTTGAGATGTAAAACTTGGTACCACGGGCAGGATCCGAACCCACGAACTTCGGTTCAATAGTTAGGTAAGAAAAAGGAAGCATAACCCCCTCCCCCAAAGCTCTCCGTGGTCATTTCATTTGTCGCCGCGAATTAAATAGATTACACGGCTTTTGAAAAATGAGAAAAAGGAGGGAAAATTGAAAAGGAAAAATGGAATATCTCAAGTGGTAGAGCAATGGCGTATTTAGTCGAAGGTCGTGAGTTCGATTTACGCTATGACATTGACTTTTTCATCACAACAGACCTTACATGAAAAGAATATTTAATATAAATCATAGTAACAAATATTTGGATTGCTGACTAAAAGTTAAATATATAAGTAATAATTAATGCACCACCATTAAATTTTAAGTAATTATTCTTTATGCAAAATATTGGTTGAGGTAAAAAAAGTCAGTGTCATGAGCGGGATTCGAACCCAGACCTTCGACTAAACTCGCCACTACTCTACCACTTGAGCCTATACTTTGATCCACTCGGACACTAACTTCACATCTGAACCTACTTTTCGAATTTTCCTCCTTTTTGCCAATTATTTAATTGAAAGAGGTTATTTGGTTAATCAGACCACGAAATAAAATGGAGTTGATTATTTAATTTATTATACTGTTTATCCCGCAATCTTTTCAGAAGCTTGAATCGTCTGTTTAGCTCTTGTCTTTTGTTCGCTTGTGAGGGTTCCGTACAAGTTGTTTTTCCGTTGAATAGACCGAAGTGGGGACTGCATTATCTGGTGGGAGAGTGATATAATTGTAATTTTATAAATTAAATTTATTTTTCGGAGGGTGAAAACGTGAAAACGTGGGACATGTTGAACATTTATCGTCATCTTCCAACGTCTGCGTAGAGGTCCTACGATATTTCCTTGTTTTACCCCTGAATCTGGGCGATCCCCGGCCGACAGAGAGTGGCCATTGATGATTTAAAAGAGAGTTAGAAGAAAAAGGAAAAAGAAATAAAGCTAGCTCTAAACAATGTCACAATTTATTCTTAACGTTAAGAAAATATGTTTCATTTGTTTTGACATTCGCAATGATAGTTTAGTCGTAGGCTGATTACATGTCAGTCTAATCTATATATACATCTAGTGTAAAAAAGAAAAAAATTCTGCATACTGTATGCAAGCATATGTAGCAATATTATTTGCAAAACAGTAATTGAATACAATCTGTTACTAATATCGAACTCGCTTCAGGTACCTTACACTTGTAATTAACTTTATATTGGTTGTTGAAAGTAAGCGTAATATCGGAATGCAATCACTCGGGCGGTGTGAGTTGCATAAATACAACGTGCATTGCATTACGCGCCGATTTTGTTGACAGCAAGTGGAGGCAATAACCCAATTCGACCGTGCGGTGGGAGAGGCGAGGAGCCCATCAAATTTAGCACGACGCGACGTAGCGGGGGTCCACGGACCAGGCCGTTTTTTTTCCTTTGCGCGACTCAGCCCGGTTCTTCATTATTAATGCCTGTTAATTGTCAGCATTAACGCGGGAATTGCAGACGGGCCTCGGACACGCGTTTAACCCGGTTAGCGCGAGCCGGAGAAAGCATCGAATTTGCATGAGATTATGTGAAGCGCAATTTTTTAATTTCACCAATTTGCTGTCAGGGAACTTAATTATAGATTTTCTTACTGAGGGTAGGATATACATTCTACATCCATTATTTGTTTTGTACTGTTATGTTC
>CM077104.1:9949019-9978710 GCA_039619505.1 Cimex hemipterus
AGTACTCTAGGGTATTACGAATGAACGTGGGAATGTATTTATTCGCGTGAATGAATAGCTTATCCCCAATTAACTCGAGGAATATCAAGTACTTTGAGGTAGGTTAAATGCTAACCAGTATGTTTTTATTTTTTAAAAGTTTTTATCTTGGGTTCGTGTTTATGTGTGTTTTTGTTATTTTATTCACAATTATAGAGACCCTGAGAGGTACAGAGAGGCTAGCAATAGGAAAACAAAAATACGGAGTTGGTTACTGTCATATCATAAAATAACATAACTTGGCTGGAGAAAGGGTAAAAATAAATTGTAGGTTTAAACCCGAGATAGATAAAAGAAACGCAAAGCTAAGAAAAATAGGGCTGGCGATGACGAATGTATAGTTTGCCGGTGTTAAAACTGAAAAATGGCGAATTACATACATTTATTCTTCAAAGGTACAACACATACATCAGTATTTAATACTTCTTATGGGGTGTTAAAATGTCAACAGTAATCTTCCGTACAATGTTTATGAGAAGTGGTTCGTCGGTTCGTCGCGCTGCGTCGGTCGGCCAACGGTTAAGAATGTCAAGAAAGTCAAATCGAACAAGGTGAGGTTCATGGCGAAAAAAATACAAACTATACAAGATAAGAATAATAAAGAGATGGAGAGATAAAGCTAATTGGACAAATGCTGTGTCGACTGGGGTATAATTGAGTTGTATGACCGGTATTGAAAGAGAGTAAAAGTAGTTGGCAAAGGCTCCTGTTAGACGACGGTCTAGACCTGTGATGTAACTGCGACCTTGGAACTAGTTACTCCTCGGGTTAGATGCAGTTACTTAACTTACCTTACAAGTAAACTTGAACTATTAGATAGCGGTACTGAACTCGCGTCTCCCACTCGTCTAGCCTGCATTACTTCCCAGTTCAATGACTTTCACTCACACGGCTACTTTTTTATTTGTCTACTTACGCCTCTTTCATCTTACGTTAGGACCGTAAATAAAATTATCATAAATGAAGATATTTTTTGCTTTTTTGCATAGAAATGTTTTGATTTAATTTACTTAAAGACTACGTTTTCATATACAAATACATTTTTCTAACAATGTGATTTTCTTGGTCGACAACAACCCACTACGTCCCGTCTATGTAAAAAAATATAACGGTGGGATCGATCGTCTCTGCGTGTGGCCTCTTTCCGAAAAAATGGAACCGCATGACGTCCGTCGGATCATAGGATGGAGACGTTCGTTCCGTCGATATTCTGTAAATCCGTTTAGTGTCAGATCGACCCCTGATTTACATCCTCCTCGTCCGACTCCCCGGTATATTTGTTTAATCTTCCGATTTCTTCTCCCTTGTCTCGCGTTCCTTTCTCGGCGGAGATGGTTTATCGTGACGTTTAAAACGTCGTTTTAAACTTAGCCAAAATAAATGAATCAATTATGGTAAATCTTGTACACGTAAATTATATTTCGCGGGTGAATTCGCCCCAAGTGAATGTTGTTTTCGGCGGAATCGGGAAAACCAAAACAGAGCAATTTACATGAATTATAAAAGGATTTATTAGCGTGAATGAAGAGCTCATTCCCAAATACTCCTGGGAATATGGAGTACTCAGGCATAAGGAGAATAAATCCGTGAATGTAATTTATTTTGTGTGAATGAAGGCGCTTATTCCCAATTACCCCAAGGAATAATGAGTATTCTGGGGTATTAAGAATGTACGTGGAATGTAATTTATTAACGTGAATCCCCTAGAAATATCGTGTACTCTGGGGTAGTGTGACCGGCGACTGATGTATTAATATCATTTATTAGCGCGAATGGAGGGGCTTATCCCCAATTAACTCGAGAAATATCAAGTAATTTGGGGTAGAATGCTCACCTGGATTTCATGTTTTTATCTTGTGTCCGTGCCTATGTGTATTTGTGTTATTTTATTGAATTAATAATTGAAACTGGCAACACATGAAAATTATTTGTTTCTTTGTTTTATTCTTTTGTCAACTTTTTCATTAAAAAAAACAAAACAAACTAAAGATCGTAATAGTGTGATTACAAATCTTGTTGATTTTTGAAACCAAAACCTCTTACATATTAATTTATGTAAATAAAATAGTTAAAATTAATTGAATTTACTGAATGAATTAATTTTAGCTTACTGCACCAACCTTTATTTGTGAAATCAGAGCCTAATCGCTTTCATGTTCAAAATGAACTATTTAAAAAGATGTATTTAGGTAGCATATAAATTTGCTGTATTTGCATGATTTAAACAACGCTTATAAATCCTAGGACCTGAAGATGATCTCCATAAAGATCGAAACGTTGGCACGATAATGAAAGACTTTTCCTAAATCTACATCACACCAGACGGCATCACACACGCACTCATGATCTTTAAATAATCAATTTTCAATCAAACTCGCCTGGTGGTCCAAATTATAAATGTAATTGATCCGTTCCTCAAACTTTTATAATAAATTATTCAATGTTAAAATATTGGAATGATTTTCTTTTCTTTCTTTCTTTTTTTTAGTAAAAACGTTGTAGATGGTGAGGATATGCTCAAGATTCGTAGACGCGATTAGAAAATTACAATAGACCCTACAGTAGCGGCGGAGATGCGTATTACATTTCCAACGCAAGTGGTTGTTGGTTCGAATCCCAACATTGCCTATGGAATTTTAATTGAGGATAATTTGAAAAAAGGATTACAGATTGTTTTGCCACGCATTTCCCAATACTCAACTAGTATGTAATCTCAGTCTCTCAGCCCTTAGAAAATTTATTTCCTCAGTAAAAATATAGGCGTAAAACATATTAATTCTTCGCTATATGTATATATTTAATTTATATAATAATAAATTTAAAATTTAATTGACGGTACTAATTTTTCGTCAAAATAGTCAACCCGGATTGAAAAATTGGCCTTTCGTTTAAATTACAATGAAAAGCAAAAAAGAATCTATCTATTCATGAGCAGTTTCATATCGAACAAAAATTCCCTTTCTACACGTCACAAGTCTTAAATTCGTTTGGAACGAGAAAAAGATACATTTTTCCATTTATTATTTGTTATAACAATTTCTCACTTGGAACTTATATCATCTTTGATATTTAAGACATTTTTGTCATTCTGCAAAACATAGGTATACAGTGCACCAATAAGTATTACACTTTGCGATTAAAGTAACGGAGTTGTATTACTATATTCATGTACGGTATGGTCTGATCGTATATGATGCGTTATCCAAACGCGTTTCCAATAAGCAGAGCAATTTTACATAACCATTTTTGAAAAGGGAATATAGGTTCCGTGAAATTATAAGTCCTAATGCCATACGGCTTTGCACAAATCCGAAAGCACTTTAGTCTTTGATGTCGATAAGGTTAAGAGCCCTCTGCGGTCAGCCTGGGCCGGCGGAGTTTTTTCTGTGTGGTCCCAATAAAGGTGTTAAATACGAGTGACGTTTCCTAGCCGATAACGTCCTCCTAGAAACAAAAGATTGGATCTCGCTTGACCCGAAATACGTATTCGTGACAAGGGGAGACACACCTGCCCTTATCAGACCGCAGAGTTTATCCGTGCGAATATGGGCTTTGCCTGTTGACACGTGCAATTTCTAATGGTTTATGAATTCACCAGTCACTCTGACACTCCTACATATTGCATTTTCAAGTCAAGTGTAACCCTTCCTAAATCAAACGTAGCACTTTTCAAGTCGCAAGCGATTCAAATGGCAGCGATCGACAGCATACCTTGCACAGATCTCTAAAAGCACCTCTAAAAAAAATGGTGTTAGATTTACTCGTTACCAGTGAACTGGTTATTGCATAAAAATCACTTTGTACTTGTACTCCGAGCACAAATTAATAATAATTTAAACCTACAAAATACAACAAATGAAAATTCAGTTGTCAAGAGATACATATGCCTTGGAAACGGATCAACCCAAACTCAAGGTGGGGGCTACACTTGGCTCGAGAAAAGCAATAGTCTTGAAAATTCTAAATAAATGTTATGTACTTAACAGCATAACAACAGAAAATTAGGTTAATTAGATAATCCAATTTTTAAAATTAATCGTTGCAGTTAGTTAAGTTGTAGTTAGCAGTTAAGCTAAAAGTTGGAGTTTTGCTTTGTATTTACCGATTAAAGATAGGCCATACGAGGTCTAAGCTTGGACCTTACGTATGGGTCGGGTCGGGCGGATGGTGTCGCTGGCAACACGGAACACTGGCCGTACCCATCTAAGCAAAGGCAAAAAAAAGTGCGAAAAACATGAATATCACCTAAATGAAGGGTGCAATTGCTCCATATAGAGAGCGCCTAGGAATGCCGACAGATTTGAGAATTGTCCTTGAGCGTGGCAGGGAATATTTGGGTTTCCTGTTCCCATTCTTATAAGAAATGGGGTTGTTTTATGGTATATAGTGATAATAATTGTGTATAACTAGTTTGTGTTGAGAGTGAATGTACATTTTTTTATAACTTAATGTTAATCATATTAGCCAATGGTTGTAATTATGGACAATTTTATTTAACAAAAGCATTCTCTTATTTTTACGTCTGTTATGTTATGATTTTGTTGCGGTAAATGTAATTAATTAAGGGTTCCATCTGTGGGAGTAGCATAGGAGATCGGACACTGTAATGGGAAGACGTATGCCGGCCATAATTAGCGATTTGTAAAATGCTTCTCTGCCTGAGGCGGTCAGACGGCACTCAAGGACGTGGTTGGCCACTACTAAGTTCTTGCAGGAGCAGTAAGGGGAATTAAGGACATTGATTTTATAAAGGTGGACAGGCAGACTATTGGTTTAGTCGGAGACGGATTATTGAAGTAAGGGATTGTCGGGGATAGTTCATAGAACGGAACCACGGGAAGGGAGGGATCTGAGTTTGAATTGATTTGTAAACCTTGGCAATACTTGTGCTAAACTCCCTTCGTCAAGATCTCAAGGAGTGTCTATACAAATCTAATATCTCTACCCGAAATGAAAAATTGAAAAAGACCAGATATGGCTACGTCTTTAGCCAGTCTATCGGCTTCATCGATGTGAACATTGTCGTTATGTCCTTTTACCCAGATTATATGGTTGTTAGTAAATTGAAAATCTGTGTGAAGATGAAGTGATTGGTTTTAAGGATACTGTGAAAGGAATGGATCACACTTTGGCTGTCAGAGAATATAATTAGGTCGGAAGGGTTCATAGTCTGAGCATATATTAAGGCTTCCAAGATTGCTAATGTTTCGGCAGTATAAATGGAAGCGACCCCACTCAGTTTAATTTGTACGGCGAAATTATTGAAGGGATCAAAAAATGAAGCGCCCACTAGATTAACCTGCTTGGATCCGACCTTATATAGGTTAATGCCGCGTCAGATTGACCCTCATAACTGCCCGTACAGCTAAGCGATCCGGTATCATGTTTGGTTAAACAATAAAGGAAAAGTTTGCGTAAGGTACATAGGATGATGGTGGTAGGGCTGATGGAGATGGTCAATTGGGGTGAATGTACTTATTAGCATATGTTAAAGGAAAAGGCCGGTGGGGTACGCGATATTCTGTCATCGATCCTCTCCCTTAACACACGCTAATAAGTACATTCACACTAATGATTACATTCACTCTCAACACGAGCTAGGTATACACAACGATCAGTTAGCAATGATGACGGAGGAATGTCGAGTACTCTATCAGCCTAAATGATCGAACGGTATGTAAATAGGAGTGCATGTATTTCTGAATGAAGGGGAATGTGAGCGGGTTTGGAACTAAATGCTGAATCGAACTAGGTGTTGAAAGTCTACGCCACGAAGTCCAAGCTCAGTGGCTGAACAGATAAGATTGAGGTCTGCCAACACCCTGGATGAGTGACTTTCGAGTTTGCCAACAGTTTAATATAAATCGTACAATCTGGCATTGTCGGAGACTACCAGAAGGGAATAGGCTCATTTTTGTACGTACACGTGATAAATTGAGTTATATAAATCCAAATCCAAATCCAACTTACGTGGTTAATATGATACTACGAAAACCATATTTTATTGAAATGCCATGTGTTTTTATCGTGGTTGAAAATCCGGAAAATGGGTTCTTTAAAAAATGATCAATGGTACTAAACGATCCAGTAAGTAAGGGCTATCTGCTATGATCATCTTGCCCCGTGTGTAATTCAAATTCGATTTATCGGCCGTTTTCAGATCTACCGTTCCTTTACGCGGGTTCGATGTTGTGGGGTACTGCAACAGCGCGACAACATAATTTCGCACAAAAGGTAAATCTTTTCCGTGACATTTTCGATTTATGATGCACTTTAGCGAGAATACAATTGCGTTGAAAGGTATTTTTATAGAGACTCTTCAGTTCCGGCAAAGCTACCATGAAGGAAAACACATTTTGACAGTAATAACTTTTGGAATTTCCAAAAATACATATACTCAGCAAATAAATAAATTATAATCCATCAAATGAGGCGGAGGCAGACTTATTTAAATATTAACTAATTTATTAAACGTTCCTGTACACTCAATTATCAGTTTTATCTTTCCTATTTGGATAAAATTGTTTTACATATTTCCATTTATCCCCATTGCTAATTTTTTATTCATAACTTATTTTTAAAAGAAAAACTTCTGCTTTTTGATCGAATTTTTCATAATACCGATACAAATTAAATTGCCTAGAAGTAACGCGTGATCAATTATCCCTTCAGTGATTTCTTACTTCCTGTAAGCCAGAATTTAAATCTAATGGCCGTAAAAAAATGAAAAAGAAAACAATTTCTTTTTTTCCCTTCCCCCTTTCATTACATTGATGTTGAGATGAGATGTTGTCTGGTAGCAGGTTGGGACAGATGCCCTGGAAGTAAGTACATTGTGGATACATCTGCCTTCCACCTGGAGCTGCGGGCAATCCAACTTGGATTAACGGGATGTGCTACGGCAAATCAGATGTTTTTGGGGTTGCTGTTTTCGAACACGGATCGAATAATGCCAAATGGGTATAACCGTTCTGAATAAAGTATCGACAAAATTAAACAAATTAATATCTTCATGATTTAGCGATATTTTTTTCTTCTTTCCATATTCCGAATTGAATTAACAACGTATGATTAAATTTTTATATTTCCTCCTGTAATCTGCAGTATGATGAACTGTTTAATAGTTATTTCTTTTTATGGTCTGCCCTCAATTTTATAGGTTCAGACGCGTTTCGTTACATTGAAAATGGAGAAAAAACGAAACCAACAAAAACCAGCGACGATAGGCAGACCAGGATGATAGATGAATAATTATGAAACAATAAATATTTTTTTCCCATTTGTACGTATGTCGGGCTCGAATGCATGGCCGCTGGATTCGAACCCGGGACCTTTACCTTACAGTGATGAGCGCCGTGTCAAAGACTGAACCATGCGGCCACCGACGCCCCCATACATTTGATATTAATCCTTAAGCTTAATTATCTCGTAATGTATTTTATGATGCTTAATAATATTTGTATAATTATTATAATTGTTTGCTTGCTTTTGGTGTGTATCACACAGTCTGTTAGAACGTAATTCAGAAAGATACTAAGTTCAAAAAGCTAGACTTTCGAACAATCGATTATACGAGACAATTATAGTTTTTCTCTAAGATACGGACAATAAATTATTTGTAATCTCGTTATTGTTCCTCCCAACTCTAATTAGTTTTTTTCCTCCTTTAATAAAGCCTAAGAATAGACGTGAGCTCAAACAGTCTAACAGCCCATAATGGCCAAACAGGCCGTCGAGGTTGTGAGGTAAACGTTGGCTCCTTGTTCTTCCGTTTAATAGCCTCTTATATACCCCTCCTCACTGGACAGATCCCTATCTCTTGCGACTAAATTTAATTAGACGCATAAATTGTGCCTGACGTTTTAATCGAGCAGATCGCATAAATTCGGGCGGCAGATAGGCGAGATTAAGATCGCACGGTGGTTATGATCGGGACGGAACGCAAACGTCTCAACTTGGCTGGAATTTAGCGAGAAAGTAAGTTATAGATTGGGTCGTAAAGCTTAGCACGTCAATCATTTTTATGTTTTATGAAATCGATAGAATCCTTGATTATGCCATTTGTTTTAATTATGCCAAGGGGCCTTTTGGCTTACTTGCTGAAGCAGAAAAAAAAGATATCACAGCAATGCTAAAAAATGCTTAAAGTGGGAGTTCATAGATATCGGCTATACTACCTAGGAAATAATATGAAAATTTTACTTGAAGAGTAGGTTTAATTACAAAATTTTACCAATAATTTTTAATAATTAATAACAATAACAATAATATTAAGTGGCAAAAGCTTTAAGATTTGGTATTGGTATTGATTGAGATAAAAATGTCAGCATCACGCGCGAGATTCGAACCCACGATTTTCGGCTAGATACGCAGCTGCTCGACCAATTGAGCTATACTGACTTCGATCCTCTCGGACACCAACCTTCCATCTCCACCCACCTTTCGAATTTTCCCTCCTTGAAATATGGCAAAAAGGAGGCAAAATTGGTAAGGTGGGTTGAGATTGAAGGTTGGTGTCCGAGTGGATCTAATACACCGCTACTCTAGCACCTGACCTACCCTATTCGCCCATGCCACAAACTTCTCATTCTTATTCCAATCGTAAGCAAATCGCGTATTTAGCAGAAATTCGTGGGTTCGAATCCCGCCTGTGACACTAATCTTTCATTTATAAAAAATATGTATAATTAATTGAATAGTTAAAATATTTTTTGACTTTTAGTTCTTTCCATCGGACTGCCGTATTTGTAAAAATTTTATATCAAATTTTATATCGAACCCCTTTCATTATATCTTTAACAACCATAGGTAAAGGAGAGCACCTGTCGTCTCTATTTATGTCGTAATAATGTCAGGTAGTCCCTGTGGACCGATGTCACAGCTTTTCTTCATAAATGCCGCCTTTCTCGAAATTACGTTAATTGTATAATGGCGCAAAAAATGGGGCCATCACTATGATTCGTTGGAATTTCGAACCCTGAAAATTTAACTCTTTCCTTTCTTCTTTTTATTATTATTAATTTATTCATAATGTGCAAAATAATACAATTTATACTGTGTTTCTATTATATCAACGAACCCCACTATGGAGACTGCTCAATGTGTGTAGTAGAATTTTGTCATGCTTTCGCTCCACATAAAGTGCGTGCTCCACATACATGCCGGATATGAGAATGGTCCTCGGCCATAGTAGAGAGTTTCTGGGTCTAATATACCAGTGGTATTGATAGGAACTGTTTTTTTTTTAGATTCCTAGTCCACTAGTAAAAATCACCCACTAAAATCTGGGGTGCCCCAAGGCTGTAGCATCTCCCCTATACTTTTTCCCATTTATATCAATGATCTACCCGACACCATCCAGTCCTGTAACAATCACCGATATGCCGATGACTCCCAAATATACATATCTTTCCACTCTTTGGATCTTCACTCGGCCATTCTCAAGATCCAAATAAAAAGACCTAAACTCCATCAACGAATGGGCCCATCAAAATTCTTTAGTCCTCAATCCGTTCAAATCCACCGCCATAATTATCGGGCCCAGGCAACTCTTCAATTCCCTCCCCAGCATCCCACCTCTCATGCTAAATAACCATCCCATCCTTTTCTGCTCTTCGGTTAAAAACCTATCAGTCTTTGAACAAAATCTTTCCTGGCATTCCATCACATTTCCCAAATTTCCCGCCATTCCATCGCCTCCCTCAGCCTGTTCCGTCGGTCCTGGCTTCTCTTACCTTTCTTCACCCGCAAACTCCTTTTATCTTCCTTTATTCGATTATAGCTGTTTGGCATACGGTGGTCTCTCGAAGAGGGAGAACGTGTGATTGAAGCGTATTTCGAATTGTTTCGTAAGATTTGTGTATGGCACCCCAAGGGGATCCCGGGTGTCGGGGTTGTATGCCCAACTTTCCTGGCTATTCCTCTCGTTCAAGTGCACATTATTTCCTAGGTTGCTTTCTTTTCGAGTCCATCCACACTCGTCGTCCTCCTTACATCATTCAATCCCTCCAATTCAACTCCTCACATTACACTCGTAAGACCCGGTCATCCCCAATCGACCGTGTCTTTCCGCAACATACAACCCACAACCCATACCTTCGAAAGATCCTTTCCGATCTGAGCCCCTAAACTCTGGAACTCCCTGCCCCTTTCTATTCGTCACGTTGCCTCCTTTTCCTCTTTTAAATCACATCTTTCTAATCACCTCCTCTTTCTCCAAGCAGAGGCCTCACTATAACATTTGCTATTTTAGTTTAATATTCTCGTAATTTTCTCTTCTGGCCTGCCTCACTGGAATACTTTTTTTTTAATTTGTAACTTCATAGAAGGTACTTACTTCATTTAATCTCTTGTAAATTATTACGAATCCCAGAATAAAGTTCTTCTTCTTCTTTAGTAGTATGTATGCTTACAGTTGATGGAGGAATATTCAATCGAAAGTCCTCCACTGTCCCTGACTTAGGTTGTGGGAACCTAGTAAGTGTGGTTAGGTGGATGAATATCAAGTACTCCACGGCCTACAAAAATAAGTGCAATGTACATAGGTGGAATTATATTTACTTGAGCTAGTATATTTTGGGTTTTAGTTTAGTTTAATGTAGATTATATTTTGCACATTTGGACTCCTCATCTCAAAGGGAGTCCTAGTGACTCATAAAAAAATACATTGAGAGATTAATAACAACGATTAACGAGTTCAAATTTTATATTTTTCAAATTTTTATTGATGAAAATATCCCTATCCTTTCCATTAGTTTTACTAGAACAAAAAAAAATTATAGCTTGCTTCATCTAATTATAAATAAGATCCATTATATTTCGTGGTCCGATTGACCAAATAACATCTTTCAATTAATTTATATTTATGTAAGGTATTGGCTGAGATAAAAAGTCATTGTCACGACTCTCGGTCGTAAGTTCGAATCCCGCCGTGACAAAAATTTTTCATTTCAAAAAATTGTGCATCATTAATTCAGTATTTATATAATTAAGCATAAGCTGATAAAATAATTATTAATGTTTAATTAATATGTATTATTCTAATTATTTAATATATATTTATTATCTATTTATTATTGATCTCTATTTTCTATTGTTAATTTATTTATAATTAATGCATATTTATTACCTCTATATATTTATTGAATACATATTATTATAGTTAATAATATATATTATTAATATTTAGTTAATATTTTTAACAGTTTGAAATAAGTAATGAGAAAATGCACATTTAACACAATCGTCGACAAGTAATACGGTTTTTAAACACATATAGATATGAAAGTTTATAATTTTACGAGTAGATATTCCTGTCGTCTGCGGTTTTCTTAAGCTACCCGTAACTCATGAATCATGACTTACGAATATAATTCTTTCGCAATAAATCCCCTCGGAAAGGGAAAATATATGGGATACCATAGAGACAACTCTCCTCAGGGGTAACTCGTAAATATATTACTTCAGCACTATTAATACAAGTAACTAACGATCTCTGATGATTTTCGAAGAGACCGTCCTGAAAAAAGGAAAATTCTCTGGAGTGCTTGATATTTTCTGGCAATTGTTTTTAATTATCAAATTTACTCCCAACATTGCTTAATTTTTTCTGGCTAGCTTGTCAGACTCCCCAAGGTCGTGGGTTCAATTCCCACCGTCGCTCCAAGAATTTATTAACCATCCCCTTCCACACAAATACTGTCGTTAAAAAATATTGTTCATACATGTAATCTGGCTAATAGGGGGAATAAATTGTACTAAAGTGTAAAAAGTTCACAAAAATGGTTATGAACTATTAGTCCTTTTAGCTACTGTCAACTGAAAAAACTTGGTTTATCGAAACAAATTAGAAAAAATTATTACGGGCATAGAAAAGATCAAATATATAAAAAATTGATATTTCATGACAGGGAAACGAATGGGAAAAAATTATTATGGGCATAAAAAAGATCAAATATATTTAAAAAAATTGAATTTTCACGACAGGGAAACAAATGAGAAAAAATTATTACGGGCATAAAAAAGATCAAATATATTTTAAAAAATTGATTTCTCACGACAGGGAAACAAATGAGAAAAAATTATTACGGGCATAAAAAAGATCAAATATTAAAAAAATTGATCTTGCACTGCAGGGAAATAAATAAGAAAATATTATTACGGGCATAAAAAAGATCAAATATATAAAAAAAGATCTTGCACGAAAGGGAAAAAATTATTCGATGCCTAAAAAAGATCAATTTTTTATATGTATGATCTTTTTCATACCTCTAATAATTTTTTTTCTCATTTGTTTCCCTGTAGTGCAAGATGAAGTCTTTTTATATATTTGAACTTTTTTATGCCCGTAATAATTATCAATTTAATCAAATTCCATAGTTATAAGTAGATTCTTTCAGCTTTCTCAAAAAACTTAGGAGACTGCTTCGCTTGGTTTTAAACTGCGGGAAAATTTTTGTTGGAGATGGTTCATTGGTTAAGTTTGGTTGAAACTTCGTGTGAATATTGGATCGTTTTATATCATTTTTGTCTTTCAACTTTTGGGCCAATGAAAGACCGAACACAACTGGGGGGGGGATGAAAGCGCGGATAAAGAGACACTTTTATCCCCCCCCCCTTGAATGTCTGGTAACTTTACATATTAAAACTTAAAGTTAAAAATATTCTCGCTAAAATGTTCCATAACAATTTCTCCATGATTAATGAACTCGTTAGACTGCATGAGTTTCCTTAAGAAATATGAATAAACAATCAAAACAACAAAACAAAATGTAAAATCATGGCGTATGGCGAGAAAAAGCAAACACTATTAAATACTAAGCACTTTTTTGTGCCTCGCGGTGCCGGTGTTAAAAAAAAAAATTTGTAAGTACCGGTGGATTCGAACACTGGACCTTTACAGGATGAACTCCGTGTCAACGCGCCGACGCCCCTAACTACCATATTTTCCATGTAAATACAGTTTATATAATCCACCATTTTGCCTGAAAAGTTTCTTATTCTCATTTATAAATCATTGGATGATTGAATATCCATGCAATATTCATAAAAAAAGCAATAATTTCTCTTCAAGTGAGGAATTAATTGTATTTGTTAAATTGGGGTAAAAACAATCTCAAAAATATTATACACCATTGGGTTTGAAAAGAAAATATCGATCTCAATCGATAGTTATTTCGTAAATAATTTCAGTTTGATTCAAAATTCTTTCTAAAAATAGGGAATTTTTAGCATATCAACTAGAAATAAAGATTGATGTGGGAAAAATCCTTCTGTCAATCAGACAAGCCTTGGACGAATATTAAACGCGATTGGCAACATCCCATATTAGCGCTTTCCGATCTCGAGATAAAGCAAGTAATGTGATTGAACGATGTTTAGTTCTTTGCGAATTAATGATCGAAATAAATCTATTGGTACAAAACGCGAGTGCTTTTTTTTATCGCTCTCACAAATCAGTTTGGCTGATATCGCGGCCGAAAGCTGTTTGATTAATGTTGATTTTAGGTTATTATTGAAAGAGCTTTTTTAATTTCTACCTTCATTTGTTTTTGATAAGCCGTTTAATTACAAAATGCTATTTGGCCAAATGAATGGTTACTGAAATCCTCTGATAAATCGGCCTAAAGGTTAATTAACAAATGAACGATTTCTTATGGGAAAATTTATTCTGAACATTAAAATTGTTTTATTCATACCGCTTTATTCCGACATACAAACATTCCCTCATTAAACTTTATGTATTTCAAAAAGCGACAAAAGAACCAAAATACTTTATTACCTGCATTGACACTTGCAAGAATCTGGTAATTTTAAAAATGTTTAATTCATAAATTTCTTATTAAATTTTGACTGACGTACAACATTATGCAAAATGTTTATATGTTTGTGAATGCATATTGGTATAATGTATATAACCCGATGAAAACTGAATAAGGAATCGGAAGCTCGGCAGAAGTACAAAAGAAATGTTCAAATAAATTTAGACATATTGCATAGATGTAATGAGATAAGAAACATAATTATGGTTCGGAAATCGTGAGATGCGGTCCGGTTTGACGTACGTTTCAGTAAAAACATTTTCTTCATCGTGCCAACGTTTCGATTTTCATTTAGATCATCTTCAGGGCCTGGGATTTACGAACATTGCTTAAATTTAATAAATACATGTACGGTATAGAAAAAAGAGAATTTATACTGCACAAAAAATATTTTTTATATGTAAATTGTATTATATTATTCAGAAATCGTGAGGTGCGGTCCGGTTTGACGTAGGTTTCAAAAAACATTTTTTCGCGTGTCGTGTTGAGAGTGCAAGCATACTACAGTTCAAGAAGGCTAACACTTTGAGTGAGCAGAAATACTTTGATTTAATAAAAAAAATATTTTGTATTGTATAAATTCATTTTTTTTCCACATCCTACATGTATTTGTTAAATGTAAACGATGTTTAAAAATCCCAGGCCCTGCAGATGATCTCAATAAAGATCGAAACGTTATCACGATTAAGAAAACGTTTTGTGAAACCTATATCACGCCAGAACGCATCTCACGATTTCTGAATCTGAAGATGGTCTCAATAAAGATCGAAACGTAGCACGATAAGGAAAATGTTTTTCTGAAACCTACCTTACACCAAACCGCATCTCACGATTTCTGAATCTGAAGATCATCTCAAAAAGATCGAAACGTAGCACGATAATGAAAATGTTATCTGATACCTATATCACACCAGACCGCATCTCACGATTTCTGAATTTAAAGATGATATCAATAAAGATCGAAACGTAGCACTAAAAAGAATATGTTTTCTGATACCTACATCAAACCAGACCGCATCTCACGATTTCTGAATAATTATCGATTAACGGTCACTAATCTCCACAAATTGTATTACATGTAAATTTGTAGATGAATTTCGTTTAACTTTTATATTTTAACGAAAAGCCGTCCAACGGACAAGGATTTGGCACAACCGAATTGTATTCATTTACATTCAAACTAGCTTTTACCCGCCACTTCGACTACCCGGTACTTTCTTTTAATGTACCTTCCTAATACGATGCAGAGTGAGTATGGATTTCTAATAAAATGCATTCTTTCTCAAATTCTTCTCATTCAAAAACTACTTTCTTATCGGTCATCCATATCGTTAAAGGAATGCACGGTCGAAATTTCACCCCTTTATTCAGCATGTACAGTACCGTGGCTGACTGACAGACACCACACAGTCCAAAATGCCGATCTAAAGAGATAAAAAATAAATATATTATTTCCATAACAAGTGGTAAATAGTTGTTTAAAATCATGGTTTTTTTTCAATCAGTTCAAATTCTTGTGAAATTTCTTTTGGCGAAGTGGTAATTTTGGATCAACTTCTTTAAATAGAAGCTCCCTCAGCTTACATTTTAAAAATATAATTTAAATAATTTTTTAAAAATAGTTAACAGTACGAATGAGAAACGTTGTTGCTTGTTTATATTAACTGGGTGTCTTACCTAAAGGTTTAAAGAAATTTATGCAAATCACTACCTCATGATGTTTGTGCAGTTTTTTTGTAAGGACATTGGCAATTTTTAGAACAAAAGTGACCTAATCTGAAAGGAAATTGTGTGGGGGGAGGTCAAAAATTGGGAAAAATTACTTGATAGGGAAAAAATTCATGTTTTAAGAAAAGAAGCTTGCTTTTCTTAAATCAATACGAAAAAATCGTAACCTTTGAACGGATTAGGCTAAAAACTAAGGTTTTTGGAATTCTATTTCACTTTACATTTACTTTTTTATGTAAATATTTTTTTAACATGACTACCTGACCACCAGGATTAACCCCAATTTAAGAATATGTAAATAAATTAGAAAAATATTTGTCGTTTTTCTTACTGTACTAAGTAGTCGGATTGTTTATAGTTAATTGGCTAGTTGTCTTTGTATTATTGTACCTAGACGTATAATTGTTTGAGTAGGCGCCGGGCACGTTGGACCAGTGTCCGTCGGGCAGATGTCCTAGGCACGAGTTACTTGTGAAGCCCCGATGCGGGATCAGTCGACACCTGCCTCCTTTTTCATCCGACTTCAACCTGGATCCGACTCCGACTCCGACTCGCCATCACCTGCCAATTTTACGGTATTTCGCGGATGGGACCGCCCAACCGACGAAACCTGACATCGTGATCGTTGTCCCGCTGGTCATTTCGAATGAATCGACGTTTGAAGCAGCGAAAGAAAGGTTGATTCATTAAGCCCTGAATTGACAAATTACTCTAACCGGATTCCGGCATGTCCAATATTATTAAGATGACAATACAATTCGTACAAATATTACGTTTTTCTTTAAAATCGATTTAAATTCATACCATAAATTATCCAATACGCAGATAACACCGCCATATTAACAAGTCATCCCTCTTCTACGCAACCTTCACTTATGTTGCAAAACCATGTATCAAAAATTGAAAAAAATTCCCAAAATAGACTTTGACCCCTATAGTTTCTATAAACCCCATCAAGAGGCTTGTCCTAGCATGTACATATACAAGAATCGGTTCCTCATTCCGACATAGGTATCTATTTCGGACTTACATTTGATAGAAGACAAACATGGAATCCACACAAACGATTTGTATTGCCTTATTACTTACTCAACCGACGAACAAAATCACCATTCAAATTAGGACTTTCGACATACCTACTCAAACCAATTTGGACGTACGGGTGCCGAGCTTATGGATCGGCCAATAATTCCAACATTCAAAAATTGCAGAGTTTTCAATTCAAAATTTTATGACTAATTGTTTCTGCCTCTTTTTACGTAAACAATAACACACTTCATATGCCTTCAGTTTTTTTCCATATAACAGATAACATATAACAGACGCTTTCATAGTTAATTACAAAATCACACTAACCCAAAAATATTCCAATTCTCATAATTGCCATCTAAACATCTGAAAAGAATATGGATAAGAGAGCTCTTTGATTATTAATATCATTCGTTCTTCTCGTGTAAAAATGTGTAGGGATTAGTGACCGTTAATAGATAATTAATCAGATAACGTGAGATGCGTTCCGGTGTGATGTAGGTATCAGTAAAACATTTTCTTTATCGTGCCAATGTTTAGATCTTTTATTGAGATCATTTTCAGGGCTCAAAGTGTTTGGCACTGTCAACACGACGCGCATGAATGGCACAATTACAGAGAAGACAAACACTTTGAGCCCTGAAGATGATCTCAATAAAAGATCTAAACATTGGCACGATAACCTACATCACACTAGACCACATCTCACGATATCTGATTTATTATTAATATCAGTTTATTAATCCAAAGCGGCTGCCAATGGGTAGCTTTACGACGCCTGTAATGCCAAAAAACATAAATTATCCAAGCTGCTGGTTGTATATAATATATGCATAGTTGCAGATACAAATAAATAAAGTAATGAGTGATATTTAGTGACAGTTAATGATTATTTGGATCATGATGTGCCATCTGGTGTGATGTCGGTTTTAGAAAAACATTTTCTAAACAAACTAGATATTGCAATGTAATTTCACTGTATGTAGATTAATTACATACAATTAATTATTAATTTGATAAATTACATAGAAATTTACACAAAATACATGGTTCAAAATTGATATTTACATCTTACATAGGATTTTTTTCCAATCAACATGTTTTGTAATTTACTTCTGCCCTGAAGATGACCCAAATAAAAGTTGGAACGAAAAAAATTAAGTGTTTTTCTATACTACCTCGTGTTTGACCGCTTTCATTTCACAAATATTTATTAGTTATGAATCGTTTGACTTAGTGTTTATTAGAAAAAAAAATTGAAGTGACTATTTTAACTTCATTTATTATTTGGAGATCGTGAGATGCGGTCTGGTGTGACGTAGGTTTCAGAAAAACATTTTCATTATCGTGCCAACGTTTCGATCTATATTGAGATCATCTTCAGGGCTCAAAATGGTTCAGCCGCCTATCGATTTAGTTTTTCGAAGTTCAGAATGTAATTTACAGAATGTACACAGTAGTAATTTGTATGTAATTATTTTGAGGCGTTACACGCTGAGTACACTTCGGCACTAGCACTTCCTCCCGAATTGTTCCGCAAGACCCCAGGTGCCTTACGTTACCAAGCTCTGTACCACCTGCGTGACATACCAGGACGTGGAATTACGCCGACTTATCACCCGTGAAATTCACTTCACGCCGAGCTGCCTCCGATTCATAAATTAACCCCGACTGGAAAGTGTATTTTTCAATTTCCGCACCGGGCGGACTTTTTCTCGTCGCGCCGAGACGGCAGCACACCCAGGCAGAGGAGCCGGTTGAACGACCCCGCCTTTCCGCGCAATCCGCGTCCAGGCTGCAACTTAATAACCCACTTTGCACGTGGTAGGACACGTGTCGACAATGGCCGAGTGGGCGAGAATTAGCATGGAACGCCTGTAATCAGTGTAGGTGTCGGTGCGCCTCCTCAATTCATCGTCTACGGTGTCTCATTCAAGTTTTGAACACACATGTACACAATCCGTCTTGTTTGTTAAACAGAGTGATTAAGCAATTTTGTCGATGATCTCCCCTCTAATTATCACCAGGAACTGTTCTATTTCCTATCGGCTCTAATTGATAGAACCATTTTAGTCTACTTAGAGCTTAAGTACTGGTTGAATACATTTCAGTTAGGATGGTTTACGTTTAGCCATTAAACGAACGCACATCTACCATTCCAATTCAACAAAGAATCCCTCATGGCTTGACTGACACTTCCATTTTGTATGGTTTTTTAATTTTTAAAATTTCAGTTTTTTTAACTTTATAAATACATGTGGTGTTTAGTGGTAGTTAACGATAATTTGGGGGAGCGTGAGTTATGGTCTGGTGTGACGTAGTTTTTACAAAAACATTTTCTTGATCGTTCCAACGTTTCGATCTTTATTGAGATCATCTTTAGGGCTCAAGTGTTTATTTTCTGTATCATTATTGGATGTCGTGTTGAGAGTGCTAACGAGATATATGACACATTAAAGTTAAACGGCTTAATGTACAACCTTGCCGTACACCACTATGAATTAAAAAAAAAGTTGGAGTTATCTTGGTGGCAGAAATGAACATCTGAAATAAATTAATCTTGACGAACTTGTAAAAGTGAGGATTCCGATTCACGGTTGTTGAACGCCGATAAAACGGATAAATAAAGCATAGACTCTGCACTTTCTCGGACAAGTAAGCTGGCCAATGTAAAAATGAAGTCCGTCGTGGAACACCCCATTTTTAAACCCTGCTTGATTTTCGTGAACTAAATTGGCCTCGGGCACAAATTGCACTAGGCCGTTGTAAACAAGGCTAATGTAATTGCTAATGGATTATTTGGAAGTCGTGAGATGCGGTCTGGTGTGACGTAGGTCTTAGAAAAGCATTTCCTTTATCGTGCCATATTTCATTCTTGTCTGACCTGTTGAAATGGCACATCTACATGGAAAGAACCACTTTGAGCCCTGAAGATGATCTCAATAAAAATTACGTCACATCGCTCCAAATAATCATTAAGTAACAGTCGCTGAATACCACACATTGCTAATGGAGTTTAAGAAGGATAAACCTCCATAGTTTTCAGAAGAATATGGTTCACCTTTTTGTTACAAAAGGAAAAAATTACAGACTCTTTTATGATATATCAACTCTCGAGACGTCATAGTTTTTGAAAAAAAGCCCATTTGAAACTATGTCGGAATTGAATGCAAGGCAAACGTTCCAACATAAATTGTACATAATGAATTGTTTATTAATTAATTTTTAGTTTGGTTGTTTTGATCAGTTTGGTATGTCAGACACCTTGCGGCTTCTCGTCAGCTGCACTGCGGGCCTATGCGTTAAGAAGAAATCTCACAAGGGAATTTTTACTGAACGGATTTGAAAAGCATTGGAAACATTTTTTTAAATCGTAATTGTTGTTACCATCTACATCAGATATGACGCAGTCCCAACCCTCTACAGAAAAGACAAAAAACATGCTGAACGAAAAGGTCAATTATTCAGATATCGTGAGATGCGGTCTGGTGTGATGTAGGTATCAGAAAAACATTTTTTTTATCGTGCCAACGTTTCAATCTTTTATTGAGATCATCTTCAGGCCCTGGGTTTTACAAACATAGTTTACATATAGAATTTGGAAAGAGAATTTATACAATGCAAAATATATTGTATATTATATCAAAGTAATCTCTACCCAAAAAAAGAGTTAATCATACTTCAGTTTATAAAAGTAGTAAAATTATTATTTAAATTTCGTGAGGTGCGGTCTGGTGTGACGTGGTGTAAAATATTTTCTTTATCGTGCCAACGTTTCGATCTTTATTGAGATCATCTTCAGTGATCAAAGTGTTTCTTTTCCGGGTAGACGTGTCATTCTTGTCTGTCGTGTTGAAAGTGCCCCACACGACGCATCTACACTGAAAACCAACATTTTGAGCAGTGAAGATGATCTCAATAGAGATCGAAACGTTGGCACGATCAAAAAATATTTTTCTAATACCTACGTCACACAAGACCGCATCACTAAACACCACACAATAAAATTATTACCATATTTATTATTAATATTATGTACAATCGTTTTCATTATGCGTGTGAACTTACAAATTTTTTTCGTGAGTTGTATTATAATTCTGGTTAGAGTAAGCTGTCAAATGAAGTCGTGTGCCTGTCTCGTACACGGCGCATATTATCGCCCGCATCCAAGCGAGGTCATACGTACCGGCGACTACTTCGACCGGTTCAACATTATAACAACCGCTAATTTGACTGTTTTGCCTATGTGAGATTTGAAACAACAAACCAAAGACAAACGAATTTTTAAATAATCAAGCGTTTATTGATAACGTAAACTGCGATTAAAATTGTTACCATATCAACATTATTGAATATCGATTTATGTTTTGTATTTGTGGATGCCAGCTACTCAGGTAAATTTTGTAGGTAAAACATCGAGTTTAAAACGAACGATAAATCATTACGGTCCCGGCCGCGTGCTAGATCGTTCCGTGGGTTGAACCAGAAGTAGTGAGAGCAATGTATCTTTAATGAAACTTCTCCCCTTCACGATTTAAGTACGTGTTTGTCCGCCTAGGAAAACGTAGAAGAATACTTAAACGGGAGCGATGGAGATAAAGAGTATTTCCCATTCCAGTCCGTGCCCAGATGTATGAGCTAAGTTGGTAAGAATGATGGCTGGATCAAAAGAAGAACGTGTTGCATTTTATATTCCCATTAAAACGGCCTCTTCTCTCATTTATAGACCTTCGAGAAATAGTTCAAACGTTTTGAAAAGCCTCTGGTGTATTTTTTTAAAGACAGGATGAAATTAGAGAGATTAACGATTATATTTATTACTTATTAACAGGATTATTTATAAGGTAAGATATGGAAAATGTTTTTTATTAACTTATCCACATAAAATTTAACCCGTCTGCCTACTTGGTGTCTTCATATTTTTTAATACGTGAAGATATGTGTATTAAAAATGTATTCATATAAAATCAAGGATTAATTAAGTAGTAATCTTCACTTGGAACGCGTTTCATTAAAAAATGTTGTTCTCCCCAGTTTAAAACAATATTAATAATTGTTCAGATATCGTGAGATGTAGGCGTCAGAAAAACATTTTCTTTATCGTTCCAGCGTTTCGACCTTTTGTTGAGATCATTTTCAGGGCCTGGGATTTACAAACATTGTTTACATTTAAAAAAATACATACAAGATGTGGAAAAGTGAATTTATAGAATGCAACATTTCTTATACATATTATATATACGTGTAGACGAAAATAAATATATTCTATATACCTAACCAAATTGAGGGTCGATGGGTTACTTGATATTTTACCATAAACCTTCTCATTATAAAATTCACGCTAATAAATACATTCACTATCAACACGCGCTACGCTCACAAAACAACCGTGTTTCCTCCAAGAATCGGAAGAAGTTTATATTTTACATTGTTAAATTTAATGCGTAGAGATTAGTGACCGTTAATCGATAATTATTCAGAAATCATGAGATGCAGTCTGGTGTGATATAGGCTTCGGACACGCAGCTAAAATTATTCTGAAGGACATCGCCAACAATGAGAAGAAACTCCCATCGGCCATCAATCAGAGAACTTTTTTTGCTGAAATGCAGACAACCCAAGACCCTGAAGATGATCTAAATTAAAGATAGAAACGCTGGCACGATAAAGAAAATGGTTTTCTGATACCTACATCACACCAGACCGCATCTCACGATATCTAAATAATTATCGATTAACGGTCATTAATCTCTACATAATTAATAACGTTTACTATTTTAAATCGTTGTAGTCTACCAAAATAAGAAGAAAAAGCATTTTCTATTCGGATCACTACGAAAAAAAAAAAAAAAAAGAAACCAGGAAATGCAATGGGAACCCGTAGAGGAATGGGCTGGAACATTAATCTTCATAGCTGCCCAAATATTCTGTTATGTTGTTTACTATTGGGGGTTCTACACCAGTCTGACTGTACTGCCTATGTATAGTCCTAAGCACTTGGCTTGAATGCACAAACTTTATTACAGATCTACAGTGTAGGACAAGAATGTTTTGTTTTTTTGTCAATGTCAAAGTACAATGGGCATATTTTTCTTCAGTCACTCTTCACCTCCATTCTAACACCATCCTTCGAAATCATCGGTGCTCTTGGATGTTGGGTGTGACGTGGAGAAGCCTCGATTTAGGGGACAAATTATCAATTACGGTACCGTCCGTGAAGGTAGTGATGATGGTGTATAGGCAGTGTTACGGTCTATAGTTTATTGCCGTAAAAGTTTGATTCTTAACTGGAGGCTTACCTGTCATTTTCTGCAACCTTTTCACGACGTCGCCTCGCCGCTCGCTCAGGCCTGAGGGTTGGCGCAGCGCAGCGTTGTCCTTATTACGCGCAGTCACGATGGAGGTGTGAGATGTGCCGTTTAACGAAAGGTTTTTGAATCAACCATAACAGAACCTTCATGACGGACGGTTTTAATGGAATTACTGGCGTAAACAGGCAGTGTAAATGATTTAAAGGATGGGACCAAGAACGCTCCCTTGTGGGACGCCGACTTGTTTCAGTCTGGCTTCCGAGAATCATTGCTGCAGAAAACTCCGAATCAAAAGTGGTTAGATAGGTTAGATAAAATAAGTTTATAGGAGGTCGGGTAGAAATCGTACAAGTTATAAAGCATGCCCTATCAAAAGCCTGCTACATTTAGAAACGCCAGCAATACTCTTTATTTTCTAGAGAAGAAGCGTTATTGTTTGACAACTTTGAAACTTTAGATAGTGGAATGATAAGGAAGACCAAATGGTGGAAAGGAATGATTTTATCGTAGAGTATAGTAGAGGATAGTAATTTTTGAACCATTTTAACTGAATGGTTTGATGTGAGGCATTATCTCGTGATGAACCTTTAGCTTTCTCATCTCCGGTCGTCCGGTCTGCTTAGTCTTCTTTGTATAACAGACGTGATTCTTCATCGAGAACAAATATAACAACAAAGTCAACAATCTAAATTATCTGTTACTTAAACGGATAGAAAAAGCAATAGTGAGCCGACGCAATTCCCTGTAATCTTCTTTACTTATTCTGTTTGAATTATTTATAAGAAGCAATTGGATTCATTTCGGTGCAGACGTAGAAACGAAGACATAGGACACGCGATGCCGAAGAAAAATGATACATTCGATGTACATAGAAGCACAATATTTCGATTAAGTGTAGTTAATTTCATCAAATTACCTCAACATTCCTTGTAAGTAATGTCAATGGAGCATGATGAAACGCTAATACATTATTCATTAAATTCTAAGCTTCCACCTAAAAAAGTTTTCTTTCGTTGTTGTCCTATCCAGGAATCTATAGAAATCCAGTTCATTATGTTTTATTATTTCTGGATTTAATTTGTTCTATTAAATTAAATCAGTATTATTCACCAACCTTGTGTCAGTACAGAAATAAAATAAAAATATTATTATAATTAAAAATTAACTTTTTAAATCTTATTACACATTCAAACGCCAGAACACAAAACAAATTTTTTTGTCGTGACCTTCATTCTTTAAAAAAATTATCTATGAAACAAATAGTCAAATTGAATAAAGAAAAAATATAACACAGGCGAAAAAAAGCCTAAGAAAAATAAAGTACGAATAATGTATAATGGCATAAAGAAGACAGACAACACAAGCGAAAAAAGTCTAAGAAAAATTATACAGGAATAATCTGCAATGGCGTAAAGAAAAACAACAAAAACAATGATTTTTGTTATAATTACCTGCATTCTAAAAAAATGGTCTAAGAATAAGAAAATTAATTTGTAATAGCGTAAAGAAAAACGTCAACAGAAATGAAACCTGATTTTTCTTCTAATTACGTGCATTCTAAAAAAATGGTTAAAAAAATAATATAGGGATAATCTATATTAGCGTAAATAAAAAATCTACACAAATGAAACCTGATATACGTTTTAATTACCTGCATTTGAAAAAAATGGTCGAACAAAAGTAATATAGGGATAATCTATATTAGCATAAAGAAAAAAGTCAACACAAATGAAACTTGATTGTTTTCTAATTACGTGCATTCTAAAAAATTGATCTAACAAAATTAATATAGGGGTAATGTACATTAGCGTAAAGAAAAAATCTACACAAAACAAACCTGATTTTTGTTCTAACTACTTGCATTCTAAAAAAATAGCCGAAGAAAAATAATATAGGAGTAATCTATGTTAGCATAAAGAAAAAAGTCAACAGAAATGAAACTTGATTTGTCTTCTAAATAAGTACATTCTAAAAAAAATGGTTTAAAAATAATATAGGGATAATGTATATTAGCATGTAGAAAAAAGTGAACAGAAATGAAACCAGATTTTTGTTCTAATTACCTGTATAAGAAAAATAATCTAAATATTGTAAAGAGCAAAGTGAACACAAATGAAACGTAATTTTTGTTAAAATGTAATTTTTTAAATACCCCTATGCTAATAAAACGGTTTAAGAAAAAGTATATAGGAATCGTCTACATTAGAATAAAGAAAAAATCCAACGCTATGAAACCTGAAAATGGCTTATTAATTTTTTTTTTGTAAATTATATTAAATAATAAAAACCTAAATACGTGTTCTTTTATATATTCTAAAAACAGATAAACCCTCTTACTACTAAAACTAGTATTTTATAGTCATATTGTTTATTAAACTAAAATGTTAAAAATATATTTCTTAAGTAAGTATTCGTAAATTTTCGAATAAATATCTTCGATCATTTTTAATGGTCAAGTAGAAGAGAAGACTTAAAAAGGCATTTTGACTTGTGAGGTGAATGAACATCTTCATGAAGTTGTTAGGGTTGGACAGCCTTAACGAACAGAAAATTTGGCGGATCCGCCCTAAAACTCACTTAAAAATCCATAAATACTTTTACTTTCGAGTGTAATAAAACATGGAACGCAGTTCAAAATGAAAATGATTCCTTTAATATGTTTTCAGACGATAATTGGTTTTTTAAATTTATCATTTGTAAAGTATCGATGCGAATTTTTTACCACGGATGCAACAATCAATTAAATCGCCTCGTTTCATTCTCCAAAACGGTACTAATTGCCTTGAGTCTCAATTTGGCCGGCGCCGCTGATTTATGGTGCCGCGGTTCAATTTCGTTCTCGTTCAATAACTCGCCCGTCCGGAAAAGACATCGACAAACAATGGTGGGAAAGTCGTAGACATGACTAAGTACTTGGCGGCCGGAAGCCCCTATGAGGTCGATCCGTTTTACAAATCGATGCGGTCGACGAGGGCCAGGGGCGAATGAAAAAATAAATTGGCGACCTTAGAATTAATGGGACCGAAAACCGAAAGGACCGGTGATGTGGGACTGGTATGACACACGTCGGTCATGTCACCGTGTCAAGCAAATTTGGAAAAGCCACAGACAAATTCATTAGGAAAATAATTAAAATGGAATTTCGACCTTACGTGAAAAACTAAACAAAAACAAGGCTAATTTCCACTTGTTCTCTTGTAGCGTAAAACGAGTAAATGCGGTTTTTTTCCCGCAACACAGACAAATTCTTCGCCTGTCTTCGAATTCTTGAAATGTTTTGGCAGAATTTATTTTCGAACGGCTCCGCTCGCAGCCCGTGGGAACACTTGTAGAAGCTCTTTAAGGTCTCAATCGAAAGAAAGTAGTCGATTAGCATAACAATGCGATCGACCCCTCAGGGGTTCCGGGCGTTTTCATACCGAGTAGTCCACATGTTCACCCCCGTCGTTTACCATTGTTTATTTAGAAAAGAATTAAACTGTAGTAGAAGATTACCGTAGACGAGTTTGAGGTGTGCTTAAACGCGTCTTCTCCAAACAGCATAATTTTTCGACATGTTGGTTTAGTTCATTCGCTAATCGACTGTTGCACTAAAGCATTGTAACACGATGCCTGACAAATTGTTCTTCCGTGTTATCATCAGTACACGGGATGTTCCACTTACACTACCTGAATTGCACAAGTGTAGAGTTGTTTCGTCTTTAAAGATTTGACCGAATTTTAAAAAGGTTATTAATTGAGGACGGTTGGTTCAATGTAAAAACAACCCTCTGTATTTGCTTGTAAAGTATAATTTAGAAGAAAGCTATGAATTATTCCCTCCTAAATCACATAGAACTTGCGAAATATCTTCGCATTTGTCACGGTTTCGAGAGTTGGTCCCAAAATTTAAAAAAAAATGACCCCTACACTACAAGTGTTAACATGAAATAATGATAACAGACCCTTTTGATAGAAGAGATACCCCCTGAACACTTAATCACGATAAATCATTTCATGTGTGTCCGCTTTGGATGATCATTAAGGCCGATAATGGATTGGAGATGTGCACCTCAAGAACCACCTAGCATATGGCGAGTACCATATGGCACGGCACCGCCTCTCCCCGGGATTACAATTTTTCGACAGATTTCCAGCGTCCTTCCTACCGTGAACCGTATTGGAAAATTTCCCAAACGCTCTTCGCTTCCGGCGGCGGCTTTTTTTTCCAGGCACTTAAAACCCAATCGGGGCGACAACAGAAGGCTCCTTTTCATGGTTTCAATGTGTTCCGCTTCTTTAACCGATCGAACTTGATGAAACAGGACATCAAAAAACACCGAGGGAAGTTTATTTAGGTGGTTATTAGCAATTTCGAGTTTGCTTTTTAATACCTTTCTCACTGTTACTTATTACCTATTTTATGGTAGTTTTAATGTACAACAAATTATAAAAAAAATTGGGCTAAATTCACATCCAATAATCCCTTCCCGGTGTGCAGCAAATACAAGTACATGCCGTTTACCACTCGATTGTGTCCTACGTTTCCCAGGCTTGGGGTTTCCAGAGCTATGAAACAGTTGAATCCCTACATCTCCCTTCATTCACTCCTGACTACATAATCTATCTCGATACCTCAGTTGAACTTTTGTTTCAATTTACATTACATTTACATACTTCCTATGTCTGCAGGTCCTAAACCTTCTTTAACTACCGCCTTCTTAAAAATACAGCGCTGGAAATCATAAGGTCCAATATATATCATGGTTCTCTTCCTTGAATAACTTGGCTCAACAATTTCAGCTGAATGTCAAATTTTCCCTGGACAACTTCAAAGAGTGGCCACTTTTACACTCAATATTATCCGCAATTATTACACAGTGAAATGTCTTCTCCATACTCAAAATTCCTCTAGGTTTTTGCTGTGTAAGGACCTTAATATCAGTCAACCTTCCTTGAACATATCGCAAGATTCTAAAATTTCGTCCATTCCGCTGGCTCGCTGGATTTTCAAAATTAGGTGCGAGTTACTTTATTGTAACTCCAGAGAGTCAATAGTTCCGACAGGTGCTCTCTTTGCAACAGGCTCGAGAAGTCTGTTTTCGCTTTCTAGCAGAATGCCCAGTTTTGGCTGAGTTCCGAGCACGGCGTATAGGCTTGCCCATGTTGACGAGAGAGCACCTATTCTCTTTATTAAAAAACCAGTCTTTATATCTAGTAAAGTTACGATGGAAGCCTGGAACTACAGGAAAACACTTGTTTTTATTTCAATTATTAAATGTTTACTGTATATATCAGAGACACCCTGGTTATTTATATGTGCATAAATAGATATGTTGTTATTTTAGTTTATTTATATAATTTTTTCTCTGTCTTTTGTTTATTCCTTAAGATGAAATATGTTCCTTGTTCGGTCGATAACCATTGCCGAAATGTGCTTTTTGATTATGTACAATTTTTTTTACTCTCGTTTGTTAATCTAATAAAGTACTTTTTCATTCATAAAGAAAGTTTTTTAATAATTACTGTAAGTTAATTCGGGATTCGAACGCACGACCTTCGGGAAAATACACCGCTACTCTACCACTTGAGCTATCGTGACTTAGATCCTCTCGGGTACCAACTTTCCATCTCAACTAAAACGGTTCGAATTTTCCATCTTTTTGCCATTTTCAAATTGGATTCTTAGCGACTATGAAGTGGCTGTTAATTGTTGTTAGTGAAATGATATTTTTTTTTTACTTTTTAAAATATTAATCCATGTACGTTTTAGTGGTCAATTGACCAAATTACTTCTTTCAATTAATAACTCTTTCTATGAAAGGTCTTGGTTGAGATAAAAATGGAGAGTTGGTGTCCGAGAGGATGGAAGACACGATAGCTCAAGCGTAGAGCGGAAGGTCGTAGGCTCGAATCCCGCTCGTAACACTGACTTTTCTATCTCAACCAATACCTTACATAGAAAGACTTATAAATCGAAAGAAGTAACTTGGTCAATTGACCACTAAAACGTAAATTGATTATATATATTATATTGACTTACTGTAATGTACGTCAAACATATTGCGAGGTAAATTTATTTAATTCCTCCATCAATTTGCCATTTTCAAATGTCGTGTTAATTGTTGTTAGTGAAATGAGATTTCTTTTACTTTTTAAAGTAATAATCCTTTTACATTTATGTGGTCAATTGACAACGTTTCAACCAATTAATTATTCTTTCTTTGTAAGGACTTGGTTGAGAAAAAAAAGTCAGTGGTCATCCCGCTCGTAGCACTTGATTCAAAAAGTAACTTGGTCAATTGACTACGAAAACGAAAATGGAATAACTGTAAGTTTAAAGCTCAAACCTAAATGGAAAGTGATACAATGATAACTTTTTACATTGACAATTGACAGAACGAGGTTTCCGTGATCAGTTTCGATATAGACATTTTCCGGGTTCATAGATTTGGCGTGGGTGTTTACAGAGGTCTTTCAACTTGAATGTTTGGCTATTTGAAATAGTCCAGTCTAGCTTATCTCATTTTTTTTCTTTCCCGGAGGACGTTCGCCTCTAAATTTGTATCTAGTTTTTTTCTAAGGTGATCTATCACTAGCGGAGGTACACGTGTGCTTTTATACAACGGCCACCATCACAGGTGTACTTCCTTGTACTCATCGGCTGACAGAACATTCCACTTAAACATTCGGACAAACGGCGAGGTCCACTGCGCTATTATTTTTCATTCACCGTACTATACAGGGTGAATTGCTACTCGTGCTACAAACTTCTCCAGTAGATT
>CM077104.1:9978720-10007431 GCA_039619505.1 Cimex hemipterus
TTTAGATTAAAAGATATCACGATTTTCCGACCCCAGGACGTGATATCTTTCAAAATCGATAAAAAGCGAAATTACTCTGAAATGGTTGAGAATCGGACCATGGACAATATGAACTTTTTTGTTCATTTTAGGGTGAAGAATCTACTGGAGAAGTTTGTAGCACGAGTAGCAATTCACCCTGTATAAAACAGCGAAGTATTCGGAAATCGAACAGGATTATTTTGTGAGTTTCAGTGCGTTGGGTTTTTTTAAATCTTCTGATCTGGTTTCCATCGGGGTAGAGTCGGTCCAGGGGCTCCCGTGACATTTCTCACGACCTGACGACCTCCGTGCGAGGGTCAATCCGACCAGATATAATCCACCGTATCGCTTCGGAGCCTTAAAAATGTGCTCTTCCATAACGTTCGCAGGCGGCTCCTCGACACGGGGAAAATAAAGCGATTCAACTTTTGGAATTATTTCATTCGAACCGAAGAAGAGGTTTTCTTTCGTCGAAGACCACGTGTGGACCATGTTGATCTCGTCAGTTTATTTTTTTCGAACCACCGACATCTAGACTGTTCTTCCGCTTTGAGTCATGTTCCGTTCAAGTTCCGCCATGACGTCACGTGAAAATACCTAAACTATGACCGCATTTACAGTTAGTAAGAACTATATTTTAAGTTAATTAATTCTTTCATCAAAGTCTATATCTAGAAACGTGCGAAACCAGAAAATATTTGATACCAGTACTCGATACTGGTACCAAATGAAATATTTCTTACTACTCAAGTATCGATAGAAATTATTCGAAACTAACGACCACTTACTGATGAGTACTTTTTAGATTTTTCATAAATAATCAACTTATTATTGTGGACTTTGGTTATGGAAGGCATGCTTTAAAATAATCAAGAAATTGCAGGGTTTTGTATTTTTAAATATTTTCCATAAAGTTCCATCCAGTGGGTAAGAACAAGTAAAAAGTGCCAACATATTCGACATAAGTGATATTTCAATTTTATCGTTATCGGGTTTTGAGAAAATCGAGACGCATTCCTACCATATTTACCAGTTCACCAGAGTTTACAAAATGGCGACGATTCAGTTTTCTTAGTGAAATAACCTCATGACTTATTTTTGGGAGGAGACATGATTAGGCATCTACCTACGAGAAGGAAGGCGAACTTGTAGAACTCTTTTAACCTGATGAGGAGCTAAAAGCTCGAAATCCGGGCGTTGGAAAAAACTTACTGTGAGTAGGAACTATTTTTTATTTACTATTGTGAACTTTGGTTATGGAATATAGCCATGTTTTAAAATAATCAAGAAATTGCAGGGGTGTTTTTGGGCATTTTAAAGTATTTTTCATAGAGTGGTACGTCGGTAAGAACAAGGAAAAAGTGTTAACATATTTCGTAAATGATATTTCAATTTTATCGTTATCGAGTTTTGAGAAAATTGATCAACGGGTGTTTGGTTTGCAAATGTTTGACGTAAGATTCCTACTATATTCCCCAGAGTTTTTCCAGATGGTGACGATATAGTTTTCTTAGTGAAATAACCTCATGACTTATTTTTGGGAGGAGACATGATTAGGCATCTACCTACGAGAAGGAAGGCGAACTTGTAGAACTCCTTGAACCTGATGATGAGCTAAAAGCTCGAAAACCAGGCCGTCGTTTAACAACTTACTACGAGTAGGAACTATCTTTTTGAAGGGATTGAACACCGCACTCACTCCACCATTAATCATGGGATTCTATACACAGATTTCAACTACATATGAACACAAGAGAAAGAGTATTCTGAA
Source organism: Cimex hemipterus (assembly GCA_039619505.1). Classification (NCBI taxonomy): domain Eukaryota; kingdom Metazoa; phylum Arthropoda; class Insecta; order Hemiptera; family Cimicidae; genus Cimex; species Cimex hemipterus. Next base: position 9,980,513 of record CM077104.1, read on the forward strand.
GAACATCTCTAACAATGAGTAGAAACTTGCAACGGCTAACAATCACAGAACCTTTTTTGTGTTGAAATGCAGACAACACAAGGCCCTGAAGATGATCTCAATAAAGATCGAAACGTTGGCACGATAAAGAAAATATTTTTTATTAAACCTACGTCACACTAAACCGCATCTCACGATCTTTAAATGAAGATTCTGACAACCTCCTTTCTTATTTCTTTAGTAACATGTTAGGTTTTCACCGCACTTGAGTAGTTGAACCAAAACCTAATGTTGAAGGTTCTGTCAGTTCTTGAAGAGTTTTAGTAAGGATTTTCTTTTCAGACGTAAAGGAAGAGTAGTTTTTTCAAAATGTCAAAAGTCAGCGAAAAATTGAGACTAATCAAGTCTTCGTTTGAAAATTCAATCTATAATTTGTGCGTAAAACTGGACGAATGCTCTATAAATTTTTGGAAGACCAACAGCCCTACTTCAGCTAAGACAAATATCTAAACTGATCACAAGGTATCTGCACCAGATCTGAAGAAGAAGGTAGGCTCCTAAATCCAGTAAAGACCATCTCTACTACACAGTTGGATGGACCGTACTTCATTTATGAATGTGTGAGGATAGATCAGAAATTAACAAAAGAAATGTATTGGTCGAATTCGGTGTTGAGTGGTTCATTAGAGAACATCACGACACACTACACGACTTGATAGAGTTAACAGGGTTAACGCAAAGATCGTGAATCCCCCTCATAAATCATGAATCATATATACTTGTCTTCGTCATATCGGAGAAAACGAAACGCTTTTCTTGATGAAATCGACTGATAAACCAACGTACGTAATTTTGTTGAGGCTTGGCAGTAAGCAACTGCACTTTATTAAAATATACTAATCCGATTTTTTGAGAGGGGAGGAAAGCACCTCCGGGCTTTACTTATGAAAATCCGTTGATGTATTTTCGTCTCTGGGTCATATTTACCAGTGATTATAGGCTTCTTAGAATATTTGTTATGTGAAGCCAGGGAGCGCCCCCGTCCTTAGGCGATATCCCACGCATCTCCCAGAAGTCGTTAGCATCTTCTTCTCATGAATGAAAGACGGATAACTATTTTTATCGCTTAATTCTTCGGCGATTACACATTGCATTAGTCCAGTTATAATTCTATTATTACGTAATAAATCACGGACTTCGTGGGTTGTAATTAAGCTACTTGCATCCTCGTTGGAATATGATTAAAATGGGGTTTAAATTAATTTCTAAATACCCTTTGGGGTTGGTGCTTTAATGTTTATGTGTTGGGAGGCTTTTTCCAACATGCTGATGATGCCCCTGGGTGAGCTACCTGTGAGCTTTACATGCTAACAGTAACACTTATCTTACGGTCGTCTACTCTAATGCTTATTAATAATGCAAAAGGGGGGAAAAAAAGAATGAGTTCAAATGTGTAATTACATAGACCTTCATTACTCGGGGGTAGTAATAAGCTCATCCAGGATTTTATTTAAATGCATTGAATGCTATAATTTCCCATACACCTAGTCTCTAAAATGTCACATTCTTTAGAGCTCCTTGTGTGTAATTTTGTACATACTGAAAGTCTTGTCTACCGTTTACACGAATCTGTTTAACCAGCGAGTTAACTCTTGAATATAATGTACACTGGGGCTTCTTTTTATAAAAACCTAAGGTCCCTCGATACGAGTTTAAGAATTAATTAAATAAATCTTTTAACGGATACGTTCAACAATTTGAGTACGTCCCATTTTTTGAAGTCTTTGGTTAAAACCAAAGGTTAAGAAAAAGGTGAATGTCACGAGCGGGATTCGAACCCACAATCTTGGGCTAAATACGCCGCTACTCTACCACTTGAGCTATCGTTGATCTACTTGGACACCAACTCTCTCTATCTAGATATGTTGTTATTTTAGTTTATTTATATAATTTTTTTCTCTGTCTTTTGTTTATTCCTTAAGATGAAATATGTTCCTTGTTTATTAAAAATGTAAAGTCCGACTCCGGCAGACGGTCGATAACCATTGCCGAAATGTGCTTTTTGATTATGTACAATTTTTTTTACTCTCGTTTGTTAATCTAATAAAGTACTTTTTCATTCATAAAAAAAAAAGCTTTTTAATAATTACTGTAAGTTAATTCGGGATTCGAACGCACGACCTTCGGGAAAATACGCCGCTAGTCTACCACTTGAGCTATCGTGACTTAGATCTTCTCGAGTACCAACTTTCCATCTCAACTAAAACGGTTCGAATTTTCCATCTTTTTGCCATTTTTAAATTGGATTCTTAGCGACTATGAAGTGGCTGTTAATTGTTGTTAGTGAAATGATATTTTTTTTTTACTTTTTAAAATATTAATCCATGTACGTTTTAGTGGTCAATTGACCAAATTACTTCTTTCAATTAATAACTCTTTCTATGAAAGGTCTTGGTTGAGATAAAAATGGAGAGTTGGTGTCCGAGAGGATGGAAGACACGATAGCTCAAGCGTAGAGCGGAAGGTCCTCGGTTCGAATCCCGCTCGTGACATTGACTTTTTTTTTACCTCAATCAAGACCTTACATAGAAAGAATAATTAATTGAAAGAAGCAACTTGTTCAATTGACGACTAAAACGTAAAATAATATTTTATGTGTTGATCTTGCAGTTTCGCCATTTTCTATCATTTCGATTTGTCTACTGCTGTTTTGGTACAGTGGACTGTAATGGCTGACTAATAATCTGGCTCTAATGAAAAATAAAAACTAAGATCAAGCATTGAATTACAAAATAACAATTACTAACTGGCTCGTATAATTACTTTACAAATTAATTGCTATAATTACGCCATAGCACGTTTCTTAGTTCACATGTGACTAAGAATTAGAAAGCATCATATTTATATATTAATTTTTTTATGGCTTCTTTAAAGGGTATCATCATCACTCTCACTACTTATAAATATAAGTAACAACGATGGGTTAATTAAGGTAAAGGTATTAAAATAATTCTATTACACGTTTTCTACAGTAATTTTAAACTAGGAAGTGAAAAGAGAATTCATTTTTAAATGCAACATAGTTTTGCTGCGTGTTTAGTCAATTATTTTTAATATATTCTGACATTATTCAGTCAATTTAATTGCTTATGAGATATCAACAGAAACTAACCATCTAAGATAGAGCCAAATTTCTTCTGGCAGAACAAATCAGGCAGTGTAAGCTAATGAACCTCTAAAAGGGTTATTGTTGACAAATGAAACGTATAAGTTCATCACTCGATTGAATATCATTGCTAGTTTTTTTCATATTTTAGCAAAATTTAAACCGTTAAAACATAAAATACACATAAATTAGGGGCAATTTACAACCCGACGAAGGATGTTTCACATTACCGGTTTGGCTACCCGTCGTCGAGAGCGCACTACCCTACACAGCCTAAAAAAATTAAGTGCGATATTTTAAAATAAACAAAAGTTTGAGTTTGAACAGGGCATCACGTCGGAAGAGACTTGGCCTGGATTTGAAGCACCACCCTAACGGAGTAGCCGGTGAGGGTGGCGGTCGGATAAGGGTGTTTTTGACGCGCGCCAAATGTTTACCTCGTGGCCAGATGTGGGCCTGTGTTATATTTAGTACATCCAGCATCATGGAAGAAGAGGGAGGACAAGGAAGTATGTTGAATCGTTAATTTATTATATTTTTGACTGTGGGGAAGCTCATCCAGTATTGGGGTCATATGATCTCGCCTCAACTTCATTTCCCTGACAGTCGTAATTTGTTCATTAACCAGCCCAAGAGAAAAAATTAACGTTTTCTTTATATTTTGGAACCACAAAAAAGTATATCAATAAATATATTATTATTGTTCGATTATTCAGAAATCGTGAGATGAGGTCTGATGTGATGTAGGTTTCAGAGAAATATTTCTTTCCGTGTCAACGTTTCGAACTTTATTGAGATCGTCTTCAGGGCTCAAAGTATTTGCTTTCTGTGTAATTGTGTAATTTTGAGTGTCGTGTTGAGAGTGCCCAACTCAACACGAAACCCATATAAACCTTCAGGGTGCCGGTGTTTTTGAAAAAAAAGCGTATAAGTATGATTCGAACCCGAGACCTCTACCTTACAGGTACCGTTGGGGCCAGCGACGTGCCCCATTAGCCTTATTATTTGGTTGTTTGTTGATTGTTATTGTTATTGAAATCCATAGGCATTAATAAAAAAAATGATAACAGTTGAACTACGTCATCTTTTGCTATCGCAGAAATCAGCGATTTAACACGTGTTTATAAAATATATTATTTTCTATTATTTAACACAAGAAAGTAACCTCGTGTTAAATTAGTGTACATAGAGTAATTGTTATTTTATGTAAAATGTCATAAGAACCCGTTTTCGGAATGGACTAGGTCGGTGAGAAGCGGTTGAGATTGAGAAAGCGGCAGTGATCAGTTTTGTGGGAAAGGAGGAAAACTTCTCGAATTCGTTTGTCGGAATTGTTTGTCCGCCCGTGAGAATCATCGTTTGGGAGGATAGCAAATCGGCAGGGTTCCCACGCCCCGGTTGCTCGTGTTAAAGGGGTGGTTTGTTAGGACAGACAGGGGTGGCGATCGACACCGCACAGGCGACCGCTACAGGTGAGCCGAAAACGGCCCACATGGGAAAAGTCCTTTTCACGTTTTCACTCGAAATCTTCCAAAATCCTCCTCGGATAGACACCGTGAGAAAACGAGGTGAAGAAAGAAACAAATTTCGCTTGTTCTTGGTCCGACATTGGTCCTCGAAAGAAATCGAATCAATAGAACTGTTTTGAATATATCAAAAAGAAAATTAACCGTTCATATTAATACGTATGCCATCTTCAACTCTGATCTCATTGTAAATGTACTTTTAGACCGCACGGACAAATTACAATGCAATCGTCCCACGATCGGTTGCCTCGATTCCTTATTAAGAGGGTGAATATTTTAACATTAAGTAATAATTGAAAATGTGCGCCCAGTCGGGACGGTCGTACATTTCAAAAGTGATCGTATCCCCCGTGAATATGTGCGTTTCACCCCTTTCGTTGTATTTTCTGAAAAGAATTTTTTAATCGGGGGTCCGGGGCTGACGGAGTAAGGCGAGGAGCAACCTGGGGGTTGGAAGCGTGTAATCAAAGTGCCCTGAGGAAAGAAAACCAGGTACTTTTCGATGACAGATCGACAACTGCGGGATTCATCCCTTGGGAGGTCTTTTTCGCCGGATTTAATGACTAGCCTCCTTTCTTGCCAGAATGGAGGAAACTCAAATATCCCGATGGGCTCAGAAATAAATTTATCTACGCAGGACACGTCCCAACAGTTTCAAAAATAACAACGGAATGTGAATAGAAAAAAATTGCTTATAATTACTGCGCTTCATTATGCGCAATTGGTGGTAGCTCAAGATACCGAGTTCAGGTAGGATTTAAAGATAGCAGAATATTATTAAATTGGTCAGTAAAAATAGCACGTTAGATAATGAACTTTTCCTTCAATAATTTCAGAAACATTAATATGGTTCTGTTGTATTTTTATTTTCCACGCCCATAAATCCCTCAAGTTCAAATATTTATAAAATATGCTTGCTGTAAAATATAAATTAAGTCACACTTATGCAATAGTAAAGCATTAAAGTAAGACGTATTGAAACAATAAGTTTCATTTTTTAAGAAAAAAAACTGGCAATCTTATGTTTTTTAAATATCTGAGGATAAAACGGTACAAACAAGACAAATTTGAATCAATAAACTCTTTCTCTCTCTCTGTCGCCTGTTGTTACTACTACTACTGCTACTATTTCTCCTCCTATTACTAATGCTACTGCTACAACTGCTACTATTTCTGCTCCTACTACTAATGCTACTCCTACAACTGCTACTATTTCTCCTCCTACTACTAATGCTACTCCCACAACTGCTACTATTTCTCCTCCTACTACTATTAATGCTACTCCTACAATCCTACTATTTCTCCTCCTACTACTAATGCTACTGCTACTACTACTTCTGCTACTACTTCTCCTACTACTGCTACTACTACTACTACTATTACTACTACTACTACTATTATTACTACTACTACTCGATCGGCAGCCCTCGAAGAGCTCTGGCCCCCTGCAACGCTTGCCCAGTCTCTTCTGACGTCTAATCCGTCCAATCATCTCCTTCTAGGCCTTCTTTACAGTCGTAAACTTTCTTTACAGTCCTCTGGGATCCTTTCCGTGTGGTCACCTTGACTGTTTCGCTTTTTTACAATTACTACTACTGTTACTATTACTACTACTACCGTAATTACTTATACTACTGCTAATACTACTACTGGTACTCGACTAAATTTAGTTGTTCTTTCTGTAACATGTTTTAATTGATAGGTTGATTTTATACATATACGATTAAGGTATGGTCTTGAAGAAGAAATCAAATGCAGTTGCTATTGCCAAGCTTTCGATCTGTTTACTATGAGGACATCGTCAGGGCAGAACAACCTTGATCCAAAAAGTTCGTAGGTAAAAAAGTGGTCGATCTTTCTACTACTGCAAATTTGGTAAATTATCTGAGTCTAACTGATGGAAAGGTTTTCGTATAAAACGGGAGAGATTTTTTACATTAGTTTGCAATTAAATATTATTATGTTTATTATATGCAGAAACAAAAACTTGTCTTCTTGGTTTGTGAAAATTTTTAATTAATTTAACTTCTATATACCGATCAGTCGTAGAACCCAACACTGTACTCATGTATTATTTTATCTTGTACAAATTAAAATGTTGGAAAATAAAACATAAACATAGAAATGCGTCAGTCCTTCACTTTGAGCAATCCTCTCCTGTAATTATCGCCATTTGAAATGTAGCCTTTCTTCTCCCTTTGGGCACTTGGTCGGAGGGGCGGTGGACCTTCGGGAGAACCCTTGGTTCTAATTGCGGGCTCTGCTAGTTTTTCAAAAGTGAAAATTACCGGTTGAGCGCTATTGACATTCGTAACAACCCCAGCCCGACTGCCAATTTGAAGGTGGGATATTATTGCTGAGATATTTTCTCTTCGCTTTTTAAAAAATAAATATTTCCCAACTCCTTTTCGGTTTATTTTTGAGTTACGGCCTTAGAAAGGGACTTATAATTTGAAGTCTCGCGAACAGCTTTCTTTGTCTGGCGAGAGAAAAAATCCGCACTTCTTTCTCAATCTTGAGTTCTCATAACTCATGAAGAAGCTTTGGACTTGAGGCCCTTGTATTATTTTTATGCCGTGTGGAACCGAGCCTCCGACAAATTATTTTTACAGCTCGCGTAGTTATGTACTCAAATTGCAGTTTGCAATGGGCATTTTTGTTTTATTGTACTTGTGTAAAGGAGGAAAGGAATTATTGTCCTACAGAAGGAAATTGTTTCATTGCCGAGTTTTCAATGGATTACCACAGTCATCTTGGCTTCTGTACTCGTCATTATAATATAAATAAGTATAATAAGTGGGAAATAAAACGATTTACTTCAGAAACCTTGGCTTTTGCTTCATCTGATATAACTCATATTTATGTTCAAACTATTGTTATCAAATTGGTCAATAACATAAAAAAACCTTTTCTATGTCCGTCATACCGTCATGAGTGGTGGCGCGGAGATAGTGCGTAGATAAAAACTCAATTATATCATAACAGTCGTTTGATGAGCCCATGAATCTGTAGCTTGCTCGTTTCTGATGATTGGTCGCAGCATTTTGACAGACTAAAACAGACTGTGAGGCATAATCGCATCGAAAAATAACGGTGTACTGCTAAATACTCATATCTTCTCTTCCAAGAGGTATTTTGGTCCTAGTCTCACTTTTCTGCATTTACCAATAACTTTCTCATTACCAATGAAGCTTCTATTCGTGGATGATATCACAAGGACTGACGTAGTCACTGACAGCCTTCACACGACGATCCCTGATGTCCTCTCATCGCGTGTATACCAAGAACCAACCATACTTTTGGGTGTTTTGTTGTAGAACGAATCTTTCCAGTCGTGTTCTGACTGCACCATATCTTTGCATTATCCAGGTACGAATTTAATTTTAACCTTTTCTTAAGAGATGTACAGTATATGCCCAAATACATCGCCATGTCGTTACATGAGACTAACTTCTTTCACTGACATCCAGCTGTACGTATTTATTACAATTGAATATTCTTGTTTAATTGTTCACTTTTTTAATAAGCGCTAAAACCAAAATAAATGTCCAGTTTTGCCATTTTCATGGGTTGAATCCTAATTTGCATAAGAAATTCTGTAGAGAAAAACGAAAATAGGAAAACGCAATGAGGTCATCTTTTTTTTCCTGCATTCAACAAGATCTTCCTTTTAAAGCACGTGCTCCTGTTATTTTTAGGTTGTGTAAACACGAGGTATAAACTTTTTAGGCGGATAAATGGGGCAAGGACAAGGCGGCCGAGGCGAATGGAGGAGAGGACGGCGTGCACCCGTTTCTAAGCCAGCCTCTGGGAGCAAGTGCATTGAGTGCATGTCATCATCTGATGGATTATTTTCGAAACGAGCAGGTGGATTCGGCAATTAACGCAGTGCATATTGGCGCGCTTGACTGAAAAGCAGTCGTTCCCAGTTTTAAGATCACCTTTGGCATCTACGATTTTTAAGTCTGAACAGTGTTATAAAGGATTTTTAAACCGAGCTGGGGCTTCTGTACACTCGAGGGTGATACAATCACACCTGTTCGTCAGCCTAAAGGGTTTCATTCTCAACTATTTTTATATCAAGAATTTTAGAGAAAGAATATACAATTAAAGAACATGGATAATTACGAAGAATATACACTGACTGGCAAAACGTTCCACCTACTAAATAATTTGATTATATGTATATATTTTTATATATTAATCAAGGTTTCACGTTTTTAACGTTTAATAATTGAATCTGTGCAAAAAAGTTGAAAAAAAAAACAAAAAAAACAGTACATTACTACGGAAAATGAAATATGAAAAAATACGGACAGATAATATTTGGTTTAATTTCGTTTAGATTTTTAATTAACATTTCATTATCGCGTATTTCCTTCCCGTGCCTTAATTACATCTCGAAGATGCATACTTTTTATACTACCCATTCTTCTCGAAGAGTCCTTTGAAGATTGTGGAGTTTATTAGGAAGTGAGGTACGTGCTCTTCGCCTTTTGAGGTTGTCACACAAATGTTCGATGGTGTTCAAGTCTGGAGGACGGGCTGGCCAGGCTAAGACTCTATGCTGGTTCTGTTAACTAGGACGTCCAAAACCAGACATTCTGTGGTAGGAACCAATTTCTCGAAAACGTCTAACGGCGTCTCGCAGTATTTCGTAGGGAGCTGCCATGCCAATAGCTGCATACCTGATGGAACGTCCATCATCAATAAGTGCCGCACCACGCGCAACATCCTAAGCACAAAGCGGCATTTTTAAGTTTTACAATTGAAATTTAAAAATGAGACTGAATAAACTATTTTAATTACATAAAAAGTAAACATTAAAAAACACCTTTTTCCTTGTTTTGGATTAAGGATTAAGTATATTTACCTCTAATTGATATTCCCAATTTAAAACATAGCATAAACAAATATTTTTTGTCAATGAGAAAAATTTCATCTGTCAGTGTGTTTATTAGAATTAATCAATGAGCTTAGAAAAGTATCAGTCAACAAATTTATGAACTCTCACAGAAGTAAATTTAGATTTTTTAATTTCTTTTAACACTTTTTTTCTAACAATATAAATGTCAAAAATATTCGTTCAAATATTCGTTAAAGAACCAGGACCACTCAATTTTACAATTTTGGAAATCTCTTCCAGGATTTTCGGAATATCGCCGATCTAAAGATGTCATGTGCAATGCAGGGCGGACATCTGGCGATCGACCCTCCGCCCTCTCCTGAACCCTGTTCGGGGTCGTCAGTTTCCGATTCACCGCCAGAACAAGGATCGTTTGTACGTTTAATTTGAGTTGTTCCTTTGAAGCGTCGGGACGTCGAGGACAGAATGGGCGCGTTCTATTTCGCATCGGTTCACATTTCATCTTTTCGCCCCCGAAGGAAGGAAGTTAGGAATCGGGAAGTGTACACGGATGGTTTCGCTTCACCCTTTTGCAAGCGGCCCATCGCCGGGGCCGACTGTAGAAAGGCATTAAAAATTGTAACAGATACCACTCGGGGAGACGTTCCCCCAGATATTCTCCGCTCCCCGAGCTACCTGTCGCACAATGGATGTGACAGTTTCCAAAAGGAACGGGGACCAGAAACCCACTGGCCTTTTGTCAATGAATGCTGTTAATTCATATTTTTTTCTTTCCGTCGGAGGGGAAAGACAGGTAGCACAATATTCCTGCGTGCCATTCAACCAAAAAGAAGTAACCATAAACAATCGGCAGAATTAGACTCTATTGTACCATCGCACTTCTTTTGTACAATAACATTTTACAATACCTTCCATCGAATTAAATAAATTTGTCTCGAAATATGCTTTAAGCTGCATTACAATAAGACAATATTATATATTATATGTACCAAGTTACTTCTTTCAATTAATTATTCTTTCTATGGAAGGACTTGGATGAGACAAAAAAGTCAGTGTCACGGGGATTCGAACCCACGACCTTCGGCTCTATCACTTAAGCTATCATGACTTCGATCCTCTCGGATACCAACTCTCAATTTTTATCCCAGCCAAGACCTTCCATGAAAAGATTAATTAATTTAAAGAACTAATTTGGTCAATAGACCGCTAAATATAATTGACATGATAAGTAAAACGAAGTATAACCAATAGCTCCCCGTAGCCGCTTCATAAATCACTGAGCATCGATTCCTGATTTCACGACATTTGAAAATGACGAAAAGGGGGAAAATACCAACGGTTGTACGTTCAGATGGAGAGTTCGACTCGGAGAGGATCGAAGTCACGACAGCACAAGTGGGAAAGCAGCGGCGTATCTAGTCGAAGGTCGTGGGTTCGAATCCCGCCCGTGACACTGATTTTTTTAAATCTCAATCAAGACCTTACATAGAAAGAAAAATGGAATAATGGAAATTATTTTCAACTTACATTAACTTACCAAACAATAGTTTTAATTTCTACGTTTGTAAACCAATCGAAAAACCACCATCCAGCCAAATCCGCAGATATTGTGTACTTACCTACTGGAACCGAAATCAACTTTAACCGTGCATAATTTAAATTTTATATGTTTTATCATCTATGAAACATCCATTTATAATAAAACATATAACAATTTTATCCTCAATATCCAATTTGTAAAGGACCTTGTCCAAACAAGCTTCTATAATTTTTCTAAACTACCAATCCACCCTAACCACCAGTTAGTGTTTAGTTACGCTCACCCTTAAAATCCTTTGTACCGTTGAAAACGACGAAAAAAGAAATATATAAAATAAATTTTAAAATAACTTCCACAACTATGACAAAATGACCTTTTTCCAAATTTTACTCTCGTTTAAAATCAGTTAAGGAACTGTACACAGGGCCGTTAATAACGCAGACCCGCATAGGAAGAATATTTAATTATTTGTTTTCGATTTAGTGATTAACTCGAATAGCAACGCAAGCAATACAAACTTAAAATAAAAAAGTTAGCCCAACAACTTGTTTGTATTTTAAGAATGTGAGGTGCCTTCGTATGGTTCGTAAAGTCCTGATAGCCAAATAGTTTCTTATAATTTAGGTCTTCCTTTCCTCGATGTTTTCATCTGTAATCCACCCTTCGGCCATTCCTATCTTCATGTCTGTCTATTGTTTCACTGATAGACCCAGCACTGATGATGGCGATATTCCGTAATTATAACGGTAAAATTGTTGTAAGGACAAAATTAACATGAAAAACCTGATTCATTCAGTGATGAGTCTCATAGAAGGAATAGTGATGTTCATGATGTTTGTAAGTTTACTCGTGATAACTCAAATAGAGAAATGTCCAGTAAGAACCTTCGCGTGGAGATTGGTAGATCCAAAAATAAAGCTACAGTCCATAAAGTTGTTTTAGTTTTGCTTTGGGTTAAATTGTAAGTTATTAAAAAAGGAAAATTAATAAACTCTTTCATTCAAAATGCTATCTGTGCACTTGAAAACTACTACCAAATGACACTCTTCAATTCGTGTCAGCATACCTAACCTGTATCCTAACGTCTAACAGGCTACAACTTTATATGATATGGGATGCATCTATTATGAATGAGAGTATAAGGGCAGGTCAGAAATTAACAAAATAAATGTAGCTCTCTGATTTAATTAATGCGTATTTAAAAATAAAAATACGTATAAACAAAAAACAGCTGTTAAATTCATGGCTGCCATGTTGGTTACCTACGCCCTAACGGCAAGCTATGTGACTACATTTTCGACCTAACCTCTAACATTGGCCCTGGCCTGTTAGATCGACTAATATTAACTAGCCGATTCGTTGTCAAGTCTACGTCATCATTCTTCTCGATCTAGCAGGAGCTAACAGACTTAACAGGTTTAACATAAAGATCGTGAATGCCCCTAATGGCTTCACTTTTTCAATTTTCTTCGTAGGGCGTAAAGCCGGTCATCGGCGTTTCATTCTGCCGGGGTGGTAGTGGAACTGAGCTGACAGTCCAATGCATTGGGACGTGTAGAAAAGGATTGACGAAAAATGTAACAGGTTTTCGTTACATGGAAGAAAGTTATTATTGTAATCTCGGTATAGCGTAAGGTTTGTTACTTAAAAATGAGGGTTGTTTTTCTTAGTGCTTTTGATTGGAATCTTTGAATGTGTTGTGAGTTTGGAAGATAGTTCGATTATTCAGTAAGAGTTCAATGCCATGAGTTCACATGTGGCATTTAAACTAAGATGGAAGTTATATTTTGATTTTATGGTTAATTCTTGTCTAAAGAGAGGCAATGATTTTCAGATCTGACGTTCAAATTTTGTTCGAAGAAAGCTTATTCCATAGGGAAACAACTTTCACTGTAGTGAATAGCTTTATCGTGTCGTATAATAACAACAATTGGCAATTTAATCTACGAACCAGTTGCCTGCCAAGTTTACATTTTGGAATTAACCAAAGGTAATTTTTGTAAATGCACAGTAGGATAAACGACCTACAACAGTATAAATAGCAATTGATCAACTGACCCAGTCAAATGACGTACTTGACTCGATCAACGGTCTCAGGCGGTCGTCTAGGTTAAGGAAGAAAGGACATCCACATGGCGAGAAGGGCCCGGTGACGCAACTTGTTGCAGTATCGACCAGCTGGACTCTTTTTTTTCTGCAGGTGGAAAACAGGAGGGGGCGAAAAAACGGCACGATTTCGGACGGATTTCATAGTGAGGAGCACCTGATCCCGCAGCTTGAGACGGAACGTGCAGGATCAGGTGTGACCCGGGCACGAGTCACATCTGCAAGTGACGTCACTCATAGAGCAGCCCCTGTGACAGCCACCCGTCGTTGCTTATTTTCATTCATTCAATTTTAAACGTGTTTGAAACGAAATCGGAACAAAAACATGCGCACTTGCTAATGAAAAGACGGACTTGAAATACATCCGAAACAAATTGTGAGCTCTAAACTAAAAATGTATTCATATAGCAAGTAAAAAAAAACAAAACCGTAGATCTTATAAATATTAATTTTTTTTAAATTCGTACACCAATTGTAATATATTATAATGATTTTTGTTCTTTCTTATACTTCAAAGAAACGACGAAAGATTTTGTATGTTAAATAAGACGTTTTCTAGGAAAAATAAATAAAATATGGTATTGAAAAATAAAGAACACGAATTTAGCAAGTAGCAACTCAAAACAGACTTCAATTTTGGTCGTCAAAAATCAAAAATTATCTTTCACGGATTTTCATCGGTTCGTGGCGAAGATTTTCCTCGGGCGAAATCCGATCGCAACCTTAACCGGATAAATATCCAGTACTTGCAGCTGACTTATTAAGGTAAACAGGCGAACAGCTTTCGTCGGGAGCAGATGTTGCCTCCTCAGGTGTTCCTGGATGTTGTGTCACACGAATTTCAAATTATAACCGACACCGGGACCCGCACTCTTGATTTATATTCCAGACTTAATAAACTGATAACGGTTTTTTTCATATTAACCGAGCTCTTCTACAACGACAATACGTTGAAAACGGAAAACGCAAATAAATTTATTTAATACTAGAAAAGTTTGGAAATAAGTAGTGCTCCGTGTAAATAAACAATATATACCAATACTTGGAAATATACGAAAGCTTGTTAGATGGCGGTTGAATTTGTTTTTTCGGCCAGACTATAGCGAGATCGAAATTATTCGAGAAACACATCAACGCAAATATTGTCTTAACAGTGGTTTAAATTAAATGACATATGTAGAGATTAGTGACCGTTAATCGATAATTATTCAGATATCGCGAGATGCGGTCTGGTGTGATGTAAGTTTGAGAAAACCATTTTCTTTGTCGTGCCAACGTTTCGATCGAGATCATCTTCAGGACTTAATAAAAGATTGTTTTCCGAAACCTACATCACACCAGACCGCATCTCACGATGCCTGAATAATTAAGTGACACGTTAAAAAAACAGTTTGTAACATACTTACTCTAGAATATTTGAACTGATACTAGAGCGAATTCATGCCGAATTGGCATTGGATCACTGATTAGGTCCGTCTTCTTTCCATGGTTTTTTTGTTTCATGACTTTAATTACTCAAACATTCAGTGAGGTTCATTATTCACCCAAACATTGACGCTATGCCGGTTCAGCATGACTTCACTGACTTTCAGATCCAGCATCAATTGTGATATTACAGAAAATGTTAAAAACTGTTTTGTACCATGTTTTCTTCCAGGTTATCCTTGAAAAAACAAAGCCAAAACTGCTAAGTATATATCGAATACTGTCTGGAATATGACAATCACACACCCTTGAATCCCCTTAAGGGCCAAACTACAGGTGAAAATTTAGTATCCCGAGCAATTCATGGATCATGTTTATTAATAATTATAATATTTGTTGGATGTAGAATGATATAATGGTTTTTTGATCATAAACTGTTTCATCTTCCCTGTTTCTCCTCAATCTATATTTTTCTATTAGAGATTGACTTGGATCCAATGTTCGTTTACATTCCCAGGACGCGCTTCAAATATATGGTTCGAATATCAAGTAAATAATGAAGAAAGAACTATTTTATGCTTCAGAATGGAAAACTTTAGTACAAAAACATGATACTCTTTCCATGACTCTACTTTCCGCTTGAGTCAAAGTTAGTCCTTAGCTATTCCTTAAATCCCAATTCCTTAAAAAATAATTTACTGACGAGGGTGTCAATTTCAATTCTATATATGGTATAAAAAGAACTCAACACAAATATAAAGTAATATTTTTATGTAATGTTTTGGTTGAAATGAAAATGTTAGTGCCACGAGACATATTCGAACCTACGACCTTCGGCTAGATATGCCGCTGCTCTACTTCTTGAGCTGTCGTGACTTCGATCCACTCCCTATCGCAACCTACAACTTTTCGAATTTTCACGATATGGCAAAAAAGAGGGGAAATTCCTCCGCAGTTTATCTGGTCCGCCTATTGTCGCTGGTTTCTTCGTGCAATAAACCTAAACGAAATAATGAAATATCCACAACGCGCCTTGTCAATATTAGAACCTTTATACTAATCCATATTTGTATTTAGAAGTCGAAATTTACCTATTAATTATTTTACTTAATTAATCTTTTTTAATCTAAAGTGTTGGTTGAGATGAAAAAGCAAGTGGCACGAGCTGGATTCGAACTCACGACTTGGGCTCAGTTCTCCGCTGCACTAACGACTTGAGCTTGACGATATTTAGACTGTACCGGCGTATTTACCTAAAAAAACATAATTAATTGAAAGAAAGAACTTGGTCAATAGATCACTAAATATAACGGATTTAACAAATATGAAGTGGGCAAGCATGGTTGGCAAAAATGAGGAAAGTTTGAAGACAACCTTAGATGGTTAGTAAAGCTAACGGAGGAACTACTGATCTTGAACTTTAAACCCTCCACGGTTTCAAAACTGAAAGTTGGATCTCTTTCTAATCTGACAATTGTAGAACCCACATTTTACTTTATCGAAATTTTCTTTATCTTTTCCGAATGCAGTTTTGTTAACGATTTTGTTGGATGGATCCAATTGGGCTGGAATAAACCAGAACAATCTGTTTCGTGACTTTAATTTTTATGAATAGCAAAGAGGATATATTTTACAAACCATATTTCAATTTTTTGCTTGTGGGGAGATTTTCCTTTAATTTTTTCGTTTTATTATTTATTATATGTTTATTATATTATCGTATCCATAATCCATTTTTCGGCAGGTACAATGTTGAATCATTTATTTATATATTTATTTTCATTAAGTGTAATGTAATGTTCAATAATAAAATTCATTAATGAAAATTTTCAGTTGAGATAAAAACCTTAATTAATCGAAAGATATTAATTGGTCAAGCATACCACGAAAAATAGTGAATTCCATAAGATTCATTATAGACACCATAAGACCTAATAAGAAACCAAGTTTGGCTATAATATTTCTCTCGAATTTTCAGGGGTATCTACTTGAAAATCTTCTTTAATTCATTTTCCCAATTTTACCTTTAAAGTATGACAAGTGGCAAATGTAGGCGACTTGACATTCTAGGAGGGAAAACACTCCGGCTCCAGGGCGAAAGGGTTGTCGATGACGTTCAAGCCAGTACGGGTGACGAAGCAAAAGAATTGTTGGAAGGGGGTCATCGAAATCAAATTCGTCCATCGTCAAACTGTCAAAACATTCCAAGGTTTCTATCCTATCATCGGATCGGGCCCTTACCTGGATCGTCCGGTCTGATTTTTTCACAGGAATGTCAAAAATTGTTAGTTTAATTTTCTGCAACCATTTTATGGAATTTGAAAAACAATCCACGTGGACTAGGAAATAATACGTTTCCTGTATGTAGTTTTTAGGTAAATTTTAACTTTCCAAAAATGTAATTTATAACATAATTTATGCTATTGGAGTACTGTAAGGATTAGGAGCATAGGAGTATAATTAAAATATCATTTAAAGTCTGGCATGCATAAATACTACACAACAAGGATCAGATTGCCAAGAGTCGAAATCAGGTAAGCGTGTTTCCTGTTATGAGCTGGAATGAACAATATAAGCAAATCTCCCGAAACTCGATATGTGACGATGATGTGTTTTTGTCTGGACGCGGAGAGCAGCTGTGTGGAATCATCTGCTTTGGCCAACGGGCTGGTCAAGACACTGGCCAGCCCAGTTTCCACGTTACAAAGAATACACCGGCCGATATCCTTTCTGAAGTTTTTCACCCTGTGCCATGAAACCGGACGAAAAGCTTTTCACGAGTACGAGTAAACTTTTTGTAATGAATTGGTACTTTAAATGAGTATTGAGAGAAAAGGCCGGATGGACCAGCTACGAAAAGTGTCCCGTAATAAATATTTTATTTTATGCACTCAACTGAAAGTTTGCACAAAACGGTTACACGATTTAATTATAAAAAATAACGAACATAGAATAAGAGTAAAGTGTCACAAAATCCGGCTTTGACGATTTGAAAATGGTCCGCGGTTCAAGATTCCTTAATTTTCTTATTGATAAACTGTTATGAACGAAATTGTAGAATGAGTTTGACTAACATATCTACTATTCGAATAATTGTAAACAGGATATTTTCCAGACTTGTGCATTTTATTTATAGAATAAAAAAGCATTTCTCTTGCCAGAAAACAAGTAGGTAGTACATGTTAGACAACGATATCCCAATACACTTGAGCTTGGACTTTTCTTCCGTCAGATAAGTTAGAACTTTACACTTTTTGCATAATATTTTTATATTTTTTTTATATCTTCATACTTCACTGAAAATATTTGTTTGAACAAAATGGTTACAAGATTTTATTTAAAAAAAAATCAAACTTCATAGAATAGGGGTAAAGTTTCACAAAATCAGGCTTTTCTGATTTGAAAATGGACCTCGTCCAAAATTGCATAATTTTTTTATTGTTACATTATTATCAACGAAATTGCCGAATGTGTTAAAATTACGTAACTACTATTGATTATTCGGAGATCGTGAGATGCGGTCTGGTGTAACGTAGGTTTTAGAACTTTATCGTGCCAACGTTTCGATCTTTATTGAGACCATCTTCAGGGCCTGGCATTTGCGAACATTACTTAAATTTAACAAATACATGTAGTATGTGTAAAAAAAATAAATTTATGCAATGAAAAAAACGTTTTTTAACGAGTGAGTACAAATACTTTGATTGAATATAAATTTATTTTTATTGTATACATTCTTTTATTCCACATCCTACATGTATTTGTTCAATTTAAACAATGTTCGCAAATACCAGGCCCTGAAGATGATCTCAATAAAGATCGAAACGTTGGCACGATAAAGTTCTAAAACCTACGTTACACCAGACCGCATCTCACAATCGCCAAATAATCATCGATTTACGATCACTAGACACCATACATAGCTACTATTCTAATAATTCTAAGCAGAATATTGTCCTAATTTGTGCATTTTCTTTATTGAATCGAAAAATATTTCCCAAAACAGAAAACTATGAATAGTATATATAGATATCCCAAAACACTTAACCGTTGACTTTCAGTCCGTCAGCAGATGTAGAGCTTTACATGTTTTGCACGGCATTTTTATCATATCTTCAACCTTTATAGCTTAATTTTAGTTCACGAATAATCTGGATCTCGGTATTTTATTACTATTTTAAAGTCATCATCATCAGGGCTAAAATATATTAAAAGTGTTTTTACACAATGACATAATTAGATTTTTAATAGATGGTTTCAAATTTCTTTAACGGCCGACTCATTGTGTGTGCCAAAATGGCCAGAAGTTTGTAAAATCGATCTGTTTAACTCGTAAACCTACAATAAACACGAACTTTAATGAAAAGCGATCGAATGAGGAAACCATTTTAATTGATTTTCTATATTGCGTCAACACAGATTTTATTAAATGACGAAAATAAGAAAAAAAAAGAAGCGAAAATGGTACTAATTTATCAGGATTTTTGTAATTGTATTGCCGGGTTTTCTACAAATGGTACGAACTAGTAAAATGGCCAGACAACTAGATAGTTTTAAAAATCACGAAAACTTAACCAAGCGAAAAGTCTAAGATATAAAATGTCTCTTACATTTTGAATTTAAAGCCAATTTGATCTAGATGCTAGCAGTGATTATGCCAGTTGTGAAATTAAAATTTTTTCTCAGGATCATGGAAATGATTATTTCCTGTAGGTTGGTTAGTGTGGCGAGCGGGATTCGAACCCACGACCTTTGGCACAATGCGCCGTTGCTCTAACCATTTGACTTTGTGTATAAGCGTGGGCCCGGTTGTAAATGAGACTTTTCATCATTTCGTTGAAGCAGATAGCTTCTTAGTGTTAGTGTCGGACTTTTTTTCCGGCTTTTCCATGGCGGACACCTGAACCTTTTCCCGTGGGACTCGAATTTTCCTAACCGGGATAATATCGAATTTCATAAAATCCTGTTTACAAATCTCTTTGAACCCTTTGAAACCGGAATTGGAGGTTTAAGAGAGAGATTTTCGGATTAAAACACCCCCATTCACGGCGTACCGGGGCTGGCAGGGTCCTCATAGTTTATGAGTGACAAGTGCGGTCCAGGTAGTGCCAAAGGCTGGCCATTGTGTATTTTGCCTGGATTTCGATGGGAGGGTGGCGCATAGAGGACACGTGCCTCGCGCGGCTCCAAAGGGTGGACACCTGCGCCGCTTTCAACATCTGGAGGCTGGTCCGCGGTAGTTTCTTCAGCCGAAAGATGCCGTCGGAGTACGGCCATTGACAAGAAGAAAGACTCGAAAAAATTCCTAAAATTAATTTGTATTTTTATCTTTGTTCTGACTATCACCATAAATGTCCTGTAATGTGTGTGTGAATTAATCTAATAGTTTTAGTTGATTGCACAGAGGCTAGACAAATTCATAAATAACAAACAAAATTCCAAGGTTTAACTAGATTATTAAAATGTATCAATATTTTCAGGCATTCTTACGTCATTTAAAAAATCAAGCAGTTTCTTCTATTTAAATGTTCAATAAAAAAAAAATCATCTCTCCTAACTGTGCAGACCTGATTGGTTTTTATTAAAAGTACACTTGGGTACTGCAGAGAGATCGCGAAACAATTTGATTATTAGTTTATTTTAATTTTATTCAGTGATAAACGGCATAAAAATGGCAAAAATGGGAAAGAATTCGAAAGGATGTAGGTTGAGTATTTAGCCGAAGGTCGTTGGTTCGAATCCAGCTCGAGACACCGATTTGTTTTTCCATTTCAACCAAAACTTTACTTAAAAAGATTAATTAATTGGACGATTTAATTTTAATTTTAAACTGAGGATTTTTTGTTTTATTCTGTGTATTTCAACCAGTAAAATTTAATTTTCTCTTACCTTTTGTTTTATTCAAATTATATTAGTTTTATTTTGATTGTATGTACGTAAATATACTTGTTTTCGTGTTAATCACTCGGCCAACACTTCGGGCAGACGGTTTTCAGTCAAAGCCGTATTAAGAACTTTTTATTTATTATGCTGTATTTTCTTTCTCTAAATAAAGTTCTTCTTCATTCATTCAATAAATATCCGTATATAATATGAATTCCGAACTGGGCTTTAGAGTCCACTAGGCGGGAGGTATTTCTGAAGAAGTCACTGTAGTAGCTGGTGTACCACAAGGATCAGTCCTGGGACCAACATTGTTCTTGGTTTACTTCCTGAAGTTTCAGCATGTCCCCTATTTGCGAACGACACCGCCTCTTTTTCGTACTCGTGAGCCCCTGCATTATCCCTAAGAGACAACGATACTTTACGAAACTTGGAAAAATGCTTTATAAAAAGTAGAAAAATGGAAAATAAAAATTAATGTTTAAAAACAATTCCCTATGAGACGACCTACACTTGTTGGTTGCTTGATAGAAGTTGAATAATTTCGTTTTAATTAAAAACTTCCAACTTAAAAACATCCAAGGGTGCTTTTTGAAATTCAGGCGATTCTTATGATAAATGTTTGATTATTTACTTACCTTAGAGTTTGTTAATTATTTTAGCAAGTGCCAAAGGGATATTATTGAATGGAAACATCGAGCAGACCGATAATCCAGGCTTTATTTTTGGAGCTTTGGTAAAAAAAATTGTTTTTCACCCTGGGCGATTTTCAATCCTTGGTTGGTCTTTTTACGATGAGCCTCCAGTTTCGGCTGTTCTTTGTAGAAAAACTTAATCGTCGGAAGACGGCTGAATGGGCAAAGGAGGACCACTGATCCGATTAGTATGCCCCTCTGGTGAAGATCGGAATTCAGGAATGGGCGCTTGAACCCCACTGCCAAGTGGTCCTTACAAAAGCTTAAAAAATAATGTTCCAATTTCATCCTTAGCTAGATTAATAGATTTTACGTGTTTTGACAATGATGTGTTTTATCAGGACAAATTGATTATTTTGTTTCATTCACATTCAGGTTTATATGATTTTGAAAAAAAAATTGTTTTTAATGTTTTTAAATCTGTTCATATCCATATTTTTGGACCAAAGATTAAAAATAAGATATGTTGAAATAAACAATTTTACCAATTTAGATTTTATTGGGAAGGTGATATTTGGTCGTTACGAAGAAAAATATTAAAAATAACTTGAATTTGAAAAGCACTAGAAATATTTTTAATTTTAATACATAATAATTCATATTGGTGTATATGATTTCTTCAGTTAAAGCAAAAATAAAGGATACCGATACCGTGTGTCCTACATTATTTTTTTAAACTATTTAAGTTTTATCATTAATAGCTGTTTTATATAAACACAAGAACACGAGATTAGAAATTAATGAGTTTTAATAAAGCTTATTTAATTATTCTTTTTATGTAAGGTTGGCTGAAATGAACAAGTTAGTGTTACGAGCAGGATTCGAACCCACGACTGCCGGCTGAATTCGCAGCTGCTCTAATCACTTGAGCTATCGTGGATCCACTCGGACACCAACTCCCCATTCTCAACCTACAATATTTCGAATTTTCCCTCCTTTTTGACATTTTTCAAATTGGAAAGGTAGGTTGAGATGGGGAGTTTGTGCCCCAATGGATCGAAAAAGCTAGTATAGCGAGCGGAAATCGGACCCACGACCTTCCGGTTCGACTCCGACTCGGGACACTTGATTTTTCATTTCAACCAATATCTTACATAAAAATATTAATTAATTGAATGGAGGTATTTGGTCAATCGGACTACGAAATATAACGGATATTTCATTTTGTTGTTTGAAGGAAAATTTACCAAAATATCGGTAAATCATTTAATGAGAGTTTAAAATTTAACTAACGATTGATTTCGTTAATTTCTGTTAATAACTCGTTTTACCTCCTCTGACATCGCGGAGGTACTTACGTCTCCTAGGGATCGAGTAAATAAGCGATCGGATTTCGTCTTGTGAAACAGAATCCCATTCTGTATCAAGGAAGGTTCCAAGACATTTAACGCATGTTGGAATCGGTGAACGATGCCTCCGTTTCTTTAGCATGTCCCATAATTCTGTGAGATAAAAATCAGATTATTCCGATCAATTCATTGTAGTAACCCTACATCCTCCAAGTAAAGGATGACAGCTCGACCTACATGCGGTCGAGATCATACGTTAAACAGTTCCCAATATAGGGAGCGAAGGGGTCCAAAGTTTCCAAAAGGCAAAGATTTCTACTTCTAACCATCATAATATGTTGTACTTTCTGCTTATCAAAGTTATATCAACTATTTCCGTTCAAAATGCCCTACCCGATTGTTTTTTTCAAACCAATTTCCGTTTAAGTTTAAAACCCTACGATGTAACTATACTATTATATAAAAATATTGGAGATTATATATTATATTCACTGAATCTGGGGTTAGGGAATTTCTTTTTTTTAAGCCTATTTGTACGTCTGTCGGGGACCGCTGGATTCGAACCCGGGACCTTAGAACGATGAGCGCCGTGTCAGTAGCTAAACCTTGCTGCCTTTCTTGTACTTAAAACGCTGGGAATCAGCTTAATAACGATTAACAAGTAGCTTTTGATGGGGGGGGGGCGGTTGGATCGAAGTCACGATAACTCAACTGGTATAGCAGCAGCGTAGTGAGCCGAAGGTCGTGAGTTCGAATTTCGCTCGTGACACTAACTCTTTCATTACAACCAACACCATACATAAAAAGTTTGTTGGTTAAATTAAAGAAGTAATTTGGCCAATCAGACCACTAAATATAATAGATTATTAAGAACGTTTGAACTGTAACGATAACTAATTTTATTTTATTTAATAATAAAAGTAATCGGTTTTATAAAGTTTTACAAATAATTTTATGAACATGAGCACTGTTAAAAGCACAATGACTTTCTTCGATAGCCGTTATTTCTACCTAAAGGTGGTAAGGAGTATGTCGAAACAGTTGAATTTCTAGCATTCCTGTTATGAGGAGACGAAATGGTTTTTAAAGGGAGTTGAGGTTTCGGAGGGAAGAAACCACCGGAGAGGATGGACTGAGGTTGAATCTGTTGTAGCCCATATGTTGACGTCATGTGGGCACGCGAAGCACATCTGGTACAGTTCCGGCCCCGGCATCAGGAGTGTTCCGCCCCAGGAGCGGAAAGAGAACCGAAAATCTGAATTTATTGCCCCCTCGTAAGTGCAAAAAATGTAAGGGTTGGTATGGGTTTAATGAACAAAGTCGAGGGGGTTTAACATTTTTTTGAAACTTCACGACAAGGAAATTGACTCTTTGGCAAATTCTTGACGCCTCATAATGAATTTTTCTCACTATGTTATGTGGAGGAGGTACAACATAATGTAAATAATAAATAAGAAGAGAAGTGGTAGACCCAAGACAGAAAAATTGTCTTTTGAAAAATCCATTATTGACAAGTTTATCTTTTCAGGATTCGACCAATTTTGTCCTTAATTTCGTTTAATAAGTAGCCTACATGTCACATATGAATCTAAATTTAAAGTACTTGGCTTTAAAACGTTCCCAATTATTTGTTATGTTACTTTTTCTCATGGAAATACGATAAGAGATGTTTGTTTAAAACCATGTAAATGTTTAACTTAACTAATTAAGGTTTTTAGTTAAGATAAAAAAGTCAGTGTCACGAGCGGGATTCGAACCCACGACCTTCGGCTATGTGGGGTTGAGATGGGAAGTTAGTGGATCGAAGTCACGATTGCTCAAGTGGTAGAGTAGCGGCGTATCTAGTCGAAGGTTCTGGGTTCGAATCCCGCTCATGACACTTACTTTTTGCTCAACTAAAAACCTTAATTACCTGAAAGATATTCATTGGTCAAGTAGACCACGAAAACTAGTGTGTTTGACTTAACTTTGGTCTGGGTGTGATGAGCCTACAGCTGGGTCGTTTCCGGTTGTTGTTTTCTACCAAATCTCGCTTATTGGGCTTCTTTTCACATGTCTGACAGACCAAAATGATTGGAAATAGCCAAGCCACAAATACTTCACGTGTTATCTCTTGATGGAAATATTGCACCCGTAAGCTAGTGCAAGTGTACAATTACAACTAGGGAGTGAAAGAGTTTTAGTCAAGAATATGAAAATGCAAAAATTACGCAAACTGCCATAAAATCGTTTTAGCAGTATAAAAGATAGCAACTGAGCTGGTTAGGAGTATATTGTTCCATTTGTTTTTGAATTACCATAAAAAAAAGAGCTGCTGTGGGCAGAGACGTGGAAGGAATTCCCACGACCGCAGACCACCAAAGACCGAATCTTAATTTGGCATTTAGACAAATCTTTCCCTCCCAGTGCCCTCGTAACTGCCGACCCCGAGTTTTTACCAACCCTTTAACGTCTATTTCTTTGGGTGTCACCATTATTTCATAACCGGAGTTTTAGGGGAGGTCCGGCGCATATCTTCCACCCGTCATATCTACATCGGGGATGCGAAGGGGATGGAGAGATGAGGCGATAATCTTTTCGTTTCGGGTCAGTAGGGCACCGCATTTGTCTGCGCGTCTTATCTCCCGTATGAAAATGTCTTTACCCTCTTTTTATGGCACTTCTGGATTTATGGCCCAGGGCCACAAATTAAGTTATAACTCAAAACGAGGGTGCATCTCAAGGGTGGCTTTCTGTTAATGTAAATCGAAACAGGTGGAACATTTGTTTATTCATTAGATTTGAGATAAAATTTTGATCGCTTTATCACTGTATAGCGAGGTAACATTCACCTAGAACTTATTTCTCCCACAAATAGAACGGACCCTTCCAAGCCGATCGGAAAAAAAAGGAAAGACTCAGAAAGTCTGGATTCCAAGAAAATGAAACTCATCAACACTTTAAAGTGCCAAGTGCCTTTTGAGATTTGTAACAAATCCGAAATCTATTGTGAAGTGTGTCGGCGATCATCTCTCCGAGGTGTCTCGGACTCGAGAAGCCGCTAATGGAAACTTAAAGCTGTTGCTTACAGAAACGAGGTGACAATAAGGAGTCGGCATGTAATCCTCTTAAGCCACTTCTCCGCTTTGGCCGAAACAATCTGGAAGCGGTCAGGCGAGGGTGGACCCTCTCTCACCTGCCGGTCAACCGTCTGGCACGCGCCGGAAACAAATTTTTGCCCCGATTCCGGGCAGTGCCAGATGTCCGGTTAATGTGTGTCCGGTGTGCAGAGCCTGCGATTTCTGCCTCCAATTAGAATCAAACAATGAAATTTAATATAAAGAATAAAACATAAGTTGAAGAAAGGAGTAGAGAAATCACCAAAATAACTGGTATTAACCCTACTTATTTTGGTGGTATTTTGCATAAATTGTTTAATATATAGTCAAATTTAATATTATTTAAATATAAATTTGTAATTGAGTGCTTATCGATCCGAGATTAGCAAAAGCAACTAGCATATTAGGAGACGACGTTTTAATTGATTATCGCATGAAAAATCCTTCTAGGATATTCAAGTTATAAAGTTGCACCATATAATTTGGTATCTTATCTTCATCGTTTTAAAGTAATTCAAAAAAATATTTTTTGAAGGAATAATTGG
Organism: Cimex hemipterus; assembly: GCA_039619505.1. NCBI lineage: Eukaryota > Metazoa > Arthropoda > Insecta > Hemiptera > Cimicidae > Cimex > Cimex hemipterus. The sequence continues at coordinate 10,006,632 of CM077104.1, forward strand.
TGTTATTAACCTGTCCTAACCAGGGCTGGCGATAATGAGCTAATCATAACCCCCTTACTTAATCCGAGGTGTCGCATAATTTCCCGGTTGGATGATCTCATGTTGGAATCCGTGCGCGGGGTCGTTTGCGGTCTGTGACGTTCGAAGACAAAAGGAAGCCGGCTCTAGTATGAAATCATAGAAATTGGGATGAGCGTAGTTAAGTGGGATCACGTTCGGGTTACGCCTTCCTGAGTGCCCAGGACGAGAGCGTGACACTCCTTTTACATGCTTCACTACCCGTCTTCGCCTTTGCCTGGCGCCGCGGCGAAGAAACAGAGGAATCTCAAAACTTTTGATGACTGAACATAATTGTAAGCGATTAGCAAAATTTTACGCCAATCTTGTTTTAATGATCTCGTCTTTACTTTTTTACCTATCCATAAAACCAGAAAGCAACCTTAACTGCAATTATTTAAAGCCGACTTTTTAAAAAAAATATATATCTTTAAGTAAGATGGACATTTTGCACATTAAGCAAGGGAAATATCAAAAATAAGAGAATGGAAACTATCTAGATTCGACCACTCGAAAAGCTTTTTACATTAAACAAACTAATACTACTGCTGCTGCTACTGCTACTACTGTTACTACTATTACTACTACTACTTCTACTACTACTGCTACTATTGCCACTACTCTTATTCCTACTGTTACTACTGCTACTGCTTCTAGTACTGCTACTACTACTGCTACTACTATTATTATTATTACTACTACTACTACTACTACTACTACTTCTACTACTACTACTATTTCTA
>CM077104.1:10007441-10019742 GCA_039619505.1 Cimex hemipterus
CTACAACGTTTGCCCAATCTCTTCTGACGTCTAATCCGTCCAATCATTTCCTTCTAGGCCTTCTTAACAGTCGTAAACTTTCTTTACAGTCCTCTGGGATCCTTTCCGTGTGGTCACCTTGACTGTTTCGCTTTTTTTTAAGCCACATTATTTGATTTTTCTGGCACAAAACTATCAACTGCCATTTACCATCCATTGCAAACCGCGCTAAAGATCTTCCGAAGCAATTTTCTTTAGAAACGCCTTAAAAAAATCTTCATCCACGCACGTGATGGTCCACGTTTCCATAAAGTACCAATCGTATCAATATCCCGAAGGTTTCTGACCATCAAATTGCGAGCTTTCTCTGAAGGCAAGTACACCTGATTCCTGCAGAACTCCTTGCCTCTCGGTAAGCACATATTTAAAGGTTTGACATAGTACATAAGCCTCGACGTTGAGTGCAATGGAAGCGGACATGATTTGCCCTTGCGGTATGCATGTGCATCGTCTTGGTGCGGTTAATGATCAAATTCAACCTTCTTGCTTTAAATTAAAAAAAAAACCTTCTCGAGCGATCTCTAATTGTTACCATCCATGCTAATATCATCTGCAGTCTAAGTAGTTGGGTCTGACAAGGTTTCTCTTGAGTTACTCCCATCCGCCTTTCTCATTAATGTCTCGAGAGCCATAGGGAAGAGGGTGGACAGCGAATCCCCTTGTCGGATTCCCTGACTAGCTTCGATGTCTCTCAAGAGTCCTATTTGCACTTTTCCTTGACACCTCTCTCTTCGAGAGTCATTCGCTCTGGGCAGGCCACTTTTCATGGGACTTCGAACTTGTCCAGTGAAATATAAACGACGTTCTCTTAGTACATAGAATCAGAGACCTCCTATATTGATAGAAATCAGATTGTTTTTACGTTTTGGCTTAATGAAGAATCTTCATGAACAACTGAGATCATCTCTCACAAATTTTATGAATTTGATCTGTAACGTTTAGGTTGATTATGCAATTTACGGAGTGGTAAGCATGTAGTTTCTTCAACTATTATTGTAATCTATCAATCTTCGTGGTTTTAACATGTCAGAGGAGTTTCGATCTTCCGCCACCCCAGTGATCGCATTTGTGTCACAATTCAAATTCGAAACGCTCACTTTTAGCACGTATTTTTATGGCACAAAGATGGTTTCTGCCATTATTGAATAGATTTCTTGAATATTTATTTTTAGTTTTTTCCCAGGCTATTATAACTGTGTCTACATAGTTATAAATTAAACGTTTTCGGTTACAGTAGACCTGCATAAAATGGACTGTATTCGTCGAAGCCCTGCTGGTTTTGTTTTTCAGATCCGGTTTGGCTGTTGGTCTGCTATTTTGTCTATCGAAAAGTGAATGGATGGACAGAAACGCCAGAGGATAAGCAGACCAGGATGGTAGTTGATCGAGGTATTGGATGTATGATAACATCTTTCAAACTTCAAAATCTAAGAATATAAAAGCCTTATACGAGCTGATATTATCAAATCTATTTGTGCTTATGGTAAATCTGAATACTTATTAAACAATGCCTTTTAATTTCAAAGCAATTTTTTGACTTATCTATCAAAACATAAACGTAACGCACAAGATCTCTAGATGTATCTGGAATACTAATAACATCTTTTGAGTAGTCAAGTGAGAAAACATTTGAAGACGAGATCTCCCGATACCCTAATGCATTGGCCCATAAAGCACAATGGCCACCCTTTTTGACCCAGTTGAGCGGGCAAAACGGACAAAAAGTCTCTTGTGGGAAGCTCATCTATAAAAAAAAACTGTCTAAGACAGGAGCTTTTTACAGCTCAGAAGCTACCTGTGAATCTTATCTCCAGTATAGAATTTCAATCTCTATAATAGCGGCTCCTATTGAAAATTCTCATGCTTCATTATATAAAAAAATCTCGGAAAAATGCTTGTGTTTTTCTCTATCGTATGACATTGAATTTCTTTAAGTATGTAAAACGCATATTCAATTCTCTGTTCTGGAATCCTGATTACACGACATTTGAAAAATGGCAAAAAGGAGGGAAAATTCGAAAGGTTGTAGGTCGAGAAGGAAAATTGTTGTCCGAGCGATCTAAATCAAGATAGCTCAAGTGGACAGAGGAGCGGCGTATGTACCCGTAGGTCGTGGGTTCGAATCCCGTCGTGACATCAACTTTTTCATTTCATTCAAAACCTTGTAAAAAAAGATTAATTAATCGAAAGAAATAATTTTGTCTTTCGGGATAACGTCGGTAAATTGAAATAAAATCTGTTGGTTGTATACATTATATATTAATTCATTCAGATATCTTGAGAAGCAGTCGGGAGTGATGTAGGTTTCAAAAAAATATTTTCTTTATCGAGCCATTGTTTCGTTGTTTCAAAGTTTTTGTTTTCTGTGTAATTGTGCCAATCTTGCGTGTCAAGGTTTTCACGTATGGCAAATTATTGAAAACACCAGTTAGAGCCCTGAAGATGATCTCAATAAAGATCGAAACGTTGGCACGATAAAGAAAATGTTTTCCTGAAACCTATGTCACACCAGACCGCATCTCACGATAACTGAATAATTATATATATATATGGGTGTAGACGAAAATAAATATATACTATATACATAACCTAATTGAGGGTCGATGGGTTACTTGGTATTTTGCCATGAACCTTCTCATTATAAACAGTCACGCTAATAAATACATTCACTCTCAACAAACGCTACGATCATAAAACTAATACAGCAAAACAAACAGTGTTTCCTCCAAGAATCGGAAAAAGTTTCTATTTTACATTGATAAATTTAATGTGTAGAGATAAGTGACCATTAATCGATAATTATTCAGAAATCGTGAGATGCGGTCTGGTGTGATGTAGGTTTCGGATACGCAGTTAATCTGAAAAAGGTAAAGTATTCTGAAGGATATCGCCAACAATGAGGAGAAACTCGCATCGGCCATCAATCAGAGAACTTTTTTGCTGAAATGCCAACAACGCAAGACCCTGAAGATGTCTCAATAAAAGATCGAAACGTTGACATGATAAAAGATTTTTCAGACCAGACTGCATCTCACGATATCCGAACAATTATATATACCGGTGTAGACGAAAATAAATAAATTACAAAAAATATTCAAATTTACAGGTTACCTGTCACAAGTAAATCATAAAAGTCGTCTAGCATTTTTGGCGACCGGCTGGGAACTCTTGAAACGCCCATTACGGAGGATAAAGACATTTTCCAGCCTCTTCTCCTTGGAAAAATTATCCTTAACGTTGGCAAAGATGCACCGCCCTTGAAGGGCCTAGGTGAGAAAATGTCCCTTGCTTAGAAAGGGCGGTTTAGGAATAAAGGGTAGAATGAATGGATTTCTTTCTTTGGAAATTCTTTCTGCGATAATCCGCTAAGCCATTTAAAACCCGACCAACGTTCTGAGATCTGTCGTTACTGTCAAGTGGATCAAATCATCACGTCTCCAAATAGTTGCCGTCCGAGTTGAAGTTTTTTCAAATTTCTATTCAAATCAATCTCATGTAATCTCTGTCGCTGTAAAATTGTAAATTATCGTTAATAATGTTTAATCCATAAACAATAAATTCGGAGAAATATCGCTGGTTATACTTTGAAAAACATTCATCAATAATTATACGTTGAAGATTTTATCTTACGCAGACATAATTTTAGTATACTCATCCCAATTTTAATTTTCCTCTTAAATGTGTGGTGTGAATGTGTGACCGCGTTAGTAGTTGATTGTTCGGAATCGTGAGATGTGGTCTGGTTTGATTTAGTTTTCAGAAAAACATTTTCTTTATCGTGACAACGTTCCGGTCGTTCTTGAGATCATCTTTAGAGCCTGGAATTTCAACTCGACAAGCAAGAATGGACCAATTACGCAGAAAACAAACTCTTGGCGTGAGTACTTACTGAGTACTTTGATTGAATATAAAAAATATTTCTTTCATTGTATAAATTCACTTCTTTCCACATCCTAAATATATTTGTTCAATGTAAACAATATTTGTAAATCTCAGGCCCTGAGATCGAAACGTTGGCAGGATAAAGAAAATTTTTTCTGAAACCTACATCACACCAGACCGCATCTCACGATTTCCGGACAATCATTTCTCTTAAATGTTTAAAAAAATGTACCTATTATTATTAATTATATTAATCTGTGCACTTAGTTGGTAAGGTAATTTTATATCACCAACAGGTCTAACTAACAGTTCAATTAAGTGATGATAAAAATAAAATCGCCCGGTATTGGGGTAAAATATTAAAGTCTGGGCCCTTGTTCCTGTAAACAGACGTGAGGGCAAAGAAGCGTGGCTGCGGTTTTGAACAGGTGCGACGTTTGATGTGCGATGATGTGCGGTGACCCAGAGGAGATCTTTCGATCATCTTTTGTGTTTTATTCCCCGCGGGCCAAGATCTGTCGAGGACCGGGGTGCCTTTAAACAATTTTATTGCCTAAACTCGACCAAGATGATGACGAGACGTATTGAGACGGTCCGTTTTAATTAGCCTTTTACGAGTCACTCCGATTGTGCAGATCTTAAACCATTCGCCTTAGATTTGTCTGCCTTTTTTTGTCCTTTGTCCATTCGAGAATGAAAGAGTTTTTCAATCATTACCTTTTTATTATAATGAGCATTTTAAATCTATTCAATTCCAAAACGATAAATAGTGGACGCCTGGGATTTTTACAATTTAAATTGATTTTTTTGTACATACTGTCGTTCTTTGATTTCATTTCAAGAAGAAATACTTTGTTGGATGAAATGACGAATCATTGTTTATTTACTTTTTTGTTAACATAGATTGTTTTAGTGTTGCCTTGTTAAAAATAAAAATAATGAGATAGGAAGTAGTAATTTTTATAGAGAAACCACCATGGAAATATGAAGTGTTTTCCATATATATAGGTATCAAGAATTTTACAAAAACATCTGCTTCATGCCGACGTTTCGACCTTTATTTGGGACATCTTCAGAGCTTGGATGGATTACCTCGATTTTTAAGAACAGCCCTGAATGTCGGCAAAAAAATCAGAGGTTTTTCCTAAAATATCTGAAATATATTCCATAAGATATATTATATATTGATTTTCTAACGAGAATGTGCGGTTAGGGAGAATCGAACCTATCACCCCAGTGGGTACATACTAACCGATACCACCGCGAACGAATAATTATCGCGCCCCCTCCATAAATTTAATTTTTAACTAAAAGGATTTCAAAAAACCACGTAATCTTTTATGCCATTTCGAAGTTGATTCACTGACGTCGCTATGGCACATTCCTTGTGATAAATATTTTTTAAACTGAAAAGAGTTTCGTTTGTAGCCTGTTTGCCTTATTGCAAGTGATGATCGGCCGTTTTTAAACCAGTGCGTCCTATGCAGAACACATCAACATAACTTCGAGGGTTGGATCTCGTCAAAAGGCAATGCTAAAACCTCCAAACGAGTCTAAGAAACAAACTCAAACATGAAATCGAAGAGCACTTCATTTTGCTAGACGTTGTATCGCTCAGTTTTTATTTAATAATTTGATGAAGTATTGAGAAGCAGTCGGAAATGACGTTTTTTAGGAAAAACCTTTAAATTTTTTTCCGACATTCGTTTCTTGTTCTTAATTTTAAAACGAAAAGTAATTCACCCAGGCCCTGAAGATGACCCGAATAAAGGCCGAAACGTCGTCAAAAATGGAACTGATGTTGGAAAATACTTTATTCCTGACTGCTCCTTACTACTTTAACAAATTATTGAACACACTTTCAATTTATTTGTTTATATTATTATTACTAATAAAATCATGCCCCAATAACTAATTATTTTTCATATCTGAAATTGATTTTAAGTTTATCTTTATAATATCAAATTTTTTACAGCAAGATTGTAATAAAAGTTTATTGTGTAATAATTAAATTAAATTCTTGACATTTATGAAGTTTAATGATGAATTAATTTATTGGTTTTAGTTTTATGATTTATTATAAAATAGATATTGTCTGTCTTGAGGTGGGTATTAAAGTGAGATAAATTGTCGTCGTCCAAGAAGAAGGTGGTTGGTTTCTACTTGGCATTTTTATGGATTTACGTCAATTATTACAATAATCTGACAATTTATACCAAGATTTACAGACTGCGTCGGTAGCCTGCGTGATAACGTCGGCATAAATAAGACAGCTAGGCAATATTTAAAAGGGAAAACTGGCTCTTCGGATTTAAAAATCTGCACCGCCCCAAAATTCTGAAGTGAACTTTTATGCCTGGACGAGCATTAGCATAAACTGGCCGGGCGTTGAGCTGGAGCCGTTTAAAGAAAATAAAAGAGTCGCCCCTTCTCCGGAGGATGTTTCGCTGTTCCGATGAACGACGACAAGCCCCGGGGTACGTGCCCAAGGGGCCGAGTCGGCCAACGGGACCCGCGTTATTCTCCGTCATTGGCGGCGATCGGATTCGCACAGATGCCGACCAGGAGAAAGGTCAGCGATTTTCAAAGAGTGCAGTCCGCGCTGCATGCGATTGTGCATTTCGCCTCGGAAATCCTCCTTCTCAAACAAATCTTCTCAACCGAATTACGGCGTCCTCCGCACAACAGAAACCTTCCGGGTTCATGTCCTCCCTTTCCTCGCTCTTTCTCACAACGGCACGTTTCAACACTGCCGCTGCAGCACCGCCTCCTCTTGCGACTTGGATAATTCAAAACTTTACCTCAAAATATTAGTACATTTTTTAAAAAATAATGACACATTTATAAACATGATCAAGAAAAACAAAATTATCAAGTTGTAGAGATGAAATATCTCTTCCTTACTAACAAAATAGAAAAGAATAGAAATTTCATTTTTGTTCAAGGCATGAGTTTTTTATGTATCATTCATCATTATTCTTCAAGAAATGCTATTATTATTTTTTTTAGTAAAATAATAAAATCTATAAAAAGTAGCTGGATGTAGTTGGGCAGTACTGCTCTCTGATACTTTCAAATTTTTTAAAGGTAAACCATAGTTACCATATTTAAGATTATTAACACACCTGGGTTTGAAATTACGAATAGAAGAAAACGAAACGCAATTCACTATAAAAATTAGGTATGGCCATGGTTGAATAAACGTAGACTTTACTTCCGGTATGAGAAAGGGCAGTTCTGCATTCTGAACACCATTTCCACTTTTATGTTCCGTATCATTGACATAAATAATTTATTTTTATTTTTAATTTACACCTTGCTAAAGAACAGGTTAGTATTCAAAACGACCATTTATCGAATAAAAAATATCTATTTTATGCTGACATGTCCTGCTTTAGATATGTAACGTTAATATCAAGAAAAGCATTAGTAAACCTGTTCTACAGTGCAAAAACGAATTTTCATGGAAATAATAAATCAATTTTTTGAGGGAAGAAACAATTACAAGATGCACTTCGAGATATAGGAGAGGATATTTTATCACTGCCAAATTTTATCAAGATGCAAACTTCCTCCGGGCTTTCATGGAGTCTTATAAACAACTCGGATGCAGTGGCTATTATCTCGGGTTGCACTCTAAAAACAAAAGTGCAGGGCCGCGATTTATTCCCTCGATGAGATCTCGCCTGGAGAAAAAAAGAAGAGAACGAATTTTTGCAATTAAAAAACTCTTACAGTCGCTAAACAATAAACCTCTTACAAATACGGTAAAATCCATTGTATATTTGATTTGCTTAATTATAAGAAATTCTGTGGTTGGCAACGTGACGAATTAAGCTACCGAGAATCAACATATCATATAAAGAAGAATAGAGGATCGGAGCAGTATGAGGGAGTTTCCATTGGAGGGACAACAGCATACAAAGAATTTTACATAAACGATTGGCTAGTTAAAACAGGTCGTTGAACATCTCACATGGCAAATAGGCAAATTATAAATAAGTCTCCACAAAAATGGTAAAAAATAAAAGCGCAAAGTAATTATTTAGAAGTATGAGATGCGGTCTGGTGTGATGTAGGTTTCAGAAAAAACATTTCCATCGTGCCAACGTTTCGATCTTTATTGAGATCATCTTCAGGGCCTGGGATTTACAAACATTGTTTTCATTTAACAAATACATTTTGGATGTGGAAAAATGAATTTATACAGTGCAAAATATATTTTATATCCAATCAAAATATTTCTACTCACTCAAATTAATTGTCTTATGTGTAATTGTGTCATTCTTGCGTGTCGTGTTGAGAGTGCCAGTGAGATTTTGCTGTTTCATGTTAATATATGTTGGATTTAGAAAGAGTAGGGGACAAATCGTATAGACAAGACAATTTTGTATAAGGCATAGGCTTGTTTGAAGTGAAAAGAGCCGACGAAGGGAACAAATGTTTTGGCAATGGATCGCCCAGATTATCCTTTCAGGATTATATAGAAAGGGATAAATAAGAAAATGGAAAGCTAAATTGTTGGGTATTTAGAGGGAAAAAGTTAAAATTTACTGTGCAATGGTGGCTAACAATTAAAAGTAAAAATGTGTCAACAAACCAACATGGATTATTGATTTCTCCGAAGCTTCTTGAAAAGGCACAACGTCCTGAATATGTACAAGGATCAAAACTGAAATAACTGTTTGTAGAATTAGATTTCGTGGTCCGGTTGATCAAATAACTTTTGTCAATTAATTAATCTTTATGTAAGGCATTTGACATAAAAAAGCCAGTGGCAAGAGCGGGATTCGAACCCATGACCTTCGGCTCAATACGCCGCTGCTTTAACCACTCGTGCTATCGTGACTTCCATCCACTCGAACAACAACTCCCCACCTTTCGAATTTTCCCTCTTTTTACCATTTTACAAATGTAGTATAATCTATTCGATTCTCAGCGACAAATAAAATGCCCACGGAGAGCTTTATTGAAGATACTCCATTTTACTGATTAAATTCATTACAGTTCGAGGTCCGATTGACTGAATAACTTTTTTTTTTGTTTTTTTGTTTTGGCAGAACAGCGGCGTATTTAGCCGAGGGTCGTGGGTTCGAATCCAACTCGTGAGGCTGAATTTACATAAGGATTAATTAATTAATTGAAAAACGTTATTCGGCCGATCATACTGCGAATTCTAATGTATTTGTAGAATATCAGGCACGACCAATGTGCTCCAGAGAGAGATTTTATTTATTCGGCTTTTAAATTAACAGATTTTTCGGTTGCACTAATTTATGCCATACAAAAGTAAAATAAAAAAACAAAAAACAGACCAGGCCTTGTCCTTCCCCTTAACGTCTCATGTCTCATAGCGAGATTACAGTAATCCCGTCTCACCCTTGTACGCACATCAGGGGCGCATACATTATTTATGAATGGCACTGGGTGTGGACGAGAAGACGGATTTCATGTTCAGTTTGAAGCATCTTTTTTTCATTTTCCTTTCACGAACGTCTTTCGTCTGAGGAAAGAGAAATAAAAACTATATTTCATCTGTGTTGAGTTTTAGTTTCGTATTCGGATAAGTTCACGGTTGAGAGCCGAACGGTGATCACCTTCGAAGTAAAGGAAATCCTGACCTTCTACAATTAGACATCCATTAAGGATCTTCCCTTTTTAGCGTTGTTTGAGATTGGGGGAGGCTACCGGTGAGGCCGGGGTGTTTTTTTCCGCCGGCGTGTACTCGGATAAAGGGTAACTAAACTAGAACGTCACCTGAGACGGTTAAAAGGTCAGCAAACATTCGGTAGACAAGATGGAGGCGCCGACAGTTCCGGCCGCAACGAGGGTCGTATTGTTTTAGTTCGTTTCCGCTCCCATCTGGGAACCTTGTTCACATCGATATTCCGTTCTCAGGGCGACTTAGGGAGTTATCCAAGGGTAAACCCACTCGGAGGAGGTCGGGGTAGTCGGTTTAATTAATTTGGATGACGTTGAAAGTAGACGTGATGCTATTCCTCCAGTGGTGATTAGCACGGTTTCCGTTAATCATCCCCTGAGAATAAAAACATAAATCAATGATGAAGCGTAATATATCACTTCCATGAGTCAGCAATAAGTAATTAGATGCAAGGGAGGTCGGCCAGAAATTATAAGTCCGACCGGACGAAGGTCTCAATGTGATGTTGCGCTTTGTTAAAAATGCAAGTGAATTTCTTTCTTTAAATAAGTGATTTTTTTGTTGTTTCCAAAATAACCTGCATTTTTAAAAAGTACTGTCCGTGCTGACAGAAAAGGCCCTATCCGCCAGACCAAAATCAAATTATTGCTGGTTTGGTCCGTTTTGGGTGATGTATTGTAGATGTATTCTAGTGATGAGATATTTTACCCTCTCAATAGGAAAAAAATTAACACCCATACCATACATCCACTATTAATTTTTTCGGTAAAAATTCGATTTTGGCATATGAACAGGCGACAAGACACAGAACCATAAATTAAAATAAACGACGGGAGAGATTTCTAATGGACACCGTCCTTCATATGACGGCTGCTCGAAGCGTAGGGAGCTCGGGCCTGATTAGCCGCCCACACCGCAGAATATCAGATGATTTCATGGAGGAGAATGATGTTGAAGCACAGAGGGTTGTTGGAGAGTGGCGATTTTAATTTTTAATTAATAAAGCAGAGAAAAATACGAGAGAAAAGAGAGGCGCGATGAAACTTTCTATTATAGGATTAGAGCAGGACTGGGACTGTTGGCAATGTAGGAGTTGGATTAGGTATTTCACTTCCGAATGAAAGCATATCCCTAAAATAAGATGGCGCCAACATAATGCTTCTTTTCAAAACGAGGCGGTTTGACTTACCAAACATTCACCTAAATGTGTATTTTTCTCAATATGACCACCCTCGCACTGTGCCTCTAATCGAGCAGTAAGTTGCACTCCTGGCACCGTTATTTTCTCAGGGTACAGTTTAAAAAAAAGAAAAGAAAAAAGAAAAAGGAGAGCGCGAACACAGGAGAAAAAACAAGCAAAGAGTTTTAGGAGGCAATATCTCAATCCTTTCTCGTTAGCCGGATTTTTGCAGTTAAAAAGAGTCGGAGGATTTTATTTTATAGTTCGCCTCGACTTGTAATTTCTTTATAAGCCGCTCCATGGGAAATCACGCCGTGATCAAACGGCATTTTATTGCCGGCCTTATGACTTTCGCCTTATTAGTACTTTCTGGCAATATAATTTCAGCCTTCTTGTCGTCCATTATTATGCCATTAATTGAATAAACACCCATTTTTCAAGCGGCCCATTTAGTTGAACAATAAACAAAAATGGAACATTTTGTGTAAGTATAGATCCGTGGGAAAACAACGGCTTCATAATTGCTAACAAAACAAGAAAGGATTCTGGATTAATCGTAAAATAAAATCAGGTTTCTACTACATAATATTTATTATACAACAGGCGTTATACAGTAGTCGTTTCAACAGTTGTCATCAAAACATTATATGCGGAAACAAACAATAGCTGAATGTTAAATTCTGCCATTAAATAAAATATCCATTTGCATGGTTTCAAGGAGGTTTATTGCTTATGTAATGTTTTTATTTGCATTGAAAAACGTGAAAAAGAAAACATTAAAAAGTGCCAACACAGATACCCTTGGAATGAAACAAAATACCTTCTTCATCATCCACGTTTACCCTTCCATTCCATACTTAATAAAGGTAATTATTCAGATATCATGAGATGCGTTCTGGTGTGAGGTAGGTTTTAGAAAAACATTTTCTTTATCGTGCCAACGTTTCGATCTTTATCGAGATCATCTTCAGGGCCTGGGATTTACAAACAGTTTTTACATTCAAATATAATAAATATTGATTAACGGTCATTAATTACTACACACAACTTTATTAAGTGTGTAAAGATTAGTGACCGTTAATCGATAATCATTCAGATATCATGAGATGCGTTCTGGCGTGACGTAGTTTTAGAAAAACATTTTTATTGAGATCACCTTCAGGGCTTGGGATTTACGAGCATTTTTTATATTTGAAAAATACATATAGGATGTGGAAAAGTGAATTTACACAATGCAAAATATATTTTATATTATATTTGAATGTAAAAACTGTTTGTAAATCCCAGGCCCTGAAGATGATCTCAATAAAGATCGAAACGTTGGCACAATAAAGAAAATGTTTTTCTAAACCCTACTTCACACCAGAACGCATCTCATGATATCTGAACAATTACCTTTATTAAGTATGGAATGGCAAGAATGGCACAAGTACACAGAAAAACACTTTGAGCCTTGAAGATGATCTCAATAAAGATCGAAACGTTGGCACAATAAAGAAAATGTTTTTCTAAACCCTACTTCACACCAGAACGCATCT